>CM074719.1:37949386-38689386 GCA_037306005.1 Rhinophrynus dorsalis
ATGTGTCCACAGAACACACATTCTGACTCCAGCCTTTGTCCCACATGTGTCCACAGAACACACATTCTGGACTGCAGCCTTCTTGTCCACACATGTGTCCATCAGAACACACATTCTGACTCCAGCCTTGTCCCACATGTGTCCACAGAACACACATTCTGACTGCAGCCTTGTCCCACACGTGTCCATAGAACACACATTCTGACTCCAGCCTTGTCCCACATGTGTCCATAGCACACACCTTCTGACTCCAGCCTTGTCCCACATGTGTCCATAGAACACACATTCTGACTGCAGCCTTGTCCACATGTGTCCATAGAAACACACATTCTGACTGCAGCTTTGTCCCACATGTGTCCATAGAACACACATTCTGACTCCAGTCTTGTCCCACATGTGTCCATAGAACACACATTCTGACTCCAGCCTTGTCCTACATGTGTCCATAGAACACACATTCTGACTGCAGCCTTGTCCCACATGTGTCCATAGAACACACATTCTGACTCCAGCCTTGTCCCACATGTGTCCATAGAACACACATTCTGACTCCAGTCTTGTCCCACATGTGTCCATAGAACACACATTCTGACTCCAGCCTTGTCCTACATGTGTCCATAGAACACACATTCTGACTGCAGCCTTGTCCCACATGTGTCCATAGAACACACATTCTGACTCCAGCCTTTGTCCCACATGTGTCCATAGAACACACATTCTGACTCCAGCCTTGTCCCACATGTGTCCATAGAACACACATTCTGACTCCAGCCTTGTCCCACATGTGTCCACAGAACACACATTCTGACTGCAGCCTTGTCCCACATGTGTCCACAGAACACACTTCTGACTCCAGTACTTGTCCCCACATGTGTCCATAGAACACACATTCTGACTCCAGCCTTGTCCCACATGTGTCCACAGAACACACATTCTGACTGCAGCCTTGTCCCACACGTGTCCATAGAACACACTTCTGACTCCAGCCTTGTCCCACATGTGTCCATAGCACACACCTTCTGACTCCTGTCTTGTCCCACATGTGTCCATAGAACACACATTCTGACTCCAGCCTTGTCCCACATGTGTCCATAGAACACACATTCTGACTGCAGCCTGTCCCACATGTGTCCATAGAACACACATTCTGACTCCAGTCTTGGTCCCACATGTGTCCATAGAACACACATTCTGACTCAGCCTTGTCCCACATGTGTCCATAGAACACACATTCTGACTCCAGTCTTGTCCCACATGTGTCCATAGAACACACATTCTGACTCCAGCCTTGTCCCACATGTGTCCATAGAACCACACATTCTGACTCCAGCCTTGTCCCAACATGTGTCCATAGAACACACATTCTGACTCCAGTCTTGTCCCACATGTGTCATAGAACACACATTCTGACTCCAGTCTTGTCCCACATGTGTCCATAGAACACACATTCTGACTCCAGTCTTGTCCCACATGTGTCCATAGAACACACCTTCTGACTCCAGCCTTGTCCCACATGTGTCCATAGAACACACATTCTGACTGCAGCCTTGTCCCACATGTGTCCATAGAACACACATTCTGATTCCAGTCTTGTCCCACATGTGTCCATAGAACACACCTTCTGACTCCAGCCTTGTCCCACACGTGTCCATAGAACACACTTCTGACTCCAGCCTTGTCCCACATGTGTCCACAGAACACACATTCTGACTGACAGCCTTGTCCCACACGTGTCCATAGAACACACATTCTCACTCCAGTCTTGTCCCACATGTGTCCATAGCACACACCTTCTGACTCCTGTCTTGTCCACGTGTCCATAGAACACACATTCTGACTCCAGCCTTGTCCCACATGTGTCCATAGAACACACATTCTGACTCCAGCCTTGTCCCACATGTGTCCATAGAACACACATTCTGACTCCAGCCTTGTCCCACATGTGTCCATAGAACACACATTCTGACTCCAGCCTTGTCCACATGTGTCCATAGAACACACATTCTGACTCCAGCCTATGTCCCACATGTGTCCACAGAACACACATTCTGACTGCAGCCTTGTCCCACATGTGTCCACAAGAACACACCTTCTGACTGCAGCCTTGTCCCACATGTGTCCATAGAACACACATTCTGACTCCAGCCTTGTCCCACATGTGTCCACAGAACACACATTCTGACTGCAGCCTTGTCCCACATGTGTCCACAGAACACACATTCTGACTGCAGCCTTGTCCCACATGTGTCCACAGACACACACATTCTGACTCCAGCCTTGTCCCACATGTGTCCACAGAACAGCACATTCTGACTGCAGCCTTGTCCCACATGTGTCCATTAGAACACACATTCTGACTCCAGCCTTGTCCCACATGTGTCCACAGAACACACATTCTGACTGCACCTTGTCCCACACGTGTCCATAGAACACACTTCTGACTCCAGCCTTGTCCCACATGTGTCCATAGAACACACATTCTGACTCCAGCCTTGTCCCACATGTGTCCATAGAACACACATTCTGACTCCAGCCTTGTCCCACATGTGTCCATAGAACACACATTCTGACTCCAGCCTTGTCCCACATGTGTCTCATAGAACACACATTCTGACTCCAGTCTTGGTCCCACATGTGTCCATAGAACACACCTTCTGACTCCAGCCTTGTCCTACATGTGTCCATAGAACACACCTTCTGACTCCAGTCTTGTCCCACATGTGTCCATAGAACACACATCTGACTCCAGCCTTGTCCCACATGTGTCCATAGAACACACATTCTGACTCCAGTCTTGTCCCACATGTGTCCATTAGAACACACATTCTGACTCCAGTCTTGTCCCACATGTGTCCATAGAACACACATTCTGACTCCAGTCTTGTCCCACATGTGTCCATAGAACACACCTTCTGACTCCAGCCTTGTCCCACATGTGTCCATAGAACACACATTCTGACTGCAGCCTTGTCCCACATGTGTCCATAGAACACACATTCTGACTCCAGTCTTGTCCACATGTGTCCATAGAACACACCTTCTGACTCCAGCCTTGTCCCACACGTGTCCATAGAACACACTTCTGACTCCAGCCTTGTCCCACATGTGTCCACAGAACACACATTCTGACTGCAGCCTTGTCCCACACGTGTCCATAGAACACACATTCTGACTCCAGTCTTGTCCCACTATGTGTCCATAGCACACACCTTCTGACTCCTGTCTTGTCCCACGTGTCCATAGAACAACACATTCTGACTCCAGCCTTGTCCCACATGTGTCCATAGAACACACATTCTGACTGCAGCCTTGTCCCACATGTGTCCATAGAACACACATTCTGACTCCAGCCTTGTCCCACATGTGTCCATAGAACACACATTCTGACTCCAGCCTTGTCCCACATGTGTCCATAGAACACACATTCTGACTCCAGCCTTGTCCCACATGTGTCCACAGAACAGACACATTCTGACTGCAGCCTTGTCCCACATGTGTCCACAGAACACACCTTCTGACTGCAGCCTTTGTCCCACATGTGTCCATAGAACACACATTCTGACTCCAGCCTTGTCCCACATGTGTCCACAGAACACACATTCTGACTGCAGCCTTGTCCCCACATGTGTCCACAGAACACACATTCTGACTGCAGCCTTGTCCCCACATGTGTCCACAGAACACACATTCTGACTCCAGCCTTGTCCCACATGTGTCCACAGAACACACATCTGACTGCAGCCTTGTCCACATGTGTCCATAGAACACACATTCTGACTCCAGCCTTGTCCCACATGTGTCCACAGAACACACATTTCTGACTGCAGCCTTGTCCCACACGTGTCCATAGAACACACTTCTAGACTCCAGCCTTGTCCCACATGTGTCCATAAGAACACACAATTCTGACTCCAGCCTTGTCCCACATGTCCATAGACACACTTCTGACTCAGCCTTGTCCCACATGTGTCCATAGAACACACATTCTGACTCCAGCCTTGTCCCACATGTGTCCATAGAACACACATTCTGACTCCAGTCTTGTCCCACATGTGTCCATAGAACACACATTCTGACTCCAGCCTTGTCCCACATGTGTCCATAGAACACACATTCTGACTCCAGTCTTGTCCCACATGTGTCCATAGAACACACATTCTGACTCCAGCCTTGTCCTACATGTGTCCATAGAACACACCTTCTGACTCCAGTCTTGTCCCACATGTGTCCATAGAACACACATTCTGACTCCAGTCTTGTCCCACATGTGTCCATAGAACACACATTCTGACTCCAGTCTTGTCCCACATGTGTCCATAGCACACACATTCTGACTCCAGTCTTGTCCTACATGTGTCCATAGAACCACATTCTGACTGCAGCCTTGTCCCACATGTGTCCATAGAACACACATTCTGACTCCAGCCTTGTCCCACATGTGTCCATAGAACACACATTCTGACTCCAGTCTTGTCCCACATGTGTCCATAGAACACACATTCTGACTCCAGCCTTGTCCTACATGTGTCCATAGAACACACATTCTGACTGCAGCCTTGTCCCAAATGTGTCCATAGAACACACATTCTGACTCCAGCCTTGTCCCACATGTGTCCATAGAACACACATTCTGACTCCAGTCTTGTCCCACATGTGTCCATAGAACAACACATTCTGACTCCAGTCTTGTCCCACATGTGTCCATAGAACACACATTCTGACTGCAGCCTTGTCCCACGTGTCCACAGAACACACATTCTGACTCCAGTCTTGTCCCACATGTGTCCACAGAACACACATTCTGACTCCAGTCTTGTCCCACATGTGTCTCACAGAACACACATTCTGACTCCAGTCTTGTCCCACATGTGTCATAGAACACACATTCTGACTGCAGCCTTGTCCCACATGTGTCCACAGAACACACATTCTGACTCAGTCTTGTCCACATGTGTCCATAGAACACACATTCTGACTGCAGCCTTGTCCCACATGTGTCCACAGAACACACATTCTGACTCCAGTCTTGTCCCACATGTGTCCATAGAACACACATTCTGACTGCAGCCTTGTCCCACATGTGTCCATAGAACACACATTCTGACTCCAGCCTTGTCCCACATGTGTCCACAGAACACACATTCTGACTCCTGTCTTGTCCCACATGTTGTCCATAGAACACACATTCTGACTCCAGTCTTGTCCCACATGTGTCCATAGAACACACATTCTGACTCCAGTCTTGTCCCACATGTGTCCACAGAACACACATTCTGACTCCAGTCTTGTCCCACATGTGTCCATAGAACACACATTCTGACTGCAGCCTTGTCCAACTGCACTGGTAGCCATAGAACCACACACACTGGGCCTTACCAGCCTTGTCCAGCAGTAGCCATAACCACACATACTGACCTCCAGCCTTGTCCAGCAGTAGCCATAACCACACATAGTGACCTCCAGCCTTTTCCAGCAGTAGCCATAAAACCACAGCATACTGCCCTCAGCATTGTCCTACTTGTAGCCACAGAACCACACATTATGACCCCCAGCCTTTTCCATCTGAACTTGTAGCCATATAACTACATATACTGATTCCTGCCCCAGTATTGTCCAACTGACAGCAATATAACTACACATTCTGACCACCCAGCCTTGTTCACCTGCCCTGGTAGCCATAGAACCACATATACTGACCACTCAGTCATGTTTCACAGTAGCCAAAAAATCACAAGCCTTGTCTCACTGGAATTCACAGAACCACACACACTGACCCCAGCTTTGTCCAACTACATTGGTATCCATAGATCTACACATTGTTCCTCAGCCTTTTCCTTCTGCACTTTGTAACCATAGTATCACACATACTGGCCCTGACTTTTCCCAATGCACTGGTAGCCAGAGAGCCACATATACTGATCCCCAGCCTTGTCCCAATGCACTGGTAGCCAGAGAGCCACATACACTGATCCCCAGCCTTGTCCCAATGCACTGGTGAGCCAGAGAGTCACATATACTGATCCCCAGTGTTGTCCAAAGCACTGGTAGCCAGAGAGTCACATATACTGATCCCCAGCCTTGTCCCAATGCACTGGTAGCCAGAGAGCCACATATACTGATCCCCAGCCTTGTCCCACTGCGCTGGTAGCCAGAGAGTCACATATACTGATCCCCCAGCCTTGTCACAATACACTGGTAGCCAGAGAGCCACATATACTGATCCCCAGCCTTGTCCCAATGCACTGGTAGCCAGAGAGCCATATATACTGATCCCCAGCCTTGTCCCAATGCACTGGTAGCCAGAGGAGCCACATATACTGATCCCCAGCCTTTGTCCCAATGGCACTGGTAGCCAGAGAGCCACATATACTGATCCCCAGCCTTGTCCCAATGCACTGGTAGCCAGAGAGTCACATATACTGATCCCCAGCCTTGTCGCAATGCACTGGTAGCCAGAGTGCCACATACACTGATCCCCAGCCTTTGTCGCAATGCACTGGTAGCCAGAGAGCCACATATACTGATCCCCAGCCTTGTCGCAATGCACTGGTAGCCAGAGTGCCACATACACTGATCCCCAGCCTTGTCGCAATGCACTGGTAGCCAGAGAGCCACATATACTGATCCCCAGCCTTGTCGCAATGCACTGGTAGCCAGAAAGTCACATATCTGATCCCCCAGCCTTGTCCCAATGCACTGGTAGCAGAGAGTCACATATACTGATCCCCAGCCTTGTCCCAATGCACTGGTACCAGAAAGTCACATATACTGATTCCCAGCCTTGTCCCAATGCACTGGTAGCCAGAGAGTCACATAGTACTGATCCCCAGCCTTGTCCCATGCACTGGTAGCCAGAGAGCACACAATACTGATCCCCAGCCTTGTCCCCTATGCACTGGTACCCAGAAAGTCACATATACTGATTCCCAGCCTTTGTCCCCAATGCACTGGTAGCCAGAGAGTCACATATACTGATTCCCAGCCTTGTCCCAATGCACTGGTAGCCAGAGGTCACATATCTGATCCCCAACCTTGTCCCAATGCACTGGGTAGCCAGAGAGCCACATATACTGATCCCCAGCCTTGTCCAATGCACTGGTACCCAGAAAGTCACATATACTGATTCCCAGCCTTGTCCCAATGCACTGGTAGCCAGAGAGTCACATATACTGATCCCCAGCCTTGTCACAATGCACTGGTAGCCAGAGAGTCACATATACTGATCCCCAGCCTTGGTAGCTATAGAACTACACATTCTGAGTCTGAACCTCGCACCATCCAGTATTGCAGCAGTCGAATTTCTGGGCCATAGGAAGCATAGATGGACAAACAAAAATATTCTTTTCTGGAAATTCATTGGGGTTTGCCAAAAGACAATTTTATGAATTGCACACAAAAGAGGCAAATTGCAGGCTGTCTGAAAAAATTCACACAGGAAAGAAATGGGACTTATTGTCCATCCCTACACAAAAGGGCCTTCCTTTAACTCTTAAAATGTATTCTCTAACTAAATGGGTACTAAAGGATGCTGTCTTTGTTGATTTCAGATTACTGACCCATGTAAATTATTGTATTTCACTAACAGGTCTCTTGAGTCCAAGACTCCAGGGGCAGCATGTCTGACAGCAGGCACAGTACTGGTGGCAGCAGGTTCAGCACTGGCAGCAGGAACAGCACTGGTGGCAGCAGGCTCAGCACGTCTGACAGCAGGCACAGCACTAGTGGCAGCAGGAGAAGAATGTCTGGCATCAGGTACAACAATGTGGCAGCAGGTGGCAACAGGCACAGGCAGCTGACCTGTCCTGCTCTCACTACTACCCTTTTCATCCTTCCTTCCTATTAATTTCCCCCAGATCCCTAGGTGGTGCTTTAGGGGGACTGGACCTCATTGGTTCTGTAGTGCTCACTTCCTCCTCAGACTCAGGCTCAGTGGACACATAAGGGTCTTTCCAGTTCCTCATTTTATTATTTTGAAACTTTCTCATAGTGATAGCAGTCACTATGAGCCTCTCCTGCCTCATTTTTCCAACAAATAACAGCAGACCAGCACAGCATGTTTACCTCTCTCTGTATCTGCTTCTACTGTGTCCTACTTCCTGGAATACATCACGTTTTTATAACAAAAAGGCGAAAAACATGTAAATCAATGGGTAGAAACCTTTTAGCCATTGATAAAATGGCGAAGAATTTTGGCCAATGGGCGATAAGATGTGTAGATTTTAATCGCTGGTTTTAAAACTTGGTTTTCATGGGATTTCTCTCGGAACACAGCGAGAGCTTTTGCCTACCACTAATCAAGATTATTTAAATAACCCTGAGAAGCTGTGGATGTTTCGTGCCCATTAATGGAACAAATATACAAATGCTATTGTGAAACAATGCATTATACACCACTCTGGTTACAAAATGTAGAATTAAGCATCTTTCCACTGATGTTTTCAAGTGGCTCTTCAATCCTTTAAGTGGACAGTAGTTTTTGGTATTTTCACCCTTCCCTGTATTTCTCTGGCCCAGTAAATGAAGTTGGTCTCCTCCCCTTCCTGTCCCATTCTTCCTTTAAACATACCATTGATAATCAAATTCTGTAAGAAATTCGAAGCAATGTGAGCTGAGAGGGCTGGGCAGGATTTCAGCATCTGACAAAAAATAGTCAGTTTTTCCATGGAAATTCACACCCATAGAGAATATATAAAAATTCTGCCTTTTTATTACTGAAAATGAATTTCTTGCAAAGACTTTAGTTATTATCTCAAAGGGCTCCTAAACAGGCCATATTGTTCCTTTTCAGTGGTGAAAGACTGAACCTTTTCCTTTCAGATTAACTTTTTTTATTTTTTTTATTTTGCTATTTCGTCATTGCTTTCAGTCTATACCTCATCTCTACCAGAAGAAGAAAAGGGAGGAGTGTGGAGGGACAAATTCTAAATCAACATCATCATCAATAATTAGGTCAGCAGCAGCAGTACCATCTGATTCCTCCCTACTATGTTCATAATCTTTTAAGTTCTTAAAGTCTCAAAATGTTTGCGTTACTTACCCCTTAGAAGTATGTATAGAACATGGGCCATTAGTTTGGAGCTGGTTGTCACTGTTACAGTCTTATGTAGCAGTTGGTTTCACTGTTACGTACTCTTCAGCTGTGGTATTAAACCCTAGAACGCAACTCATCATCATCATCTTTAGTGTTAAAAGGCTTTGAACTACTAGAGAGCTGTTAGCTGTGGAGTGATGTTTTGCCTGTTGTTTTTATGCCTGAAAATAATGTATTCTATATATCTGTTTCTAATATCGGTCATTCTCAGCCTCAGCAAAGGTTTAGGATCACTTTGTCTATCAGTCAAAAATGTTTTTTTAACTGTCTTTCTGTCACTGTCGATGTTATTGTTTACAAATTACACATACAACTCCAGCTGCCCCGCTTTGCCTGTCTACCTTTACACTGCTAGCTTGCTATCAACATTTCAGCAGCTTTTTCTTCTAAGGACTGCAATGTTAATGTTTACAGTACATGACAGATCTGTTAGCTACAGAAACAGCATCTTGTAATAAATATAAAGTACAAGAAGCAGCACAGGTGCAGCACAGAGTCCACCACATATGCTTGTCCGTTTTGTTCTTCTCACAGTGGATGTAAGACTGAGTGTGTGTATGTGTGTGTGTGTGTGTGTGTGTGTGTAAAGTAACATAGTAAGGCAAGTTGTACCTGTTTTCTGTATGTCTTGTCTTGCACAGCATCTGCCAATCATTATCTGTAGAATCTCACTCAGCCATCTCATTCAGGAAAGATTACCTGCATGTCTGGCTTTTGCTGTCTCTTATCAGTAAAAAAGGTTTTCATTTATTTATAAACTCTCCTCTATACCTTCACAAACACACTCCCTGCACCCCACCTGTTCAGAGAATGAATGGATACCACCAATACTCTTATATCAAGCAATTCCACTCTATCTCTATCTCTCTCTATTTGCCTATCTGTCACTACACTAGCTAGCATAAAAATCAATCTGCTTTATCTCTCTCTTTCTCTCTCATTCTCTGTCTTAAGCACAGACTGGTAAACTGACACCCTCCATTTTATAATTTAAGATGGTGTTAAAACATAGGAGAAAATATAAATATGGGGGTGGAATTACATTTTTTCTGCACATACACCACTTTTCTCATACAGGCAACCTTCAAGTTTATCAAAAATTATTGTCAAACGCTCTGTGTCATAACCCACAAAAACAGGCATATTCCCCTGTGGAATAAGAATATGTGAGACCTGTCCACAAATTTTATACACAGAAAAAATACAAATACCAAAGAGGCAGAAAGACTATGAGATTAAAACTTCCTTCACCTGCAACTCATCAAATGTGATATACCTCATATAATGTGTACACAGTGCCCCATGGGAGAATACTACATTGGTGACACATGACAGACATTGATGAAAAGAATAAATCAACATCGCTTCACAGTGAATAAAAGACAAGTTGACACACAAGTAGACCAGCACTTATCTACTCCAAATCCTAGTCTAAAAAATATAAAAGTTGCCACACCCCACAGTTGCCACGGTAATTACAAACATGGCTGAACCTGGGATGGGTTTCATGTTCCACTATGGTAGATAGAAAGATAGATATGAGATAGATAGATAGATAGATAGATAGATAGATAGATAGATAGATAGATAGGTAGAAGACAGATAGATAGATAGATAGATAGATAGATAGATAGATATGAGATAGATAGAAAGATAGATAGATAGATAGCTATGAGATAGATAGATAGATAGATAGATAGATAGATAGATAGATAGATATGAGATAGATAGATAGATAGATAGATAGATAGATAGATAGATAGATACAGGTAGATAGATAGATAGATAGATAGATAGATAGATAGATAGATAGATAGATAGATATAAGATAGATAGATAGATAGATAGATAGATAGATAGATAGATATGAAATAGATACATAGATAGATAGACATATATGAGATAGATAGATAGATAGATAGATAGATAGATAGATAGATACATGTGAAATAGATAGATAGATAGATAGACAGATAGATAGATAGATAGATATGAAATAGATACATAGATAGATAGACATATATGAGATAGATAGATAGATAGATAGATAGATAGATAGATAGATAGATAGATATGAGATAGATAGATAGATAGATAGATAGATAGATAGATAGATAGATATGAAATAGATACATAGATAGATAGACATATATGAGATAGATAGATAGATAGATAGATAGATAGATAGATAGATAGATATGAAATAGATAGATAGATAGATAGATAGATAGATAGATAGATAGATAAATAGATACTTAGTTCACTGTAAATAGATCTTAGTCCCACCAGCACCCAGAATAACAAGCTCTTCACACCTCTGTGTTAACCCTTTGATTGCCAGAGGGGTACGCAACGCATTGCTTTGCAATGCATTGTGTACCCCTCTGCCACTCAAAGGGTTAATGAGCTTTTCCTTGGCACCATTACTTTTATCCAGCTCTATGCAAATCACATAAGATCGATGCAGCCCTTTTATTTACTATGTCTACTTCCCCTCCTATTTTGAATTCATGTAAATCTCTTCCATATGTTTGGGTCCTATTCTGTGTATAGGTAAAGGACATGATTATTTAGCTTTTTTGTTAACCCATTCCTGAAGAAGGGAACAGTGTCCTGAATGTTTGCATTTTCTATGTTCTCAGTTAGCCATTAAAAGGTATCACCTTTGCATCACCCTTGTGAGTTTATTATTATAAAAGTACTTTGCTTCCTATCAACTCTACTGGCTAACACGGCACCATATTTTCTCTTTGATTACAATGAAAGAATTGAGTGTGTGCGTGTATGTGTGTGTGTGTATGTGTGTGTATGTATGTGTGTATAGATGTGCGTGTATATATGTAGCACTGTGGCCCATATAACAGGCTCTTCAACTAGTATGTATGTAATTGTGTGTGTATCTGTAGATGTGTGTATATGTATGTCTGTGTGTGTATATATGGGCATGTATATGTGTGTGTATATGTGTGTGTGTGTGTGTGTGTTGCTGATGAGGATGAAAAAGAATTGTCCATCAAGTTCTGACTCATCCATATCACATTTGTTGATCCAGAGAACCGCAAAGAAAAAAAATCTTTTGAAGCCATTTCCAATTAAGCTACAAGTACTTAAAAAGTCCTTCCTGACTCCAAAAAACAATCAGTTATCTTCCTGGATCCTGTCTTCATTATAAACAACTGTCAGCATTCTCAAAATGGATCTGAGCTACAAAAACACCCAATACATTTTTGAAAGCAAACACAGTCTCCACTTGCAAAGAATTCTACAACCTTACTGTCCTTACAATAAAAAAGCTCTTGCATTCTTTTAGTCAAAAGCACCTTTCCTCTAGTCTTACAGGATGCCCTCTTGTTTTTTGCTCAGCTCTTTGTGTAAATAGCTCCCTAGAGAGTTCTTTTTATTGGCTTTAAAGCGGCACTACCACCCGACAAAATCTTTAGCTTAACTGAGTCGCCATCTGGTGACTAGCTGCTTAGTAGCTCTAGTCGCCAGAATAATTACCTTATTTAACAGATTTCTGCTGTCTTCTATGGCTGACAGTAGCACGGAGCACGGACATCTTGCCATTATGATGTCCGCGCGCATGCACTGTCAGTCCCAGCCGGGTCTAGGAGTCGTTGCTAAATGCCATTTGGCTCCAGATGGGACTGACAGCGCAGGCACGCGGACATCATAATGGCAAGATGTCTGTGATCCGTGCTACTGTCAGCCATAGAAGAGAGCAGAAATCTATTAAATAAGGTAATAATTCTGGCGACTAGCGCTACTAAGCAGCTAGTCGCCAGATGGGGACTTAGTTAAGCTAAAGATTTTGTCGGGTGGTAGTTCCGCTTTAAATATAATTGAAAATAGTAGTCCTACCACAGCTTAGATATCTCTTCTCAAATGTTTGGCTAGTCTCTGTTTAAAACTATATCTTGCAATCCCTTTATCAGTTTTGTTGCATGCTTTTTCCAGTTCAATTATTAGGAACTGGTGCCGCAAACTGTACTCCATATTCTAGATGCAAGTAAACCAAGTATTTATAAAGAGGTAGAATTATATTCCTATCCTGTGCATGTATACTTCTTTTAATAGTACGCTATTGACTCTTGCACCAGCTGAGTGACACTGCACACGTTGTGAGGTCTGTAGTCTATCAGTGTTCCTAAATCATTTTCTACAAAGATTCCCCAAATAGTTTACCATTAAGTGTATATGCCATGCTTACTTCTGCAACCCAAATGCATAATCTTTCATTTATTAAACCTCATCTGCCTCTTTTCCACCCATTCACTCAGTTAATCCAAACCTTTCTTCTGAAAAAAAATCACATCCTGCTTTGTACGTATCTTCTTACACAGTTTAATGTCATCGGCAAAGATGACACTCCACTTAGAACTTTAGTCCAAGTTGAAAAGGTTCCATCTACAACAGCTTTTAATTCAGTCCTTTATCCATTTCTCTAGTGATGCACAGATTTCACCTCCCAAATCAGAGCATTTTACATTGTGTAGTAAACTGTTGTGAGGCACAGTATCAAAAGCTTTTCCAAAATCCAAATATACTTTATGAGAAATCCAACTTAAAGGGATAGTAATGTTTCATAATAAAAGCAGCTCTAATTAATCATCATAGTATTTGGACTTTGGAGAGTGTTATTTCAATTCTGTCAGAGTTGTAGTTCAAGAGTAATTCAATGACAAAGTATCCCCCTCCCGCCCCTTTTACTGATGTAACACTGCTCAGCCAGAGCAGAAGGGAGGTGTCCAGGTAGACTGCAGAGAGGGACAATCTTCAATTAAGATAAGGGAAAAACCTGAAAAACTTGTCAAGGGGGGCAGGGCTTTCATTGTTCTGATAGGAAGAAGATTGTCCCCTGCTGTTATCTGTCTGGTCTATGGACTGCATTCCACATCTGAGAAGAGATGGCTTACACTAGGTAAAAGGGGCAGGAGGGGAAACTTTGCTTGTGAATATCTCTCAAACCATAAAGGTCTGAGAGATAAGACTTATATCGTTCTTCATGTTTTTTAATGCAAAATAAAACAAAGAAAAAACTATGTATTACTAACCCTTTAACTAGTACTTACACTTTTCTAGAAAATAATTACATTAGTTTGACATAAACTATTCAGCATAAAAGCATGCTCCTGCTAACACTGTTGTTGGTCATTACACAGTCATGAATATCAATTGCTTGTATGTGTGTATGTACACATATGTATGTTGATGTGTGCATGTGTGCGTGCGTTATAACATTAGTGCGGTAATGTCATAAATGTGATATGGGAATGTGTTGCTGTAAAAAAAAGGAGAAATATTCAGTGGAAATTCTGTAAGGAGGAAATTCAGGCATCTCTACATCCCTAATAACAGGTCTGGATTTCCCTTTATGCAAAGAAGGCTATTGGCCAGAGTTCCAAAGTTTGTGGCACTCTTCAGAAGTGCTGGCCGCACACACATTGTGAATTGTGGGTATGTCCTCTGCAATCTCAATGCCCCTGCACCAGTTGACAGTGTATATGCCTTTCCAGGGTATAATTTGACACCTTGAACTGTTAAAGGGATAGTAATATTTCAAAATAAAAGCAGCTCCAATTAATCTTCATAGTATATGGTCCATAGAGAGTGTTATTTCATTACTGTCAGAGATTTAGTTCAAGGGTAATTGAATGATAAAGTTTCCCCCTCCCACCCCTTTTACCTAGTGTAAACCACCTCCCCTCAGATGTGGAATCTGGTCTAAAGACCAGACAGCTCACAGCGAGGGACAATCTTCTTACTGTAAGAACAATGAAAACCCTGCCCTCCTTGACAGGTTTTTCCTTATACTCACTGAAGATTGTCCCTCTCTGTGATCCATCCGGACAGTCTTGCTTCTCTGAGCTGAGCAGTATTACATCAGTAAAATGAGCGGGAGGGGGATACTTTATCATTCAATTACTCAAACTACAATTTTGACAGTGCCAACAATTGTATGTGTGTGTGTGTGTGTGTGTATTAGCTTAAAGAACACTAATAAATTGACTTTTAGCAGAGTAGCAGCAAATCATACATACTGTTATGAAACCTCACTGTGTGTGTAAAGAAAAATAAATCTGTTTAACCCCTCTCATGCGCTAGACATCTCCAGGCATTTCAAAACAAAGGGTTGTGGACAGATCCAGTTTCCCTTTAACCTTAATCCTTTGAGTGCCAGAAGGGTATGCAACGCATTGCAAAGCAATGTGTTTCCTACACCTCTGTCATTCAAAGGGTTAACATTCTGTGGAATAAGATAACTTGTTACACTGATAAACTGCATATCTGAGAAAAGCATGTACGTTTGTATGCATATGTGTGTGTGTGTAAAAGTGTGTGTCTACATGTGTACGTATGTGCATGTGTGTGTGTGTGTATGTATGTGTATGTGTGTGGTCACACTATTTCTGGAAATAGCAAAACCCTGACAGGTGCATGGGGGTGTGAGTCCATGTATGGATCCTCCTGACTGTATTTTTCCAGCACTAGGAAAGAACACAGATCCCATTATGAGAGCTGCCAAAGGAATAGAAGTCCATTAGGGGAGAGTTATAAAAGGATAAACAGTTTGGTTACTGTGTAGGAGGAAGCTGCATGTGTTGCCTGCTCAGAGGCATATTAATGTTTAATACAGTGATTTAACATAGTTTGAACAACTCCTTAAAAATGCTGCTGAATATACACGTCGACTTTCATGTTTAGTTTATTAAAGGAGAAGTCTCTGTCATATATAAATAAAACTTGACCAGCATTTTCCAAGTACTGGTAAACCACTGAGGAAAAAAAGCTAAACAAAATGAGTCTGATAGACAAAGAAATGGAGTAATTCAGGGGTAAACCAACTGCACCGTAAGTTCCCCAAATTTGCATTGATATAAATGGGGCTTCCCCACTTGCATTTTAGGGTGGTCTCCCAAAAGCATTGCTTCATAAGGCATGGCAGAACAAAACACCATTTAAAATCAACGGGAAATTTTGTTGGATTGTCCCAATTCTATTTAATGCATTAGCACAAGCACCTTGAGATTAGAGGAAATGAGGTTTAGACTTCAGCAGAGGAAGGGGTTTTTTATCGTAAGGTCTGTTAAATTGTGGAATTCCTTGCCCAAGGATGTGGTTATGGAAGATACAATGGATACATTTAAGAGAAAATTAGATAAATTTCTTTCAAAAGGGAACATACAGTTTTATACTGTGTATTAGTAGGCAAATCAGGAAGGTCTGATAAATACTTATCTTATTTGTTAGCAGGAAAGCTATATAATTCTCATTTCTCTGGGTTATGAGGCAAGGGTTGAACTTTTTTCAGCCTAATTTAATATGTTACTATGCTACTATGTAGCTTCAATGTTGTGAGTACAGAAATCCACCAGAGCAGTTCACTGGTGTTATCCGCCAATGCTGGTGGATGCACTATATGGTATGTCCAATAATATATGATCGCTGTAGCACATTCCGGGATTACACTCTTCCACCATTAACTCTAATGCCAGCAACACTCCAATACTTGCCCCATAGCATGAACAGCAAATTTGATTAAAGTGACATAAAAAATATCTTCCTGACGACACGGCTGTTGAAAGCCATGAAATGATTTGAGGTGTTGGGAGTATTTTATTCTATATTACAACAGTTTGTTTTTTACATAATTATATCAAATAAAACTTTTTATGTAGACCACTTCATAACTTCATTATGTGGAAGGTTAATTATGCAGACAGTAGATACACAAACCTGTGAGCTTCTACCTGTACAAATATAAGAAAGGTGCACTGGGGAGTGATAAGGGTAAGAGGATGTATATAGTGACAAAAGATCAGCCTGTACACACAGGCATAACTGGCATAGATACTTCACACACAGGAGGAGTATAAATCACGACTTTGCCTGTTTATTTGTCTCCAATTGCTGAGACAGCAGCACCAAAAATAAATCAAACAATACAAAATCCTTGCTCTACTGAACACTAACTAAACACATCAGCTTGGAAAAGTAAAGGTACAGCAGCACAGTCCACCAGGCACAAATAAACTCACAAGTTGCAGACTTTCAGAGGTTAATTACTTCCTGTCTGGGAACTCAAAAAGAGAGCATGTCTCTATTAACTCTGACATGCCTCTCTATACCTTAACCCTTTGAGTACCAGAGGGGTGCACAACTCATGAGCGCATGTGTTTCTGCACATATATGTTGCGTGAGTGTGTGTGTACATCTCTGTTACATATGTGTGTCCATGTGTGCATGTCTTTTGCATGCTTCTGCCGCTCACTGTGTGTATGTGTCTGCCTGTGTGTTGCATATGTCTGTGTTCATCAGTGTGTCTACATTTCACACACGTGCGCCCAACGGTCATAACATGACGGGCAACGCCGTCCCAAATTGGTACTAGTATATATATATATAAGAGAGAAAACCTGCGTCCCCTGCCACACACACCCAGGGACGGCTGTAAGGAAGAGTTAGCCTGCCCCCTAACATCAGTCTTAACCCTTTGAGTGCCCGAGGGGTACGCATACATTGCAAAGCAATGCGTTGCGTACCTCTCTGGCACTCAAAGGTTTAACCCTCTCCTCCACAACTCACCTACTGCTACATCACTTCTCTTGACTTACAACTCCTACAGTAAACAACTCATGGCACAATAATATAACCCACCAACCAGCAGCTCCCATTTTGCTGGGGAGCCACACATTGATCACTTCTTTCAAAGAGCATAAAAACTTCTGTTTCCACCCCCTGTCCCATAATGCACTGGGACATTCAGAGTCAGGTGAGTGGAGACAGCTGGGGAACAGGTAAGAACACAGATCTTCAGTTCCCATGGTAAGAACTGGGGCTGATGGAATCACTTTGTTTCAATTTAACCCTTTGAGTGTTGTTGCAATGTATTGGATACCTCTCTGGCACTCAGAGGGTTAAGCCCATTAACCCTTGGAGTACCAGAGATGACATGCAGCACATTTCTCTGCATACCTCTTATTCCTTTGCTCACAAACATCTTCTCACTGTGACCTTCAACAAGTAACACAGCACACTCACTTCAACTGTAAGGATACTGCGCCTTATTCATCAAGTAACACAGCACACTCACTTCAACTGTAAGGATACAGGGCCTTATTCAACAAGTAACAGAGCACACTCACTTGAACTGTAAGCTTTCCAAGTACAAAAGGATACAGGAACTTATTCATCAAGCTGAAGAGCTGCAATTAAAACCTTTTTTACAACTCTTTTCAGCATATCTACATTACCATTGCATCTGTCACACACTGTCTACATATGTGACATACGTCCATGTATGTGTGTGTCTCTCTGTATATATGCATTTCACAGCGACACGCTCTGTCTCTTTAAGTACGTGTCTGTAACACTGCATATTTCTGTTTCACACAATGTCTCTCTATGTAAATAATATGACGGGAAACGCCGTCCCACATTGTTAGTATATATATAGAGAGAAAGAAAGAGAGAAAATGGAGGGATAACCGCACTCGCTATTAGTAAACAAATGCCCAGGTGCACATTTCCATTGTGAAGTAACACATAAGACTAGAACAAAGAGGGCAGCGCCCATGGTACTTATTAAAATATAAAATAATTTTCCAAAGAATCTTAGTGCTTAGAGAGAGAAAAAAATATAAACCATCCAATGTTTTTTTAATTGGTTTTATTAAAAATCAAATCAAAATACAGATACGTCAACATCTATACCCTCAAAGATGTAATAAACCTTATTAAATATATTGTTTTTTGACTCTACAAAACAAAAAGTTTAGTAAGACAGCCTGATAATATAGCATATTGTACCTCCACCACACTACAAAGGTAAATATCCTATTGTGTGTTACAGAAGACGTTGCATGTTTATAGTGAAGAATATCAAATCATATTACACACCTAACAAACCCCAAATCACAAAGTCTCATCTACAAGGAAACCGGTGAGTGTGTCTTAGTATGTCCAGTGTATGTGCAGAAGTTATAGAACGAAGAGCTGCAGCCTAGTGGTGATTTAAAGGGATAGTAATGTTTCATAATAAAAGCAGCTCTAATTAATCATCATAGTATTTGGACTTTGGAGAGTGTTATTTCAATTCTGTCAGAGTTATAGTTCAAGAGTAATTCAGTGACAAAGTATCCCCCTCCCGCCCCTTTTACTGATGTAACACTGCTCAGCCAGAGCAAAAGGGAGGTGCCCAGGTAGACTGCAGAGAGGGACAATCTTCAATTACGATAAGGGAAAAAGCTGAAAAACTTGTCAAGGGGGGCAGGGCTTTCATTGTTCTCATAGGAAGAATATTGTCCCTTGCTGTTATCTGTCTGGTCTATGGACTGGATTTCACATCTGAGAAAAGTGGCTTACACTAAGTAAAAGGGACAGGAGGGGGAAACTTTGCTTGTGAATATCTCTCAAACCATAAAGGTTTGAGAGATAAGACTTATATCGTTCTTCATGTTATTTTAATGCCTACAAAATAAAATAAAGATACAACTAAGTATTACTATCCCTTTAAAGGTACTATAACATGTAGTGCCATCTAAATGCATTAGAACGGAAAAGTATTCATTTGCAGGAAAATCACTTTAAATTCCTGACAGGCTACAGCTCTACCCTATTTAACCCTGTAGGTGTAAACCTTGTAACATTCATGAGGCTGACAAAGTGGGCTTCTTATGCTACTAAGCAATGCATAGAGGAAAGTCCACAGAGTATCCTATTACCCATCAATTAATAAAGTGGATTTAGAGAGATGTAGACTCATCCAATTTATTACTGAGCCTGTTTGGCACAGAACAGCATTTGTACTTCCATCCCATTGTGTCATTAAACTCGCTTAATGTAAGTGCTGCTATTAGGGTAATATTTTTGGCACCCATATGTAAAAAGAGACCCATACTGTTACTACTGAGAGCATTACTCAATGGATTTTCTAAGTTTATCACAAGTGTTACCTATTAATGTCCCCTGTGTCTGCCAAGAAGATATTTTCAGAATGTTAAAAATAAGAATGGAAGGTCTCACATAGTTACACAGTCATTTTTCAAATGAATAATCTATAATTATAATTTACTCTGTAACATTAATCCATACTTGCTGTATCTCTGTAAAGTCCCTTTAAAGCATGCATGAATTTATAAATATATCTTTGTTTATATAGCACTGTACATGCACACAGCACTTTTCAGGAACTGAACTGATGCAATACAAAATACAAGACAAGAATAAGAACATCAGATTGCAGTGCTTCATTAGTAGGGGATAAGTGCAACCAAGTGAGTCATACATTGGAAAAGGAGACATGCCCCGAAGATCTTACAGGATCTGGATGTGATCTGGATGCGATCGTGCACCCCTGTGAAACACACTTGAGGTGGAAGCGAGGGTAAGGGATGCAGGTGTGGAGCACCCACATGCTTTACTCCAGTCCTTTCGCTAAGTTTGCAGCCAAAGTCAAGTGTTCCTGCCTGGACAGGTCAATGCCGGGGGGGTGGGGGAGGCAAAGCCTACACTGGCCTTGACCTGATTTAATAACCTGTATGGTCTTCCTACTCTCACCCTTATTTGTTGAACCTTCATCCCTCACCCACCACTTTCACATACTCACCAGGGTGGTGATTCAGACCGGTCAATGTCAGGGGGCAGGAGCCCCTAGTAGCACTGACCAGGTCAAATTACCTGCATGCTAATCACCCTATTGCCTCCATTCATTGTGCACATAGCTCAGAAGGTACAGGTAGGAGTAGAAACTGGACATGTGTCTTGGGGCTCTACATCTTTTCTTCCCAGCCTACACTGCCCAGGGAACTCTCCCTGTCCCTTTACCAGGATGCACACGGAGATTAGGATGGGTAGACCAAATGAGAAGCTGGACAGGCCACTGCCGCTCAACTGGCAATGCTCCATGTCTCTCCCGCTTCCTGGGTTTTCAGGAACTGCTCCATAGAAGAAGATGGGGTCTACAAGGCCTCAATACTGCAGAGCCTAGACAGACACCTTAAGGCCATGGAGATACTTTGATGAAGGGGCAAGACCTCCACAGCCTTAGTGGAGTAGGTAAGGTAAGTGTGATTATATGTATGTATGTGACATGCAAGCACCGGTCAAAAGAATTTTGTTGGTATTCATGATATAACTCAGGAAATATTTGATACTTTGAGCGCTCTGCCCTTTTTTTCAAGAATATGTACTTGCACTCCTTTTCTTTGTATGTATGTATGTGAATGACTGTGTGTGTGACCTTATGCATGTATGTGCGGCTTCCTCTAAGTGTGTGTGTGTTTGTGACTGTGAGCGTGTGCCTTACTCTGAGTCCACGTGTGTGTCTCTGTGTATGTGATTGACGTTACACAGGCAAGCCCATGCTCTGTTTCTTAGTACAATATATAAGTGATTTTGAAATTTCTTGCAAAATCAACAAATGTGCTTTTAGGTGATATGGTCCCTTTAAACCAATTAAGAACCATGTATTCTTATTTGTTTTGTTTCCCATTCAGGTCATTTTTTTTTTAACTTTGAATAAAATCCCTCTCAAAATATTTCAATGTTTTTTTTTTCATGTCCACTGTTCTGAATCTCGCACACATAAAAAAATATATTCATAGGGATTTGCTACAAGCCACTTAATATTGGGGAGTTTGAAGAAGCCCAACTAGAAAATAGAAAAGACTTCTCAGGCCTGAAATATATAATCATTAAGGGAGATTTCAAGTATCCTGAAACTGACTGGTGAAATATGACTTCCAAGCAAGTTGCTGTTGATATAGTATACTTGAAGTTTACAAAAGCTTTTGATATAGTGTCTCACAACAGGTTACTGAATAAATTAAAAGGCTTCATTTTGGGAGGTGATACCTGTGCATGGATAAAAAACTGGTTAAATGATAGATGGCAGTAGTTTGTTGTAAATTGAACCTTTTCAAGTTGGTCTAAAGTTGTAAGTGGGGTGCCACAGGGTTTAATCTTGAGACCCATGTTTTTAATTTGTTTACTAATGATCAGGAATGGGGAATTGAAAGTAATGTCTCAGTCTTTGCTGATGACACTAAGTTGTGTAAGGAAATACATACAGAGCTGGATGTTTTTTCTCTGCAGAAAAAATTAGATACACTGAGTGAATGGGCAGAAACATGGGAGATGAGGTTTACTGTAGATAAATGTAAGCTGTGCATTTGGGCTCTAGAAACAAACATGCTACATATACACTAAATGGGAAACAACTTGGGGAAGTGTGAAGTCACTCAGCTGCTGCAAGAGCACATAAGGTACAATCCTGCATAAAAAGGGGTATCGATGTACACAATGCAAATATAATTTTACCTCTGTATACATTCTTGGTAAGGCCTCATCCAGAATATGGAGCCCAAGTGGGTTTGTTTACATTAGAGGAGATACATCTAAGGGGTTACATGATTACCTTATACAAATATATTTGAGGTCAATACAAAGAACTCTCCAAGGAACTATTTACTTAATGAGATGAGTGAAGAACAAGAGGTAATCCATTAAGACTAGAAGAAAGGCACTTTTGATTAAAATAAAGGCAGGGTTTTTTACAGTAAGGGCAGTAAAGCTACAGAATTCTTTGGTTCGGGATGCAGGGTTTGTAGATGCTATAACTGATTTAAAAAAGTAATGGATACCTATCTAGCACAGAATAATATTGATAATTATAATACTTGGCTTCAAAGCAGATAGGATGTAGACCCAGGGAAATATGTTACAAATCTTTAACTCCTCCTTTGCCACTACTACCTTTCCTGATTACTTCAAACATGTCTTAGTAAAACCTATCCTCAAGAACAACTCTTCTGACAGTAACACACCCTCTAGCTATCGACCAGTCTCTCTTCTGCCTTTTGCCTCTAAACTCTTGGAACGCTTAGCCTACTCATGCCTGCTTGACTTCTTCAACGCATATGACCTGCTTGACCCTTTACAATCTGGATTTCGTACTGCTCACTCCACTGAAACTGCTCTTACCAGAGTGTTCAGTGATCTTCACATTGCCAAATCTCAAGGTCACTATTCAGTTCTTATCCTGCTTGATCTCTCAGCAGCTTTTGATACTGTTGATCATGCACTCCTCCTCCGCATTCTTCACTCTTTAGGAATCCGCAACACAGCACTGGACTGGCTCTCCTATCTAACAGATCCTTCATTGTATCCTCTGCCACCTCTTCATCCTCTCCCATCCAACTCTCTGTTGGGGTTCCTCAAGGTTCTGTTCTAGGACCGCTTCTGTTTTCTCTTTACACAATAACACTTGGTGATCTTATTAACTCATTTGGTCTCAAATATCACCTCTATGCAGATGACACCCAGATTTTCTTATCTGCACCTCGACTCACTTCTGATATCCAGGCTAAAGTCACAGATTGCCTCTCGGCTATCTCAGACTGGATAGCTCATAGGCACCTCAAACTCAATATGTCTAAAACTGAGCTACTCCTCATCCCACCTAGACCTGGCCCTGTAGCGCCCTTCCATGTGACTAAATGGCACTACCATAAATCCAGTATCAGAAGTGCGGTGTCTAGGGGTGATAACTGACGACTCTCTCTAATTTTCCTCTCATATTAATACCATTACTAAATCCTGTCGCTTTCTTTTGCATAACATTGCTAAACTCCATCCCTTCCTCTGTTCCTACACAGCTAAAATTCTTATACACGCAATCATCCTCTCCCGCATGAACTATTGCAACATTCTTCTGCCTGGCATTCCTGCTTCCCATCTTCAACCACTTCAATCTATACAGAATGCTGCAGCATGAATTACTCTTCTGTCACTTAGGTTTGCCCCTGCCCCGTTCCTCCTCAAAACTCTCCAATGGCTGCCTCTCAAACTCCGGATATCTTACAAAATCTTACTTCTCTCTTTCAAGACACTTCTCTAGTCTACTCCTTCTTACATTTCCACTCTGATCTCCCGTTATACCCCATCCCGCCACTTACATTCAGCCAATGACTGTCTTCTCTCAGCTCCTTTTGTCTCTACAGCTCTGTCACGTATCAAACCTTTTTCTGTCATTGCTCCGTATCTATGGAATGTTCTATCATCCAACATGCGTATCACGGCATCCGTGATTATGCAACATTTTGACAGACTTATTTTACTGGTGCCTTCTCTTTGGCTGCGCTGTACAGCTCCTCCCAGTGACAGCCTTTTTATACCCCGGGCTGTCACTTGGTGTTTGCTCTTTCGTGGTGTACCTGATGCCTAGCGCTAGTTCTGTTTGTTTGATACCAGTGTATGACCCCGGACTGCCTGACTACGCTTCTGCTACTGTTCCTGCTTCTGTGTACCAATTCGGATTGGCTGACGTTCCTGCTTCCTGTTCTGACCCGGCCTGTCTGAGGTTCCTGCTCCGTGTACCGACCCGGTGAGACCGACGACCCTGCTCTGTGTACCGACCCGGCTTGGCTGACGTTCCTGTGCTGTGTACTGAATCGGCTTGGCTGTAGTTCCTGCTTCCTCCGTGCCCGGCTGGGCGAAGATCTGGCAGTGCCTGCTGCTATTCACTTTGCACATCTCTCACTTTACGGTGCCTTCCAGTGCTACGGTACTCCGTTACCGTTTGCAGTCCAGTCCGTGGGCTTTGAGTCTCAGTGTGTCAGTACTCCTCCACACCGTTCAAGTGATCGTTTGGTATTCCACTCTAGGTACAGTTGGGCGCTTCCGGTTGCCTTCCATCTTAAGACCTATGCGCACATTAACCCCTTCGGGGGTGGCACGGGCACACGGTGGTGGATAGTCTCAGTAGGGCGTCCTTTCCTGGCACAAGCTCTGATTCACTCAATTGTAGTCTCCGGTGGGCATCCACCGTTGCAACCCTTCGTTCAGGTGAACCTTGCCTGATCTCTGCTGCCGTCCTGCCTATAGGCGACATTGGGCCTCCGCTGATCTGGGGTATTGAGTAAGTGGCTCCACTGGCAATACTGGACTCTATTACACTGTATCTATCTAAGTTACCTGACCTGTGTCAGTATTGTATTTGTAAGTACATACTGGACCCGTGTGGGTTAACTTGCTTGTAACCTGTCCTGTGTCAGTTATTGCTGCTAATCGCTGGACCCGTGAGGGTTACATTATTCCTTGTGTGCTTTAATAAAATTGTGTTTTACCAACATCTACTGTGTCTGAGTGTACTGAACCGTAACACTGCGCCACTGCACCTCTCTGATAACCTTCAAATCTCACTTGAAATTACACCTCATGGATAAAATCCCAACATGCTAGAAGGCACTGATCTTGTACAATGAACGCTCTTATAAATTATTTACATTACTGATGTCCTCTATCATCATCAGAACTAGCACTGTATTCAGCACTTGACCCTAATGTACTCTGTATGTCTCCCATTACCAGTTTAGATTGTAAGCTTTCGGGCAGGGACCTCGCACCCAATGTTTCACTCTACAAAGCACCTGTAACCATGTATTGTTTAAACCCTGAAATTGTAAAGCGCTGCGTACAGTTGTGACGCTATATAAATAAACATATTCATTCATTCATTCATTCATTCATATGTGACTGTCATTACCCACTTGGGACTTAATTGGCTTAAATGGCTTCATTGTTTTTTTGTTGCCTTCCTCTGGATCAACACGGGTGATATGGCATGGTCCGAACTTGATGGACACTTCTTTTTTCAGCTTCATCGACTAGATTACTTTATTTGAAAACATGCAACCAACAAAGTTTGTGCCTCAGAGACATATTTTCAGGATGAATATCCACCTTGAAGGTCTGATTTCTGATGCTCCCTGTACGGGGGTTTCAAAGAACTCATACATTTCTAAAGCAAAATTCCAGCAGACCTTTCATCCAAGTGTTATCATGATGAATATTTCACTAACGGCAAGATGTTTCATCAACCTCATATTTAATATATATAAATATACTAGGAGTGAGTGGCAGCCATTTTTTTTTCAGCCTTAGATAGTGGTGGGTGGGCTGGATAGTGGGGGTGGACCAAAAATCACCCCCCCATTGAATCGCCCAATGGGAGCAGTAATCCTCTTTACTGCCGCCCCTGGGTGTGTTTTGCCAGGCACAAGTCTTCTTTTATATATATAGATACAATATATAAAAGATTGCAAACATAAATATAGTTTGCTGTTGAAAGCTCTTTCAAAATAATCTAGTTGTTACAAAGCGACAGTTCCACTTTATATACAGTGCACAGACTTGGAAGAAATAAATTACACAAAATGTTTCTACATATTTGACACTAATGCAAACACAAGCAGATTATTAATTGGTTCTTGGGTTGGTACAGGCACTATGGATCATTTCATTGATAAATAATTATCTTCATCAAGTTTAATCCTTTACGAACCAGAGGGGTGTGAAATGCATCACTGTGCAGTGTGTTGCCTATCCAACTAGTCATTAAAGGGTTAAGCAAGAATGCATTGTTGTCACATTGTGAAGCTTCCCGGACCACAAAACAGATGAATTAGCAGTACCCAAATACTTTTTAACCCTGTAAATGCTAAGAGACATCTCTTCATCACACTTTTGTGCATAACCCCCAAGGTGTTAGATACCTTTCTGACACTGAAAGGGTTAACCAGGCCATACAATGGGCCTTATGTATAAAAACCTAATTGGTGCAATTCTGTGGCAAACCAACTGCCTTCATTTGATTTATATAATGCCTGTCATGTGAATCTATCCTTTGGAGACCTCTCTAACATTCAAGGGGTTAAAATACACATTTAAATGGATAGTGATGTTTTGCAGATACAAATAATCTTATTTCAGTACTGTCAGAGTTGTAGTTCAAGAGTAATTGAATGATAAAGTATCCCCCTCCCACCCCTTTTACCTAGTGTAAGCACCTCCCCTCAGATGTGGAATCTGGTCCAAAGACCAGACAGCTCACAGTAAGGGACAATCTTCTTACTGTGAGAACAATGAAAACCATGCTCCCCTTGACAGGTTTTTCAGGTTTTCCTCTTATGCTCACTGAAGACTGTCCCTCTCTGTGATCCATCCGGCCAGTCTTGCTATAAAAGGGGAGGGAGGGGGGATACTTTATCATTCAATTACTCTTGAACTACAACTCTGACAGTATTGAAATAACACTCTCCATGGCTCAAATACTATGAAGATTAATTGGAGCTGCTTTTATTAAGAAATATTAATATCCCTTTAAATAAACGGGGATATATATATATATATTTTTGTCTCCAATAAGGCAAGATGATTGATTTGTACCATTTTGCTTTATTCATAAGGTTCAATATGGTTATCAAAAAGGGAGTCACACTGGAATTAAATTCCTTTGTGAATGCAGTTAATATGGAATTATATTTCTGTATTTTGACCACCCCTGAATTTCACAATGCATTAAGCATCCATCTTAACCCTTTGAGTGCCAGAGAGGTAATGCGTTGCGTACTCCTCTGGCACTCAAAGGGTTAAATGGCTAATCTCTGCCCCTGGCATCACTGAGATCCCCATCAGTGTATATATTTATCTCAATGTTTAATTCTGTTCATATTAAAAAAGTAAACATAACGATGTAAGTCCCGTTGTTTAAAATTGTCTGGTTTTATAGATATAAGCTTTTAAAGTCCCCCCCCCGTCCCTTTCCCAGACGTAAGCGCCTGGTTTGCAAGAACACTTTGTAGACCGTTCTAATGAAGTATTTCTTTGTAGATAACACTATTTCGGCTCTGCTGAAGAGCCGTCTGGTCAAATTACCAGAATCTCGTTCTGTCAGCTAGATCTCTGACGTCTGGGAAAGGGGCGGGAGGGGGCTATTTAAAAGCTTATATCTATAAAACCAAACAATTTTAAACAACGGGTCTTACATCGTAATGTTTACTTTTTTAATATGAACAGAATTAAACATTATGAAAAGTAAGTTTTACTAAACCTTTAAAAGGATCGTAATGTTTCATAATAAAAGCAGCTCTAATTAATCATCATAGTATTTGGACTTTGGAGAATGTTATTTCAATTCTGTCTGAGTTGTAGTTCAAGAGTAATTCAATGACAAAGTATCCCCCTCCTGCCCCTTTTACTGATGTAACACTGCTCAGCCAGAGCAGAAGGGAGGTGCCCAGGTAGACTGCAGAGAGGGACAATCTTCAATTAAGATAAGGGAAAAACCTGAAAAGCTTGTCAAGGGGGGCAGGGCTTTCATTGTTCTCATAGGAAGAAGATTGCCCCCTTCTGTTATCTGTCTGGTCTATGGACTGCATTCCACATCTGAGAAGAGATGGCTTACACTAGGTAAAAGGGGCGGGAGGGGAAACTTTGCTTGTGAATATCTCTCAAACCATAAAGGTTTGAGAGATAAGACTTATATCGTTCTTCATGTTTTTTTAATGCCTACAAAATAAAATAAAGATAAAACAAAGTATTACTATCCCTTTAAGGTCACCCCAGAATATTTTGGCATTTGATTGTGAGATTGTCAGTAAAATAATAAACAAACACAACATTATCATCCTATTTTATCAACAGCCATTCCTTTGGTTTAAGCTGTCTGTATCATAGTGGAATCTAATTTGTAAAATAATTTACACCAGATTAGGATACATGTCAGGAATACTAATCACTAAGCTGTGCACTAAAATGTGTTTTGTATACTATTATATTGATTGCAGAAATCACCATGAGCCATATCTACTTCAAGACATCTTTGCACACCTGAAATGCTTTAAGCAAAGTGTTAACCTCTGTTTTTAAATTAAAGGGATAGTAATGTTTCAAAATAAATGCAGCTCTGATTATTCTTTATAGTATTTGGACCATGGAGAGTGTTATTATAATTCTCTCTGATGTGTAGATCCAGAGTAACTGGATCATAAAGTGTCCCCCTCCCGCCCCTTTTACCTATGTAAAGCTGCACAGCAAGACTGTCAGGATGGATCACAGAAAGGGACAATCTTCAGTGTGCATAAGGAAAAACCTGCCCTTCTCCTTCAAGGTGAAAAGGGTTTTCTTTAAGCTCACGGCCAGATGATTGTCCCTGACTGTGACCTGTCCTGGCAAAGCAAGCAGATTCCATATCTGTGGGGAGGTGGCTTACAATAGATAAAAGGGGCGAGAGGGTGACACTTTATAATTCAATTACTCTGGACCTACACATCGTAGACATTGATAATACAGCTCTGCACGGCCCAAAAACTATAAAGAATAATTGGAGCTGCATTTATTTTGAACCATTACTATTCTTTTAAGGTTTAAATGATGTATTTAAAGCAGAACTACCCCCCGACACAATCTTTAGCTTCATTAAGTCCCCATCTGGTGACTAGTTGCTTAGTAGCGCTAGTCGCCAGAATAATTACCTTATTTAATAGATTTCTGCTCTCTTCCATGGGTGACAGGCAGGATGGAGCGCAGACATCTTGCCATTGTGATGTCCGTGCGCCTTCGCTGTCACTCCCAGCCGGGCTTAGGAGGCGTTGCTAGGAGCCATTTGGCTCCAGCTGGGACTGACAGCACAGGAGCGCAGACGTCACAATGGCAAGATGTCCCCGCTCTGACCTGCCTGTCACCCATGGAAGAGAGGAGAAATCTATTAAATAAGGTAATTATTCTGGCGACTAGCGCTACTAAGCAGCTAGTCGCCAGATGGGGACTTAGTGACGCTAAAGATTGTGTCGGGTGGTAGTTCCACTTTAAAAAGACAGAAGCCAGTGACCAACTAAGCACAAATCAAATAATTCTATAGTCTGTGGGTTTTGGGGCCATAAGGGGTGGTTTCATGAAACCACACAGCCAGGATAAATCCAATCAATTGCAACGATAACCCTACACTCCAACAATAAGAAATCAATGTTTAATAAGCGCAAAATATCAGAAAACTAATACAGCAGTTACCAAGAAGTGAATCAGTATCCCAAACAAAAATAATCTACACCCCTGAGTGTAGCACATATAACAAATATAATGCATAGTCCTATAACAAAATGGGGGGAGATTCACCAAGTGGAGATAACTTCTGCAGTGATACCACTTCTCCAATTCCTATATTATCCTATGGATCCTATTCACTAAGATCTCCAAAGCTGAAAGGGATAGTAATGTTTCATAATAAAAGCAGCTCTAATTAATCATCATAGTATTTGGACTTTGAAGAGTGTTGTTTCAATTCTGTCAGAGTTATAGTTCAATATTAATTCAATGATAAAGTGTCCCCCTCCCGCCCCTTTTACTGATGTAACACTGCTCAGCCAGATCAGAAGGGAGGTGCCCAGGTAGATTGCAGAGAGGGACAATATTCAATTAAGATAAGAGAAAAACCTGTCAATGGGGAAGGGCTTTCATTGTTCTCATAGGAAGAAGATTGTCCCCTTCTGTTACCTGTCTGGTCTATGGACTGGATTCCACATCTGAGAAGAGATGGCTTACACTAGGTAAAAGGGGCGGGAGGGGAAACTTTGCTTGTGAATATCTCTCAAATCATAAAGGTTTGAGAGATAAGACTTATATCGTTCTTCATGTTTTTTTAATGCCTACAAAATAAAATAAAGATAAAACGAAGTATTACTATCCCTTGAAGAAATCTTAGTGCATAGGCTCCACAGAATAACATAGGAACTGTAGAAGAGATATCACTGGAGAAGTCATCTCCACTTTATCACCTCTTTATCACCGCTTAGTGAATCTCGCCCCATGAATTCTAGGAGCATATGAATAGAAATCTTACATATAAAGTCCATCACATCCAATTAAATCATAATCAATGAGTTTAAATTCATCATATCATCTGATCAGCCTTATCTATTCTCCAACAATTTTTCAGTAGCACTTAATAATTTATATGAACACAAAGTCCCTAAACTAAATCATGTAGCATGGTATTTTTAACCTTTTGTGTGCCACAGAGGTGTGTAATGCAGTAATCAAATTTCCAGCCAGAATACGTGCTTCTCATTACTGGGCTGCTGTACAGAGTGATTATGGGGATCTCTACCACCACCTTGGAGAGAATAGGAGGATGCCATGTTTTAGGCAGAAGGAACAGGCGGGTAGCCGACCCCGAACCGTACTTCCTTATATGATCTCGAAGGTGGATGTGGGGATTTATTTTTGGTTGGGTTATTATTACACTTCTTTTTTTTGTGATTTTTCTGATATCTTGAAGATTGCTACTCGTGGGAATGAGGGGGAGTCCTCATTGTTGTTGACTGGATTAACCCTTTGAGTGCCAGAGGGGTACGCAACTCATTGCTCTGCAATGCGTTGCGTACCCCTGTGGCACTCAAAGGGTTAAAGTGATAGTCAACCTCCTTTTTGACTTTACGTATTTTGCAAGTGCCTAATATAGAAAATTGAATTGTCTTTACTCTTTTTTTGTTAAAGAAGGATGGAGTGCTATAAATGATTTCAATATAAATACACTTTTTTAACTACTGCCCTTTTAACCTATAGCTTGATAGGATGTCTGCCACACACTATTATGTAATGCACTGACATCTCTCCAAACCAAGGGGTTGAAATAAAGCTCTGCTTAAAGAAACACTAGCATGGCTTAATAATAACACATTGCCAGAGATTAGACTTAGTCAGCAAGAGTTGTAACTAGAATTGAAGAGTAGGCACAGCCAAATCAAACTGAGGCCTTATTACTAGGGAGTGGATAACATTCATATGCAGGAACCACAATAATCTGTCAAATAGGAAGTGAACAGGATTGGTATATAAAGCTAGTCAAAGGATGAAGTCAGTTGTTCTGGACAGGGGAGGGCTGGCCTGGGGGGCAATTGCCCCCGGGCTGGTGATATGTCTGGGCTGGTGGGCCACTGCACCTCACTAAATCTCCCCGATTGCTGCTGTAAATGTAGCTACACTAGTGATACCACAGAGCTTACAATTGAAATGGAGTTACATAAATGATACCACAGAGCTACAATCCAAACTGAGTTACAGTAGTGATACCACAGAGCTACAATCCAAATGGAGCTACACTAGTAGCATAAACCACTTCCCTTGTAAGCTCTATAGTATCACTAGGTAAGCTTTACTTAAATTGTAAGCTTTGTAGTAGAGCACTAGTGTAGCCCCATTTCAACTGTAAGCTCTGTGGTATCACTTGACTTACGTTACAACATTAATGCGAATTTTAAAATTAACAAAAGGCGGTGGGCTGGAACAGTGGGCTCGAACGATAATAGAAATGGGCCAGTTGAATGTATTTGCCCCCTGGACCACAAGTTGCCAGCCCTCCCTGGTTCTGGAAGTTGCCAGACAGCAGTATATATCAGAACTAAGCAGAATAATATTTTACTGGGAACATGAGCTGTTCAGCAGCCAGAATTGCTCAGTGAGTAGAGTTACTGCCCCCTGCAGGATGCACTGGTTTGAGTCCTGACACAGTGACTTATTTTGACAGATCCTGCAATTCTAATGATAGGACAAAGATGAGGACTGTCCTTGAGAGATTTTAGTACAAAGTCTAACATTGCATAGTTGTTTTTTCAGTAATGAATCAATGATCAATATGCAAGGCATGTATAGCATAACGAATCTTGAAATTTCATGGAAAAAAAAAAAGATGTTTTAGAATGCATTTCTCACCCACAGAAAATGAACGATAAAACTAGATGAATACTACAGATGTACTTAAAGGGATAGTAATACTTAAAATGTAAAAAAAAATATGCTGTAGGGTTTATCCCCCTGAGAAAAACAAGAGTACTCCCACTGCTGAAAGGTGTTTCATTCAAAAGTTATTAATTTTCAAAGTTGAATTTTTTAGGTGCAATATCACAGTGGCCTGAAATTGTACAGTGGCGCTGTTGCTATACGATCCTATGGACAGCTCTGGTCCTGGGACCATAAATCTCCATAGGTTGGTGTAGCAACAGCGCCACTGTACAATTTCAGGCCACTGTGATATTGCACCTAAAAAATTCAAATTTGAAAATTAATAACTTTTGAATGAAACACCTTTCAGCAGTGGGAGTGCCCTTGTTTTACTCAGGGGGATAAACTCTACAACATATTTTTTTACATTTGAAGTATTACTATCCCTTTAATGCATTCCTAAGGGTTAAGATTCCTATTATCCTACTACATTCTCTCTTCATCATAGTCCATAATTAAGCTGTGACATTTCTGTATTTCATACTTCCACTTTGCCTCATTGGACTCTATTAACTAATTTAACAGCTATAATAGTGTCTGATAGCCTAGAAATGGCCTGTGCTATATTCATTAAATACATTTCATGCAAGCTTGACAAAAATTTTGTGTAGAAAAGTTAATGAGGTTACAAAGCAAGAATATAGGCAAATCTGGTATTATTTAAAGGAGAAGTCTAATAATAACGCTCACTTAAGAGTTATCAGTCCTGGATGCCATGTGTACGGAGGCGGAACCAAAGGACACAATTTCTTCCTAATGCACATGGTAACGTTAACCCTGTAAGGACTGGACCATAGTAACATGCAGCACATTACTTTACTATGCGCTGCTCACCCCGCTACATTCATTTGACGGTTAAGCAGGATCATGCACTCTGCATGCTTTAGGTTGAAAAAATTAACAGCAACTGTCATGTCCGCCTCTATAGACATGGCATCCATGACTGATTGAAGATGTTATCTTTTGAACAAAGGTACAAGGGCAGTAATTCATAAGGCCATTGGAGGATTTTTTTCCATAGAAAGGTAAGTGGGAGGCTATAATTAGGACTCAGACAGGTGGTGGTCTTCATAATCCAACAAAAAAACATCATTTCTCAAGACATCGCATTACCAACCGGAAACAAGACAAAGAAAATAGTGAGAGAAAGTAAGTACTAGTCTTTATTGATTATATCACTAATGAGCCCATTGCAGGGGAAGACAGGAGCATTGGTTAACCCCTTAAGGATCAGTGGTCCAGGGAAATTACCTGCCCTTAAGGACCACTTTGCAGACTTGCCGGCACACTTGACCTGTTATGTGTTCCGTCTCGCCAAGAGGGGGTCTGACAGAGACTGCTCCAGTCTTGCAGTGGTCAGTCTCAGACCCCATTTTTACTTACAGCTCTTGCACAGGAGCGCTGCAAGCACAAAATACGTGATGTGCCAGGACTGTCTTCCGGCCTTAACCCCTTAAGGACCGGCCGTGCACGCACGCGGCCATCACTTGAGGACCACAGACCATTTTAATTTTTTTTAGATCCGATTCAGGGCTCCCTGAAAGGCGTGCAGCCGCACAGGGCGCACTGAAATCCTTGACGGTCCTAGCACATCAACGGTCCTTATGGCTCGCCAACCCATGACGTGCCACGACCATCATGGGTCCTTGAGGGGTTATGGGTGAAAAAACTGGCGATGGTCTTGGCACGTAACCGGTCCTTAACAGGTTAAGGGAACCAATGGTACTGAGACACTGATCACTGAACTGCTGTCTGTCAAAATGACAAGGGAGTCATTTCCCTTAAAGCAAAGTCTTAGGAAAATAACAAGTTACACCATCTGAGTTAGTCAAATCCTGACACTACTGAGTTAAATTATAATTCCTGAAAATAGTGATAAATTGTAGTGGTAAGGTATCAAGACAGCAAGTGTGGATGTAGAAACAGATCTTTAACCCCTTAAGGAACCATGACGGTCCTGGACCATCATGGAATTCCGGGCTCCCTGCGCGGCTGCACGCCATTTGGGGAGTCTGGAATCGGATTCTTTAAAAAAAAATGCTCTGTGGTCCTTAAGTGACCACCCCGGTGGTCTTAAGGGGTTAAAGAAAATAGTATTTATAGACGCTCCAGTTATATTATTAACCCTTTCAGTGCCAGAGGAGTATGCAATGAGTTGCGTACCCCTCTGGCACTCAAAGGGTTAACCTTTGAGCCCAGAGGGATGTGTAGTGCATTTCAAATTATATATATATGTATATACATATATAGAAGCAGGAGAAATATATATATATAGAGATAGACAGAGATCACAGTAGCACACTCAGGACTTGCGAAATATAGATAAATAATTTACTGTCAACGTTTCGGCCACTTACACTGGCCTTCCTCAAGTCTTGAGGAAGGCCAGTGTAAGTGGCCAAAACATTGACAATAAATTATTTATCTATATTTCGAAAGTCCTGAGTGTGCTACTGTGATCTCTGTCTATATATTATTTGGCTACACTGATAGCACCCAGGCCAAATCTCTCAGAACTGTGAGTGCTTCCTAACCAGTTTGCTATATATATATATATATATATATATATATATATATATATATATATATATATATCCCCTGTCTGTGTTTTGAACGATTGGAGGATCAGAGTGGAGTGAAATATATTGCTTTACAATGCTTTTACACCATCTCTCATCCTTAGAGGTTTTACATTGTTATAATAAACATCTCTGTTTTTATGGCGCAATACGGAATCATTACAATGTTGTTACTATAACAATACAATTTATTACTGTTTCTGCAAGTTGCATTTCAGTTCAATTATTTCATGTTCATTGATTCCCCCAGTGACTCTTTCTCCTATGGTGCTGTAGACTAGATCAGCTAATGTAGTGTTCCATGGGTTAGCTGAGGTGGTTTAAAGGGGATGTATCACCTATATAAAATATTAAGGTTATATAGCTAATCTCACTAAAAGTGTGTTAATTTTTTTAAAAAAAGCTTTATTTTGTCAAAATTGAAGTTATAAAGTATGGGCTGGAGCTACTTCCAGACAGACTGTGGTTACCTGCTTTTACCTGCGGTTACGTGCTTTGTAACTGCAGTCTATTGCACTGCCTCTACTCCCCTTCCTCTATCCAGCCTCCTCCAGTGACGGAGGCTTCTGTCTGTAAGCTGGGTCGCTCTCATTGGCAGAGATCGATATCTAGCCAATGAGATTGCTCCAGCTTACAGACAGAAGCCCTTGTCATTGGAAGAGGCTGGATAGAGGGAGGAGAGCAGAGGCAGAGCAATGGTCTGCGGTTAAAGAGCAGGTAATCACAATCTGTCCGGAAGTAGCTGCAGCTCAGACTTGATAACTAAAATTTTGACAAAATAATAAGCTTTTTTTAAAAAATAAAAAAATTAACACACTTTTAGTGAGATTAGCTATATAACCTAACTATTTAGCCTGAGTTTTATATAGGTGATACATCCCCTTTAAACATTTGACTGCCAGTGAAGCAATACAATGCAATGCATAGGATACCTGTCTGGCACTCAAAGGATCAATGGGTGGATCAGATTTCAGTAATGAAGAACTGGAGAACAAAATAATTAACCTAGTAAATATTATCTATAAAAAAGTTTAGCCTGTTAATTTATGCTTAAGAAGAACCTTTCCAAGTCCTCATCTCAGTGGGAACGTCTGAATGCTTAATCCTCATCATTCATTTATTCCACCCCTTTCATGGAAGCTGAATGGTTCTAGGAACCGCAGAAGGAGACGTGAGGAGGACCTAGATCATTTCATGGTAAGTGAATAATTATTTATGCAGGATGTGCCACAACGTTCAGGGGATTCATCCACTAACTACTAAACAATAAAACCATTACACTTAAAAATGTTAAACTAAAATCTTTAACGACAGATCCACTTGAAATAAACAATACCAACAATGTTTTAAAAACATTTCATGTTAATATGAAGTTATAATAACAATATGGAGGCGCTCACTCTCAGTAACCACTAGGTTTAATCACGTATCAGGAAACTTGACCAATGTACATGTGGCAGATCTCTTTTGGATCCCGACTCGGTCTGGCAGCTTTTCACCCTCTCTGAAGTCCAACCACTCTACTCACAATTCACCACAAAATGGATATGATCTAGGATCTGGCGCTGACTCTCCCTAATAGCTGCCCATATGTTTCAGCTGGAGCTGGACACAGGGAGGAGGTTTATTGTCTGTAATGGGAGATCTGCTGCTCGTCGTACTGCAACTACCAGCATCTGGGGACCAGAGGTACATAACCTTATGTGTGTCTATTACAGATAGACTGAGAGGAAGAAACATATGGGCAGCTCCAGACCCTAGATCATATCCATGAATATGAAGTTGGATGGTAGAGATGTCTACAATGAACTGTAAAATAAATGTGTGCTTTGTAGCATTGAAAGAATTAAATGGTTTCATTGTTACTGGTTCACAGAGATTTTGAGTGAAATTACATGGTTCAACCACAGCAATAATTATAGAAATCACTGAACTAGGGAATTGGTGCTGGCAGCCCCTGTAATCACATCCTAAGCCTTGTAGAGAAGTTGGCCAAACTTTGATTTCTCCTTCACAACAAATTACTGATAATCAGCTCTTTCATAATAATGATAGAACAGCCCCCTGTTTCAGTTGTCACCTCTGTTGTTTTATTCACCTTTTCATGTGTTTTACCACTGATCTGAATGCAGCAGATGTGTGACTGATGACTGAACCGATATTATAGGGTTGGTGCCTATTTAAGTCAGCCATTCACTGGAAGGTGAGATGAGCATAGCGGTCTCTGCACAGTCCTTTCTTGCTGCACCCTTACTATGTTCCTCATATGAGGCAATAGTCACCCATATGAAAGACACCATAGGCCGGCAGTGTACGTTTCACAGTGGGCAACATCGCCAAAGCAGCATCACTGTTTCACCTGTGTGAAAGGGAGCTACATCTCAAACATTGCTTGTTGTTATTTGTCACAATTCATGGTGATTGATTATTGAAGACTTGCAGTGTCATTAACTCAGTATTGCTTATTAACCACAATATTGTTTGTTATATGTCACAAGACACACTAAGAGGGCATGCTTTTTAGGATACCCCTTCTTAAGTAGGGATCAGTACAAATGACTAAGCCATTACTCATCTGTGATTACTAAAACGCTAACTTATTAGTGTGTCCTATGGACTAACTAACTGAACACTCAGTAAGGGCATTGTTTAATATTTCTGTATACTGATGGGAATTTTATGAATTACCCATGAACATAGCATTTCCAATGCATATTCTCACATCTGGGTTCTCCAGTGGTCATATACATGCACACTGATGAAGCCTTGAACATGCATATTGATACTATAATTATGTTTTTGCACTATTCTAGGGTTTAAGGAATGGAAGTATGCAAATATAGAAAACTGTGCTCATTAAAAAGAAAAACACAGCATGTGCAGTTATCTGTCCTTTCACAAATTTCAGGTTAGGGATATATTTAAAGGAAGTGATTATGCTTAGTTTTCTATTACTTTGGCCAGTGGATAGCTTCCCAATATTTATAATGGCTGGCCACTAGGGGCCAATTATTTCATTTTACTAAGTTTGCTCCAATGTGAGCCCCAGAATAGCTCCTGCTAGCTATGTGAGGGTGTCACAAAACTTATTCTCTAGGTAGGAAACCAAACAAGATGTTTATAATGCTCAGTCACAAACTCCTGGGTTTCTTGTACATTCTCCCGATGTGTTGGACTTTAAAGGCTGATAGAGAGGGTCAATGTGAATCTGCATTGTCTCTTTTTAGACCCTCATTCGACTGCCTTATTGGTCCACAGGGTCTCGCAATGTAGCCACAGCTTAATTGCCAGGACAGTCAGTAACGTAACTATAAGGTGATAGATGCCCTTTAAAGAAGCAGTAAACTTTTTATATATTTTATATTTTACTGCTGGGGGATGAATATTTCCAGATTCCAACTGGTTATCCTGAATTTTTTGTGGGAGGTGAATCACTTACACAGTTCTCTATAGAATGTAATATAAACTGCTGAGTCATGCTCTCAGGAAGTAATCCCACTGTAATTCACTTCCTGATAATCTATATAACATGTGACTAAAACAACAGCCAGTAGTGGGAGTGCCCTTGTTTAACTCAGCAGGTAAATCCCAAAAACATATAGGTTTTCATAAAAAGGTTTATTGCTCCTTTAAGTTCTCTTTTACATTTACATGGGAATCTCTGAAGTGGTTGCAAAATACCTGCACATTCTCTCTTGACCTGGTAATAGAAATGGTTTAATTACAGCATGTAGAAAAGTTGGGTGCAGTATGTGTTCAGAGAAATGCCATTGTCCCTTACCAAATATTATGATGGATAGTTTATTATTTAATTTTCATATCTCTTAAATTGTTATTATTTCACTATTTGGATGATAGAGGAGTCTCAAACATCCAAGGGGTTAACAAGGTGTGTGTGTATGTGTGTTCATGTGTGTGTGTTCGTGTGTGTATGTGTGTTCATGTGTGTGTGTGTGTGTGTGTGTATATGTGTGTGTGTGTGTATGTGTGTTCATGTGTGTGTGTGTGTATGTGTGTTCATGTGTATGTGTGTTCATGTGTGTGTGTGTGTGTGTGTGTATGTGTGTTCATGTGTATGTGTGTTCATGTGTGTGTGTGTGTGTGTGTATGTGTGTTCATGTGTGTGTGTGTGTGTGTGTATTTACTAGACTAGTCTATGTATAATGTATTTTCTTTGCCAGGTAACAAAGGATAGAATTGTAGGAAGGGTTATATGAAGAACTGCAGTGTGGCCATGGGCAGGGCTAAGGGCGTCTAGGTTGCCTTGCCTAGGTGCCCCTAAGATATAAATCCATCCCTGTCCCAGTCATATCCCATCATGTGACATAGCTGGTACTAACAGCTGTACAAATATACAAAGTAAGCTAAAAGTGTGTACAGAACTCTAACTCCAAAAATAAAATTGGGTTATAAGTTTAAATATCATGTTCTTCCAGTTAGAATTAGTAAAAAAGGCAATATTTTATGTTACATCCTTAAAATCTAATCCTAACCTTTTTTAATTAATGTGTAGCCTGTTAATTAATATATTAAGATTAGAACCCACTGCTCTTCTATTCAGAAAGGCAGATGTCGTATCTCCTCCTTCTTAACCCTTTAAGGCCCCATGACGTGCCAGGACCGTCATGGGTAAACTTGCTTTAAGGACCCATAACAGTCCTGACATGTCATGGAATTCAGGGGTCCCCGCGAGGCTGCACACCGCTCGGGGACCCCTGAGTCAGTTAAAAAAAATTATCCATGGTGCTTAACTGCCGGCCACTTTGTTAAGGGGTTAAAAGACAATAAAACAACATTACTTCTGAGATACCTATCACCAGAGGCGTAACTAGAAGCCACCGGACCCTGGTGAAAAAATTGCCATGGGCCCCCCACCGACCACATTGCCCCCCCCAATCTCCTCCTCCACATTGCCTCTATTGACTCCCCCAGTGTCCATCTCCTGCCTCCCTGGTAGGTGTGGTGTGGCAGGAGAGGTTTGTGCCTCCTTCTGCACAGACCTCAGAAGCTGGAGCTCCCATACGGTCCTCTCTTCAGTAATGCAGAGCGCTGGGAGATGATGTCATCTCCCAGCGCTCTGCATTACTAGAGTGGCGAAGAGGGAGCTCAGTTGCTAGAGGTCTGTGCTGAAGAAGGCACAGACCTCAGCTTGCTTCTTGTGGGCGCCGGGTGGGGGTTGCAGGGGGCGGCCGGGCCCCTGGAGTGGCGGGCCCAGTCGCAGGTGGGACCCGTATAGTTATGCCACTACCTATCATGGAAAAAGGAGAAATGGAATCCCCCTAGAGAGCGTGAATACAAGCAGATTTTAGGCCTCTGAAATCAAACAGAGCAATTTTCCATTTGCTTGCATGGAGTACAGGGTATTTACCCCTTTGGGTGCAGGAGAGATATCCAGCGCATTGCAATGAAATGCGTCAGATACCTCTCAGGAGTTCAGAGAGTTAAGTGTGTGTGTGTGTGTGTGTGTGTAATGCTAGATCTTTTTTGGTGTCAGTGTTCCTTTAATAATGCACAAGCACGTGGCACATGTGAGAGAAAATCCTATAAATTATTAAACTAAAAAACAAAACATCATAAATATCTTGTTCAGTTGTACTAATTTCTTTTTAATTATTGCCATTATTTATGTACTTTTAATTTTTACAGAGGCAAAGCAATAATATGCAATGGGAAGCCAAGGAAATAAATCATGTAAACTGAGTGGGAAGAAGTGAGAAAGAAGGACAATAAAAATGGTATGAAGCGGTAACACCGGGGAAAAGCAAGCTTCATTAAGGGGAGAATTTGTAACTCCCTGCGTGGTAGATAGACCTCCAACGCATTGTGAAACAACGCACTGGAAATCACTCTCCTATTCAAGGGGTAAATGTGCCCTTTTTTAAACAATAGAAATCTTTTAACCCTTTGAGTGCCAGAGGGGTACGCAACTCAAAGGGCTAATATATTTTACAGTTTTGTATTTTTCCATTATCACAAAGGACATTAAGGCTGTTGTACTAAAGGAACTGGAGATATTTTCGAACAAACCAAGGACACATAGAAATTCCCCAGATCTCCATTTTTATTACGCTGGTGTGACTCAGAATTTCTCATAGTGCATCACCATTACTGTGTTTTATAGGGTATCCTTTTAAAATGTCGAACAAAAAATGTGCGAGCCACTAAACAGGGCATTCGTCATGTTGCTCTGATGAAAAGGGCGACATGAGAATCTCGCCTGCCTCAAAATCGCAAGATTCTCATGTCGCTGCTTAAACCATTGTTGCAACCCGCATTCATAATATATTTTACTTCCCTGCATACCTTAACCCCTTAACGACCCTTGATGGTCATAGTATGTCATGGGTCGATCTGACTTAACGACCCATGACGTACTATGACCATCATGGAATTCCGAGCTCCCCCCGCGGCTGCACGCCGTTCGGGGAGTCTGGAACCGGAAGGAGTGAAAAAAAATACTCTGTGGTCCTTAACTGACCACGCCATGCCGATCGGCCTGTCGTTAAAGAGTTAAACCGTCATTCAACCCGTGAGTGGCAACAGGAGGCCCTCCAGCTCTTCTCAAGCATGATACATGTAAATCAACGACACAGCTTAACCCTTTGTGTGCCATACCATCAGGGTTCACTTTCAAAATGCCATGAGTGTAGTGAGTCTTCATCAGTCGATTGGCACGATGGCACACAAAGGGTTAAAGCTGTGCCATTGATTTACATTCTCACTAACACTGCTTCAATCAATTAAGGGGAGCAGAAACATATGGCCTTATTTATCATGCTTGAGAGGAGCTGGAGGGCCTCCCATTGCCACTCGCGGGTTTAATGAACGTTTAAGGTATGCAGGGAAGTAAAAGATATTATGGATGCGGGTTACAGAGATGTTTAAGGCAGCGACATGAAAATCTTGTGCTTTTGAGGCAGGCAAGATTCTCATGTCGCCCCTTCATGATGAATGCGCCGTTCAGTTGTTTGCACTTTTTTGTGCAACATTTTAAATGTGAACTGTTTAATAGGCAGTAAAATCAGAAAAATCTCATTGACTTCAACACTGTCAACATCAGAATAATTAAATAAGCAGTGCAATCCCCTAAAACCCCTTCTGGCATGTACCTTATGGAATAGTTGTGGATGAATACTAAAATAAAAGGCAGTAACACATAGGTAAAAACCTTCATTAAAGGAACAGTAACATTTTTATGAAAAATATATATTGTAGAGCTTTTCCTATTGAGTAATACAAGGGTGCTCCCACTGCTCAGAGATGCATTTTTTTCAGCGTTATTACAGTTTAATTGTTTTTTTTTTGTTTTTTTTTCATTAACAGTGCTTTCAAGTGGTCAGAATCCAATTAGTTATTGTGTTGCATTTCTGGGAGAGCTGAGTCACTGACAATCAGTTCTCCATAGAATGTGATAGAAACGGCTGAGTCTGATTCAAGCGTACAAAAACATGGAAATTCAGGGTTTTAGTTTGTCAGAATGTAACACACCCCACCCCAATGATTAGTTAATTACATGAAGCATAACATGAGAATGAATATGGAAGGAGATACTTAGTTAAAATGCATATTTTCAAAATTTGCTTCCATATGCCAAGCTGTATGCAGAACAATATGGCCATATTCAAGAACATAGAGCTGAGTCAGGGGGGCAAGACTGTGGGATACCCATGCCATTTGTTTGTTGACCTGAGAATGATGGGAATATTTGCAGAAATAATTATTTCCCTCAAAAACAGAGGTGGCATTCAGAAGCAGGGTTTGTATGTCTGTACACATGCTAGCACTGAGATAGGCTGCAGTCAATGCCCTCCTTAATTGGCGTTGTAGATAACGTCCAGTTATTATCAATAATGCCTAGCCACTTTTGGCCAAAGTGAACGAATTACTTAGTCTGTTCTCATTGTGGGCTAGATTCTATTGCAGGTGCTAAATGTTAACACCCGTTTTATCAAACATTTTCCTATTGAGGTCTATGGAGAAAACTGGAGATAAGCAGAGATAAAATTAGCTCTTGTAATAGAATCTAGCCCTGTTAGTCTACTTCCTTATCTGAAACCCAGAATGGGAGAAAACATAAACATCATCATTGTGCCTTTCTACCCTAAATTAACTAAAATATGGACAACTAATCCCTGTATTAAAAATACATGCTTTCTATAAATCAGATGCAACCTTAGATGAAATTAGCAGAATTTTATTTATATTTTACATCTACTTTCTATCTCTTGGACAGAGTTTTTGCAGTAGGTGTGTTCTTCACGGAACAGACCTGCTAAGGAAGCAAGGGCTGCCTCGTGTTGCCCAGCGGTAAAGCACGAAAGATAATCACAATGCGTTAAAGACCTCTCTAGCATTCAAGGGGTTGAAATCCCCACTTCAATCAAGGGGAATTTTTAGTTCTCCACTATAGTACAGTTAATTTGCCCCTGAAATCCTACACTTTTCTTTTGAAAATACAGCCCTTTATGACTTGCAATTTAGACTTGTTGGCTGTGTGCTCACCTTCTATAGATCCTAATCAAGGTAGTTCAACCTTAATGATCTATACATACCTGAAAATTTGAAATCAAAGCCTGAAGGATGGATTGGTATTGAACTGTCATAGCAGGTTTGTTCCTAGTTGAGTGTCTTTGTTTATATATGTAAACTAGCAATTTGGGACGGCGTTGGACGTCATATTATGTAGGGAATTAAAGCACACAGACGGATGCAAGACATGTAGACGCAGAGAAACACATAGCTGCACACACAGAAATGCACACATATGCACTCAGATACAGAAAGAGTGAAACACACATACATACATGTAATTAACAATGTGGGCTGGCGTTGGCCATCATATTATGTAGGAAATTAAAGGACAAGCACGGATGCAAGAGATGTACACACAGACATACACACACTGCACACACAGAAAGGCACACATGTGCACTCAGATACATAGAGTGAAACACATATACATACATACATGCAATGTACTGCAGAAAAATAGAGTGTGATAGACACATAGAACACACACAGGGAGAGACAGACATGTATACACAGATTGAACACAGGCCTCTCCAGCCTTAATCTTATCATATATACCAACTCTCCTTGACTACTCACTTCCTTCTTCTCCGGATTGTTTGATGAGTGGTTCTGTTCTTGTAGAACTCGCCTCAGTGTGCTGAAAACATTTTTTTTTTATTCTGGTGGCAGATGTACACGGAGGCGGCTGCCTGTCCCAGAGACTTTGCCTTACTTTGTGCTGCAGATGTACACGGAGGCAACTGGAGCGCCTCCGTGTGCTGAAGAAAGAAGGATTGCAGTGAAGGGTTTATAGGGAAAGTGCTTTCCAGCCTGCTAGCATGCGTATTTCGGGCCGGACGGGCCAGCCCAGTTTGATACACATCCCCATCAGCCGCATCCTCCAGTCTCCTTAAGTTTTTTTAAAAAAAGATGATAGCCAGCAAGCACGTTCACAAAAGCTGCTGGTCCACACCACAGCCTGCAGCAATTACCGCTGGCAGTGCGCAGGCTGGGGAGCAATTGACCCCAGCTTCCAAAAAAAAAAAATAGCGCTGTGTAAGAGGCACTGTACAGGGGAGAGCAGAGAGGACACCGGCTATACAGAGGAGAAGAGCCTGGAGCAGAGCAGAGAGGGCGCCGGTGGGATTAGATAGTAGTTGCTGGTGTGCTTATTTTGCTATTGGCATGTAATCAATTGAAGGCATTTACAAGCTTGTGAAGTGCATTTAGTCAGAGCTGGTCCTGCCTCTCTCTCTCCCCTTCTCAATGTGTGCTCAATAACAGGGTGTACCGGAGCACACACAGAAGGGGAGAGAGGCAGGAGCAGTGCTGATGAAATGGACTTCACAAGCTTGTAAATGCCTTCAATACATTACATGCCTATAGCAAAATAAGTACACGACCAACTACAGTCTCCACCTGGGCTCTGGCCAGAGGTACGTTTTCGGTTAGCAAAGGGGGAGAATAGAACCTGCACAGCTGGAGGGCGAGCCAGGGCAGACATGAGTGTAGGAAAGAGCAGATAATGTACCCAGCCATCGTACACTTTACAGCCCACGGTAGAAGCAGTTAGGAGGCCCCATGCTTACAGTGGTAGATGTGCAGGAATGTGTCAGTCAGTTTTATGGTGAAGATGGGTTGCGGCAGATCTCGGACATACTGCTTCAACAGGTCAGCTACATCAGTACAGCAAGAGCCTTCGCACTTTTGGGCCTTACCATTGCAGCCTGACTCGGAAACAGGTCGAAGTGGTTGGCATTCCAGTGGTCAACCCTTTGAGTGCCAGAGTGGTAGGCACTCAAAGAGTTAATGTCAGTCATTTATGTACGCTGTTCTTCACAATTCCCCAGCATGCATTTGCTTCACTATATGGTTCAATCAATACAATCTTGTGTGTGTGTGTGTGGCTTGTGTGCATGTCTGTGGTGTTGCAGTGAGTGGCAGCCATTTTGTTTTTTTCTCACTGTGATATTGGTGGGCGAGCTGGATAGTGGGGGCGGGCCAACTCCCTGCATGATTTTTACATCAGTAGCAGTGGTCTTCGGCCACTGCAACTGGTGTGAAAATCACGCCTCCATTGAATCACCCAATGGAAGCAGTAACTCCTCCTTACTGCATTGGGATACTCATATAATTCCTTACAGTGATCTGGACCTACCCATCTGGAAGTCAACCTCCACTACACACACTCTGACTTACAGTACTGCAGGGATTGCAGTGTAAATTTGTTTTGTTGTATTAATTTTGATACCCACAAGTATATATTGCTGTGGTTAATAAGTATCTTCATGTCAGTGGTGACCTCACATCTAGCAATGAAGCTGCATATAAAACCTGGGCTGGCTGTGAGAGTGTGGTAACAAGGAGAAGTGAGAGAGAGAGGAAGCCCAGCCCAAAATGTCTGAGTAAACACACAGGAGAAAGGAGCAGAAACAAAGGTCCTATTTGCATGCTCTGGGATTATTTTCTGCAGAAAAAGTAGCACAACTCTATTTACTAGGCTTCCTATATCATCCTCTGTACAATTAGTACTTTGCATTAGGCATGACAGGTTCACGTTAAGCTCTGCCATGGATTGCATTATTAAAAAAATTGTCTTTTGGAAAGTAGTTTGAGCTTTTGCTAATAGTTTAGTTTGAGCTATATTTACTTTTGAATAAACCCTCTCTGAGCTCTGGGAGTATGTTTTGTTTTACACAGCAGGAAAAGCTCTGTAACACATATCTTTTTTCACAGCAACATAGTTTAGGTTAAACCAAGACGTGTCCATCAGATTCGATCTTTATGCCATATCACCCTTGTTTTTGCTGATGTAGCAGAAGGTAAAAAATAATTAGGAAGACTTGTGTGGAATTTTCAAATACGACTTAGCTACCATCACATCACCCGGTGGACATATACTCACAGCAATATTGGCTGAGGAATTATATATATAACCCACAGCAATAGTGCTTTTGTTCAAAATAGCATAAGTTCACTCCTCAGGCTTTGAAGAAGCGGCGGTATAGCCGAGAAACGCAAAAGAGGGCCATATAAACAATCTTTTCTATATCTATGCATTTTTTTAATAATTATTCAAAATGAATACTTTACAATATTGAAGCCATTTGGAAAGTATATGTATCATATATAATAAAATATATTATGTATTTAACCATTTGAGTATCAGAGGGGTAATCACCCATTCGGAGCTTAAAGAGGTTAATCTCTATATATACAAATGTCTCTATATTGCAATAGAGAAAATCTATCTATCTATCTGTCTATCTATCTATCTATCTATCTATCTATCTAGCTATCTCATAACTATCTATCTATCTATCTATCTATCTATCTATCTATCTATCTGTCTATCATCTATCTATCTATCTATCTATCTATCTGTCTATCATCTATCTATCTCATATCTATCTATCTATCTATCTATCTATCTATCTATCTGTCTATCATCTATCTATCTCATATCTATCTATCTATCTATCTATCTATCTATCTCATATCTATCTATCTATCTATCTATCTATCTATCTATCTCATACTTATCTATCTATCTATCTACTTATCTATCATCTATTTCTCTATACTGGAATGGAGGAAACAAACCCTATATTTTCTGTTTATAAAACACTCTATAGCAGTTATCTCTGACATTTAGACCTAATCATTAAAATAGCTTAGAAAAACGAACACTAATGAGCCACAAGTGATAACAAAGAACTAACAAGGATTCCAGGAGAAGCTATTCATTTTAGGAAAATATAACCAGTGTCATTTCTAAAGGTTAAACCCAGCCTAGAGAAATATAAAGTTTGGCATCTCTTCTAAAGAAGTAGTAGGATTAGCAGGGATATGATCTTGGCTTCTTAATACTCATGTCAAAGTTATTTACCAAAAATGAAAATCATATTTTCAGTGTGTGACCTGGTTTAAACTAATACTAACATTTCTTAATATTAAGTCAACCTTAATCTGAGCAGAAAATCTTAATGGTCACAATAAATCAATTCTATACACACTGGTTCTCCAAATTGAATCTTTAATTACTACAGACAATTCTATGAGTAAAGACGGACATGATTCTTTGTTGCAGGTCTCAAGACCCCAAACTCTTACCACTGGGGTTAAAAAGCCTAATGTGCACAATGCACCAATTCTTTTAGGATTGGTTCACCAAAATGTATCTTTAATTAGTATTGAATATCATATCTATGGAGGTAGGCAAGATTACTTGCTGTAGAATTCAAGGACACAAAAGTCTTAAAGTGTTAGTAATGTCTAAAAAAAACTTTTTTGCATTTAGAAGAGCTCAAAAAGCTCATCTAAATGCAAAAAACCGTATCTCTCAAACCGCTATGGTTTAAGAGATACGGGCGTTTGAAGTTTGATTTCTCGTACTGACAGCTGTAAAGCTGCCAGCAGGAGATCCGTGTCAGTTGACACGCTGGCGCTTGAGAAGTGCCGGGATCTCGTTACTTACACGGAATCCCTTCAATGGAATGGTCTAAAACAAGTGCCTAGTGTTCAGGCACACGTTTTAGACCATTCCAATAAAGGGATTCTGTGTAAGTAACGAGATCCCGGCACTTCTCAAGCGCCAGCGTGTCAACCGACACGGATCTCCTGCTGACAGCTTTACAGCTGTCAGTACGAGAAATCAAACTTCAAACGCCCGTATCTCTTAAACCATAGCGGTTTGAGAGATACGTTTTTTGCATTTAGATGAGCTTTTTGAGCTCTTCTAAAGGCAAAAAAGTTTTTTTTAGACATTACTATCACTTTAACACTGGAGGTTTTTTTATAAAAGCATTTAAAGGATAGTAATGTTTCACAATAAAAACAGCTCCAATTAATCCTCATAGTATTTTGGCCATGGAGAGTGTTAATTCAGTACTGTCAGAGTTGTAGTTCAAGAGTAATTGAATGATAAAGTATCCCCCTCCTGTCCCTTTTATTGATGTAACACTGCTCACCTCAGAGCAGCAAGACTGTCCGGATGGATTGCAAAGAGGGACAATCTTCATTGAGCATAAGGAAAAACCTGAAAAAACTGTCAGTGGTGGCAGGGTTTTCCTTATAGTAAGAAGATTGTCCCTTGCTGTGACCTGTCTAGTCAAGTGAACAGATTCCAAATCTCAGGGGAAGTGGCTTACACTAGGTAAAAGGGGTGGGAGGGGGATACTTTATCATCCAATTACACTTAAACTACAACTCTGACAGTATTGAAATAACACTCTCCATGGCCCAAATACTAAGAAGATTAATTGGAGCTGCTTTTTCTTTTTATGAAACATTACTATCCCTTTAAGGTGAAATAAAATATCACATTTAGTGTTGTTGATGATGAAGATAATATTATTATGATTTACAGTATTTACCAATGTATTCTGCATCATGGCACAATAATCATAAACAGAATAAATATAACTGAGGAGAAACCGAAAAATAAACACAGAACTGGTGTCGTGGCTGTATTCAAGATAATTTATAGTTTAGAAGCACTGGAAAATGAAATACACTGGGCTGGATTCCATCATATGTGACAACCTTATCATGGTTTTTATCTCCATATTTCTCTATAGACAGCAACCAGTGACAGCATTTATCAAATGCATTGGAATCCAGCCCAGTGTAGAGGGAGTGCAGGCTAAATGCAGTGAGGGAAAAATGTATTTGATCCCCTGCTGATTTTGTACGTTTGTCCACTGACAAAGAAATGATCAGTTTTATAATTTTAATGGTAGGTTTATTTGAACATTGAGAGACAGAATAACAACAAACAAATCCAGAAAAATGCATTTCAAAAAAGTTATACATTGATTTGCATTTTATTGAGTGAAATAAGTATTTAACCCCTTTGTAAGACATGACTTAGTTCTTAGTGGCAAAACCCTTGTTGGCAATCACAGAGGTCAGACGTTTCTTGTAGTTGGCCACCAGGTTTGCACATATCTCAGGAGGGATTTTGTCTCACTCTTCTTTGCAGATCCTCTCCAAGTCATAAAGGTTTCGAGGCTGACGTTTGGCAACTCAAGCCTTCAGCTCCCTCCAAAGATTTTCTATGGGATTAAGGTCTGGAGACTGGCTAGGCCACTCCAGGACCTTAATGTGCTTCTTGAGCCACTTCTTTGTTGCCTTGTGTTTTGGGTCAATGTCATGCTGGAATACCCATCCACGATCCCCTGGCTGAGGGAAGGAGGTTCTCACCCAAGATTTGACGGTACATGGCCCCCGTCCATCATCCCTTTGATGTGGTGAAGTTGTTCTGTCCCCTTAGCAGAAAAACACCCCCAACGCATAACGTTTCCACCTCCATGTTTGACAGTGGGGATGGTGTTCTTGGGGTCATAGGAAGCATTCCTCCCCCTCCAAACACTGCGAGTTGAGTTGATGCCAAAGAGCTCAATTTTGGTCTCATCTGACCACAACACTTTCACTCAGTTCTCCTCTGAATCATTCAGATGTTCATTGGCAAACTTCAGACGGGCCTATACAGGACCTTGCAGGAGCTGCAGGATTTCAGTCCTTCAATGCATAGTGTGTTACCAATTGTTTTCTTGGTGACTATGGTCCCAGCTGCCTTGAGATCATTGACAAGATCCTCGTGTGTAGTTCTGGGCTGATTCCTCACCACTCTCATGATCAATGAAACTCCACAAGGTGAGATCTCGCATGAAGCCCCAGACCAAGAGAGATTGACAGTTATTTTATGTTTCTTCCATTTGCGAATAATTGCACCAACTGTTGTCACCGTCTCACCAAGCTGCATGGCGATGGTCTTGTAGCCCATTCCAGCCTTGTGTAGGTCTACAATCTTGTCCCTGACATACTTGGACAGCTCTTTGGTCTTGGCCATGGTGGAGAGTTTGGAATCTAATTGATTGATTGCTTCTGTGGACAGGTGTCTTTAAAAGAGGGTCCCTTTAAAAGAGTGCTCCTAATCTCAGCTTGTTACCTGTATAAAAGACACATGGGAGCCAGAAATCTTGCTGATTGATAGGGGGTCAAATAATTATTTCACTCAGTAAAATGCAAATCAATTTATCACTTTTTTTAAATGCGTTTTTCTGGATTTTTTGGTTGTTATTCTGTGTCTCACTGTTCAAATAAATCTACCATTAAAATTATAGACTGATCATTTCTTTGTCAGTGGGCAAACGTACAAAATCAGCAGGGGATCAAATCATTTTTCCCTCACTGTAAAAGGCATGTCCCATACACTCAAAAGAGATGAACAGATACACAAATGTTAAAAGTGATCCCAAGTATTATTGGAGGGGAAAGAGGAACACATTTTATTAAACTCCCAAATTGGACCCACAAGAAATCACATGTATTCCAAGACAGATAACATTATGCTAACTGCAAATGTAACTGAAGAGTATCTATCATCCAATAGTTGATTCATCATCAGATCTGTTCACCTGGGAGAAGAACTGCCATTGATACCAAGGCTATATTGCCACCTCTGACAGGCCTATGAGGGAGCCGAATGGAGGTTTGCTAGTGCTCCCCTAGGGCTCCTGTAGTAAGAGACTGAACTGCAAGACTGGAATCTAGCAGTTCTTCTCCTGCACAATTCATGTCCAAATAGACCTTCTGTCTATGCCAGCACAACATGTCTATAGAGGCAGTGCATGCAAACATGGGGTTTGCAGCTGAGGGCCACTGACCTCCATGTTGTGTTCAGTTTTCTGTACCCCCAAATGGCTGTCAACATTTCAGCAAATCACTAAATGAACAAACTGTGCTATTGTGACACTTCTGCTAATCGATTTTCAAATTGTTTGATTATAAGAACTACTGATGTCTTACAAAGAAGTCATACAATATCAAATGTTAAAACCTAATATAGAAATGCCACCATTTAATACTGTTTGTATCTATAGCTCACTTGTAAATATTCCATTAGAACCCCATAAAAATGCCCCTCACTGGCTTCTCATATCTTCCAGAAGTAAATAAATCTTGTTTGTATATGTCAGACCCAGAAGGAACCATAGCACATTTCTATCCGGTCATATACAAAATTATAAAATATGAACTTATAGAAAAATGCAGACATTTAATTTATGAATTTTCAGTACCTTTTAAATTCTATGTTCCACATTGATCAGACCACAAGAGAGGAGTTTTTTGAAACTGATCCAGGTTAGAGAGAACATTCATTGTAGGTTTGATGAGCATTGCAACCTCCACAAGAGCTCATGTGATAGATCTGTAAGCAGCCCCATAGATCACCACACAGACTATCTTTACTGCAACTTCACTGTGTTCCTATGGGAAATCCATAAAGACACAGCTTGCTGGACATTGGTGGGACCACACAAGGTGATAGTCTCCCATTTGAAAGTCACCATACCCCAATGTAGAACCTTTCACAACAGGTGACTTAACCAACATAGCATAATTGCCTTAGTATTGGCCATGTTAATAGGGCCTTAAAGGTCAATCAAAGACAAAAAAACAACAATTATGGAATTGATTTTACTGTCCTTTTTCATCTTTCATAAAACAATTTTGTGTTTTACACTATTTTTCTGGTTTATACTGTTTTTGAAACCGATGTATCACTGCTAATTTAAAGTGAGAAGACATTTGCTTACATTGGTCATAGAGTAGGTGATAATAATCAAGAATTAACCTACTAAACATTCTATAACTCTGAACTCTCTAACATTTCCCTCATCTCTAAATACAAATATAGCCTGAGTTGCTGTACCAGTATTTGTATGAAAATGATAGATCTGTGGTTAAATATTATGTGGTTTTGTGAACATATTTTACTAGCTATGTGTTTACAAGCATCAGACATATTCTTACAATGGAAAATGTGCATAAAAGCTGATTCTAGCCATCACATTCAGCAAGTTCAGCATTTTTAGGCGCTCACTTCGGGATAAATCAGGAGTCAAACAAATGACCCACACAACCCCACTGGAAATATTTATTCAAATGATTACATTTCAGATCATTAGAATTTCTGATATGACTACTGAACAAATTCTGCTTCAATAACTTTTGGATTTGAAGCAGCTGCATTTCATAGATATGGAGCAGAATGTGCATGTGAATGTGTTCCTAAGGCGCATGCGTTGAATATGTTCCCAATACGGAAGTGTTGATTACAATATAAAACAAAACTGAACACTCCTGCTTTTTAATATCTTATGTCTCCTTTATTGTGACAGTTAATATGATGTAGTATTGTGGAAATATTGTGACAATGTGCTGCCCTTGTGAATTAACCCCTTGAGTGCCAGAGAGGTACGCAACGCATTGCAGAGCAATGCGTTGCGTACCTCTCTGGCACTCAAGGGGTTAAAATATTGAATAAAAGATTGTATTAAAAGCACCTCCTATGCTCATCTGCAGGGTGAGCACTCACTAATAATAAATTAATAATTTGATTTATTTTATATGCTGCTCCCCTGTGACTTTTTTGCCCATTTTACCCATACTGGCATGCAAATGGTTAAAGTATATTACCGATTAACTTGGTTGTCATTTCATGTTCAGACCATTTAGGGCAGTTTGAGAGCATTGTGTAGCTCTCGTGATTTTCATCCACAACAGAGACCATCTTTCAGTGTGTGTGTGAAGCACTGTACTAAATCAATGTTTAATTTCGGAAAATCTCCCAAATCAAAACAAGCTGCATCAAGACTCAGATTCATCTCTAATATAACCAGGGCATAAATATATTATAATAGTAATGCTCTGTTTAAAGTGATCATAGCTGTGAGTGTATGTGTTTACAGTTTTTTCTTGGACTTTACAATTTCTGGTGGCACTGTTGGTATTAATGTTATTGATTTGTGCTTTATCTATATAGCAATGCCAACAACTCCAATACAGAATGGAAATATCCTGCAAATCAATTCACAAGAAAATACATGTTTTCCATATAAAGTATTACTTTAACCCTTTAAGGAAAAGAGGGGAGAGCAATATCCCTTTGACACTGAAAGGATTATCTACCGTGTACTAAAAACTTTAAAACCATTAATAGCCAGTCTCTATGCATTCATTAAACGCATGGAGACTAACTTGAAAATAGATGTCTTACCGTAAAAAAATACATCTGTCTAAAGGAATCCGTCCCATTTCGGGACTGACGGGCAGGTTAGTGCGGTCTGTGCTCCTGCGCTGTCAGTCCCTTCCGGTGACCATATGGTGCAAAGCAGTCGACTCTATGGAGACTGGGACTGATGGGGCATGCGCACAGACAAGATGTCTGCGCTCTAGCCTCAGTTCCGGTCTCCAAACGGGATGGATTCCTTTAGACACAAGTATTTTTTTATGGTAAGACATCTATTTTCAAGCTAGTCGCCATGCATTTAATGCATACATGGTGACTGGCTATTATCTGAAAATTCCACTTTAAAACATCTCCTTATCTTCACTTAACGTTGCAACGTCCTACTTCTTCCTTCAGACTGTTCACCACTAAACTCATACACAGAACTCCAATGTGCAATAGCAGTTTCCTCTAAATGTATTAGCTTTCCATTCAGTGGAAATTGTGAAAGGGGCAGCTCTGCCTGAACATTCATTAAGAGTTCATTTATTTCCAAATATAAAACAGTTTTAGAGAACAAAGTAGTATTCATTTTCCACTACAATGTTAAAATAAGTTTAGTTGGTCTCATTCTGAACTTACAAACTGAAATTTCAGTTATCAGTTCTGGTAAGTTTTCATATCAAGTAAAACATGTTGCTTTGCCTTCAGTGATCAGAAAAAAATGCAGAAGGCAATTATAGTCAAGTTGATACCTTTTTTTGATAACTAAGCAGATTTAGGATGCAAGCTTTCAAGACCTCTTAGGTCTCTTCCTCAGGCATGTTTGCATTCTAAATCTGCTTAGTTATCCAATAAAGGTATCGACTCGACTATAATTGCCTTCTGTATTTCTTTGGCTAACGTGGTACCAATTCTCATCAGAAAAAAGTACGCTCCAAAGATAATCAATTCAATGGAGGATGAGGAAGTCTCCAGCACTTTTGCTATTATGTGTTGCGATGTGTTGGATACCTCTCTGGCACTCAAACGGTTAAAACTGATTGTACAGAAGTGCAGAGGGGAAGTGTATGAGCATTTATATGTTTTCTTTTCCTATACATCGTTTCATATGAAAGTTGAAACAAGTTGCAGAAGAATTTAAAGGGATAGTAATAATTAAAATGTTAAAAAAATGTTGTAGGGTTTATCCCCCTGAGTAAAACAAGAGTACTCCCACTGCTGAAAGGTGTTTCATTCAAAAGTTATTAATTTTCAAAGTTGAAATTTTTTAGGTGCAATATCACAGTGGCCTGAAATTGTACAGTGGTACTGTTGCTACAAGATCCTATGGACAGCTCTGGTCCCGGGACCATAAATCTCCATAGGATGGTGTAGCAACAGCGCCACTGTACAATTTCAGGCCATTGTGATATTGCACCTAAAAAATTCAACTTTTGAATGAAACACCAGTGGGAGTACTCTTGTTTTACTCAGGGGGATAAACCCTACAACATATTTTTTTTACATTTTAAGTATTACTATCCCTTTAAGTAGCTTTACTCTATTTTCCTGCATATACTACTGGGGATGTGTTGAGGGTTTGCTAGCATTAAAGTCTTCACAATAGTGTAGAGTGTTTGCTGTTATACACTGAAGCAGGGGTAACCAGCATGTAACAGTGCATGTTTGCTGGGTTTCCCAGCTGGAGCACTGGTGGACTAATTTGTAGGTTCAGTCACTTCAATTGGTCTACTTGTACTCATTCAGAAATATCCTGAACACGTGCACTGTTGGTAGCTCTTGACGACAAGGGTTGACTACTCCTGAACTAGAGTGATCACACGCTCTTGCACATACCTCACAGTGCAGCCACTGGTGTTGGAGGCTAATGCCAGTGGAGTTGCAATGGCAGATTTGTACATTCACCACTGTATCACTATGCCAGTACTCCACAAAAGGTCTTTGTGTTTTATTAAAAAGCTGATTAGTGTTGGTGCTTATACTTTTTGCAGGGATATGTTTGCCACTCATCTCTTACCTTCAGACCTGAGTAGTGGCTTCCTTTAACAAAACAATGAGGGAGATGCTTTAAGGATCGATGCCGTGGTGATGTGTGTCTGGTAATTTGTGGAATAGGGTGATAAAGTGTCCCGGATTGCCCAGGACAGTCCTGGATTTTAAACGTGTGTCCCATGTCCTGGGAAGCCTCCTTCTGGGACAATTCAAAGTCCTGGAATGAAGACTCACAGCATTCTAATCACTAAGAGAACTGCCCATTGACTGCTGTGATAGAAAGTGATGCCTCTGCTGGGCTACAAGAAAATGGCTTCCAGACAGAGCTCTAAACACTAGAGAGAGAAGTGAACCTTGATCCTGACATCAGACAGGAGATTTAGTACAATATTGTTGTAGTGTAATGCTAATGTAATGCTTTGGGCATGATGTATGCAGCCCACAACTGGCATCTCTTTCTGTCACATCAATCAGTGGTTGAGCACTGATGTCCAGTGATACATAGTGGCTCCTCCCACATAGCTACCCTAGAGCCAAGGATAAATGCTCTGCTGATCTCATCTCCACAGTGTCACTAAATGGTGGAATGGAAAGTGGTCACCATAGTGTGATGAGCACATAGCCTTGGAGAAGGAGAGGCAAACATCACCATATACACTAAGAATTAAATATGCAAGGTTAGGGGGCGAATTTCTCCACTAGCATACAGGGTTGTCAGACTGCTGGTGATGTAGCTTTCTATGCAGTAACAGCCCTCAATCAATGATAAGTGTGGAGGGTTGTCATATTGCTGGTGATATGGGAGGGATGACCTCACTTGAGTGATCACCAGCAGTTCAGCAACCCTGAAGCTTGAGAACATTCTATATGCTTCCCCACTTGCTCAGTGGGAGAGAGGAGAGGATGTTCTCAGAATACAGCACCACAAACAGCATCACTCCCTTAACTCTTTGAGTGCCATAGGGATGTGCATTGCACACCCTTGTGTCACTCAAAGGGTTAGAAATGTACAGTCTATCACTACAGAAACATCTCTTCAGCTGAGACAGAACTATCATAGGGCTCAAGATCACCACCACAGAAAATATTGCATCAGCAAATCCTTTGTGCAGTGATGAGAAGTCTCTTCCCCTCTTTCCCTTGTCACAATGATTCTCTTCCAGCCGCTCTCTTCTTCTCACCCCCCCCTTCTCCCCTACCTCCTCCTGTCTAGTCTCTTCCTCATCAGAGAGTATTTTCTCAGACTTCAGGGTTGTCTACTGCGATGTTTAAGGGAAGGCATCCCTTACACATCACCAGCAGTGTGACAACCCTCCATGCTTATGATTGATAGAGGGCTGTTACTGCATATGGCGCTAGAGGGAGATCCTAACATCAGGTAGGCAATGTTGGGACTGTGAACTCTGACAGAAGAGGCTGCTACTGGAGCTTAGTGCACGTGGTCAACAACCACATTAACATATAAACACACCCACTTGAATAAGACAATGACTCATTAACCTGTTTCCATATAGAAATGAGCAATTGTTGATGTGTTCAGTGCAAAACTGTAAACCTGTTGAAGACATGGCAGATTAATGGAGACGATGGCAGATTGGTGGCGAATCGAAGGGGATATGATGCCAAAGACATCATACATCACCATCCTGATCCCTTATCGAAGTCTATGAACTAAGATCTCTCCCACTTGAGAGATCTCAGTGCATAGACTTCATAGAATAACATAGGAATTGGAGAAGTGATATAACTGGAGATGATATCTCCTGTTTATTACCTCTTAATCACGCCTTAGTGCATCTCCCCCCTGGTCCATCCTGAGTATGACAAAGCAATGTTTGTTTGTAGGAACAAGATGTAGCTACTACTCAGTTCCTCTCTAAGAATCGAAAGGGTAAAGGCTTCGTTCCCCTGGACTATTATCTGTCGAGGCCTCCACTGGGGGGGCCGGGGGGTTTAGGGTTCGGGCAGGGTAGGGACCTGGTTGGGTCTCCCAGAGGTAGGGGTGTGTTTTTTTGTTTATCCTTCCTTCTCCTTTCTAGCCTCTCCTTCTCCTTCACATATTTAGAATTCACATATACCACTATCATATTCTTAGTTTCATTAATGTTGCTTGTCAGATTTGACTCTCATGATTCATTGTGAGTGGATCATTTGTGTAAGTTCCAGTGTCTATCTCGTTGTGGTTTCTCAATAGTCCATCATTGCCTATTCACCTTCTGCTCTTTGTACTTGATATGTTGTAATGCTATTTTGTATTGATGCCTTTTTTGTTACGATGATGTGTTGTTTTGTGTTGTTTGTACTGCACCAATTTCTCAAATAAAGCTTTTAAACTTAAAAAAAAACACAGTTTGTCTGTCCCTACCACAGGGACAAATACAAGTCACCACTGATTTAATCCTTAGCTCTATGAGACGTATCAAATGCATTTGCTACTCTCTGGCACTCAAATGGTTAAATGCTAGAGATGTTTTAATGGGTAAAAGCCCCACTTTAAATCAATGTATTTGTCCCCTAGGGGGCAGTAGCTTTGCTATAGAATTGTTCCAGTTCTTACTGTACCAACTTCAGCCCTTTGCTATATCTCTTGACAATCGATAGTGTAAACGGATACGTGTGAAAAATCGACAAGTAGACAAGTCAGCAGTAAAGAAGACGTGCGTTGTTCAATGCGTCCTACCAAGCTAGTAAAAATGTAGGACCATAAACACCTATAACATTTTTTTTTTGCCTCTTTCTGCACCTCTGTTTGAAGTATCTCGTATATAATTTTTATGTGAATGCTGTTGTGTAGAAAACCCACAATGAGACACCGAAAAGCACACCTCAAATTGATGGATGGTTATGGTATGGAAATTGTTATGTAAATTAGATCGGATGGGTTTAGAATATCCACAGACGTTAATTGAATTTTATGGAAATCGCTAGCGTTGATTTGAATACAGCAATATGTGTAACTCTGTTCAAATCCAAACCCAAATTTGCATAGGAAAGATTAATAGCATTGTGTAAAAGCTCCCAAGGACTATGTATAAGCAGGACACATTATACATTTATGTTGATGAACTGGAAGAGAGTTCAGGCAGTTTTTCTACCTTTATGGAAACTTTAAAGAGCTTTTGTATATTTGATCTGCACAGATGTTTATATAACTTTGTGTGAGCTTTTTCCAATAGTTTACTTTTCAGGCTCATGCACTAAGAAGACAATGGGGGGAGATTAACTAAGCAGTGATAAACAGGTGATAAAGTGGTGATAACTTCTCCAGTGATATCACTTCTCCAGTTCCTATGTTATTCTATGGAGCCTATTCACTAAGATCTCTGAAGCTGCAGAAATGTTAGTGCCCTCTGGCACTGAAAGGGTTAACCTACCCCGTGAACACTAGAAAGGTCTCCAACACAGTGTGTTTATATATATATTCCACATTTAACTCAATTGGCATTTCTGGAATTTTTAGTTTCCCCTATAGTTCACTTGGTTTGTTCCAGAATGCCTCCACTTTTCTTTTGAACGTACAGGCTTTAGAGTGCAAGCTCTTAAGGCCACTTAGATCTCGTCATCAGGATACATGCCTGATGAAAAACACCTAGGGGGAGATTCACTAAGCAGTGATAAAGTGGAGATAACTTCTCCAGTGATATCACTTCTCCAGTTCCTATGTTATTCTATGGAGGCTATACACTGAGATTTCTTCAGTAGATCTTAGTGCACTGGCTCCATAGAATAACACAGGAATCGGAGAAGTCATCTCCACTTTATCTCCTCTGTCACTGTTTAGAGAATCTCCCCCCTTGGGGGAGATTCACCAAGTGGTGATAAAGAAGTGATAAATTAGAGATAAAGTGGACATGACTTCTCCAGTTTATCACTTCTCCAGTTCCTATGTTTTACTATGGCGTCTATGCACTAAGATCTCCAAAGTTGGAGAAATCTTAGTGCATAGGCTCTATAGAATAACATAGGAATTGGAGAAGTGATATCACTGGAGAAGTTATCTCCACTGTATCACCTCTTTATCAACACTTAGTGATTCTCCCCCATGATCTTGCATTTGAAAAGTACACAGTTGACCCATAAAAGTATCACTATTATCAGTGATATAACTATAGGAGTCACACTCCGTCACTCCAGGGGCCCGACCACCCCCTGCGACCCCTCCGCCTGGCACCCGCAATCTCCCTCTGGCGCTCTAGTAATGCAGAGCGCTGGGAGATGACATCATCTCCCAGCACTCTGCAATACAGAAGAGGACAGCTCGGGGACACAACGTGCCAGCCTGTCTCTCCTGCCACCCCACTGGACCACCAGGGATTGGGAGGTTGGAGATGGGGGCATTGTGGAGGGCCCAGGGGCCAACGTGGTCGGGGGGTGGGGGGGCCCATGGCACTTCGTGCACCAGGGCCCGGAGGGTTCTAGTTACACCCCTGACTATTATTCTTCTAGCCTTCATGGTTTATTTTCCCATTAAATACCAATCAGATGAAGTTGTTGTGATGTAATCTTTCTTAATATTATAAGCTAAGTATTGATTATGCAGGTGCACTAAGAAGAACTAGGGGTTACGCACTAAACTGTTATAGAAGAATCACTTGCCATAAAGTGAAAGAACTCACTGCTTGAACACAAACAAGACAGGCATGACTTTTCCTCTGCATTTCTGGTGCAAATGGATTCAATTTAGAAACAAAAAAACCACTTTATTAGTGCAGATCATGTAGTAAGTACCACTGGACACTTCTCACCCTGAGAATTTTGCCCTTCACCCTGCGATCTGGGTCAAAACTCTGGAGGAGATGCACTAAGGTGTGATATAGAGGTGAGAAAGTAGAGATCACTTCTCCAGTGTGATAAACTCTCCAGCTCCAATGTTATCCTATGGAGCCAATTTGAGGGGTCATAATGAATATCTCTCAAGTGTCTCTCTTTAGGAAGGACCGTCCCTCTTTGAGACCCAAATCCCTCTGTCCCTCTTTCCCACCCTGGCATCACTCTTTTTAGGAGATCAGACTGTGTGGTTGGTGTATATATAACATTGCTTCACAGTAGTAAAATTAACATTAATTCTAATTTAAACTGCAGTATTTGTGTTTATAAAGGAGTCTGTGTAAATAAAATACTTTGTTTTTGTTTTAAATCTTTTGCTCAGTTACACAAAGAGGCATCAATAGGTAGTGAAATAACCTAATAATTATCTGTTATGCCACACCCACCAGCAAACACACTAAAACACAAGTGTCCCTCTTTGGCCATGTGAAATGTTGGGAGGTAGGTCAGTGCATGGGCTCCATAGAATACCATAGAAGTTATCTCACCTATATCACCTCTTTATCACACCTTGGTCATAACACCCTCAGAGTCTCAGGGTCAGACCCTGTGAGCTCCCATTACAATGTATGGTGATCATTTCTCCTGTTCCTATGTTACCCTACGGACCCTGTGCACCAATATCTGTCCATCCTGAGAGCTCCCATTACCAGGTATGGTGATAATTTCTGCAATGTTACTCTATGGACCCTATGCACCAATGTCTGTCCATCCTGAGAGTTTAGTGCATCGGTTTAGTAGAATAACATTGGGAATGGAGAGTTTATCACATTGGAAAACTGATATTCCCTTTATCAAATCTTAGTATATCTCCATTCTGGAGTAATTCTGGAGTAAATGTAGCTGAACCATGGGAGAGAAATAAAAAAATTAGCCTTCATTTAAATGTTGTTTTTAACCCGACTTCACTAGCCTCCAAGGGATTAAAAGCCCCAATTAGATCAATAGTAACATGAGAATTTTTTTTATTTCTATCCTCAAGTGGACTTGTTTTACTCCAATTCTCCTTAGTGCAGCAACCTCATCAATACTTATTATAATATCTGGGAACTCTCCGGAATTGCCCCAGAGACTCTGTTTTTTGCTGTTGATTACCGGGTCTCTGGGGCAGAGGCTGATTCTGCAGATGTGGAATTTTTAATGAGACACTGTCCACTTCTTCTCCTTCCCAGTCTGTTCCACCCACTCCCCTCCCACTTCTCCATCCCTACCCTGTTCCTCCTACTTTTTACCCATCTGTTAAGCCCCCACTTGCAATTAAGCCCCACCCCTTTTTTACACAAATCACGTCATTTATCTCTCCCAACGGCACCACAGGACTCCCCTCCAGGGAGTCCACAAGACAAAGTTCTCAGGTATGGTTATTATGATGCTGAGATTACAGCACCGCAAATATATTTGATGGGATAATAATGCGTATTTCTTAATGAAGAAATAAAACCCAGCTCTACAGGTGTAAATTACATTTTAATAGCCTTAGTATCTGAAAATAAACTCATTAAATTTCCAACACCCCCTCAGAGGAATTATTAAATATTCATAATGAACTATGACTTGCTTCTATCAGTACAATGTCACTGGTATTTCAATACCTACGAGTCGTTTAAAGGGATAGTAACACTTAAAAAGATAAAAAAACTGGTGTAGGGTTTATTCCCCTGAGTACAACAGTGGTACTCCCACTGCTAAAAGGTGTTTTATTCAAAAGTTATTACAGCTCAAACTTGAATTTTTTAGGAGCAATATCACAGTGACCTGAAATTATACAATGGCGCTGTTGCTACACCATCTAGGAAATGTATGGTCAACTGACCAGAGCTGTCCATACGATGGTATAGCAACAGCACCACTGTACAATTTAAAGTGATAGTAATGTTTCATAATAAAAACAGCTCTAATTAATCATCATAGTATTTGGACTTTGGAGAGTGTTGTTTCAATTCTGTCAGAGTTGTAGTTCCAGAGTAATTCAATGACAAAGTGTCCTCCTCCCGCCCCTTTTACTGATGTCACACTATTCAGCCAGAGCAGAAGGGAGGTGCCCAAGTAGACTGCAGAGAGGGACAATCTTCAATTAAGATAAGGGAAAAACCTGAAAAGCTTGTCAAAGGGGGCAGGGATTTCATTGTTTTCATAGGAATAAGAGTGTCCCCTTCTGTTATCTGTCTGGTCTATGGACTGCATTCCACATCTGAGAAGAGATGACTTACACTAGGTAAATGGGGCGGGAGGGGGAAACTTTGCTTGTGAATATCTCATAAACCATAAAGGTTTGAGAGATAAGACTTGTATCATTCTTCATGTTTTTTAAATGCCTACAAAATAAAATAAAGTTAAAACGAAGTATTACTATCCCTTTAAGGCCACTGTGATACTGCGCCTAAAAATTTTAGTTTGAGCTATAATAACTTTTGAATAAAACACCTTTCAGCAGTAGGAGTACCCTTGTTTTACTCAGGGGGATAAACACTACAATATATATATATTTTTTACACATTATTACTATCCATTTAACCCTTGCTAGACTGACCTATTAAGAAGAATTGGAACAACTCTGGGGCAAAACAACTGCACCAGGGGGCACAAAGTAAAAACTCTCATTGGTATAAAAGAGACTTTTAACTCCTTGAATGCCTTAAAGACCTCTCTAGCATTCATGGGGTTAGCAAACCCATTTAAATCAATAAGAATTTTGAAAATACTCATTCGTTTGGCACATGGTTTGCTCCAGAATAGTTCCGTTTTTTTTTTGGTTATTATTTATTTAACCCCTTAAGTGCTAACGAGATTGCAAACATTTTTCACAAATAACAGGTTTCCTCTTTGTCTTTAACTCACTAAGTGCCAGAGGGGTATCCAATACATTGCAAGGGTTAATACAGCATTTCTCAGCGTTAGTCCTCACAGCAGGGTTTCAAGATCTCCCTTCTTGGTAACAGAGGAGTAATCAGTGGATCAGATTTTGGGATTGCTCCCATTGTGTTTAATCAGGGAAATCCTTAACCACTTAAAGACCGTGTGCTGTGCTATGACCGTCACGCAGATTTTGCATTAAGGACTGGTGATGGTTATTGCACGTCACGTACATTTTACTCCTCCGGGAGCGCTGTAAGTAAAAACAGGGAGTGATATTGACTGCTCCAAGACAGGAACGGTCTCTCTCACTTCCCTGCACGGCGTGCAGGTACCCACCACAGGTCACGTGTACCGGCGCGTCGGAAACTTCAAAGTGGTCCTTAAGGGAAGGTTACTTCCCAGGACCTTGGACATTATGGGGTTAAACTCTGATCTGAGGACCGGAGCTGAGAGTCACTGGGTTAACGCATTGCACTGAACATTTCTATGGTAAATAAGAGGGATAACTATCACTCCCTGTATATGTTCCTTGTCATTAAACCACAGAACAATAAGACGTTTGTAATGAATGAAAACGTGCAGCATTGGAATGTGGAATTATTCAGTAACTGTGACTAAGAGCTCAGCCAAGACAAAGCAAAACATAAATAATAATAATAATAATAATATACATGTATATTTATTATTATTACTAGTATGAAAGCCCATATACACGGGATATAGTGCACCCTGCTGCCCCGGCTGTTGCCCTGGAGCCGGGAGCAGAGACAGGACGTGAGCCGTCCGGAGCGGGGCAGCGCGTTCAGCGAGTCTCTACTGCACATGACTGCAGTCGTGCGCACTGTGCGGTAGAGACTTGCCGAACGTGCTGATCCTTAGCGGGGGGCTCCAGGCGGCTCACAGAGAAGCTCCCTGTGTGCAAAACCACACATGTATAGTAGAGACTCTTTACTGCGCATGTGCGGTTACGGCTCACAGTGAGCGACGCGTTCTACCACTTTATGTTATAGGATTATGATTAAAATTAGCAAACTGGAAATTATTGCACAAGTTGAATATCTATCTATCTATATATATATATTCCCTACTTCTACAATCATTTCCAGTTTGATAATTTTAACCCCTTAAGGACTAATGATGTGTGAGGACCATCACAGCTTCTGTCACTTGAGGTCCAGTGACTGTCCTGGCAGGTGATGGAATTCTGTGGTCATTGCGCGGCTGTACACCGCTCCGACCCCGGAATTGCACAAAAAAAAAAAGACCCATGGTCCTTAACTGCTGGCCACAAGCTTCACGGCTGGTCGTTAACGGGTTAAACAAAGGTAGTATTATTAAAAGGTAGTATTTCCATACTAATGCTTTAACTATTTGAATGCCAGAGAAGCAATGCATTTCACAACTCCCAGTCACTCAGTGGGTTACACAGTCTTCTTATTAATTCTATTCAGCAATCTGTCTAAAAGGAAGTATTGTCTATAACCTGTCTGACTATTGTTTTAACACCGTTAGTGACAGAGGAGTGTTAACAGAGGGTTAACAGTTTCAGAAACAGTGGGTGGACACCCCCTTGTCAAACGTGGGAACGTTCAAAATGAGCTGACCCTGAGACCTTGCAAATATTAACCCTTAAAGAGCATGTAATGTGGATACTCTGATATGTCCCTGCTCTCTGTAATGGAGAGGAGCTCCGCTCAGCCCTCAAGGAGCCATTACTATATAACCTATTAAACATATCACTGCATGAACACACACAAGGCACGCAGGACTTCTCCCTCTGCCTTCCTGGTATAAATGGCACCAATTCGACCCCTTAACGATCCATGATGTGCCAGGACCGTTGTGGGTTCAGCGTGTGATATGGACCCATGAAGGTTGTTCTACGTCATTGATTTCAGGGTTCCCCACAAGTCTGCACACCATTCTGGGAGCCCTGAATCGGTTAGGCAAAAATAAATTTAAAAAAATGCTCCATGCTCCTTAAGTACCGGCTGCATGAGGGGTCGGTCCCTTTGAGTGCCAGAGTGGTACAGAATGCACTGCAAAGCAATGCAATCCGTACCACTCTGGCACTCAAAGGGTTAATGGGTTAACCACCATAAGAGAAATTAACTGGAGCAGAATATATAATAGATTGCACTGGGCTCTCTCACCCTGAGAATTTTGCCCTTCACACCGTGACCCTGAAATTTGGGTCAAAACCCAGAGTCTCAGGGTCAGATCCTCAGAGTTCCCAAGGATGCCCCTTGTCCTTAAAAGGTTGCCCTCCTGCCTTAAAAAAAAAATAAAATAAAAATATTTTAAAAAATACACAGATAGATAAAATATTTAGACTACAAATAAAATCTTCCAACATCAAGTGAAAAGTTGTAATTGATATATCTGTACAATAAACTGAATATCTTCTTTATATGATTGATAACATGATAATAGTTATCAATATTTATAACAGTTTTTTGACACCCGCTGCTTTGCTGTATGTTCTGCTGCTGGGTACCAAGCAAGGGGAGCTCTAACCTGTCATCAACCCCCCCAACCATGCATGTTTTCCAGGATCTACCTAATTACGCACAAGTGACTGATGATAACTCAGGCACATCATTCAGAATGACGGACCCACTGATTGATTCCTCTGTGTTCATGTGAGGAGATCCTGAACACCTGTAAGGTTGGGGGCTGTAGACAGGATGGAGCACCTCTGCACTAATGATCTTCATCTGATGCAGTGGGGCTGATTCACTAAAAGTATTGGAGCAAATCTGGAGCGACTGTACTGCACCATAATTTAATTAAAAAGCCCCATTTAATTTGATTTAAATGAGGCTTTTAACCCACTGAATGCTAGAGAGGTCTCCAATGTATTGCAAAGGGGTTCAATGGGGTTAAAAGCTCCTTTTGAAACAAAAGAGCAATTGGAATATTTGTAATTTGCAATTATATGGGCTTCTTCTACAAAATATCCCAGCCTCAGTGGTTATAGACATAGCAACATATCCAGATGGTAATACAACACTCACCTCACTCATGATTGCTTTGAGATGGTAGATCCTCAGGTCTCCTCTTGCTTTCCAATGAGGGATGTACAGACAGAGCTGTATGTAATGTACTTAGCTTTTCTCTTAAAAGGGGCTACCCTGTGGCATCACTATCCCAGCAAACCAATCAGAAGCTTGCATCTGCCAACCAGTTTAGTATTCACATTTTATCCAAGTGTAGGAGGAGACACCTACTGTTCAAAAATGTTATAACACTACCTAAAACTGCATTTTTTCAAGCAATGTAGAAACTGGAGGAGGGGTGGGCAATTATTTTGACCTGACAGCCAAATATCTAGTAAAAAATAATAATAATTATAAATATTTATAGATAGATAGATAGATAGATAGATAGATAATACACACACACACACATACTATAACTGGCAAAAAAGCACAGTTTTACCCATGAAGAGAAGAGGTGGTGGGAGGGAGAGATGGTCGCAGACCCACACATACAGTCTGATTGTTGTAGGGTTTATCTCCCTGAGTAAAACAAGAGAACTCCCACCTAAAAAGTTGAATTTTTTAGGTGCACTATCACAGTGGCCTGAAATTGTACAGTGGCGCTGTTGCTACACCATCCTATGAAGATTTAAGGTCCCAGGACAAGAGCTGTCCATAGGATGTGTAGCAAGAGCGCCACTGTACAATTTCAGGCCACTGTGATAGTGCACCTAAAAAATTCAACTTTTTAGGTGGGAGTTCAAAAATTCAACTTTGAACTGTAATAACTTTTGAATAAAACACCTTTCAGCAGTGGGAGTACCATTGTTTTACTCAGGGAGATAAACCCTACAACATATTTTTTTTTACATTTAAAGCATTACTATCCCTTTAAAATTAAAGAATCACTAGTACACTTATTCCTCTGTCCCACTGGTAGTCACAAAATGTCACATACACTGTTCAACATTCCAGCCTTGTTCCACTGTCCACTGGCAATCATTGAACCACATACACTCTCTGACTCCCCAGTCTTGTTCCAAGTTTCACTGGTAGCCACAGAAACCACACATATACTGTCTAATTGAGGGATTGGCTGGAAGACATTATAGTTGACATGAGCCTCAGCTACTGATCGTGAAGATGAAAGCACTTGTACAGGATGCCTGGGCATAAAGTCTCATGGAGTATTCTTCTTTTCAGGACTATGCTTGACAATGTACTGATATGCCTGCAGTCTCAAGCCACAGTGTTCAAAATGGGCCAGTTGCTGAATTTTGGGATTTACAAAGAGTGACACCAAAGTGCGTGAGATCAGTAATAATTGTGAAAGTTGCTCTGTAGAGATACACATAGAAATGTTGAAAGCCTCATATCACAGCAAACTGTTCTTTCAGCCTGTGCATATTTCAGTACCACATCTGATAGGCTTCTACTAGCAAGTGTGATTCATTTTCATTCACTTATTGTGAGCTGTATGTGTACGGATTGCATGTAGATCCACTAGACTTGTATCAACTAATTGAGTGCCTTTATGAGTCTCAGTGTAGGACATGTCTATTGCTTCAACTACTGTGAGATGTGACTGAAGAGCTTGCCTTGCTTCTTCACAGGCAGACATCTATTGAAATGGGGTGTCTTTTTTAGTGAATTCATACTTCCCTGAAAATCCCTTTTTCCATACCTCCCAACATTTCAAGTGGCCAAGAGGGACACTTTTGATTTAGGGGGTATTGTAGGGGGTATGGTTTGTAGATGGGGCATTACAGAGAATTTTTAGAGTATTTCATGACCTACTGACACCTCTTTGTGTAACTGAATAAATGATTTAAAACAAGAACACAGTATTTTATTTACACAGACTAATTTATAAACACTTATACTGCTGTTTATACAAACAATAATGTGAGTTTTATTGCTGTAGAGCAATGTGATACACTTATACACACACCACTCAGTCTGATCTCCTAAACACAGGGACACCAGGGTGAAACACTTATATATACACCATACAGTCTGATCTCCTAAACACAGGGACACCAGGGTGATACACTTCTATACACAAACCACACAGTCTGATCTCCTAAACACAGGGACACCAGGGTGATACACTTATATACACACCACACAGTCTGATCTCCTAAACACAGGGACACCAGGGTGATACACTTATACACACACCACACAGTCTGATCTCCTAAACACAGGGACACCAGGGTGATACACTTATATACACACCACACAGTCTGATCTCCTAAACACAGGGACACCAGGGTGATACACTTCTATACACACACACCACACAGTCTGATCTCCTAAACACAGGGACATCAGGGTGATACACTTATATACACACACCACACAGTCTGATCTCCTAAACACAGGGACATCAGGGTGATACACTTATATATACACCACACAGTCTGATCTCCTAAACACAGGGACACCAGGGTGATACACTTATATACACACCACACAGTCTGATCTCCTAAACACAGGGACACCAGGGTGATACACTTATATACACACACCACACAGTCTGATCTCCTAAACACAGGGACATCAGGGTGATACACTTATATATATACACCACACAGTCTGATCTCCTAAACACAGGGACACCAGGGTGATACACTTATATATACACCACACAGTCTGATCTTCTAAACACAGGGACACCAGGGTGATACACTTCTATACACCCCACACAGTCTGATCTCCTAAACACAGGGACACCAGGGTGATACACTTATATACACACCACACAGTCTGATCTCCTAAACACAGGGACACCAGGGTGATACACTTATATACACACCACACAGTCTGATCTCCTAAACACAGGGACACCAGGGTGATACACTTATATATACACACCACACAGTCTGATCTCCTAAACACAGGGACACCAGGGTGATACACTTATATACACACCACTCAGTCTGATCTCCTAAACACAGGGACACCAGGGTGAAACACTTATATATACACCATACAGTCTGATCTCCTAAACACAGGGACACCAGGGTGATACACTTATATACACACCACACACTCTGATCTACTAAACACAGGGACACCAGGGTGATACACTTATATATACACCACAGAGTCTGATCTCCTAAACACAGGGACACCAGGGTGATACACTTATATACACCCCACACAGTCTGATCTCCTAAACACAGGGACACCAGGATGATACACTTATATACACACCACACAGTCTGATCTCCTAAACACAGGGACATCAGGGTGATACACTTATATATACACCACACAGTCTGATCTCCTAAACACAGGGACACCAGGGTGATACACTTATATATACACCACACAGTCTGATCTCCTAAACACAGGGACACCAGGGTGATACACTACTATACACACCACACAGTCTGATCTTCTAAACACAGGGACACCAGGGTGATACACTTCTATACACACCACACAGTCTGATCTCCTAAATACAGGGACACCAGGGTGGGGAAGAGGGACAGAGGGATTTGAGTCTCAAAATGGGATTTGATTTGTAGGAGGCTTTTAACTGAGGGGGTGAGATATGCCCTTAAATTCAGGGTGCATGAGAACATTTCTTTCTGTAGCAGCGCACAGGAACCAGTGCATTGTGTGATTTCCATAAGCATCCAGTATTTAAAGATATATCTGTCCATCTTATTTTTAACCCCTCGAATGCTATAGATTTGCAAGCCATCGCTTTGAAATGTTCTAGAGATCTCTAGTTTTTAAGGTATTAACCCTGTAAAGGGTTAATGCAATGCAACACAATGCAATGCAACTCAATGCACTAGATAACTCTCTGACACTCGAATGGTTAAAAGCTGGGCCTGACTTCCCAATAGGCAGAGAAGGAAACTACCTAGAACTCCAGCTGCGCTGCCCACACGCACATTCTGACTTGTGGGTGTGACCAGAGCGATCTCAATGTGCCTGCACCAATTTCATACTCCTTTACAGTCTATTATTTAACCCCTTGGATGCTAGAGAGATCTCTCTCTCTGCGCCGTGGGAAATTTCTGTACCAGGAAATAGGGGGTAGGTCTGGGGGCGGGGTCATGTGAGGAACACAGGTGTGGTCATGGGTGGAGCTAAGGGTGCCTAGCGTGCCCTGCCTCTGGATGCCTGGGATGTAAATCCAGCCCTGGTTAACCCTTTCAGTGCCAGAGGGGTACGCATCGAATTCCAAAGCAATGCACCGAAAGGGTTAAAAGACCCATTTAAGACATTCAGATGCTGGTAGTTTTTATTTGCTTCCTATTGTGCAGTTGGTTTGCTCTAAATTAGCTCCACCTAGTATATCAGGCTTAGCGAGGTTGTTGTACTAATTAGCATACCTGGGATACTTTGGATCTGACTCTGGACTAATTAATTGCTGTCTCCAGGGACAGAGGTGGCACACCGGGTTAGTGTGATCTTTGGTAACTCTGCCCATTTACACACCTGTTCCACCCACTCCCCACCTCATTCCACCCATTTTGGGAAAATCCACTCTTCCCTAACCCCACTCCTGTTAAGCTCCTCCTACATTGCTGACATCCCACAGTCCTAATTATGACTCTGCGGGCTGCTGACAACAGAGTTCCCACTTATGGTAATTAGATTTAAAGTGATAGTAATGTTTCAAAATAAAAGCAGCTCCAATTAATCTTCATAGTATTTGAGCCATGGAGAGTGTTATTTCAATACTGTCAGAGTTGTAGTTCAAGAGTAATTCAATGATAAAGTATTCCCCCCTCCCGCCACTTTTACCTAGTGTAAACCACCTCCCCTCAGATGTGGAATCTGGTCTCTTAACCGGACTGGTCACAGCAAGGGATAATCTTCTTACTGTGAGAATAAGGAAAATCCTGCCCCCCTAAAGGTTTACATTTGAAATAGCGCTTTTTTTTATCACGCTGCTTTTGCCGCATTCAGTAGGCCGCCATGTTCAAAAGGGCTACATGACAATCTCGTATTGCATATCAGTGAGAGATTGTCATGTCGCTTCTTTAAAGAGTGCAGTCAGGCAGAAATACTACAGTGGTTTGTCCTGTTGCAATTACTATGAAGTGGAGCAAAAGTAGTAATCACAACAGGAAAAACACAGTAAATAAGAAAGAACATATATATGCTGTATCAGAAAACCCTGCAATAATAGAATGACAGTAGATTCTTCTCTACCTTTATACCCTCTGTCCCTGTCTAATATCCCAGTATAAAGATTATGTCTGATTGAAGGCAGAGTCCACTGTACATCAGTACTATTAGGAAGTCTCAGTCATATGTGATACATTGTGACCAACCACACCAATTTATAAAAAGATTGAACCTGGAGAAACAAAGAAGAAACACACACACACACAGAGGCAGGAGATTGTAGTTCTGGATTTAACCCTGATATGCAATGCAAGATTGTCATGTAGCCCTTTTGAACATGGCGACCTACTGAATGCGGCAAAAAGCAGCACAATATAAAAATGCGCTATTTCAAAAGGATACTGCTCCCTTGACAGTTTTTTCAGGTTTTTTCCTTATGCTAAATGAAGGGTGTCCCTCTCTGTGATCCATCCGGACAGTCTTGCTGCTCTGAGGTGAGCAGTGTTACATTAGTAAAAGGGATGGGAGGGGATACTTTGTCATTGAATTACTCTTGAACTACAACTCTGACAGAATTGAAATAACACTCTCCATGGCCTAAATACTATGATGACTAATTAGAGCTGCTTTTATTTTGAAACATTAGTATCCCTTTAAAGCATTTCTGGAGTAAACCAGCTGCATTATAAGGGACAAATAAAATTCCCCAAATTTCTGTTTGAAGAACTTTCTCATTCAGAGGTTTGAAAGCCCCATTTAAAGCAAAGGAAATATTTATTTGTCCTCAACGGTGCAGTCTGCTCTAGAATTTCTCTACTCTTTTGTGAATAAGGCCCACTGTATTTATCAATATGTACATTTGAAAAATATATGAAAACACACTTTGAAAAAGTAGTTCTAAAAAACTGCTTTAACTGCTTTAATTGAATAATGTTAAGAAGAAAACAGTGATACGCAGTAAATATCCAATTACAAATTTCATTAAATGGCTTCTGTACCTCAATATAAATATTTAATGCTCATCAAGCCTCTCCAGTTATTGTGCTACTCAAGAAGGGATAAAAATATCCCTAAAATCACAAATGTATAGCATTTATTATGAAATGTACAACTTAAAACACAGTATCAAGCATCTTCAGACAAGATTACATTAACCCCTTAACACCCGCATGTCGTGCTATGAACATCACGCGGTTTTTGCTTTAAAGGGATAGTAATACTTCGTTTTAACTTTATTTTATTTTGTAGGCATTAAAAAAACATGAAGAATGATATGTCTTATCTCTCAAACCTTTATGGTTTAAGAGATATTCACAAACAAAGTATCCCCCCCCTGTTCAACCAGATCAGAAGGGAGGTGCCCAGGTAGACTGCAGAGAGGGACAATCTTCAATTAAGATAAGAGAAAAAGCTGAAAAACTTGTCAAGGGGGGAAGGGCTTTCATTGTTTTCATACAAAGAAAATTGTCCCCTTCTGTTATCTGTACTGTCATACAACCAGACTCACATCTGAGAAGAGATGGCTTACACTAGGTAAAAGGGGCGGGGAGGGGAACTTTGCTTGTGAATATCTCATAAACCATAAAGGATTGAGAGATAAGACTTACATCATTCTTCATATTTTTTTAATGCCTACAAAATAAAATAAAGTTAAAACGAAGTATTACTATCCCTTTAAGGACCAGTGACAGTCATAGCACGTCACGTACATTTACTCCTCCGGGGGGATCTGTAAGTAAAAACGAGGAGTGAAATTGACAGCTCCAAGACTAGAGCGGCCTCTCTCAGTCCCCAGCGTGGCATGCAGGTACGCGTCACAGGTCAAGTGTACCAGCGCATCCAAAACATCAAAGTGGTCCTTAAGGGAAGGTTACTTCCCAGGACTATGGACGTTAAGGGGTTAATAAGTGTTATCCACTTGAAGTCCATTTGAAGTCTATGGAGAAATGTGTCATTAAAGTTATCAACTTCAAAGGAATCCAAGCTTTAACACTTTGCCTTGGAAACATAATACACAATACAGATATTGTAATATTTTATTATGAATCAATCTATCTATCCACCTAGTTATCTATCGATCAATGTATATATATATATATATATATATATATGTATATATGATTTAGGTTAGCAGTGTTAGTCTAGTGGTGTAGAGGCCAAATTAATGAGTATTGCAGTATGTAATAATAACTTTTTTTATTGGCCTAACATTCAATTATATAGACAAGCTTTTGAGAGCAATAATCACATGTATGCTTTTGACTTGAAAAACGGAGCATTGCTCTCGAAAGATTGTCAGTATATTTGAATGTTAGGCCAAAAAAAAAAGTATCATTCTGGGATACTCATTCAATTGGTCTCTACATATATATATATATATATGCACTGCTAGTAGTTATTTAATTCAAAACTTACAACCGTTGACGCCTGTATATTTTCTTGTCTTTGTGTATTTTTTTAATTAAAAAAACTATAAAATGTAACCACTAGAAGGTGCTGTTTCATTAGTCCCTAATGAGTATTTCCATCAAACAACTGACTGTATAAGTCTCTAAACACTGTAACAGGGAGTTGCTATTTTGTGCTGTTGTAACTTTTGAATAAAGCATCTTTCAAAAATGGCTGTGCTCTTTTCTCATCAGGTGAACACCTACAGTTTATATTTTGTACATAAAAAAATACTGTTTCTTTAGTGATTAATTAGCCAATAATTAGTCCTATTTTATGAGGTACATGTATTAAGTAGAAGAGATAGCAGTGTAACAGATATTTTGTTATATGTAATCGATTGCCACAATCATTGATAGAAACCTTTAAACTAGAGCTGTCATCTTTAAACAACTTGGGCAATGTTATTCTCTTGAGTGTAGGATGAGTGGGCAACACATTGAACTGTAATGTATTGAACAACCCTCTGTCAAGCAGTAAGTTAAACATTTTCCCATATCCTGCTTACCTATTTGGGGGTTTCCTGTGTAACTACGGACTCCCCCCTCTAAATAATTTCCACAGATCGTTCTCAATGATTACATTTACTTCTTGTGACTGATTGTTTTAACGATTGCTATATGATACCAATTGTTACTCCACTAGGGTTGCCACCTTTTCGTAAAAAAAATACCGGCCATGACATTCCCTCCATAGACTTAACATTGGACAGAAGCCAATTTTTTACCGGCCTGCCGGTAAAATACCGGCTGGGTGGCAACACTATACTCCACTTGTTTCTGTGCAATGGATCCTGCTTGATCCTATTTGTTGTATAAACTGTATTGTCTCCTTTTTGACTCAATAAAGCTTTAAAAAAAATCTTTCAAAATTGCCTATGTGCTGTTAAATGTGATTTAGTTATTAATTCTTTTTTGTTCTATGCAGCTCCGTGCTGGCACAGCCGGCATAAGTGACCCCCCAGCTCATCTGGTCCCTCCCATCTCCAAATAAGTGAAACTTTAACTGTTTGCATTTTATGTATGCGTGCAATGAGTGAGGACAGGGTTTCCCAAAGTCTCATCCCCCTGTGTCTGCATGCGGCTCTGCGGCTGTTATACAGACATACACACACACAGAAAAGCACAAATCTCTGTTTAACCCCTTAAGGACCAGGGTCCTGGAAAGTAACTTTTCCATTAAGGACTACTTTGGTCCTTACCGACTCGCCGGTACACATGACCGTTTGTGTGTATTGGAATGTCATGTAGGGAACTAAGAGAGACTGTTCCAGTCTTGGAGAGGTCAATTTCAGTCAACACGAAACAGGATCGCTACTACAAATAGACTGCAAATATATAATAAAATCAAAGAATCTTTATTTTTGTTAAGTACAAAGCTTAAAAAGGTAAGTACCTTGACAACTTCCCAGGGTCTTAACCCTTTCAGTGCCAGAGGCTCGGGCCATTTTCTGAACCCTGCAGGCCAGACACTTTTTCAACATTTTTGCTATCCTTCCGTTTAGGCTTGATTTCCTCTGGGGATTTTTAGTTAAATATGGAAAACTATATATTGTTTTTTTCAGAACGAATTGTGCTTTCTCGTGATACCTTACATGAAGAGAATTTTACATCGTGCAAAAAGCTATGATGTCATAATGACAAAAAAAAGTGAAAATTTACTCATTTTGCTAAAATCACATACTATGTATCAAAAACATTTACCTTGATTGAAAAAGTTTCAATTATTTGAAAAAGCCCAGAGTCCCCCGAGTAAAAAAATACCAAATTTGTATAGTTTTACCCAAGTCCAAGGCTAGCGTAGAGCCCTAATCACCAGCAGCGCAAAATGACATTTTCAACTTTATAAACTAAAATGCACATTCTAGGGTTTTTGTGGTAAAACTACCCTAAAACAGTGGAATAACTATATAAAACTATATATTTCTGAAAAGTAGACAACCTGCCGCATCTAATGAGGGGTAACTTGCCTTCTTGCCCCAAGCCTGTGGTACCCAAATGCTTCCAGAAGGTGGCACTATAGGAAAAAAATGGCATTTTCTTACATTTCTGCCCCTTCAACTGTACTGAAATCTGTGAAAACCATGAAATTTACAACTGTATTCATTAGCTAGTGCTCTTGGGAGAAAAATTACACCCCATTGGTTTGGGTTCACCTACCACAGGGGATGCTAGAAGTGCAAAAAGACACCTACTACAACCTCTAAATTTTCTAACATTTTCTCAAACATTACTTGTCTATACAAAAATGGTTATAACAACTAGAGAATTAAAGAAAGGCTACACAAACCATACCATTTTGGAAAGAAGACAACCTGCCGCATCTAATGAGGGGTGAATTGCCTTCTTACCCCAAGCCTGTTGTGCCCAAATGCTTCCAGAAGGTGGCACTATAGAAAAAAAATGGCATTTTCTTACATTTCTGCCACTTCAACAGTACTGAAATCTGGGAAAACCATGGAATTTACAACTATATTGATTAGCTAGTGCTCTTGGGAGAAAAATGACACCCCATTGGTATGGGTTCACCTACCACAGGGGATGCTAGAAGTGCAAAAAGACACCTACTACAACCTCTAAATTTTCTAACATTTTTTCAAACATTACTTGTCTATACAAAAATGGTTATAACAACTAGAGAAGTAAAGAAAGGCTACACAAACCATACCATTTTGGAAAGAAGACAACCTGCCGCATCTAATAAGGGGTGAATTGCCTTCTTACCCCAAGCCTGTTGTGCCCAAATGCTTCCAGAAGGTGGCACTATAGGAAAAAAATGGCATTTTCTTACATTTCTGCCCCTTCATCTGTATGGAAATCTGTGAAAACCATGGAATTTCCAACTGTATTCATTAGCTAGTGCTCTTAGGAGAAAAATGACACCTCATTGGAATGAGTTCCCCTACCTTAGTGGGCGCTACAAGTACCAAACTACACCTATTGCAACCACTAATTTTTCTAACATTTTCTCAAACATTACTTGTCTGTACAAAAATGGTTATAACAACTACAGAAGTGAAGAAAGGCTACACAAACCATACCATTTTGGAAAGAAGACAACCTGACGCATCTAATGAGGGGTGAATTGCCTTCTTACCCCAAGCCTGTTGTGCCCAAATGCTTCCAGAAGGTGGCACTATAGGAAAAAAATGGCATTTTCTTACATTTCTGCCCCTTCATCTGTATGGAAATCTGTGAAAACCATGGAATTTCCAACTGTATTCATTAGCTAGTGCTCTTAGGAGAAAAATGACACCTCATTGGTATGAGTTCCCCTACCTTAGTGGGCGCTACAAGTACCAAACTACACCTATTGCAGCCACTAATTTTTCTAACATTTTCTCAAACATTACTTGTCTGTAGAAAAATGGTTATAACAACTAGAGAAGTGAAGAAAGGCTACACAAACCATACCATTTTTGAAAGAAGACAACATGCTGCATCTAATGAGGGGTTAATTGCCTTCTTACCCCAAGCCTGTTGTGCCCAAATGCTTCCAGAAGGTGGCACTATAGGAAAAAAATGGCATTTTCTTACATTTCTGCCCCTTCATCTGTATGGAAATCTGTGAAAACCATGGAATTTCCAACTGTATTCATTAGCTAGTGCTCTTAGGAGAAAAATGACACCTCATTGGTATGAGTTCCCCTACCTTAGTGGGCGCTACAAGTAACAAACTACACCTATTGCAACCACTAATTTTTCTAACATTTTCTCAAACATTACTTGTCTGTACAAAAATGGTTATAACAACTAGAGAAGTGAAGAAAGGCTACACAAACCATACCATTTTGGAAAGAAGACAACCTGCCGCATCTAATGAGGGGTGAATTGCCTTCTTACCCCAAGCCTGTTGTGCCCAAATGCTTCCAGAAGGTGGCACTATAGGAAAAAAATGGCATTTTCTTACATTTCTGCCCCTTCATCTGTATGGAAATCTGTGAAAACCATGGAATTTCCAACTGTATTCATTAGCTAGTGCTCTTAGGAGAAAAATGACACCCCATTGGAATGAATCGACATACCTTAGGGGTGCCAGAAAAGCATAACTACACCTACCTGTTTGCTTCTTCGAAAATTGCTGCTTGTACTAAAATGTTCATAACTGTTAGAGACATGATGGAAAGGTATAAAAGGTATACCATTTTGGAAAGTAGACATTCTCCCGCATCAAATGAGGGGTCACTTGCCTTTCTACCCCTGGGCTGAAGTGCACAAATATTTCCAAAAGGTGGCGCTATGGGAATAAATACATGTTTTTTTTACATTTCCACCACTTCAAAGATACTAAAATCTTTGAAAACCATAACATTTCCTGCTGTATTCAGTACCTGCTACCAACATGAGAAAAATGGTAGCCCATTTGTGTGGCTTAACATACAATATGTGGGTGCTAGGAACACGTACGTAAACCTGACACTTTTGTTTCTTAAATTATCTGCTTGCACTAAAATGGTTATAACCATAATAGATATGCAGGAAAGGTAGAAAACAATGCCATTTTGGAAAGAAAACAACCTGACGCATCTAATGAGGGGTCACTTGCCTTCATACCCAAAGGCTGGCATGCACAAATGCTTCCAGGAGGTGGCGCTAATGAAAAAAAAAGGCATTTTCTTACATTTCTGCCCCTTCAAATGTATGGAGCTCTGTGAAAACCATGGAATTTTCAACTGCATTTGTTAGCTAAAGCTCTTAGGAGTCAAACGACACCCCATTGGTATGAGCTGAACTATCTTAGGGAGTGCTAGAAGTAGAAAACTACACCTACTACAACCTCTGATGTTTCTAACATTTTCTCAAACCTGACTTGCCTCTATGAAAATGGCTATAACACCTTCAGAAGTGAAGAAAAGGTAGATAAACTATACCATTTTGGAAAGAAGACAACATGCCGCATCTAATGAGGGGTCACTTGCCTTTTTACCCCTAAGTTAGTTGGCACAACTATTTCCAGAATGTGGTGCTACAGAAAACAAACAAACATTTCTTTTACACTTCAGTCACTTCAAAGATACTAAAATGGTTCAATGGCGTGGGATTTCCTAGGAGGACTTCTTGCCAGCCTAAGAAAAATGGTACCCCACTGCTGTGGGTTGACATACCAATTTACACTACAGGAGCGTAGCTACCAGTGAAACAGGAATGGGAAAGCAAACAGTGTATGTGTGATTTAATGGCTAACAAATGAAAGAAGCTAGGGCGTCAGCCAGTGTACTCGCGGACCTGTGACTACCAGTGTAACAGTGTGGGAGGGTGAGGGATTAGGCAGTGTGTGTGGGTATGAGCAGAGGAGGAAGGATGGTGGAGATGGTGGGGCAGTGTCTGAGAGTGTGTATGGGAGATCTGTGACTACCAGTGTGCACTGTATGTCCCCCTCATACAAAGTTTGATTCCCAGCCTGAATCTAGTGCATAGTGGTACTCCGAGTCTACCAATAGGCAGTGGAAACAGGCTGGGGGTCAGGCTGGGGAATGGAACTGCCAGTTGGCTGTGGAACCAGGCAGGGGAATACGGTACGTGTGTGTGTGTGGGGGGGAATCGGAGGCATTTTTTGTGCATGCCACAAGGGTGCCCAATGCACTGCAAAGCAATGCGTTGGACCCTCTGTTTCACACAAAGAGGTTTTTTTTTTAATTATTATTTTGTATTCATACCTCGTTGGGGAGGCGGTGTCAGGAACATTCCTGGTGTCCCCCATCCAGGTCTAAAAACAGAATAATAAAAAAAAAAAAAAGTGTGTGTGTGTTACAGGGGGTCCAACGTATTGCAAAGCACTGCGTTGGACCCCCCCTGTGGCACGTGCATTTTTTGGGGCTTTTCCCCCAATATTTTTGTGTAGACCTCGTTGGGGGCATCAGAACCCATACAATGAGGTCTAAATAAAAAATAAAAGGGGAAAAAAAATAATCCTTTGGGTGCCACAGGGGTGTCCAATGGATTGCAAAGCAATGCATTGGGCCCCTGTAGCACACAAAGGGTTAATTTTTTTATCGATACTTTGTATTCAGATGGCCACCAAACAAGCTCTGATCACAAAGTAATGATAAGAAGTCCTGTGTGTGTGCCACAGGAAGGGGGTCTGCATTGAACCCCTATCCCAGTGGCACACACAGGGTTAAATTTTTTTAAATTTATTTATTTTTTTATTATATACCTGATTGAGAGGCATCAGGACCCCCTGATCCCTCCCCAATGAGGTCTTAGTAAAAAAAAATATATATGTCCACAAACGGAGTGACCCTGTGAGTGCCACAAGGGTCTCCAGCGCATTGCAAAGCAATGCATTGGATCCTTGTGGCACTCAGAGGGTTAATTTTTTTTACTATCATTACTTGGTAATCAGAGCTTGTTGGGGGGCCATCAATCCTGATGACCCCCCCAACAATCTCTGATAACAAAGTAATGATAAAAGCCCTGTGTGTGCCGCAGAAGGGGGGCTGCATTGCCCCCCCCCCCGTGGCACACACAGGGTTCATTTTTTTTTTTTTTTTACTTTTTTTTATTATAGACCTCATTGAGGGGTATACAAACCCCCCTGATCCCCCCAATGAGGTCTTACCAAAAAAAAAAAAAAAGTTATTAAAAAAAGTTTCCCTGTGAGTGCCACCGGGGTCTCCAGCGCATTGCAAAGCAATGCATTGGACCCTTGTGGCACTCGGAGGGTTAATTTTTTTTTTATCATTACTTTGTAATCAGAGCTTGTTGGGGGGCCATCAGGAGCAATCCTGATGGCCCCCCAACAATCTCTGGTAACAAAATAATGATAAAAGCCCTGTGTGTGCCACAGGAGGGGGGGGGTGCATTGGACCCCCACCTGTGGCACACACAGGGTTAAATTTTTTTTTTTTTTTTTTTTCCAATTATAGACCTCATTGAGGGGCATCAGGATCCCCCCTGATCCCCCCAATGAGGTCTTTAAAAAAAAAAAAATCCCCCCCCAAAGAATTGACCCTGTGAGTGCAACAGGGGTCTCCAGCACATTGCAAAGCAATGTGCTGGGACCCTGTGGCACTCACAGGGTTACTTTAATGTAATTTTTTTTTTTTTTATTTTTTTAATACACTTTTCAGACCTCGTGGGGGACATCAGGACCCCTCCTGGTGTCTCCCCAGTCATTGATCTCCCAGCCGATAGGCTGGGAGATCAATGATGCGACCGCAGGAGAGCAAGAGCTCTCCTGCCCTTCACTCCTACCACCGGTAGGAGTGAACAGGATCGGGGAAACTTCCCTAACGTCATCGGTGACCATGTCACCGATGACGTTTGGAGGATTCCCCCGGTCCCGCCCACTCCTACCCGGAAGTTCGGGTAGGAGAGGGGGGGAAGGAGAAACTCCGTTTCTCCTTTGTGTTCATTGATCTCCCAGCCCGATCGGCTGGGAGATCAATAACTGGGGAGGCATGAGGAGTGATCCTCATGCCTCCCCATGAGTGCCAGGATTTTTTTTTTTTTTAATGCGGCCACTGCATGCCGGTTATACCGGCTCATGCAGTGACCGCATTTCACTCTTACGCCGTACGAGCGTGGCACAGCAGGTACAGCTGTGTCCACTCGTACGGCGTAAGTAGCTGGCACTCTAGGGGTTAAGGTAAATGGACAAGAGACTTGAAAGCAAACCCATTCAAACCAGCAAGGTTTAATCAGGATGGCCTTGTATCGATCAACATGTTTCGCGTTACATACGCTTACTCATGGGTTTGAATGGGTTGAATGGGTTTGCTTTCAAGTCTCTCGTCCATTTACCTTAAGACCCTCGGAAGTTGTCAAGGTACTTACCTTTTTAAGCTTTGTACTTAACAAAAATAAAGATTCTTTGATTTTATTATATATTTGCAGTCTATTTGTAGTAGCGATCCTGTTTCGTGTTGTTGCTACATTAAGGGGTTTGTGGAGTAACCCCAAAGTCGCTACGTTTATGACTGCATATGTTGGGATCCGGCTTTATCTCTTGAAGCACAAGTGTTTACTTTACATTTGAAAGGTTCACGGATACTAGCAGTAGAGCTGCTGAACAATTGTTTGCTTTTGAGGTCAATTTCAGTCCCCATTTATACTTACAGCACTCCTGGAGGAGCACTGTAAGTAAGGCTAAAATTGTGTGACAGTCACAGCACAGCACACGGTCCTTAAAGGGACAATAATGTTTTACAAAAACAGTAGTTCCAATTAATCTTCATAGTATTTGGGCCATGGAGAGTGTTATTTCAATACTGTCAGAGTTGTAGTTCAAGAGTAATTGAACGATAAAGTATCTCCCTCCCATCCCTTTTACCTAGTGTAAGCCCCCTCTCCTCAGATGTGGAATCTGGTCCATAGACCAGACAGCTCACATCAAGGAACAATCTTCTTACTGTGATCATAAGGAATACCCTGCCCCTCTTGACAGGTTTTTCCTTATGATCACTGAAGATTGTCCCTCTCTGTGATCCATCCGGACAGTCTTGCGGCTCTGAGGTGATCAGTGTTACATCAGTAAAAGGGGCGGAAGGGGATACTTTATCATTCAGTTTCTCTTGAACTACAACTCTGACAGTATTGAAATGTCTCTCTCCAAGGCCCAAATACTATGATGATTAATTAGAGCTGCTTTTATTGTGAAACATTACTATCCATTTAAGGGGTTAATCCCTTGATTGCCTGAGTGTGCAACACATTTCTCACATCTCCGGCACTCAAATGAATGAAGAGAATTTCAAGAAGGAAAATGTTCTTACATGCAGAGGTGACTATCACAATTTCTATATTACTAACTAGTTGAGCCCGTTACACGGGCCACAGTGCCATTGGCAGCCGGTCGCGGGACAGTCATGCGCAGTAGAGACTGCCCGCGCCGTGGCTGATACAGAGCTGGATACTCCTTCAGTTTCTACTATGCATGACTGCGGCGCTACACATGTTGTAGCGAATTATTATATAGGATTTCACAGTTTCACATAGAAATTCTAACACATTTCAAACAAAAACTTGCACCACTATAGTTTATGCAGAGAAACTAAAATGCTTACCAGCAGGGTACTGTAAACGCCTGCCACGTGAAGATATAATATACAAGAATGACCAAAGTGAACTGCTGGTGACTCCTAGGAAAGAACAGTCAATACAATCAATAATAATTTAACCTATCAGCTGCCAAACAGGCTGCAGCCTCCATCTGTATTAAAAAAAAAACAATCGACTTTCGTTATGAGAGTAGTGGAATGGTTAACCCTTTGAGTGCCAGAGGGGTACGCAACGCATTGCAAAGCAATGCGTTGCATACCCCTCTAACACTGAAAGGGTTAAGAAAGAGAGAGTTGGAAAATTAATACAGGAATGTTATTTAAAGGATCTTGGAGGTATTCTATGTTTTTCCTATTTGTGTTTTATAATCAAAATCATTTATATAAAGGGTTAAATTCTTTAAGTGATAGTTGTGTGCAAACCCCTGTGGTGCTCAAAGCATCTGAGTGAAATGGTTAACCCTTTGAGTGCCAGAGGGGTACGGAACGCATTGCTTTGCATGTTTAACCTTTTCACTGTCTGATAAGTGAGAGAGGGAGTGAGAGAAAAAATACATTTAAATCAGAAATTAAAAAAATAAAGTGGTTCCTTAGTGGTTCACAGTGCTGGCTAACCACGTAAAAAATAAAAAGAGAAGCTGGATGGACCAGACGACTAGTGACTCACCGAGGAGAAGGTGTCACTAACAGTAGCGCTGGCACCACTGCTGCTAAAGGGACTGTGAGCCCACATTCCCAGACACAGAGTCCCCCAGCATCCTCCCTCCCTTGTTATCTGGGAGGAGGCAGACTTTCATCTGTCTCATCAGCAGGTTGGTGATGAGAGAGCTAGTGTGCCACAGTCTGAGCACCACGGCCAACATGAGACTCACTTCTTCAAACAGCGATATGGGACCAGGGCCTGCCCTAGTTGCCTCCAGTAATCTTGGTCCTAGCTGCAGTGGTGATGATGTGGAAGCAACAGCATCACCTTACCCAGCAAGATTGTGGAGAATAAGAAGAAGGTCATTCTTCTCCACCTGTTCCCTCACTGAAATCATGGGCATGTGAATATTTTTCCTTCAGGGAAGGCACAGTACAGTCATTCACTCATTGTGATTGTGACATGGTTGTGAAAAATGGATGGATAGGCTAAACCAAGTTGGCACAACTTAAGCTCTGATTAAGTTAAAGGGATAGTCATACTTCGTTGTATCTTTATTTTATTTTATAGGCATTAAAAAACATGAAGAACGATATAAGTCTTATCTCTCAAACCTTTATGGTTTGAGAGATATTCACAAGCAAAGTTTCCTCTCCCCGCCCCTTTTTCCTAGTGTAAGCCATCTCTTCTCAGATGTGGAATCCAGTCCATAGACCAGACAGATAACAGCAGGGGACAATCTTCTTCCTATGAGAACAATGAAGTCCCTGCCCCCCTTGACAAGTTTTTCAGGTGTTTCGCTTATCTTAATTGAAGATTGTCCCTCTCTGCAGTCTACCTGGGCACCTCCCTTCTGATCTGGCTGAGCAGTGTTACATCAGTAAAAGGGGCGGGAGGGGGATACTTTGTCATTGAATTACTCTTGAACTACAACTCTGACAGAACTGAAATAACACTCTCCAAAGTCCAAATACTATGATGATTAATTAGAGCTGCTTTTATTATGAAACATTACTATCCCTTTAAAGATAATTTCTCTGGCCTTGTATATGTTGCAAGCCTGACTCCTGCAAAAAAAATATATATATGCAGGCCTTGTTTTTGGCAAGTTTGAGTCATACAAAAAACTATTTACTCAGACCTTTTGTTTGGTTAACCTGGCTGTTCTCTGTGTAAGCCTGCTGCTATGCAGGCTACCCATTATTTTAAAAGAGATTTAAAAAAAAGAAAAAAGGGTAAAACCTACAATGAATGTGGCAGATGTGTCTCATGTTTGAGTGAAATGTACACTATCATTATTTTCAGATTATTGATGTAGATTAATCATTGGTCATAGCAGAGGTCCCAACATTGGTCGATGGTAGAAACCATCTTCCTCCTCATCATTATCTGTGCTGCTGTTAATAATACATGTGCCCTGGCTTACTGTGTCACGTGTGGTTTTGTTCACTTCTGTTACCTGATATTCAGATGGTGTTAGTTGTTGGCTCATTTTTAAGAATGCTAATCTCCCAACATTGCTCCTTGATAGCCGCGTACTATGGTCAATTATGATATAACCCGCAGCACTGAAAACCTGTTTGAAATGGTTCTTCACTTTCACCTATCTCTAGTTTTCAGTTTATGGATATTTTTGTTTGTTTGTTTGTTTGTTTGTTTTGGGTTTTTTTTTCAAAGTGCACCTGTCTGTCGCTGTCAATTTAAGTAAAATGATGATCTACTCAACAATGTTATATTTGTTTCAGACAATTCCTGCACACACACCCAAAAATTGTATCAGCAATCTTAAATCAGTGGTCAATATTTTCATTTGGGCACCCAAAAAAGCCTAGACACTCTTTGGAAATCTTTTCCTAAAACCTCAAAAGAAGTGGACTAGGCCTACCAGACAAATATAGAATCATATCAACTACTGCCTGCCCATCCAGTGTTAGTTTACAAGACAATCTCAAAGTATGTTATCTAAGGTGACCTAGACAAACTCCATTTCTGCAAATAATCTCGCACCTTGTCCATCCTGTCTGTTCTTTGCTGTCAATAAGAGAGCTCCCACCAGGATGGCATTCCTATCAGGATGGCATGCTATAGACTTATTCTTGGAAACCTAAGGACATTTATACATTAGAAAAACTAGTAATTGATACTGGTGTAATCTCCTTTGAGCTAATGAAAAGGACATATAATCTAGACACTGATTAAGCCAGGTGGACCATAAACTTTCCAGGATCTTATCAATATTTCAACCTAGGTTGAATTCACAGACCTCAATTTGCACGTTTATGCTTCAATACGATAATTGGGTGTTCAGCTCCTGGGGATAGGGTAAGGGGGGGATTGCCGCTCCTTTTCCCTCCGCAGTTTGGAAGCTTGTTTTTTTTCATATTTTTTATCTCACTGTCACTTTTGAGACAATTGAACAGAGATGTATTTATGTTCCTGTGTACTATGCTGTATATGTGCGTAATGTACTTTCATCTATTAGACTGCTATCTGTATCTTGGTCATATATGTGTTTCTTATACTCTGTTATTAATAATAAAACAAAACAAAAAAAAAAATATATATATATATATTGAAAGTGGATGAGGCAGTTGGTCCAGATTGATCCAAGAGTATTAAGACTAGATTAAGATAAGATTAAGAGTATTAAGACTAGATTAAGATAAGTATTATTATTTTAATAGGTAGGGAAATGAGCAGACTGGATGGCCCAGGTGTTTTTTTCTGCCGTCAGGTTGTATAAAGTTTTTTCATTCAACCACATATGGGCTAGAGATCCAGCTTTCAGGGAAACTAATAACAAGTTGTTCTCTTGATGGTGTAGGATCTTAGTGAAGGTTTAGACAAATTGTTCAGACTTGTGCTGGAGATGTTTAGAGGCCACGGTCTTGATGTACCATATTTGGTGAACTTGTCAATGGATCCAGCTGTTTTGGCATCAGGTGATCTCTGAAATCCATCAGATGTTACAGTTACAAGTACATAAAGATTCCAGTTTTGATTACTCACTTCAAATACCCATACCTGCTCAGGTTCCCCAAGAATACGGCCTGCTTATTTCACACAATGTTGATGCTAGAGAAATTGTTAATCTTCTTACCTTGAAGTCTGTGAATCTAACTTCATAGGTTCAAAACACCCTCATATGTGGAGATGGAGAAACCATATTCTGGAACTATTGAATAAAATGCCTCTCAGCAGTGGGAGTGCCTGTTACTATCTCTTTAAAGGGATAGTAATACTTCATTTTAGCTTTATTTTATTTTGTAGGCATTAAAAAATATGAAGAATGATATGTCTTATCTCTCAAACCTTTATGGTTTGAGAGATATTCACAAGCAAAGTTTCCCCTCCCGCCCCTTTTACCTAGTGTAAGCCATCTCTTCTCAGATGTGGAATGCAGTCCATAGACCAGACAGATAACAGCAGGGGACAATCTTCTTCCTATGAGAACAATGAAAGCCCTGCCCCCCTTGAAAAGTTTTTCAGGTGTTTCCCTTATCTTAATTGAAGATTGTCCCTCTCTGCAGTCTACCTGGGCACCTCCCTTCTGCTCTGGCTGAACAGTGTTACATCTGTAAAAGGGGTGGGAGGGGGATACTTTGTCATTCAATTACACTTGAACTACAACTCTGACAGAATTTAAATAACACTCTCCAAAGTCCAAACACTATGATTATTAATAGGAGCTGCTTTTATTATGAAACATTACTATCCCTTTAATTTTGGTTGTGCTCTTTGTAATGAGATGATCTGAGACAGTTAGTTTACTGAGATTAGCAGTCACAGCTCGTGCATTCAGAAAGGCTGCTAACTTATCTCAGGCAGATTACAGACAATCACTTCAGAGACACCTATTAAGACTGATATGGTAATGAGGCCAAGGAGTCCAAAAGGAAGAATGGATTTCATCACTGAGCATATGTAAGACTGAATTTTTAGCCTCAGAAAACAAATAAATGATGTTTATATATGCTAGCACGGAGTACAGAGTATTAAGCGTATATAATCCTGGTTTGTTTGAAGGTCTTACTGTTTCTTTAGTGCTTATGTTTCTAAACTGAGCTCAGATCTTTAAAAATTGATTTTCTAGAGAGCAGATTTGATGCGTGTGAAATTATTCTGTTTTTTGGCTAGACTCATCCACTAAATCAATGTGTATTTGATTAGTCAAAGCCAGCACTGCCTTCCAAGGTTTGCAGTGTTTAAACTTTTTCTTTTGCTGTAAAATATTTTTACATTTTTGCTACAAACACCTTACGTAAGCAATATGCAAATTACATCACTCAAGCCGCACATATTCTAAATTATGTTGATTTTAACTATACCCAAAGCAAGAAAGACCTGTTCCCATAATTGAATTACTGAAGATCTGAATAAACTGCAGCCAGGTCTTATCTGTTAAGTTTAGTGGTCTATAAATGCAATAGCAGCTGTAGATTGAATTGGGAAGCATGCAGGGATAAAGGGTTAGTAATGTTTCACAATAAAAGCAGCTTCAATTAATCTTCATAGTATTTGGGCCATGGAGAATGTTATTTCAATACTGTCAGAGTTATTGTCCAAGAGTAATTGAATGATAATGTATTCTCTTCCCGCCCTTTTACATACTGTAAGCCACATCCCCTCAGATGTGGAATCTGGATTCTTGACCGGAAAGGTCACAGCAAGGGACAATCTTCTTACTATGAGCATAAGGAAAACCCTGCCCCCTTGACAGGTTTTCAGGTTTTCTATATGCTCACTGAAGATTGTCCCTTTCTGCTATTACATAGTAATTTTTTACATAGTAATTTAGGTTGAAAAAAGACTTGCGTCCATCCAGTTCAACCCTTTTCCTATTCCTGTTTACCATCGCTGACCCAAAAGAGGGCATCTGACTCCAAATGGCAATCAGACTTCACCCTGGATCAACAAGCCCTAACTATTCATCTGGATAGTCTTGCTGCTCTGAGGTGAGCAGTGCTACATCAGTAAAAGGTGCGTGATAGGGATACTTTATCATTCAATTACTCTTGAACAAAACTCAGACAGTATTGAAATAACTCTCTCCACGCCCAAATACTATGAATATTAATATGAATATTAATCAGAGCCTCTTTTTTTGTGAAACATTACTATCCCTTTAAGCATGTGGGAAAGGAGGGTATCCCCTGCTTCTACATGGTGCCTATGATAGATTGCATTGTGTGTTGGTTCCTTCTTATCTGTGCCACCTTCACCTGGTGGCAGCTGCAGGATAAGCAGTAAATGAAAGATGGTAAATCATGGTGGTTGCTCATGGAATACTGGTTACAGAAATTTTTACCCATATTTGTGACTCTGTGTCTAGTCTGTATATTAATAAAACCAGGGGATTTTGCTGGGTGGAATGCCCACACGTTAGAGGGATAATTAAAGTACACAAAAGAAAATCAAGAAATGTATCTACCGTGCAAAGGACATTTATCATTTTTTACTAAGGCTGCTGCTATTGGGACAGACTTCATAAAAAGCCAGAGGCTGTACTGTAAAGCCTTGTAATGAATCCCGTTAGACATTTTGGGTGCAGAAAACTGACTCCATGCTTGCAATGGGTTTGAACGTAAACTGCATATATGTGGCTCTCTCAGCCAAAAATTTCCTGTTTCGCATGAATAGCTAAAAAAGAGCCTCTGTGTTTGGCTTTCAAGCATCATTCAGAGGTTACATGGGAACTGTGCTTGCAGCACAATGAGCCTGAGCAGTGAGACTTAAGTCTTGTATTTCAGTCTCTTTTTGCTGGATCTATTAGGAAGATCCAGTCACATGACAATTTCTAGGGCAGTGCGAGCTTGTAGCTGCCTGCTTTTTCCATGAAAAAGTTATATTTGATAGATGCAGGGAGTGCCAATTTCAGATCTAATATCTCAGTTCAGACTACTACGGAGTGGACCTTCGGAAAGAGGAAATTCTCTTCTCTCCAGTGATACCAAGCATGTGGGGACTAGTGTGGATGTGGGCTATGATATTCCCCTGCACCTATACAATACGCAATAAAACAGGCAAGGAGAAGAAAACAAAGCAGGTACATAGAACGGTGTTGGGACAGTTTCAGTGTCAGAGAACAAGGGGGAAGGGCCCACTGGACCCTGCAATGAGCAACAGGGCCATATGAACATGAATTGCTGGTTGTTGTATATGCCTCACTTTAACACAATTCTGCAAGATAAGATAGGGTTAATAACCAAAATGACATATATGTTATGTGGATATGTCACAGGGAAGTGGGACTCATTTTAAGAGCAGGACAGGAAATAGTCACCTAGTTGGAATTCCTACAGTGACATATAATCTTAGTTTCCAGCACTACAGGGGTTAATATGATTAGGCTGTGTATGCATCTTAACTCTTACAGTTCTGCAAGGTGCGGCCTACCTCCTTACATACATATTAGGTGGAAGAAACAAAATACTAGGAGAGCGATACTGTTTCCCTTTAACAGCATATGACTCAGGATAACAAACTGAGCTGATAGTTAACCGGCTACAATCTATAGCAACAGGTATTAAGGCAAGCGGGCAGGGCCAGATTTATAATTAGGCAGAGTAGGCATCTTCCTACAGGCGCACCCCACAGAGGGGTGCCTGTCATTGGAATTATGCTGTGTATTTTTTTTTTGTTTAGACGCCTCCCCGCCGCAACATGGTGAAGACAGGTCTGTGCCCTCTTCAGCACAGACCTGTAGCTGCTGAGCTCCTTCGTCAGATCTTTAGTAATACAGACGCTGGGAGATGACATCATCTCCCAGCGCTCTGCATTACTGAAGATTAGACCGCGCCGGAGCTCCAGCAGCTACAGGTCTGTGCAGAAGGAGGAGGCACAGACCTTTCCTGCTGATGGACCACCAGGGAAGAGGTAGGAAACAGACATTGGGGGGGGGGATGTGCAATATGGATCTGATGGGGGCAAGTTGGAGCTGATGGGGGCAATATGGAGCTGATGGAGGGGCAATGTGAGGGCAATATGGAGCTGAATGGGGCAATGTGGAGATGATGGGGGTAATAAGGAGCTGATAGGGGAAATGTGAGGGCAATATGGTATATGGAGATGATGGGGGCAACATGGAGCTGATGGGGGCAATATGGAGTTGATAGGGGCAATATGGAGCTGATGGGGGGCAATGTGAGGGCAATATGGAGCTGATGGGGGCAATGTGGAGATGATGGGGGCAATATGGAGCTGATGGGGGGTAATGTGGAGATTAGGAGCATTGTGGAGGTGTCCATTGGAGATGGCCAATGGGGTGGGGTGGGGGGTGCCTTAGATTTCTTTGCCTATAGGCTCCTGAGATGTAAATCTGGCCCTGCAAGCGGGGATTTCTTATGCTGGTTCTCCCCGCAACAAAACCACACAGACTTGTATCACAGCTCCATTTCAGCAAGCAATCGGGATAAAGGCAATCCAAATACAGCAGACCAGATGAAAAATATAAAATTTATTTTAAAAAAGTTAAAAAATCCTCAACATGTTTTGTGGCTAACATGCCACTTCATCAAGAGGAATACAATGTGACAAAAATACAAATACAGAATAAATGGAACTGTGGTGCAAGTCTGTGTGGTTTTGTTGCAGGGAGAACCAGCATCAGAAATCCCTGCTTGCCTTAAATATCTCATGTGAGATCCGCTCTGTTTGTTTTCCTGGTTCATGTGCTGTTAAAGGGAATCAGTATAGCTCTCTAGTATTTTGCTTCTGTATTTCTCTCTAAGCCTTGCTGCACGATGGTGGTCCTGAAGGGACTGAGCAAGAAGGATCTGGATATCTGTGTGGAGGCAGCATAATATCCTCCATAAGTCATTTTTGTCATTGCGATTAATATCCATGACAAAGTTTTAATGTGAGTATATTTCTAATCTTTGTACTTCCATCGCTGGTCAAGATTTCTACTCAAGCAATAGAAAAGTTCTGCTATAGTTTTAGCTTTTTTATTATTTTTCTGTTAGATATGGGATACCATCATTAGGCGGATTACCATCACTGACAATTCCCATCACCCAAATGTGGATAGCTCCGTTTACCAGGTGCTTTTGTGGACCTAAGCCCTGGGGGTAAATCTTGGCTGTAAGTTTTTTCCCCAGGAGTTGCCCACTAAGGCTTCTTCTTGATACATGGTAATCTGAAGACAGAAGGCCTGCTGAAAATGGTGAGCACCCTTTGTTTTTGGTATTAGGTGGCAGGCCTCTTAGCATACAGTACTTCATGGGTGAATATGAATTGTGACCATATTAGTATCTGCATAACTGAAAGCTGATGGATCTGTCACCTAATGGGCATTGTGTGGCCCTTCCCCTGTTACAAGAGTTAACATACAACCCCCACCCTATCCCCAACAGATCAACACCTAGAGGAGGTAGTTTTGGCTTTCCTAAATAAGCAGCCTATCAATATTAACTGCAGCCCAGTACCCTCTGTAAGGAGGTAGGTATTTACTGCAGGGGTTAATATGGTTACAAATCATTATAGCAACAATAATGAACAGTTGAAAATATATAATTATTCACAAACAATGGCATGCATATGTAAATATGAGAGTCAATACTGCTCCTGATATAACAATAGTCTTGGCATTTAAGTATATGTTCTTGCCATTCTGTATTGCAATTTAGTCTGCCAATCTGCTTATGGCTCCTGGGACCAATGCTAATTGATTTCCATCCATAATCTTGTAGTTTGATTGGTCCTTCCTCCTGCCTGGAACTTTAAAAGGGTAAGAATTACCCACTTTTCTCTGTCATCCAATACAGGTTACTGGTAACTTTGGGTAGGCGATCAGCCCCTTTAAATAGGCAGGAACAATTCTGAGAAGTGACTGCAGGGTGGAGCCTACCTTCTCTCCTTAGCTTGCAGTTAGCCAGTCCCCAACCAGTAAAATATGTTCCTTGGTCAAGACACAAGCAAGAGAACACTGCTATAGTTTTAGATTTTTATTATTTTCTGCTAGATATGGAATACCATCATTAGGCGGATTACCATTAGTGTTGAGCGAGCGTGCTCGGCCGATGCTCGGATCGGCTCGAGCATCGCTCTGCTCTGCACATGGCGGTACTCGTACGAGTACCGCCATGTGCTCGCCCGACATGCTCGGGTGAAGAGGATCTGTGCCGGAAGAGGCACAGATCCGAAGACGCTCCGCTGGACCACCAGGGAATGGAGGTACGGGGGCATTGCGGAGATGAAGGGGGCATTGCGGAGATGAAGGGGGACATTATGGAAGAGGGGCATAGACTCTATGCCCCTCTTCCACAATGTCCCCCTTCATCTCCGCTATGCCCGTCTTCCACAATGTGCCCCTTCATCTCCGCTATGCCCCTCTTCCACAATGTCCCCCTTCATCTCCTATGCCATAGAGGAGATGAAGGGGGACATTGTGGAAGAGGGGCATAGCGGAGATGAAGGGGGACATTGTGGAAGAGGGGCATAGAGTCTATGCCCCTCTTCCACAATGTCCCCCTTCATCTCCGCTATGCCCCTCTTCCACAATGTCCCCCTTCATCTCCGCTATGGCATAGGAGATGAAGGGGGACATTGTGGAAGAGGGGCATAGCGGAGATGAAGGGGGACATTGACCAGGCACCCTCCGCTCATCAGAGCAGGGGGTGCCTGGTTTAATGCTCGAGTGCTCCCATTCATTTGAATGGGGCTCGGGTGCTCGGCCGAGCACTCGAGCATCAGGGGGTGCTCGGTCAGAGCACCCGAGCACCCGAGCATCGGGGTGCTCGCTCATCTTTAATTACCATCACTGACAATTCCCATCACCCAAATGTGGATAGCTCAGTTTTCCAGGTGCTTTTGTGGACCTGAGCCCTGGGGGGGAAATCTTAGCTGCAAGTTCTTTCCCCAGGAGTTGCCCACTGAGGCTTCTTCTTGATATATGGTAATATGAAAACAGAAGATCTGCTGAAAAAGGTGAGCACCCTTTGAGTGCTGAGGTCCACATGTCCCTCTGCACAGGGGTGCACAGGGGTCTAATTTGGAGTTCCTATTACATACTCATGCTCTCTTTTGGTCTATCTGTATGTCTGTGAGGTGTTTGGAGCAAGTTTCTGTGGTAACTTAACCCATTTGCTGCTGATTAGCACTTTTTTGGGGGGGGTTTGGGCACTTTCCCTACTAGGACCAGTGTTTATTGGGTCTACTGATTTATTCTAGTGGGCTTTTAGTCAGCTGGCCCTACTTTGCAATCACATCTTCCCTATTTAATTCAGTCTCTCCCCTTCCTCTGGGCCAGATTATACAGATCAGTTCAGATCAGTTCCAGTTTCTTTTCTGTTGGGCCTGGGTCCTTTGTTCCTTGAGCTAGCTGCACCCCTGAGTTCCTTGAGCTAGCTACACCCTGAGTTCTTTGCGCTAGCTGTACCCTGAGTTCTTTGAGCTAGCTGCACCCTGAGTTCTTTGAGCTAGCTGTACCCTGAGTTCCTTGAGCTAGCTGCACCCTGAGTTCCTTGAGCTAGCTGCACCCTGAGTTCCTTGAGCTAGCTGTACATTGAGTTCCTTGAGCTAGCTGCACCTTGAGTTCATTGAGCTAGCTGCACCCTGAGTTCCTTGAGCTAACTGCACCTTGAGTTCCTTGAGCTAGCTGCACCCTGAGTTCCTTGAGCTAACTGCACCTTGAGTTCCTTGAGCTAGCTGCACCCTGAGTTCCTTGAGCTAACTGCACCTTGAGTTCCTTGAGCTAGCTGCACCCTGAGTTCCTTGAGCTAACTGCACCTTGAGTTCCTTGAGCTAGCTGCACCCTGAGTTCCTTGAGCTAACTGCACCTTGAGTTCCTTGAGCTAACTGCACCTTGAGTTCAGTGAGCTAGCTGCACCCTGAGTTCCTTGAGCTAACTGCACCTTGAGTTCCTTGAGCTAGCTGCACCCTGAGTTCCTTGAGCTAACTGCACCTTGAGTTCCTTGAGCTAGCTGCACCCTGAGTTCCTTGAGCTAGCTGCACCTTGAGTTCCTTGAGCTAGCTGCACCCTGATTTCCTTGAGGTAGCTGCACCTTGAGTTCCTTGAGCTAGCTGTACCCTGAGTTCCTTGAGCTAGCTTCACCTTGAGTTCCTTGAGATAGCTGCACCTTGAGTTCCTTGAGCTAGATGCACCCTGAGTCCCTTGAGCTAGCTGCACCCTGAGTTCCTTGAGCTAGCTGCACCCTGAGTTCCTTGAGCTAGCTGCCCCTTGAGTTCCTTGAGCAACTGCACCCTGAGTCCCTTGAGCTAGCTGCTCCTTGAGTTCCTTGAGGTAGCTGCACCCTGATTTCCTTGAGGTAGCTGCACCTTGAGTTCCTTGAGCTAGCTGCACCTTGAGTTCCTTGAGCTAGCTGCACCCTGAGTTCCTTGAGCTAGCTGCCCCTTGAGTTCCTTGAGCTAGCTGCACCTTGAGTTCCTTGAGCTAGCTGCACCCTGAGTTCCTTGAGCTAGCTGCCCCTTGAGTTCCTTGAGCTAGCTGCACCTTGAGTTCCTTGAGCTAGCTGCACCCTGAGTTCCTTGAGCTAGCTGCCCCTTGAGTTCCTTGAGCTAGCTGCACCCTGAGTTCCTTGAGCTAGCTGCACCTTGAGTTCCTTGAGGTAGCTGCACCCCTGAGTCCCTGAGCCAGCTGCATCCCTGACTTCCGGAACTGGCTGTTTTCCTGTGTTCCTGAGCTACCTTTATTCCTGTTCTCAGTAGCCCTGCTCCCTGTTCTCAGTAGCCCTATTCCCCATGCCCAGAGGCCCTGTTCCCCATGCCCAGAGGCCCTGTTCCCTGTGTCCAGAGGCCCTGCTCTTTTCTGTTTCATTGAATGTTTTGTTGTACATTACTATTTCATGCTCCTTGTATGCAGATATATAATACATTTGTGTTCCCTTTAATTGTGCGTGTGCTGGTTTTCTTGCTCTCTGGGTTCCACTTTATTTATTTACTTTTGCTGCTGTTGTCAGCACCCCTTCCTGACCAGCAGCCCATGACAGGGTGTTTGATGATGAGAGAGTTTTAGTCTCCAAGAGCTGGAGAGCCAAAAGTTATCTACTAGAGCAGTGAATCTCAGGCACAGTGCTGTAGCAATTTGGTTTGCCATGGACATCCACTTTGGGCTCCCACTTATTTTATATAAAGACCTTACAAAGATGTGAATTTTGAATTGTCAATGTATATTTATGGAAATGTCTATGCATAATAGGTTTTTTATGTGATTCTGATTGTGAGAACTAAGAATAACTATGTATTCCTTATTTCTACCTTTCATGATGCCCTGGACAAATAGCTTAAAATGTTGAGGGTACCCTGAAAAGGCACCCAAGGCAAAAAAGATAAAGAGTTACAATTACTGAGGGGAGCCTCTGCTGTTTGGCCACACCCATAATCTATGACGTGAGTGTAGCTAGACCAATCACAGTGCCTGTGCACCAGACACACTCCTGGTCAATGAAGACCAGTTTACATACCCCTGCATTTGGTGCACGTTATTTAACAAGATCTAGAGAGCTCTGCTATGCATTGGTTCACAAAACATTGAAACCTCTAAACTAGCAAAGGACTTTGGAGTTGTTTCGTCTTTGTATATTTCAAGGGATAGTAATGTTTCACAAAAACAGTAGTTCCAATTAATCTTCATAGTATTTGGGCAGTGGAGTGTTATTTCACTACTGTCAGAGTTGTAATTCAAGAGTAATTGAATGATAAAGTATTCCCCTCCTGCCCCTTTTACCTAGTGTAAGCCACCTCCCCTCAGATGTAGACTCTGGTCTCTTGACCAGACAGCTCACAGCAAGGGACAATCTTCTTACTGTGAGTATAAGGAAAACCCTGTTCCACTTGACAGGTTTTTCCTTATGTTCACTGAAGACTGTCCCTTTCTGCAGTCCATCCGGACAGTCTTGCTGCTCTGAGGTGAGCAGTGTTACATCAGTAAAAGGGGTGGGAGGGGCATACTTTAGCATTCAATTAATCTTGAACTACAACTCTCACAGTATTGAAATAACACTCCATGGCCTAAATACTATGAAGGATAATTGGAGCTGCTTTTATTGTGAAAAATTACTATCCCTTTTTAGCTATAGGGCTGTTTGCAGTAATAAGAAAGGTGAGCAATTCTGGAACAAGCAAATTGAACCAAAGGGAAGAAATATAGAATTATTTTACCTGTCAATTATTTTTCCTTCAGGTCTCTGTAGGCAGCACACCAAGAGAGAGAGTCCCCCCCCCCTAGTTAGGACACATGAAGAGGACTTCCCTCTCCACCATCCCCAGTGTTGGACAAATATAATGAAACCAGAAAAGATCATTCATGAATTTATTGTTAAACAAACTTATCGTCAAGGGGAGGTTGCCTGGAATTGCTCCACTTTCTTTGTGTGTGTATAGCTTTAACAAGCAATGTACACATGATCAATTAATTAGTACAGATCTTTTACATCCAAGAAGGAGAGAACTGCAGTATGTCATGAGCAAATCAATCAAGAGCAGTTAGCATGTTAAGCAAATCTGTCTTGTCCCATATATATATATATGTGCAGTAAGTGATGACCGTAGGTAGTAAATATAAATAAATGTCAAGGAACATTGTTAATGGCTGGAGTAAATAATCCACACTTGAAACAATTACTGGACATGTCCAAGGGGATCCTAAAGGTCTTTGTGAATCTTGTGTAGAATGCAGAATAATAAGATTCTGGGAAATCGATTACTCAGCATTCTAGGGAAATAACAACATTCATGACATCTTCATTTAGAATAGTCATCAATATTTTCCAAAACCATTTAAGTATCAGAAGGATGTGTAACCCATTGTTTTAAAATGTGTTGCACCTGCCTCTGGTCCTTAAAGGGAAAGTAACACCTCTTAATAATAACCCCCACTTACATTACTGTAACCAGAAAATTCCCTTGATTCAAGAGATAACATGATCAATCAGTGCTGGATGTCATGCACATGGAGTCACAAATTACAATTGCTAACAGGAACACTAACTCCACCCATTGCACAATGTAGTTTTAAACTTTTTCAAGACTAGCTGGGTATGTAAGACATTGCTCTATTGCTTTGCATAGTTCTCTGGTCTAATAATGGTCTCAGTGTAAAATGCAGTGTGATGCAAAAGGAGTAAGGATAGGGGAGAGACAGTGCATAGTGCATCTAAGTGTAGTGTTACCAACAGAAGACAGTGAGTGTGCAGATGTCCTAATCTGGAAAATATGTGTTCACACATTGCACATTGTGTGGTGCAAGGACCACACATGGCAATCTGGTGTAGGCCAATAGAATCTAGGGCATAAGGGAGTATCCACAGACTGACCACCCAGGTCATATCAGGCAGGGTCAATTGTTTTTATTGAGAGATAATGAATGACTAACTGGAAGTGTCAGTCACCCACTACCCCACCATCATTAGTAACTTGTTGTTTTTGTGGGATGAACAAGGGACATGGTGATTGACACCACCTGATTTATTGGAGGACAGTTTAACATTGTCAAAAGGCTTAATTATGGCACACATGCCAATGATTTTAGGGGGAGGTGGAGTAGGTGAAAGGTTATTGATCTTGAAGCACCTCTCCCCTAGATGCATTTGTGATTGTGGCTTGTTGTTCTGCTACTGTTGCTACCTCAGCAGCACTAAGGCTAATGGGAAGTGAACAACTCCAACTGCCCCATCTCACAACTGGTGTTGACTCTACCACCACAGCTTTTGAAGATGATAACAGCCCATTCCCATCACAACCAGCACCACTACTACTACTGCCCATGGGCATAGTGGATAATACATTGGCCTAATCCTGTGATGTTATTACAATTAGCAGTAGAAATTAAGTTAGCAAACAACATAATGTCACAGTTGTGTGGCATATAATTTTTTTTGGCCATAGGAGTGCAACATTTTTAAAGGTTTGCCTTGCTACAAGCCTGTAAATATTTTTTATCAAGGCTTACCATGATGTAGACCTGCAAATTTGAAGGCTTGACTTGCTGTAAGTCTGCTAACAATTTCTTCAAGTCTTAAACTTCTAGAAGCCTGCTAACATTTTTATCAAAGCTTGAATATGTAAAACTGTTAGCAATTTGTTTTTGGTTTGTCTTTCTATAGGCCTGCTAACATGATTTTCAAGGCTTACTCTGCCATAGCAGGTCACATTAACAATTTCTCTAAAAGTTTTACCTGTATTTATAATTATTTCTGCACAGGCAAACCAATGAATAAGCCATATATTTTTTAAATGGTTACTTAGTCTATAAACTAGCCATAAATGAAAACATGTTTTAAAAGGTCTGCTGTAGTGGCTATGGCTACCCTGCTGTATGCACATTTTATAAAGTTACAAGGGATTTATGTTTGTTTATATAAAAAAATCCTAATTTGTAAAAAGGATTACCTAGTAATTTATTTATCAGCTGTTTAGATATCCCCCTCCCTTCATCTCCATGCTGCTTTAGGCCTGACAATACTTTTTGAAAAGGCATACCAGCTGTATATGTTACTCTAGTCTGTGTCAGTCCCATAAGGATCACTTTGATCCTTGCCGACGTGCCGGTACACGTGACCTATTACGCGTACTGGTGTGCCGCTTCGGGCCCTAAGAAAGACCGCTCCAGTCTTGGAGAGGTCAATTTTAGGCACTATATTTACTTACAGCACTCTTGGTGGAGTGCTGTAAGTAAAAAGTATTTGACGTACTATGACTGTCATCGGTTCTTAAGGGTATAAGGACCATGGCAGTCATAGTACGTCATATAGTCCTTAGAGGGTTAAAGGGGAACTACCACCCCGCAATAACTTAAGCTTCACTGATTGCTCATCTGGTGACTAGCTGCTTAGTAGCGCTAGTCGCCAGAAATATTACCCGGTTCTGCAGATATCGGCGTTTTACCGATGGTGACAGGAGCAGGAAGCACGGACGTCTCTTCACAATGACGTCCGTGCGCCTGCGCTGTCAGTCCCTTTTGAACCGCGTGGACGTCAGTTACCAACCCATACTCAAGGAGCAAGTCCGAAAAAGATGTGCCGCCACCACCACCACCAGTGTTGGGTTTTTGCCACCCCTTCTGAGACCCATAAATTGCCCTGTGTTCTGAATGGAATATTCTGGTTGGTGATGTAGCTGCTTCTGCTGGTTGAAATGCCTTACTGCCTTCCTTTTCACTATACTGCCTAGATGTTTGTTATGCCCTCACTTTCTCCCTGTTATCCTCCACAATACAAACCTCCACTCAATCAATAAGCATATCTCGATATTCCTTGACAGAATCTGCTTCTTCAGAGTGTTGCTGTTGATTGTCATGATTCCATTTTGTGACAATCTGCTGATTGTATTTGAAGTGGGGGGTCCAGCAAAGTGGCAAAAATGTATTCCTAATTGCTTTTAATAGACACTGTGCAAGGATCTTGTTCAAAGCACGCAAACATGTCATTTACCAGCCGGTTCATGTCTGTGTTTTCATTATGGTAATAATCCTCAGCCATGCCCCTCATTATTTTCTGCAATAAAAATCAGTGGTAGAACTTCACTAATTCCTGCCCCAGTGCAACTTACCAGCATTGTTGCCTCCTCAAAGGGTTTCAGCAGCTCACATGCATCATACATTAGTTGCCATTGGCCAGGTGGCAAAGATGCTCCCTCCAAAGCCTTCCATTTTGCATGGTGTACTCGGTAATGGCCTTATTCTGCTCATACAAATGATCTAGCATGTACATTGTGGAATTCTACCTGGTAGGGGCCTCCATTTTCAGCTGGTGATGGGGCAGGTTGTTACACTCTTGCATGGAATATAGGGCACAGATTTTGCGGGCAATAGTAAGCATCTCGTTGAGGGTTTTGGATTCTGCCAGGAATCTGGTCACAACTAAATTTAGCACATGGGCAAAGCAGGGCACATGCACCATACCACCTATTCTCAAAGCAGCGGTTATGTTGGAGCCATTATCAGCAGACACACAACCAGCTTTTAAGAGGCGGGGTACAAGACATTCCTCTATCACCAGCTCTAGCTTACTTAAAACATCTACAGCTTTGTGTGACTGTCTCTCAAAACTCTGCATGCACATGGTGGAGTGACTATGGTATGGGCTATCCTGCTGCTGCTGCCACCTTTTAATCACACTGTCAGAACCAGAAGCACGATTACTGGCTGTCACCTGATACTTTAAGCTAGTGTTGTCCATTGTTGTGCTGGGAGGGAAACTTAGTGAGCAGTTACAGTTATATAGTCTGTGCTCTGCCCACTTGTCCATATATCTGTTGTCATGTGGATTTGCTTACCATATGCACTTTTCAGCCCTTTGCCCACCACACTAACCACCTGCTTGTACAATTCAGGCACAGCTGTCCTGGAAAAATAACAGCGGCTTGGGATATGCCAGCGTAGCATCAGTTCTGTGAAACCTTGGTTTTCTAAAAAAAGAATATGGCAGCATGTCCACTGCCAACATCTTGGCAACCTTGCCATTCCACAGGTGTACTTTGGGATTGTTCATGTGAAGTTTTTGACTCCTTCCCAGGAACTCAGTCAGTGTGGGATGGCAGGACATGGCAGAAGAAGTCTGGAACTTTATTGCTTTAACAACATGACTAAAGGAGGCAGTATGTGTGGGCAGACTGTGACTCTTACCATCTCCTACAGCAAAGCCAGAGTCATCATACTCCTCTGCAGCAGGAGCCATAGGTGTTTTTTGGACTGAACTAACTGTCAGCACTGGCAGTAGCATACTCCCTGACACATAAATCACTTCACTACTTCTTTTTTTTTCTTTTGCTGCTGCTAGTTGCGGCACCTTTGGCCTGCTGATAGTGTGGCTCCCAGTCAGACCTGTGGTGAGATCTCATAGAGGAGGTGCCTAGGTGTGAGCCTGCTTTCCCCATGCTAACATGCATTTTGCACAGACAATAGATAGCAACATGCTTAGCTTGAGTATCCTGAGTGAAGTATCTCTATACTGTGGACTTCATGGACTGAGGGGTTCCTGAGGTGCTGCTGCTACTACTACTACTACTGGGGCTAAATGTTGATGCAATTCTACTGCCACTACTGCTAGGTGTCAAAGATGCAGAACTTACAGCAGCAGAGGCACTCGTCATATTATCTAACATTGTGAATGCTAATAACCTGTGTTGCTGTTGTTGCTGCTGCTGGGTACTCAAAACAGGTGTGTGTGGCTGAGTGGGACTTGGCATTAGAAGAAGTGTTGATGCTGATAATGAATGATAGAGTGATTGTGAACCTTTTTACATCTTTGCTTGTCCAGGGTCAGACTTTTCAATGGTTTTCGCAAACAGTTTATAGACAGGCACAGTGTTACTTTTCAATGGTGAAAGATTCAGCATTGACTTTCTGCTAACTTTATTGCTATGAAATCATCATCCTCACTCTCAGTCTCAACTTCATTTATATCTGAACAAGAGAAGGATGTTGGAGGGATATATTCTACATCAGTCATCATTAGATCATCCTCAGCAGCATCAGCATCACCTGCCACTTCTTGCCCCCTACCCTTATATTACGCTAAGCTTTTAGAGGTCTCAAACAATTTATTTTTTACTTTTACTGTAACAAAGTTGCCTACTACTCTGAGGGCAGGTGTTTTGGTGCTTGTTTGTCTCACTATCTGATGCAGCAGACGGTTCAGCTGCTGCACCTTCCTCTATTATGTTATTGCCATCATCAACACTTGAATGGGACTTGTCATCTTCAATGTTCTTCTTATATGGTTCTTTATTTGTACTGGCACTGATGGTGCTGGAAATTTTGCTGGGACCTTGACAAATTGCATCCTCCCTTGGAGTAGAGGGATCATCATCATTTATTGCACATTAGGTGACAGACAGTTGACTGGGACCTTGAAGTGAGCTGTGTGACTAAGGCAGACTTGATAGCAAGAAAAGCAGATGAGATTGAGAATGTTGTTGAGGGCTAAGGCAAGACATCACACTCCATCAGTTGCGTTGTATACTTTAGAGTAAAAATAGACACAGTAGTTACAAGGGTCAAGGGGAGGGGTACAGGAAGAGCCTGCAGGAATATGGGAGGTCAAACTGACAGCAGTCATGCAGGAAATTTTGCTGACTTTTTACCCCCACCCCCCCCTAGATTTGTGATTTTTTGCAAGGCAGAGGAATTGGTTTACTCCAGAATTATTCTAGTCCTTCACATCATATAAGCCTCAATAGCAGTGTTCCTTTTAAGATGAATAAAGAAACCCTGCATTGAAAGAGTTAAAATAAGAATTAAACTGGGCCAGGATGCACGGTGCATCTGTTACTTTAATACAACACTGCATAAACCTCTAATGTTATTCAAATGCAGCCAGACATAAACATCTTCTACAATTATTTCAACACAGTCATGCATTAAGTTTAACGTCTTCCCTGCTGGGTTGTTCACTTTTGCTGACATTAGAATGAACGCTGCTCAGTAGTCATATCATTTTGATTGATAGCTACATGAACAAAGTGGTCAATACAAATAATCACACCATCAGTGCAACAAGCCAGTTAATCATTACTCTTCTATAGATGTTGCCCTTTTTATCTAATTACAAGATATGTGACCTTAGTAACTTGGTAGTACATAAATTAATTTAGATTCTGTGCAGTATTTACACCAGACATAAACAACAGCCATAAATTCATGTCCACATGGTCCTGATGCAGTTATAGGTACAAGAGGGCCCTCTCCTTGTCCTCTGAGGCTGAACCTGAAAGTGTTGTCCCCATTCCATGTAACTGCTTTTTCTGTTCCTCCATGCCTTTGTAATCATGTATTTCATAGGTGCAGATGATTGCCATTTTCAGAGCAGATATCTCCCCGCACGACCCCACATACTTGGTATCGGTATCTCACCTGTACATTCTTGCAGGGGTAGCAGAGATATTAGCTCTGAAATTGCAACCTCCTGTAGCTATCAGATATTACTTTCTCAGGGAAGCGTCATTCTCTGCACTGCCCTAGAAATGTTCCTGCAGATGTCCTGACAGCATAGGTTCATGATGTTCCTTTAGAACTGTCAGATGCAGTAAACTTGCCCACCAGTTGACAGTTTCATCATGACTTACTTTTTGAAGTTTTGCCTACATCATCACACTTGTCCAGACTCACCTAAATACAAGGGAGATTGTATAAATCCACTGGTGCAGCTCATTTTCTGGGCTCCGACATGGTTCATACTCATGTGCCTGCACAGTGAGGTCACAATAGAGAATATGGATGTGTTAATACAGTCCAACACCCACCACACCTGGTCATTAGGTCTTTAATGCCAGAAAGCCCGGAGAGATGGCTCAGTTGGTTAAGGCACCAGCTGTAGAATCTACTAAGACCATGAGGTTTCAGGTTCTAATCCTGGCAAGGTCAGCTCAGCCTTTCACCTTTCTAAGGTAGATAAAATGAGTCCAGGACATACTTGAAAACGAGAGACAATCTCAATGTATTCTTCCTGGTAAAATGCTTTCTCAAAAAAAAAAACACATGAACACATCCCCTATGGGATGTTTAAAAATTAAGCTATTTTTGCTCCCAGATACCTTCCCTCTCTTCTCCTCCTGAAATACCTCTATTGACTACTTATAAAGTATCATTTTCTTACAAGATTCTCCTCCTCTCCATTAAGTCTCTTTGTTCTTCAGCAGCCTCTGGCTACACCCCTTCATGTCACTTATGTTCTTCTAAAGGCTTCTTCCTGACTTCTCCTTACACAACTAGAGGCATCTCTTGGCTACAATCTTTTTCACTGGAAGCACCATACTCATACCTGGAACTTGCTCATCTTGAACCGTCCAGAGAGGGCTTCAATAAAGTGGACTTATTAAACATAATACAATTATACCTTTGCTTATCGCTATATTACTAATGTATTGGGGGACAATATTATGAAGATGATAGTTCCGCTTTAACTGACTGTAGCACTTATCTCTCAATACAAACAGCACAAACAACATTAAATAAATGTTCTCAGAACAAGATAATTTACGTATTCACTAGAAATCAAGTTTGGGATGACATTTTTGGGATGACACATATGAATAATTTTTCTCATGTACAAGTTGTATGTTAATTAGAGATGAGCGAGCACCCCGATGCTCGGGTGCTCGGGTGCTCTGACCGAGCACCGCCGGAGGCTCGAGTGCTCGGCCGAGCACCCGAGCCCCATTCAATTGAATGGGGCGACACGAGCATTACACCAGGCACCCCCTGCTCTGATGAGGGGAGGGTGCCTGGTCAATGCCCCCCTTCATCTCCGCAATGTCCCCCTTCATCTCCGCAATGTCCCCCTTCATCTCCTCTATGCCCCTCTTCCACAATGTCCCCCTTCATCTCCGCTATGCCCCTCTTCCACAATGTCCCCCTTCATCTCCTCTATGGCATAGAGGAGATGAAGGGGGACATTGTGGAAGAGGGGCATAGCGGAGATGAAGGGGGACATTGTGGAAGAGGGGCATAGAGGAGATGAAGGGGGACATTGTGGAAGAGGGGCATAGCGGAGATGAAGGGGGACATTGTGGAAGAGGGGCATAGACTCTATGCCCCTCTTCCACAATGTCCCCCTTCATCTCCGCTATGCCCCTCTTCCACAATGTCCCCCTTCATCTCCACACTGTCCCCCTTCATCTCCGCAATGCCCCCTTCATCTCCTCAATGCCCCCGTACCTCCAGTCCCTGGTGGTCCAGCGGAGCGTCTTCAGATCTGTGCCTCCTCCGGCACAGATCCCCGCCACCCGAACACGGCGGGCGAGCACATGGCGGTACTCGACAAGTACTGCCATGTGCCGAGCAGAGCGATGCTCGAGCCGATCCGAGCATCGGCCGAGCACGCTCGCTCAACACTAATGTTAATGATTCGAGGACTGATCGGAGCGTCTCTGGAATATAACAGCAGGGACATATTACCGGGAATCTATATTATAGGAGATGTTAAGAGTTAATATTTTCAAGATTCCATGGTCAGCTAATTTTTTAAAGTTCCCAGGTATGGTCCAAGTGCTAGATCCATTAGAGAAAAGGTTGCCACAACAGGTATAAGGTAACTATATGGACAGAAAGAAGACATTGACACAGTGGAGAAAGCATTTGGAATAATGCAAGGATCCTTTGTTCCTAGAAGGACTCAGAAATCAATTACACAAAGTACATCTGACACCGCAGTATGTGATACCTTGATCAGGGCATCACTTGGATGGCTGGTTAACCCCTTAAAGTGATAGTAATACTTAAAATGTAAAAAAAATATGTTGTAGGGTTTATCCCCCTGAGTAAAACAAGAGTACTCCCACTGCTGAAAGGTGTTTCATTCAAAAGTTATTAATTTTCAAAGTTGAATTTAGGTGCCATATCACAGTGGCCTGAAATTGTAGAGTGGCGCTGTTGCTACACGATCCTATGGACAGCTCTGGTCCCGGGACCATAAATCTCCATAGGATGGTGTAGCAACAGCGCCACTGTACAATTTCAGGCCACTGTGATATTGTACCTAAAAAATTAAACTTTGAAAATTAGTAACTTTTGAATGAAACACCTTTCAGCAGTGGGAGTACTCTTGTTTTACTCAGGGGGATGAACCCTAAAACATATTTTTTTTTACATTTTAAGTATTACTATCCCATTAATGCATTGCACAGCCTTCTGTTCCTTAAGGGGTTAGAGGAGAACTGCCAACCACCTTTGTTTCTTTTTCAGTACACAAGACCCTCACTCTGTATCACTGCAAAGGATATATTATATTGGTGAAACACCCTTCAGCAGGGCTCAAAATTTCCACTTGCCTCTAGCCAATGGCGAGTGAAAATTTAGCCCTGGCGAGTAGAAATTCAGCCCTGATTGGTATGTTATGGCTTGCAGTGGCGAGTAACTTTTCAGGTCTGGCTAGTAGCAAAGGACTTCAAATTTTAAGCCCTGCTTCAGGTAAAGAAGTGGCATTGTTTATGCCTGTACTTTGCCCATTTCCAAGCTTGACAAAAGGCAAAGTATTCCCCAGAGCTTTGCTACTTCTTCACCTGATGGGTATTTCACCAACATAAATATTTTACAATGATACGGAATTCAAGTCTAGTGGATTGTTTATATACGAGGCTGAAGTAGGTGCTTAACCCCTTAAGGCCCGGCGTGCATGCACGCGGCGGTCACTTAAGGACCACGGAACTTTTTTTTTTGTTTCTGGTTCCGGACTCCCCGAACGGCGTGCAGCCACATGGGGAGCTCGGAATTCCATGACGGTCATAGTACGTCTTGTGTCGTTAAGTCAGATCCACCCATGACGTGCTATGACCGTCAAGGGTCGTTAAGGGGTTAAAGGGGAACTTTCATATCTAATACACTTTGTCTCATATAATTCATCTAGTAAAATGGTATGTGGATTGGCTTGCAAGCTCAGTATAATGACAAACAGAGCTTGCTGTTACAATAAACGTATTTCACATCATACAAAGGAAAGCGTGAATGAGCTGCACGGGGGAGCTGGGAGGAGAATTGGAGGTCTGGGAAGTTCTGCTCCGCTGTGCCGATGTTACCCCTTTACCACAGAATGAGGAAGTGACAGCATGAAGTCTATATTTTAGACTGAATATCTTTTAAAGTATGTAAGTACAAAAAAAATCCACATACCATTTTACTAGATGAATCATATGAGATAAAGTGTATTAGATGTGAAAGTTCCGCTTTAACTTCTTGCAAAGCACCTAAGTCCAAGGATAGTGTTTGCTTGTAGACGCTAAGGCATTTTTTTTTTCAAACTGAAGCATGCAGTGCTCCAGACTATTTAATACTTTAAAGGGACAGTAAAGGATTGTATTAAAGGGATAGTAATACTTTGTTTCATCTTTTATTTTGTAGGCATTAAAAAACATGAAGAACGATATAAGTCTCATCTCTCAAACCTTTATGGTTTGAGAGATATTCACAAGCAAAGTTTCCCCTCCCGCCCCTTTTATCTAGTGTAAGCCATCTCTTCTCAGATGTGGAATGCAGTCCATAGACCAGACAGATAACAGAAGGGGACAATCTTCTTCCTATGAGAACAATGAAAGCCCTGCCCCCCTTGACAAGCTTTTCAGGTTCTTCCCTTATCTTAACTGAAGATTGTCCCTCTCTGCAGTCTACCTGGGCACCTTCCTTCTGATCTGGTTGAACAGTGTTACATCAGTAAAATGGGCAGGAGAGGAGATACTTTATCATTCAATTACTCTTGAACTACAACTCTGACAGTATTGCTATAACACTCTCCAAAGTCCAAATACTATGATGACTAATTAGAGCTGCTTTTATTATGAAACATTACTGTCACTTTAAGTACATTTAATATTGTAGACGGTAAAAAAATAAAGTAACTGAGGCAACTCTGATCTCTCAAACCTTTATGGTTAGAGAGATATATGATTACAAAGTCCCCCCCTCCCTGCCCTTTCCTGACATCAGTCTCTAGCTGAAAGAAGCAGATTCTGGTCGCGAGAACGTCCTGTGGCTCTTCAGCAGAGCCGAGATAGCGCGATATAGAAATAAACACTTAATTGGAACTGCGTACAAAGTGTGATTGTAAACCAGACACTGAACCTCTTGAATGCTGGAGAGTTCTCAGCTTATTGACAAACCATGCATTGTAAGCCTCACCAGCGGCCATGTTACATAGCACTTGTCTTAACCCTTTGAGTGCCAGAGAGCTGTGCAATGCGTTGGATACCTCTCTGGCACTCAAAGGGTTAACACTTAATCAGAAGGTTTCCAAGGTCGATGGCATTTAGTTCCAGGTTCTTTAAAATATTTAAGTTCTCTCGGACTTAAAGTTTCAACTCCTAAAATGTTAATGCGGTTATAACATTTCATGTAGATGGCATTACATGATATTCAATATGAGTGTTTGGTGACATTCAGGCTATTCGGTGAAGTGCAGATGCATGTTGGCATGGCCTTTTAGTGCAAATTGTCATTAATAATATAGGCTCCCTTACAGCTTGACCCATCTTTGTATCATTCTTTGCTAAAGTGGTACGGTGCTTGCAGTGAAACCTCTTTAAATGAAGTAGTTGCGGGTACATACAGAAATTCAATCTTAATGTTTGCCATTTTGTAAGGGTTATCAGTGAGAATCTTGGCATGAGTACCCACAGTGTCATTGTGCCCGCATAGTAAATACCTTTCTCTCAATAATGAGGTTGATGCACTTAGAGGAACTGGAGTGATTCTGAAGTCAATCAGATTCCTAGAGTTATAATACACTTGTGAGTACGTTTACAGATACGAAAACTAGCAAGGAATCCAAAGTGTTCAATGTGTTCATTGCATTCCCAGAATTCCATGCATCAACATGCAAATGAAGGCACATGATGCAGTCACTTTATAGATTCCAAACCCACACAGATATGGGTGCCTTAGTTTACACATGCTTATTCAACAAAGCATGAGTTGGGGATGTATATGTCAATCAACCTACCCACAGACAACTATTTTGACCATCTGAATATTATTAATGTGACTAGTTTAATGACTCGCTCCAATAAGTCTGGTAAAAGGCAGTATGGCAAGTTATCAATAATGTTATGGTGATGCAAATATTGGCAAAAACTCCACCTCCATACATAGTACAGTACTTACCTTAAAATCTCAGGTTTAATACTGTTGAGATAACTCAGTGGTAAAGTCCCTGCCAATGGAGCTTTTTCAAACCTCAAGGTTGTAAGTTCAAATCCATCAGGGTCAATTCAGCCCTTCATCCTTCCGAAGTTGATAAATGAGTACCGTTGATTGGGTAATAATAACATCTATTATTTCAGCTGCCGATTTGGTTAATTCCAAGAGAGTGCACTAAAAGTGCTTTGAGTTCCACTGGGAGAAAGGTGCTATATAAATACTAGTTATTATTATAATAAGCACCTGTGTATAATATGCAGGCTTAAATTACACCAAAGAGTTTAGTGTAAAACATGAGCGCCTGTTTATAATATGCACCTTTGTTTTCCCGCTTTCTCACTTACTTCCATTCACTCCCCTCCAGATTCCTCCGTGATCTTCTCACCACACCGCAGTCCTCTCTCAGCAACTTCACTTCCATTCATCGCCTCCATTGTCCAATCCGACAGCTTAACATCTTCAAAGCGGGCGGAATGCTTGTATTTGCTGCCCACTTCCAGCAATGCCCTGTCAGGACTTTCCACTGCAAGCCAATGGTAATGCCCTGTGAAGATCTCAAGGTCCTCACAGGGCAACCAGGGCCGGGTTTGCCATAAGGCAGAGTAGGCATCTGCCTTCAGGTACACCCCACAGAGGGGCACCTGTCACCGAAATAAAAAAAAAAAAATTATATATTTTTGTTTATAGCACTGTGTGCTGTGCACAGTAACAACCCGACCACCGCATGGTAAGGTCCGTAAGATGACATCATCTCCCAGCGCTCTGCATTCCTAAAGAGACCACACGGGAGCAACAGCAGGTACAGAATGAGGCACAGACATCTGCCGCTGGACCACCAGGGAGGTAGGAAACATATGCGGGAGGCAAAGTGGGGGCAATGTGAAGATGATGTGGGCAATGTGGAGCTGATGGCAATGTGAGGGCAAGTTGGAGCTGATATAGCGGCAATGTGGAGATGATGGGGGTAATGTGAGGGCAAGCTGGAGCTGATGGGGCAATGTGGAGATGATGGGGGCAAGTTGGAGTTGATGGGGGCAAGTTGGAGCTGATGGGGCAAGTTGGAGCTGATGGGGGGCAATGTGAGGGCTATATGGATATGGGGGGTAATGTGGAGATTTGGAGCATTGTGGAGGTGTCCAGCGGAGATGGCAAAAGGGGGGGGGGGTGCTTGAGTTTTCTGTGCCTACAGGCTCCTGAGATGTAAATCCGGCCCTGGGGGCAACACCGAAGATCTAATGCTTAGATCTTGTGTTACCTATAGAAAATACTTGTGTGTATGTTCAAATGTCTGAAACAGCTTAACCCTTTGAGTGCCAGAGGGGTGAGCAATGCATTGCAAAGCAATGGGTTGAGTACCCCTCTGCACTCAAAGGGTAAAGTGAAGCACTTATCAAAGAATTCAAAGTACACAATAATTTCATTGCATTCCCAGAGTTCCGTGGGGAAACATGCAAATAAAGGCACCAAACTTCTGCAGTAAGTTTTCTGGATATGTTGACTCTTAATTCGTCCTTTCCAAATGATATTGTTGCTATTGTGCAGTGATTTAATGGATTCAGGAAACAGTTCCTAAGGGACTCCTTTGAATATCTTCAATGCTAAGCAAAGAACAAACAAAAGGGTCATTTGTTCAGCAAGGTCATGTCAACTGACATACGCAGCCAAGATTTTCTGCTTTTAACCTAAGCTATATATACAAAGACAGCACATCTTTTATTTAATAAATGCATAGGGTTAAAAGATAAAATATACTTCCGTGATTCATTATTTATGACAGTGATTAATACCATGTACCTTAATTTGGAATTAAAATAAAAGCAGGTTTGCGAAAAAAGTACACTACAAATTAAGTACATTATTAGGTCATATTTTATCCTGTTGACACAAACAGAAGCTCGTCACAGAAACGAGATAATGTTATTCACTAATTATTATAAGATATATTACGGAGTATTATGCTCTAAATTAGAAGACCAACATTTCAGTTCTCCAGAGATGATATATTGGAACAAGTAGTTGGCCTTGGATCTTATATACTGAGTACTCGAAATGAAAATACAGAAACAAATATTGATTTATTAACCCTTTGAGTATCGGAGGTGCGGGCAGTGCCCCCGGTATTTCTGTTGTCACAGCTGAACCTGTACTAAATGATTCTAAACCACCACCTTGAATTAACGGTTGCTACTGAACGATTCTTGGAATCCAAATACATTGAATAACAAAATACTCACCCCTTAGGGGCCGGTGGGGCCGGTGCTGCCCCCGTAGCAAGCGATTTCCACAGACAAGAGGACCACTGGACGGGAGCGCTTACGGAACCACCTCGGCAAAGTAACCACTCCAATATAATTAAAACTTTCAATTTATTTCCACCATTTTAAAATCATCCATCACGTCATGCAGACAAAAATTGGAGGTACATCTGGGTATGTCTAACGCGTTTCATGTAAGACAACACAATATACACACTTAGTCATAGGCATATTTATTATTTTTATTGTCCGATTTATATGCAGAGGTTTATCTTTTAATTTTGTATATGTGTGGTGATGGATATATTTCCATACATATACATCTTATAACCCCTTTTGTCCTTCAGTGTACAGAGGAATATGGGGGTTTAGTCTCTAACCCCTCATATAAATACATATGTATAGTTTTTTGCTGAGGTCCTATTTAGATAAGCAGAGACATTGTACCCCAGAAGAGCAGTCTAATAGTTCCTAAATTGGGTGTATATATCTTTAATTGATATTCTTCCCAAATATATTCTTTTATTCATTTTTATATTGTACATTTTGTATAACACATGTGATTATATACCAGATTATATATAAACTTTGGAATATGAACGAAGTATAGAAAGGTCTTTATATGTTTTTCATGTTGTCCTAGTTGCTTATTCAAATATACACATGGTTTTCCATTACCAGTACAGCAGTATGTAGAATTTACCCTGTAGTCACTAACCGCTAGTTTTATTTGATTTTATTTTATTGTATGCTTTTGATACTTTGATATATACAGAGCCGTTGAGCGGTTATTCGTCCTCACGGAGTTAACCCTTGTGGGTGCGGATGGTGTCAAAGGAATCCGGGGAGTAGTTATCTGAAGAACATTTCATTTCATTTCAATTTGGATTATTCATTATAATATTATATTGTTTGTATGATTATATATCATATTGTATTGATATATTTGCCAAAATGTTATTATAATATTAATGAGATCTTCACATTGAACCTCTGGGATGATCGAACGTTATCAGCCTTGAGGGGTTAATTTCAACCTCATTTGTAGCTTGAGTTGATTGTTAATGATCCGAGCTCCCAATCAGGAGTAGTGTGATGTTTTTAAAGGGATAGTAATACTTAAAATGTAAAAAAAAATATGTTGTAGAGTTTATCTCCCTGAGTAAAACAAGAGTACTCCCACTGCTGAAAGGTGTTTCATTCAAAAGTTATTAATTTTCAAAGTTGAATTTTTCAGGTGCAATATCACAGTGGCCTGAAATTGTACAGTGGCGCTGTTGCTACACCATCCTATGGAGATTTATGGTCAACTGACCAGAGCTGTCCATAGGATCGTGTAGCAGCAGTGCCACTGTACAATTTCAGGCCACTGTGATATTGCACCTAAAAAACTCAACTTTGAAAATTAATAACTTTTGAATGAAACACCTTTCAGCAGTGGGAGTACTCTTGTTTTACTCAGGGGGATAAACCCTACAACATATTTTTTTTTTACATTTTAAGTATTACTATCCCTTTAAATATTGTGCAGGCAAGCACGTCCGTTTCATTTCTTTTTTACTGTTACATTATGTTATATTGTTAACCACTTCCTTTGACAAAGCAGCACTGTTGCAGCGAAACGCGTAAGAGAACTATGCAACGTTTTTTTAATTATATATGATTTTAATAAAGAAAGTTGAAGAAATGCTGTAGCTTGCCTGAGGTTGGATAACCGTACAATCGTGTTTCAAGTGAGGGAGGAGGAGGAGGATCAAGTGGTGCCAAACAGAGACAGTAATATTTTCTCTTTAAACTTAGCAGCTTTGTGTAACATATGTTTATTATACAGCAAATGTGAAATGTGAGTACCTGTCTATCAGCAAAATTTCAATACTATTGTTCATAGTGATCAGGCACTATTGGCACCCCCCTTGTGTGTGTGTTTTGTTTCTCAATGCATTGCACAACCCCCGGCACTCAAAGGGTTACGTCTTAAATACTTAGAACTAGAGCGACAAACCATTTGCACCACCCGAGGCGTAAATAGAAGTCACTGGGCCCTGGTGCAAAAATTGCCATGGGCCTCTCTGACCACATTGCCCCCATTGGGAATCTCCACATTACCCCCAACGCTCCACATTGCCCTCAATGTCCTCCTCTCTACATTGCCCCCAACTCTCCACATTTCCTCCAATATCCACCTCCCACATTGCCCCCAACTCTCCAAATTGCCCTCAATGTCCTCCTCTCCACATTGCCCCCAACTCTCCACATTTCCTCCAATATCCACCTCCCACATTGCCCCCAACTCTCCACATTGCCCTCAATGTCCTCCTCTTCACATTGCCCCAACTCTCCACATTGCCCTCAATGTCCTCCTCTTCACATTGCCCCAACTCTCCACATTGCCCTCAATGTCCTCCTCTTCACATTGCCCCAACTCTCCACATTGCCCCCAATGTCCTCCTCTTCACATTGCCCCCAACTCTCCACGTCTTCACATTGCCTCCATTGTCCGTTTCCTACCTCCCTGGTGGTCCAGCGGTGTGGCAGTAGAGGTCTGTGTCTCCTTCAGCACAGACTTCTATTAAGACCTGGCGCTCAGTCGTCTCATCAGTAATGCAGAGCGCTGGGAGATGATGTCATCTCCCAGAACTCTGCATTACTAGAGTGACAACAAGGGAGAGCTCAGCAGCAAGAGGTCCGTTGCACCAGGCGGGGTTGGTCACAGGGGGAGGCCGGACCCCTGGAGTGACAAGTCTGGTCGCAGGTGCGACCCCTATTGTTACGCCACTGTACGCACCATAGAGGAACATTAAACATTTCCTGTGATATAAATGGGACTTATAATCTGTGGAGTGCTAAAAGGGACTGAAATATAGTGCAAAGCAATGCTTCTGAGACCACATTAATATGCAATAGGTTATAGGTCAGTTAAAGGGATAGTAATACTTAGAATGTAAAAAAAAAATATGTTGTAGGGTTTATCCCCCTGAGTAAAACAAGGGTACTCCCACTGCTGAAAGGTGTTTTATTCAAAAGGTATTACAGCTCAAACTTGAACTTTTTAGATGCATTATCTCAGTGGCCTTAAACTGTACAGTGGTGCTGTTGCTATACCATCCTATGGACAGCTCTGGTCAGTTGACCATAAATCTCCATAGGACGGTGTAGCAACAGCACCACTGTGCAATTTCAGGCCACTGAGATATTGCATCTAAACAAATCAGGTTTGAATTGCAATAACTTTTGAATAAAACACCTCTTGGCAGTAGGAGTCCCCTTGTTTTTCGGAGGGGGGGGTAAACCCTGCAATATATATTTTTTACATTTTAAGTACTACTGTCCCTTTAAAGCAGATGAGCATTTTGGGAAATCGTGTTTGTCTATTGTGGTGTAGTTGGTTTGCTATTGGATTGTTGCAGTCATTCTCAGAATATCAGCCTAAATATATTGGAGGTTTTGATTCAAGATGCTATTGCACAATGTTTGTCTGTGGACACCAGCTTAGGGTGTCACTTTTGTTCAGTGAAGACTCAGATAACGACTTGTTTCCAGCCATATTCAGATGAGCAAGTTCTTACTTTCAATATTATACTAACATCCACATTACTTGTTGTTGTTGGGATGAATGGTGATGTTTACTGTCTCCTACACCGTATAATTTCACATAGCGATGTTTCACTCCTCATGCAGAGTTTTTTCAAGGCGCCAGTAGCAACTGCACATAGTCTGAAACTCACGCTTCCATTTAAATGGTCGCTTTCCTCCATAAAATATCTAGGGGTACAACTCACTCCTAAAATAGCGGACATATTTCCTCTCAACTACTCTCCTCTCTTATGAAATATCAAACAGGATTTACATAGATGGGAACCTCTTTTCTTATCCTGGACTGGCCACATGAAAGTGCTCAAAATGAATTTGCTGCCTCATCTGTTATATCTTTTCCCAAACTCTCCCCATCAAGATTCCGCTTTCCTTCTTCCAGCATCGTACGAGGTTAATCTCCATTTTTATTTGGAAATCCGGTCCAACCCATATTAAACGCTCTACTCTTCACCTCTCCAAATTCCTGGGGGGTCTGAGACTCCCTGATTTACTAAGATACCATAACGCAGTGATTCTATCTTCTATTTATTATTGGTCCTATAATAGTTCGTCCAAGCTTTGGGTCAAACTAGAAAGGAAAGTGATTTTACCTTTGGATCCTCAGATGGAGATCTTCCTGCCACCTTTCCTTAGATCCCAGAGTCTGAAAACACACCCATTTCTCTCAGTGGTGTCTACCACTCTGTCCATATATAACAGGAAACGTTTGTTACTCTCTCTTCCTTCCTTTACATCCCCCATATTCTCTCATAAAGCTACCCTCTACACTCTTCCTTCAGAGGACTTCTCCAATTGGCACTCTAGCACTATTTTACATATAAATGATTGCATTATAGATGGTAAAATCAAACCATTTGAATCCTTTAGGGATCAACTTTCTCTGACTCCAAATGAAGTTACTTCATTTGAAACATTTCTTGGAACACAATAGGAATAAACCCTGCTGGCCAGACTCTCCCATTAAGTTTGAGCTTTTGCTTCTGTCTCCTAAACATTCAAAAGGTATCTTAGGCCAAATCTACTCTATATTATCTATCCCCAGGAGCTTGAAAAACCTGCATATTAGTGATGATCGAGCACCCCGATGCTCGGGTTTTTCGGGTGCTCTGGCCGAGCACCCCCGGAGGCTCGAGTGCTCGGCCGAGCACCCGAGCCCCATTGAAGTCAATGGGAGGACTCGAGCATTACACCAGGCACCCCCTGCTCTGATGAGGGGAGGGTGCCTGGTTCATAGGAAAAGTTCAGAAAATGATGGAAACACCACAGAAATGGTTCAGGGACAGCATAGGGAGGATGTCTGGATGCATCTTGGACTCCAACGTCGCTGCTGGGAACGATGTTTCGCCCGTAGTACGCCATTTTTACAGACTGACCGTAAAACACACAAAAAGGAAGATATCTCCGTTTGCCCCACCTGCCCTATCTCCCTAAACAAACGCTTCTGGTGATGCTCAAGGCAACCAAAGCATTGATACTGCAAATTGACGCAGTCCTGACCCACTTCTCCACCGTGAATGGTTGGCCTTAGTTTGTGAACAAACTCTATTACTCTGGTTGACTCTTATTAAAAGAGGCTCTGATCCTGATGGAGCCACGAGATTCTTCTCTAGATGTCTGCCTTTATAAAGACCTGTCTCTGATAGTATTTTTTTTTCCTTTTCTCTCTCTGTTCCTCTCTCCCTCCTTCAACTCCTCTTCCTTCATTTTTCTTGCTTTCCGCCTTCACTTCTCTTTCTCTACCTCTTTCTCCTTCACTCTTCTTCTATTTCACAATGTTACATATTGAATTGAGTAATACTCAGCTTTTATATGTATCTTTTACCGATATGTTATATGTCTTTGTATTTATGCTTTTTCATTTAATAAAGCTTTCAAACGTCAAAAAAAAAACAAAACAAAAAAAAAAACGGGGCTGACAAATTTAGAGGGGAACGGGACAGAAGACAACCCCATATTAGATTTATTCTTCTTTTATATATATACTAGTGTAAAAGCCTGTGTACACGGGCCAGCATTCTGTGCATTCGGGCAGTCTCTACTGAGCATGACTGCATCGGACAAACATACATCTGGCCTTTTATATTATAGGATATATATATATATATATTTTTTTTTTTTTTTTATGCTATTAAAGAAAAGAAAAAATCTCTTGACCAAATACTCTTTTTAAATATGCCATAATAATTTTAACAATTTCTTGTGTTTGCCTTGACTAATATTTTGTTATTCTGAGATACATTATAGATATATCTGTGTGAAAGAAGCATATTTTATATATATTTTTTTATATCTTTATTTGTTTTTCTGTATAAGTATGTGCTCTTATATATATATATATATATATATACTGTAAAATCTCAGGCATAATACACACCTGTTTATAATACGCAGGTGCATATTATACCAAAGATTGTAGGGGAAAACAAGAGTGCCTATGTATTATACACACCTATGTGTAATACGCATCCTTGTTTTCCCCCTTGCTAAAAAAAAATGTAATTCTTCCTTCCTTCCCCCGGGCCAAAACTGCTGCCAAACCAAGACTTACTTGGTTCAAATTTAACTCCCCACTGAAGTCCGCATCTCTTGAATTCATGGTAGGAAAAAAACAAAGCTTCCCAGCAGGCAGCATATTTCCATTTGCCGCCCGCTTTCTTTAGTGAACTTTCAGGACCTTCAGCCTCCAGCAACCTCTGTTAAGCTTTGTATTTTGCCTTTCATCAATTCAAGAGATGTGGACTTCAGTGGGGAGTTAAATTTGAACCAAGTAAGTCTTGGTTTGGCAGCCGTTTTGGCCCGGGCGAGGGAGGGAAGGTATCTGCCAACCCTAACTTTTTTTTTTTTTTTTTTTACTCTCGTGAATAATATGCACCCCCCACTTCACCTTATGTAAAATTGAGTGTGTTATACCCAAGATTGTACGGTATATATATATGTATCTGGGATATGAGATGTTATGTCAATACAAATATAAAGTAAATCCTATAATGTTATGGATAAGTGTTTTTCATTTTTCCTGTGATGCTCGGGAGTCTCACAGTATTGTAGCCCTAAAAAAACATTAAAAATGATATAAGTCTTATCTCCCAAACCTTTATGGTTTGGGAGATATTCACAAGTAAAGTTTCCCCCTGAGTGACGTCACCGTTCTAGCTCCCAGATTTGGAATCCGGTCCCTTGACCTGCAGTGGCTCTCCAGAAGTGCAGAGAGCACGATCTTTAAAAATAATTTCTTCATTGGAATGGTCTACAAAGTGTGCTTGCAAGTCAGGCACACTTTGTACACAGATCCAATTATCTAGTTCTTTTTAAAGATCGTGAACTCGGCACCGCTAAAGAACTGCCGGTTGATCTGTGGACCGGAGTATGAACTGAGGTGGGTGGGAGAGATATAGGTGGAATGTGATGTTACAGGCAGTGTCATTTTAATCTAGTAAGATGCAATAGTGAGAGCGGAGCAAGTCTGGTGTCGAGAACGCACAGAATGCTGGGAGGTGTAGTTCTGCGGTAATACACCTGCCATGTACTTCTTTTCTTTACGCACTTTGGCCTCTGTACACGGGCTTTTACAAGTTATTATATAATATGGAAAATTCAGTATTATCAACTAGAAAATATTTAGCTGTGTGCTGATTCACAAAGACTACAGTTTGAAATCATAGCTTTGATTTATAACAACAAAACAAAATCGCATTCATTCTAATAGGATTGTTTTTCATACACAAATCAAGCGATCCAGTGAATCTTTCTTATGAAAGCATTGCCTCTGAGGCATTTTGGATTAAATTGATGGCTTCAATATACAGAATTTAAGAAATGCCCTAAGAATTGTTTATGTTGGGCATGTTTTCGTGATGTGCAACACAAGAAAGAAAGAAAATGAGTGCCTGCTGGCATAGATCAGGGTTATACAGTTCAAAACAAATTAACCTGGACGGTCCTGGTACGTCATGGCTGGATTTGCTTTAAGGACCAATGAGATACCAGGACCGTCATGGCTTAAATGATAGCAACATGCCTCCATGCACACTGCAATCATTAATTCCAGGCTGAGACTGAGCACTCAGAGACTGGGGCGTTCAGTCTCAGCCTTTCTTGCTTGTGCCGGTTCATGTGATCGCCGTACCGGCATAGTGATCACATGTACCGGCATAGTGAGAGACAGAGGCAGCACAGAACGCATGCTGTCTCTGTCTGTCTCGTCAGCCTCTGTCTCCCTTGTTATCAAAGTAAGAGACACCTAGTGGCAAACGAAAATACAGCAGCTGGAGGTATTAACCCCTTCACTGCTGGTGCCAGAGGCTTGCCAAATGCAGGTCAATTTCTGACCTGCAATGATACTTTTCTTTTTTTTTTTTTTTTTAAACACAACACACTTTTTTTTTTTTACAAAAATATTTTATTTAAAAAAAAACATATCATTAAACAATTTTGGAAGTGTGATTGTTGTGGAGCTATGTAATACACTTATACACACCGCCAAATGTCAGGGAAGAAAAAGTGCCAAAATAGGGTGGGAAAAAGGGACATGGGGCCACTTTAAACTGCACATTTTGTAGGTATAACTGACCGGTTATACCTTTCATGCAGTTCCATAAAAATGTAACTCTTTGTGCCCAATTGATCCCAAGAGAAAAAACAAAAATGGTGTTTTTTTCACATTTTTTTTTTTAATTTTTTTTAAATTTTAATAAAGTAAATGGTGGGTTATCCATATAAGTGGGATATCAAATGAAAGCCCTATTTGTGCTTAAAAAAACAGTATATCATTTATATGGATGGGATAAAAGACTTAAAGGGGAAACACTGTTGAACAAAGACATAGTCAAAAAGGTCAGAATTGCTCCGGTCCTTAAGGAAAAATGACCTCAGATTTTCCCGGTCCTTAAGGGGTTAATGAACAGATGTCTACTAACTTTATAAATGGCAATAATTTACATACGTATATTGTAAATGTAGATCTTACTGTCCCAACTCAGAATTACTGTACTGTCCTTGGATCTCAAGAAACTGCTTCCTTCAACACGTCAGTCCAACAGCAGAAAAATTAGAAATCTGTGGTACAATAAGATTGTCTCAGTGTGAACCGGTGTATTACTGCTTATAAAACCAACACCTAATGGCAGTTAATTTAACCCTTTGAGTGCCAGAAGGGTATCCAGCACATGTATACATTTAACCTCTCTGGCGCTCAAAGGGTTAAATATATAGTTAGAACTTCTATTAATGGGCAGCTTGTAAGTCACATGATGCAACAAAATATATTAGTTAGATCTTTCCTAAATTGGGGTGCTGTGGCCTTGGCAGGCTAACTTGGATGCATTTTGGCCAAACCATGTGCCCAAAACCTCAACTTGAAAATAGTTAGTAAACATTTGGGTCTTGTAGGCAGTAATGTGCTATATACAAGAACACAATGAAACAATCTATATGAAGTACTGCAGGTTTGTATAATTTTCTCCATACCTCCCAAGTATCCCTCTTTAGGAGGAACAGTCCCGCTTTGAGACCCAAATCCCTCTATTCCTCTTTCCCACCCTGGTGTCCCTGTGTTTAGGAGATCAGACTGTGTGGTGTGTATATAAGTGTATCACCCTGGTGTCCCTGTGTTTAGTAGATCAGACTGTGTGGTGTGTATATAACTGTATCACCCTGGTGTCCCTGTGTTTAGGAGATCAGACTGTGTGGTGTGTATATAAGTGTATCACCCTGGTGTCCCTGTGTTTAGGAGATCAGACTGTGTGGTGTGTATATAAGTGTATCACCCTGGTGTCCCTGTGTTTAGTAGATCAGACTGTGTGGTGTGTATATAACTGTATCACCCTGGTGTCCCTGTGTTTAGGAGATCAGACTGTGTGGTGTGTATATAAGTGTATCACCCTGGTGTCCCTGTGTTTAGGAGATCAGACTGTGTGGTGTGTATATAAGTGTATCACCCTGGTGTCTCTGTGTTTAGGAGATCAGACTGTGTGGTGTGTATATAAGTGTATCACCCTGGTGTCCCTGTGTTAAGGGATCAGACTGTGTAGTGTCTATATAAGTGTATCACTCTGGTGTCCCTGTGTTTAGGAGATCAGACTGTGTGGTGTGTGTATAGAAGTGTATCACCCTGATGTCCCTGTGTTTAGGAGATCAGACTGTGTGGTGTGTATAGAAGTGTATCACCCTGGTGTCCCTGTGTTTAGGAGATCGGACTGTGTGGTGTGTGTATATAAGTGTATCACTCTGGTGTCCCTGTGTTTAGGAGATCAGACTGTGTGGTGTGTATAGAAGTATATCACCCTGGTGTCCCTGTGTTTAGGAGATCAGACTGGGTGGTGTGTATATAAGTGTATCACTCTGGTGCCCCTGTGTTTAGGAGATCAGACTGTGTGGTGTGTATATAAGTGTATCACTCTGGTGCCCCTGTGTTTAGGAGATCAGACTGTGTGGTGTGTATATAAGTGTATCACTCTGGTGCCCCTGTGTTTAGGAGATCAGACTGTGTGGTGTGTATATAAGTGTATCACCCTGGTATCCCTGTGTTTAGGAGATCAGACTGTGTGGTGTGTATATAAGTGTATCACCCTGGTGTGCCTGTGTTTAGGAAATCAGACTGTGTGGTGTGTATATAAGTGTATCACCCTGGTGTCCCTGTGTTTAGGAGATCAGACTGTGTGGTGTGTATATATGTGTATTATATTGCACCACAGCAATAAAACTCACATTAATGTTTGTTTAAACGTAATTATATTTGTTTATACATTAGTCTGTGCAAATAAAATACTCTGGTGTTGCTCTAGATAATTTATTAAAGGGATAGTAGTGTCAAAAAAGTATTAGCTATATGGTAGATACAATTAAAAGAGAGTACTTGCACTTATTCATATCTCTCAAACCATAACGGAAAATACATTTCTCCGTTCCCACCCCTTTCTTATTGACGAGCTGTCAGAAGCAAATTCTGGTCGCTTGACCAGATGCGCCTCTTCAGCAGCACCGATATAACGATATCTAAAGATAGATACTTAACTGGAATGGTCTACAACGTGTGCTTACAAACCAGACATACATTGTAGACCATTCCGATGAAGTATTTATTTTTAGGTATCGATATGTCGGCGTTGCTGAAGAGACGCCATCTGATCCAGGAACCAGAATCTGCTTCTGACAGCTTTACAGCTCGTCAAGCAGAAAGGGGAGGGACCAGAGAACTTTATTTTCCTATATCTCTCAAACCATAACGGCCTGAGAGATACAAATAAGTGCAAGTACTCTTTTTGTATTGTATCTACCATATAGTTAATACTTTTTTCTGACATTACTATCCCTTTAAGTTACATAAAGTGGTGTCAGTAGGTCATAAAATCACCTATAAATTCTTGGTAATGCCCCGCCCACCAGCCACACCCCCAGTAACACCCCCTAAAACAAAATGGTACCTCTTTGGACATTTGAAATGTTGGGAGGTATGTTTTCTCCATTGTTAATTCAGGGATTATGGAGACTCCATGTTGTGCTTCATACTTTTTGTTACTATTTTAAACAGATACTATATTTTTTTCCCTACAAATATTTTCTTCTCATTCGCTGCAATGTTTTTTCCTTTGTTCTGTAGGTCAGCAGAACATCACAAATGTGTCCGTGTTGTGTTAATATTGTGCATCCAATGTACAGTTTCCTTCTGAATGTCCTTAAAGGTATCATATTGTGGAATGGTCTCTGTTAAGTAGCTTGATCCATCTAAGGTGTTTTCACCATGTATAGTATTTCCTTAAGACTGAAATCCATGCCAGAGGGGAATAACCGTTGCTTTAACTAGAATGCATTATGCATACACATCTAGACCTCGAGAGGGTCATTAGATGTTTCCTTGAGTCTCAGAAATCACAAGGATTTGTTGCAATGATGCTAAGTTCCTTTTGCCCTAGTTTAAGAGCATAAAGAAATCTAAGAGTATTCTTTATTTTAGATACTATATTCCTGGAGCCTTTGCTCTGTTTTTTTGTTTTTTACTTTCACCCCTTGAAGACCAGAAGGGTGTGCCGTGTATATATTTGCAATGATTTGCAAATCCCTCTGTCTTCAAGGGGTTAATAAATCATATGGTATATTATACATTGTAACTGCTCCTGTCTGTGCTGTTTCCTGCTTCAGATCAAAGAGGGACACTGTCCAAGTGTCCCTCTTTAAGAGGGACAGCCCCTCTTTGAGACCAAAATCCCTCTGTCCCTCTTTCCCACCCTGATGTCCCTCTTTTTAGGAGATCAGACTGTGTGGTGCGTGTATATAAGTGTATCACATTGTTCAACTTACATTAAATTAAGCTTACATTAATGTTTGTGTAAACTTCAGGATATATATTTGTAAAATAGTCTGTATGAATAAAATTGTTTGGTCTTGTTCTAAGTTATGTATTCATTTAAAATGAGGGTGTCAATAGGTCATATAATAGCCTAACAATTGTCAGAAATACCCTGCCCACCAGTCACACCCCCAGCAATACCTCCTAAGACAAAATTGTCCCTCTTTGTCCATTGCAAATGTTGGGAGGTATGGGTTCTAGGGCCGTAAAATAGTCTTGGAGCTCTATGTGGTTCACTTTTAAAAGGTCACACTGAAAGGGCACCTTCAGCATGTTGCATTGTTTAAAAGGACACCATGCATAAAAAGCAAAAGATTCTCATTTCGCCTCCTTATATGTCACTGTATGTATCAGAAAGCACATTCAGAATGTCGCCCTTTTAAACAATGTGACATGCTGAATGCACCCTTTCGTATCACGCACCTTTCAGTGCGACCTGTTAAAGGGATAGTAATACATGAAAATAATTTTATTTTATATTGTAGACCTTAAAAAAACATGAAAAATTATATAAGTCTTATCTCCCAAACTTTTATTGTTTGGGAGATATTCATATGTAAAATATAGTAAAGTTCACTTTTCCTGGCTGTTTCAGCCAAGTCTGCCATCTAGTGGACAGATTTGGAATTCGGTCCACAGAGCAACCAGCAGCTCTTTAGTAGTGCTGAGATCACAATCTTTGAAAATAACTACTTAATTAGAACTGTGTACAAAGTGTGCCTGGCTTGAAAGCACACTTTGTAGATCATTCAAATTAAAAAATTCTTCTGAAGAGGCACTGCTGGTCGGGGGACCGGATTCCAAATCTGAAGGGTGGAGCAATGACATCGCTCCAGGGGAAACTTTACTTCTGAATATCTCCCAAACCATAGATGTTTGGGAGATAAGACTTATATCATTTTTCATGTTTTTTTAAGGGCTACAATATAAAATAAACTTATTTTCAGGTATTACTATCCCTTTAAAAGGATGCCCTCTGTGTTGGATACCAATGTGGAGTCATCCTGGGGCAAACCAATTGCACTGTTGGGACAAATAAAAATTCCTGTCCTGTATAATAAAAGGCCAGAAAGTTTGTCACGATGCAGTCATGAGTAGTAAGGATTGCCCGCATTTGGCCAGTCTCTACTGCGCATGATTGCATCGCGTGAGTGAGGTGGCGCAGTCGCCTGGAGCAGAGAGATAACAGTAGTACGCAGAGCATGTCCGGGTAATGTTAACCCTTTGAGTGCCAGAGGGGTACGCAGCGCATTGCTTTGCAATGCATTGCGTACCCATTTTGCACTCAAAGGGTTGAGCGGCCGGTCCTGCTCTGCGTATTGCCATTACCTCACTGCTCCACGGCCCATGCACACAGGCTTTTACACTAGCTCCTCGAATGAACTGGAAACAACTTTAGCAGTTAAGAGGTTAAAAGCACTTTAACACTTTGATTGCCAGAGGGCACTCAAAGGTTTAAGCTGAATGGGAGTACTGCGAAATTGTTTATTCTCTGTTTTGCCATTGGTTTGCCCTAAAATTATTCCTAGATTTCTTTGGAAACCAAGGGCTGTATGTCCAAAGAAGTAGCGACATAGCTTTTGTCGTTTATAAAGACATTTCAATGTACAGTGTCTTTGGGCTCATTAATATTTTCAGAGTGTTGATTGTGATAGGAAATATGTCGTTTTGTCATTGAAGTACGTATGTAATAACAAAAATGTCGGTATAACTAGGTATGGTAATTGTGCTTTTCTTGTGTATAGGTTTCTCACATTCAGAACTTCACTCTCCTGCCACGTTCGATTGTTCTCTCCCTGGAGGAGAGTCCTCTGGGGCAGCAGGTGTGTGTGAAAAATTATGCAAATTGTGTCAAAAAGGGGTGGGGCTTGATGTAAGTTGGGGGGGCAGGGCTCAAAAGTGTGACAAAACTATTCAAAGAAGGCTGGAGCAAATCCAGAGAGTTCCCAGGTATGCTTTTTTCCATACACATATGGTCTTCTTTCAAGACATTTTTTTGTCTTTGTATATGACAAATTTTCTTTTTCGCTATACAACACTGGAGAATAGTTTAGCCACGCCCTTGCCACGCCCCTTTGCCCATCAATTCTGGAGTTGTGTCGTACATGAAGGACTTTACTTACACTCTATAGAAAATATGCTGTTTATGCATACAATTACTTATTTTTGTCTTTCATACAACATTTTTTTGTTGTTATCCCTTTGAACATACGGCCCTAAGACCCCTGAAATGTTTTTGACATCAGAAAATTTTTATCATTGAAAAAAAAATATTGTTTTAACCCTTTAAGGACAAGCTGGATGTGCAACGCCGCTGGTGTTTGAAGGGATAGTAATGTTTCACCGCTACAATTAATCTTCATAGTATTTGGGCCATGGAGAGTGTTATTTCAATACTGTCGGAGTAATTGAATGATAAAGTGTCCCCCTCCCGCCCCTTTTACCTAGTGTAAGGCACCTCCCCTCAGATGTAGAATTACAGGGGGGCAGTTAATGTAGAAATCCCCCCCCCCCGACACTAGGCGCACCGGCCCGAGGGGCACAGGCTCTTGGTGACCGGCAGGAGGAGAGCGCACTGCACATCACTCCCTCCTGCCGGTCACTTCCTTGTAGCGTGGCTAAGTAGAGCAGACTGCGGGTAGAGGAGCTTCTGTATCCTCTACCCCGGTCTGACAGGAAGCTGCTCGCCGAGAGCAACAAGCAGCTTACTGTCAGACCGCGTAGAGGATCACACACAGGGGGCTGGGGGATAAAGAGACACACAGGGGGTGGAGGGGTGCAAAGTGACACCCTATGCCTCTGGATGTCACCTGTGCATTGCTCACCAACACATTACAGACATCACTAGCATCTAAAGGGTTACACTTTTTCTTTATCTCTGCTGTTTGGGTTCATGGGCTTGCACACTTGCTTCATTTATCAACTGTCTTTCAGATCATAGAGGATTATGGCGTTCCTGGTTACATTATGTTCGGGATGCTAGAATGACCTTTATAAATGGCATTATAAGACAGCCAGACAGAAAATGTATCTTTGCAATTTTTTTAACCCATAAGTATCATGGAGGTCTACAAAATATTTGCTTTTGAGGGCTGGCATGCTTTTGGTACCCCAGAAAATATAAGCCTTGTTTCATGGTGTATTTGTATAATCACAAAGGTGGAACAATTCTCAGGTAAAGTAATTGTGCCACAAGTAAAAAGTAAAAATATGAATTGATTTTTGCTGTAGGAATAAGAGGTTTTAAATGTGCGTAAAGGGATAGTAATGTTTCACAAAAACAGCAGCTCCCGTTAATCATCATAGTATTTGGACTTGGGAGAGTGTTATTTCAGTTCTGTCAGAGTTGTAGTACAAAAGTAATTGAATGATAAAGTGTCCCCCTCCTGCCCCTTTTACTGATGTAACACTCCTCACCTCAGATGTGGAATCTGGTCACTTGACTGGACAGCTCACAGCAAGGTACAATCTTCTTACTGTGACAACAATGAAAACCCTGCCTCCCCTTGACAGGTTTCTCAGGTTTTTCCTTATGATCACTGAAGATTGTCCCTCTCTGTGATCCATCCGGACAGTCTTGCTGCAGTATTGCATCAGTAAAAGGGGCAGGAGTGGGATACTTTATCATTCAATTACTCTTGTACTACAACTCTGACAGTATTGAAATAACACTCTCCATGGCCCAGGTTCTATGAAGATTAATTGGAGATGCTTTTATTATGAAACATTACTATCCCTTTATAGGGTTGAGCATATCATCTTAGGCAAGTCCCTCTGTTAAAAAAACTAAGATTAATTTATTCCTATGGTTTAGTTCCCCTTGAAGTTGGTGTTTAAAAAATTTAATGCTAATGAGGACATCCCTGCTAGTTAAAGAGTTAAAAGATCCATTAAAATCAATGAGGGTGTTTATTTGTTCTTGATGACGTACGTGGTTTGCCCTTAAATTGTTTGGGTTTTGCTTTTTTATATATATTTTTTTTCATATGACTCATTGATTGATATATGTTAGGCAACATTACTTGGAGTTTGTAACATGTCTTCAATATGTGAAATAAAGTGCACCAGTAAATGGGTTTCAACGAGGTGTCTTATGTGAAAGGTGGAATCACTGACTGTAAGAATAGATACTTATTAGAGCTGGACTGTAGGCTGTTTCTAATGTTAAAAAATGGTAGCTCTGTTCTAAATTTAAAGGGCAATTATCATGCTTCACTAATTCTACTCCTATAGAGCCCATGGCAGCGCTGTGCATCCTTAAAATGGCTCCTCTCAGCTGTTCCATAGGCTCAAGCACAACTCAAATGTTTGTAGCTCACAGTCACAAACTTTGTGGGTTGTGCATGCAGAAGCCATAGACACAAACTGTTGGGCTTAGAATCATACCTGTTGGCAGCAGCTTCTAAAGTGTCAAATAGAACTGATGGTGGGCGTGTCCGAAAGATGAGATTCATACCTCCGAACATTTTAAATGGCCAAAGAGCGGTACTTTTGTTTTAGGTGGTGTTGCAGGGGGTGTGACTGGTGGGTGGGGCATTGCTGAGAATTTTTAGGTTATTTCATGACTAATTGACACCTCTTTGTGTAGCTGAATAAATGATTTAATGCAACTGTTTTATTTAAACAGATTAATTTATAAACACATATATTGACGTTTAACCAGATATTAAAGTGAGTTTTATTGCAGTGGAGCAATGTGATACACACATATATATATATATATATATATATATATATACATACCACACAGTCCTATCTAATAAAAAGAGGTATACCAGGGTGAGAAAGAGGGACAGCGGGAATTGGGTCTCAAAGAGAGCTGTCCCTCCTAATAATGGACACTTGGGAGGTATGGAGATTTGTTTCACAATGTGAGTGAGGCTTAATATTAGTGGTGGAGACTGAGATGAGGAATGCGTGGTTTGCCTCAGAAATGGGTGGAAAGGGGCAGGGACTGGGCAAGATAATTATTAGGGTAGGCAGAGTTATCATACATCTCACTAACCTTGTAAATCCCCAAACAACAATCTGTAGTTTCCGGGGCAGATCAGGAGTGTTCCCATGAATGTTTGGAATCCTTTAAAGGGATAGTAATGTTTCACAATAAAAGCAGCTCCAATTAATCTTCATAGTAGTTGGGCCATGGAGAGTGTTATTTCAGTTCTGTCAGAGTTGTAATTCAAGAGTAATTGAATGATAAAGTATCCTCCTCCTGCCCCTTTTACCTAGTGTAAGCCACATCCCTTCAGATGTGGAATTTGGTCTTAAGACCAGACAACTCACAGCAAGGAACAATCTTCTTACTGTGAGAACAATGAAAACCCTGCCCACTTTGACAGGTTTTTCAGGTTTTCCCTTATGATCACTGAAGATTGTCCCTCTCTGTGATCCATCCGGACAGTCTTGCTGCTCTGAGGTGAGCAGTGTTACATTAGTAAAAGGGGTGGGAGGGGGATATTTTATCATTCAATTACTCTCTCACAATATTTAAATAACACTCTCCATGGCCCAAATACTATGAAGATTAATTGGAGCTGCTTTTATTTTAAAACATTACTATCCCTTTAACTAGGTTCTGTGGAAGTTGATAACACGGCTGTACTGTAAAACTCATGTGACCAACAGGGGAGCACCAGAGGTGTCTTTTCAAACCTCCATTCTCCTCCTCCTCGTCTGGTCTCTCAGGGCTCACAAAGCAGCACCAGTTTGATTGGCAGGTCTGCTCCCAGAGGAGGAGACCTGCTGTTTATATGATTGTATCAGTACTGGTTTGTACACAGAGCCAAGGATGACTTAATAATCACAACTGGAGCAATTCTAGAGTAGACCAACTTCACGACAAAGGACAAATTACAATTCCCATTGATGGAGATTTTAATTAATTGAATGCCAGAGGCCCTTGATTTGCTTCACAATTAACTGCAGACCTCTCTTGTACTCAGTATTAAAATAACTGACAGGTCAGTTTAGTAACATAAATAATTATTAGCCTCATTTTATATACACTGTAAATCTATTTAGATTAAACCTGAACCCTTTGAGTGTCTGTGTAATTAAATCAACATAAGACGCAATGCTTTTATTTTAAATTGCTTTACATCCACAAAGATAACCCTTTGAGTGCCAGAGAGGTATCCACTGCAGGTGAGTGCAATATCTATGTAATATATTTTTACCTTTACAGATCTGAAACAGATCCAATGTTGTTGCATTGGATACTCCTCTGGCACTCAAAGTGTTAATACCAGCGGTTAAGTAGCTGACCCAGCATTAATACATGCCATTCTTTTGTGACCTGTGACACAAAGGGTAAGTTAATCCTGTGAGTGTCAGAGGAGTATGCAATGCATAGCAAAGCAATGCGCTGTGTACCTCTCTGGCACTCAAAGAGTTAACTCTGGTGATTTGCTTTATGGGTTGATGACTTAAATGTGATTATAAGTACACCCCCCCCCCCCCCGCGCGTGTGCTCCCGCTGTCTCAGCAATTGCAGCTGAACTCCAAGTGAGGTTAAATTAAATGAGTACCTCTATGGAATGACTCCCGTCACCACTTGTGGCTTTTCTAGTTCAGACTTGTCAGAGTCAGGCTCAGCGCCGGCCTCAGCCACTTGCTCGCTCACTCACTCAGTGCTCACTGCTACCAAGGAAGACTACTGTGGGCAAGAAGTGTATTACATACACAGCATGTGTACGCATATTATGAAGCAAAATGCTCATGCATAGTCCAATTTTCACCGTCTCACCGCTACAAAGCTGCTGAAGCAGCTGAGTAGTTCCTGGGAAGTGGGGCAGAAGCCTGGCAGGCAGGACATTATGTTAATGTGGTTGGACAACAGAATGGGGCCCCAAAATCGGGGCTGTCCCGCGTAAATCGGGAGAGTTGGCCTCTTTCCTCATTTGAGTTTTGGGCATGACCAACACAGTTGCAGTAACCTTGCACAAGACTATCTCCGCTGGATACTTTATTTACCGTGTTATAAACCTCTAGCTTCTGGTCCTCAAAAGGTTAATAGAGCACATTTATATAACTTGATGATTATGTTTAACTCTTTTGAATAAAGAGTAACATTTTATACAGCTCCACGTCTTTATGAAGTACTCCAGGACATACTTGAAAACGAGAGAAATCTCAATGTATTCTTCTGGTAAAACATATACATATATACCTGCGTGATACCAGGTGCTTTGTGCTTAGTATGTGAGATCTCCTGTAGCATTTTAGTACTCTGTATTTCTTAAATTATAATCTGTGGTTTCCTGGAAATTGAAAGCCTCTTTATCACTTTTGTGTTCTGGTCAGTGATTGGTGCTTTCCTTTGCCCTTTTTCCTCCTTATGGGTGGCTGAATGATGTGCAGCAGAACAATTTAATAACTTGGATACTAGAAAGGTATTTAACATTTTGCAATTTGTTATAGACTTCTTTGTCATCAAAGGAGTTAAATTTGCCACAGTGAGGCTGATTTACTAAAGTAAATCGGTACAGTTTATGGCTAACTAATTACAACATAGGTGAATGAAGATTTACATTGATTTAAATGTATCATTTAACCCCGCTGAATGCTAAAGATGTTGCATTGTAAAGATTAGATCCTTAGATGGATTCTGTTGCAGGTGCTGAATGTTAACTCCCGTTTTATCAAATATTTTCCTATAGAAGTCTATGGGGAAAACTGGAGATAAAAAGCAGAGATAAAATTAGCACCTGTAATATAATCCAGCCCCTAGTGTTCTGTGAATGGTTTCGCACATGTGACTAGGATTGTTAAAACTGATGTTAAATTTAAATGTTCAATAAATTCTTTCCCTTTAAGAAATATTGCTTGCATGAAAAAGCATTGTTCATTAAAAAGGCGACAGGCATTTGTCAACCTTTTTTTACTCAAATATCGGATAAGAGCAATGTGCTATTTCATTATGTTTCCTTCTGCATCCTGATAACTCTGTGTGGTTGTCACTTTGACTCAAAAGCTTTGTGACAAATCTTGACTTTTCAGTAATAAGCCAAAACACAGAGACAATGCTGTGAATGTTCTCTTCTCTGCATTTATATGATAAAATATTCAATTAAATGTACTGGTGGCCTGCGCCACTGGGAGCTATAGTGCAAAAACGTAATATTGTGATGGGCTTCTTCTATTATTCCCACATATCGTCTTACTAAATCCTAGGATTTGGAAATCTGTGGCTCTTCAGGGGGAGATGTACTAAGGGTTGATGCTATGGCAATGTTCACCTGTCGTGGGGAACGCATCACCTTGGAGATGGAGATACATATTGCTGTCTGCACTTTGACGAAGGGATGGCACACTAATCCTTTGTGTGCCAGAGTATGTTGCATACCCCTCTGGTACTCAAAGGGTCAATCTGTCATAAATCTATCAATGTTTTGAGGAGGGCAGAGGAGAGCAAAGAGGATGCAGAGAAAGTCCTGCACCACATACAGCAGCAGCACTTACTGCCACTTTGATTGGCAATGGAGTAAGCAAGAGTGATGTGTTCAGTGGCGTAACAATAGGGGTCGTCACTCCAGGGGCCCGACCGCCCCCTGCGACCCCCTCGCCCACAGCAACTCCATCTGTAGCTTAGCTGATCTCCCACTAAGGCCGCCGATACACCGTTCTATTAATACAGAGAGCTGGGAAATGACATCATCTCCCAGCCTCTGCATTACTAGAGCGGCGTGCGGGAGCTCCAGTTACAGAGATCTGTGCCGAAGGAGGCACAGATCTGTCAAACCACCAGGGACTGGAGGTAGGGGTATTGTGGAAGGGGCAATGTGGAGATGATGGGGGCATTGTGGAAGGGGAAATGTGGAGATGAAGGTGGCATTGTGGAAGGGGAAATGTGGAGATGAAGGGGCAATGTGGAAGGGGAAATGTGGAGATGAAGGGGGCATTGTGGAAGGGGAAATGTGGAGATGAAGGGGCAATGTGGAGATGGGGGCATTATGGAAGGGGAAATGTGGAGATGAAGGGGGCATTGTGGAAGGGGAAATGTGGAGATGAAGGGGCAATGTGGAGATGGGGGCATTATGGAAGGGGCATTGTGGAGATGAAGGGGGCATCATGGAAGGGGCATTGTGGAGATGAAGGGGGCATTGTGGAGATGAAGGGGCATTGTGGAAGGGGCAATGTGGAGATGAAGGGGGCATTGTGGAAGGGGCAATGTGGAGATGAAGGGGGCATTGTGGAGATGAAGGGGGCATTGTGGAAGGGGCAATTTGGAGATTGGGGGGCATTGTGGAGATGGGGGCATTGTGAAGATGAAGGGGCAATGTGGACATTGAGGGGCAAAGTGGAAGGGGTAATTTAGAGATTGGGGGGCAATGTGGATGTGGCCAACGTGGTTGAGGGGGCCAATGTGGTTGGGGGGGCCCATGGCAATTCTTGCACCAGGGCCCGGTGGCTTCTAGTTACACCTCTGTATGTGTTGCTCTCCAATTTGGCAGTAAGTGGGATAAATAATGAGTGCAATTCTAATATTCATTCAACCTTTGTATGCAAGATATTAGAAGAACCCCAAAACAGAGAGCACACACCCTTCACAGCTGCTCACAGCGCCAGTCACTCACAGAGACACACACCATGAGCAAGGACAGAGGTGCTAGAACTCTTATCTACTCACATCCTTTCACATCTCCAGACACAAACAGACACACTGCTCAGAGCAAGAGATGCAACTCACATTAACATATTAACACACCCACATTTATACAGCAATGGTTCCTTAACCCCTTAAGGACCTGTAACTTGCCTGGACCATCACAGGTTTTTATACCCTTAAGGACTGGTGACGGTCCTGGCACGTCAAGTACTTTTTACTTACAGAGGTCCTGCGGGGGAGCTGTAAATAAAAACGGGGTCTGAAATTGACTGCTCCAAGACCGGAGCGGCCTCTCTCTTAGACAACAACTCGGCGCAGTGGAACACATAAGAGGTCACGTGTACTGGCACATCGGCAAGGATCAAAAGGTAACTTCCCTGGACCACTGGTCTGTATTTCAATTTGCAAATTAACAATTGTCAAAGTAGTTACTGCAAAACCATAAACCTGGCAAAACAATGGTGGATACATGGCAATGTCAGCGTATTGGTGGTGGATTCACAGAGATATGATATAGAATACAATTTAGTGCATGTCTCTGTGTTATCGACACAAATATGACACGTGATCAACAAACTAGGGCTTGCTGTTGTATACTTCAGTTGGTTGGGGATAATGGGAGTTTTAGTACTAACAGAGCCAAAGGTAGCCTATTATTCCTATATCCTAACCCTTTGAGTTCCAGAGGGGTACACAACAACGCATTAACAGTAACCCCAAAAAAGATAAGAAAGCGCCATATAGTGTAATATGTACTGGATAATTGGATATGGACTGGTGAAATATTACTCACATCAGACTGGTCAGAGTTTCATTATCGGAGTCCACTGACAGACTTACAGAGAACATAAACCTGTCTCCATTCAGGCTACTTACGATATAGCAGGATCTTCAATATAAAACAGGCGGAGGTATTCAAATGTAGAAAACGTATTAAAATAGATGGCTTTTAACTGCTTAAGCGTTTCACGACTCAACCGGTCGCTTTTTCAAAGCCTAACAAGCCAGTTAAAATTATTCAAATACACAAAAGACTCTGCAATGCATTGCATACCCCTCTGGTACTCAAAGGGCTAATCTTAACCCTTTAACAATGGGTTGCAGACCCCTCTGATCCTTAAAGGGTTTGTTGTTGAAAGAAATAAGTGGACAACCACAGTTTGTTCTTCCCACGACAGTGTTCAGTAAGTGAGCGTGTACGTGTGCGGCTGTGTGCATCTTTTGCGCATGCATGATTATAAGTGAGTGTGTGCGTGCATACATTACAGAAGGTGAAGCCCCTGGTTTTAGTCTGCAGGAAACCCCCTACATTATATGTTTTATCAATAATAATAATAAAGTGGCATTTGCTTAACCCTTAAGGACTCATGAAGTGCCAGGAACATCACTCCAGTCCCAGCACTTAACCCTTTGAGTCCCAGACATGTAAACAACACATTGCTTTTCAATGTTAAGGACCGGAGAAGGCCCTGGCAAGTCATGGAATTCTGGAATGGCAGCTCAGCAATGTGCCATCCCAGAATTCCTCTTGCAAGGGAAAAAAAAAAGGTCTGTAGTCCTTAATGTCCGCCCACGATCCAGATCGGGCAGTCATTAAGGGGTTAAACCCTTGGTTAAAAGAGAGGCGTCCAGTGCATTGCAAAGCACTGTGTAGGAGACCACTCATGCATTCAAGGGGGTTAAGAAAAGCAGTCAGGGTTTATTTTATTTACAACATTTAAAGTACAGGTGGTTTTTAAAATATTCTCTGACCCAATTATATTCTAACCAAGCTTGACAACCTGGCAAGCAAACATCAGCTTAAAACACTCTGAAAATAGCTTCAACCCAATCAGAAAGGCCAGGTCTAAGTTTTGTTCACATGAAAATTAGAATGTACAATTTAAGATGCAGTCAACCCAAGCCTAGTTAATGAGAAGCCACATCTGTGGGCACTAGTGTTGAGCGAGCGTGCTCGGCCGATGCTCGGATCGGCTCGAGCATCGCTCTGCTCGGCACATGGCGGTACTCGTACGAGTACCGCCATGTGCTCGCCCGACATGTTCGGGTGAAGAGGATCTGTGCCGGAAGAGGCACAGATCCGAAGACGCTCCGCTGGACCACCAGGGAATGGAGGTACGGGGGCATTGCGGAGATGAAGGGGGCATTGCGGAGATGAAGGGGGACATTGTGGAAGAGGGGCATAGACTCTATGCCCCTCTTCCACAATGTCCCCCTTCATCTCCGCTATGCCCGTCTTCCACAATGTGCCCCTTCATCTCCGCTATGCCCCTCTTCCACAATGTCCCCCTTCATCTCCTATGCCATAGAGGAGATGAAGGGGGACATTGTGGAAGAGGGGCATAGCGGAGATGAAGGGGGACATTGTGGAAGAGGGGCATAGACTCTATGCCCCTCTTCCACAATGTCCCCCTTCATCTCCGCTATGCCCCTCTTCCACAATGTCCCCCTTCATCTCCGCTATGGCATAGGAGATGAAGGGGGACATTGTGGAAGAGGGGCATAGCGGAGATGAAGGGGGACATTGACCAGGCACCCTCCGCTCATCAGAGCAGGGGGTGCCTGGTTTAATGCTCGAGTGCTCCCATTCATTTGAATGGGGCTCGGGTGCTCGGCCGAGCACTCGAGCATCAGGGGGTGCTCGGTCAGAGCACCCGAGCACCCGAGCATCGGGGTGCTCGCTCATCCCTAGTGGGCACGTATTTGTAAAAGGCTTTTGAGAGTTATGCAGACCAAACTGTGAGCTGTTTAGAATTGTTCCACTCTGTGTGAAAGCCAAGTAAACATTCAGATTCCAATTTTATACTTGCTCTGCTGGTTTAAAAGCTGAGATCCTCCCAGGCTGCAGTGCCCACATCCACAGCTAAAATCAAGGTTCTCGCAAACAAGTGTAACAGGATGAAAAGAATCCTCAGGAAGAAAATGTTCTATTTCTTTTTGGCATGGTAGTTAACCCTTTGAGTGCCAGAGGTGTACGCAACGCATTGCAAAGCAATGCGTTGCGTACACCTCTGGAACTCAAGGGGTTAAAAGACAATTTGCCTTCTTCACATTTTAATGATTTTAGCACACATATACATTTAATATACAGCTAAAAATAGCCAACAGTAACCATAAAAAATATTATTTTCATTGTAATTGATTTTTTGAGGTTCAGGGCAGAGGTAAACATACTTTGACTCTCCAGTATTAGGGACGACAACTGCCATCAAACCCCAACCAGCCGTTGGCCATTGGCTGTTTGTACATGATGGCAGTTGTAGTCTCCAATAGTTGGGGAACCAAGTGTTACTAACCCATGGTATAGGGGAATGACAGCTGGAGAGCAACACTAGTGACATAAAGAACTGTCCTCATTTTTTTTTATCTGGGACTGTACACTGGAACTTTGGGGAACATACATATTTATAGTATTGTAGTTTTTAAAGGGATAGTAATACTTCATTTTAACTTTATTTTATTTTGTAGGCATTAAAAAAACATGAAGAACGATATAAGTCTTATCTCTCAAACCTTTATGGTTTATTAGATATTCACAAGCAAAGTTTCCCCTCCCGCCCCTTTTACCTAGTGTAAGCCATCTCTTCTCAGATGTGGAATTCAGTCCATAGACCAGACAGATAACAGAAGGGGACAATCTTCTTCCTATGAAAACAATGAAAGCCCTGCCCCCCTTGACAAGTTTTTCAGGTTTTTCCCTTATCTTAATTGAAGATTGTCCCTCTCTGCAGTCTACCTGGGCACCTCCCTTCTGATCTGGCTGAACAGTGTTACATCAGTAAAAGGGGCGGGAGGGGGACACTTTGTTATTGAATTACTCTGGAACTACAACTCTGACAGAATTGAAATAACACTCTCCAAAGTCCAAATACTATGATGATTAATTAGAGCTGCTTTTATTATGAAACATTACTATCCCTTTAATGATTCTGTCATTTTCTTGTTTTTGAAAAATGGTACTTCCTGACTTCCATGGAATTCTCACAAAATGTGCATTTCCTTTTTTTGTTGCATTGAAATTAATGATAATAATATATTTTCCCCATGTGAAGAGTTTCCCCATATATTGCCATGGTGCTAACTTGCCAGTGTAAAGGAATGTGTCAGTTTACTGTATGTTGTCAGTCACCTCCTGGAAAACAGGAAGTAGGCTGCTGTAGAGGCAGACAGGCAGTGAATTGGATTTGCTTGATTCAAAGGGACACTAATGTCCCATAAAAATGTATTCTTGTTTGTAGAGATTAAAAAAATAAATGATTTGGCACAAATCCTATCTGTCAAACATTTACAGTTTGAGAGATATTCACCTGTAAAGTTCCCCCCTCCCTCTCCTTCTCCTGACATCAGCTCTGTGCTGACAGCAGGAGATCCAGGTCCAGGGACCAGCCAATGGCTCTGCAGCAGAGCCAAATTCACATTATTTAAAAATAATTACTTCATTGGAAAGGTCTACAAAGTGGGCCTGGTTTGCAAGCACAGTGTGTAGACAGTTCCAGTGAAGTAGTTCTTTTTAAACAACGCGATTTCGGCTCTGCTGAAGAGCCTCCTCGAGTCGTCTGACTCTAATCTCCTGCTGTCAGGTTTACAGCTGATATCAGGAAAAGGGAAACTTTACAGAATATCTCTCATACCATAAAGGTCTGAGAGATAGGATTTGTGCCACATAATTTATTTTTTTAACGTCTACAAAACAAGAATATTTTTTTATGGGAAATTACTATATCTTTAAAGAGTATTTGTGGAAGCAAGTTCTCTAAACAGGTGGTATACGGGTAGAGTGGGTATGAAGGGAGAAATAAGCCATAACAAATGAAAAATAAACAAAATCTTCTGACTGATTGGTAACAGTGACAGTCACACAGGCAGGTGATCCTACCTGAACTGCCTGAGACTCAAAACCGAGTGGGAGTGACAGATACCACACAGACAGGCATAATACATCATACATTCAGGATTACAGCTTTACAAAGATAAAGCTGCTGAAATGTTAATGATACTAATATAGAAGCAGACAGGCAAATAGGTAGAGCTGGTGTTGTTTTATTTAAAGGGATAGTAATACTTCGTTTTAACTTTATTTTATTTTGTAGGCATTAAAAAAACATGAAGAATGATATAAGTCGTATCTCTCAAACCTTTATGGTTTAAGAGATATTCACAAACAAAGTATCCCTTTCCTGTTCAACCAGATCAGAAGGGAGGTGCCCAGGTAGACTGCAGAGAGGGACAATCTTCAATTAAGATAAGGGAAAAAGCTGAAAAACTTGTCAAGGGGGGAAGGGCTTTCATTGTTTTAATACAAAGAAGATTGTCCCCTTCTGTTATCTGTCTGGTCTTACAACCAGATTCACATCTGAGAAGAGATGGCTTATACTAGGTAAAAGGGGCGGGGAGGGGAACTTTGCTTGTGAATATCTCATAAACCATAAAGGTTTGAGAGATAAGACTTATATCATTCTTCATGCTTTTTCAATGCCTACAAAATAAAATAAAGTTAAAACGAAGTATTACTATCCCTTTAAGAAGTACTTGGGCAAGACAGTTATCTGGATGGTTACAGAGAATAGGAGGAGGTGGCAAGAGTCATCAAATCCATACAAACGCCACACCAGCTGTCACCACCACTAATCATGTTAAAGCAATAAGTTACACACTTATTCTATAAACTAATAACCCACACTTACTGAGTACTCAGATAGAAATCAAAAATGTATAAAAAGAATCTAAAGTTCCAATGTGCAACTGCAAACATGCCAAGATATTGAGAATTGACATGTGGCCCTACTATACTGTGAAAACAGTGGATTTAAAGGGATAGTAATGTTTCATAATAAAAGCAGCTCTAATTAATCATCATAGTATTTGGACTTTGGAGAGTGATATTTCAATACTGTCAGAGTTGTAGTTCAAGAGTAATTGAATGACAAAGTATCCCCCTCCCGCCCTTTTACTGATGTAACACTGGTCAGGCAGAGAAGAAGGGAGGTGCCCAGATAGATTGCAGAGAGGGACAATCTTCAATTAAGATAAGGGAAAAAACTGAATAACTTGTCAAGGGGGGGGGCAGGGCTTTCATTGCTCTCACAGGAAGAAGATTGTCCCCTGCTGTTATCTGTCTGGTCTATGGACTGCATTCCACATCTGAGAAGAGATGGTTACACTAGGTAAAAGGGGCAGGAGGGGAAACTTTGCTTGTGAATATCTCTTAAACCATAAAGGCTTGAGCGATAAGACTTATATCGTTCTTCATGTTTTTTTAATGCCTACAAAATAAAATAAAGATAAAACGAAGTATTACTATCCCTTTAAAGAACTGACATCATGTGTTGTACCCTAATGGCATTCCCCAAAATTCCAGTAATCATTATTATTATTTTTCAAGTACAGCTGTGTTAGGGTTGTATGAAGTAGGTGACTAGGGATGGGCAAAAACTTTCACCTCAAACCAAAATTGGCGAAAAATGTCACTTTCCGCTTGGTTAAAAATTTCCCGCGAAAAGTGCAATTTTCCTGCTTTTTCACTGGCTCATTGCATTGAAATCAAAGGGAAGAAAAAGTTTCCCCACTACCTGAAAGTTTCCTCTACTTTTCTACAGCCATGTACACGGGTGTCAGGTCCTCACAGCATGGCATTCTGGGTTTGTGAGAGGAGAAAGCAGCACGTTTAGGCAAATAAAGGGGAAATGAAGCTTAGCTTAGGGAGTCTTTTAGATATGACATTTGTTCTCTGTATTAGGGGAGTCTGGGGCAGTCTGGGGGAAAAGAAGGCCTCAAATATCCCAATATTCCATGTGACTCACTGGCAAGACACAGGCATCTGGAGTCCAAATTAATTGCTGATTTTGCTTATATTGTCTTTGTGCTGGAGAAGTCTGGGGAAATAAGTTTTTGATTTTGTTTTGTAGTTATATATATATATTTGGACAACTTATAAATAAAAAGAAAGAAAAAAAGAACAAAATAATTTGTAATGTTTAATTTAATACATAAATAACTAAACAAATAAATATATTATGTGACAGCTGACTTGGAGAATGATGTGAGCTCTGTGACTGAGGCAGACTTGATAAACAGGCGACATTGAGAATTTTGTTGAGGGCCAAGGCAAGACATCACACTCCATCAGTTGTGTACTGTACAGAGTAAAAACACACAGTAGTTGAGTAATATCTAGCAAATGCACAAGCGGAAGGGGGTAAGGTGGAACAGTGCAGGGACGTGGGAGTAAAGTGATAGTTCAAAAACTGACTGCAGCAATGGTTGCTGCAGCATGTGCAATAAATGATGATGATCCCTCTCCTCCCATGGTGAATGCAGTTTATCAAGGACCCCCAATCACACCACACCAGACCCCAACCCCACCACTACCATACACATCTGCCACATTGTAAGTTGTTCTTTTTTTTAATCACTTGACATCATCATGAATACATGTCAGTGTCACTTAAGCAGGAAGTTAGTGTTGTGGGCAAAAGGCAAAGACACTCTTCATGCTAACACATTTTTCATTCATTCATTCATTTTTCAAGGTATATGTTGCTGTAGAACTCACAACTTTGACTTTCAGCCACTTATTTCTCCACTACAGCCCTCAGAAGAAGTAATATTGTGCGGGGAAATGGTGCACCATAGGAAACATAGGAGAAAAATGTGTTGGAATAGGAAAAATGTGTTGGAATAGTAGAAAATGTTATAGAATATGACAAAAATGTGTTGGAATATGTGAAAAATTTGCTGCAATAGGCAAAAAGGAGGAAAATTTTGCATCGGAGAAAAGGAGAAAACTTTTGCAAAAGAGAAAAATCATTTGTTTTTCTCGAAAAGGTGACTAGTGTAATAGGCAAATGGTTCTAAACATCATACGGAGAGAAAATTTACTTGACCACATATATAAACAAGTAGCCAGAGAACAGATTATTTTGTTGTCACTGCTCAATGTGTATCCAGTTCATCAGTTGCAGCAGCATGCAGCAGCAGTTCAGTAAAAGGCAGCAGCTGAGCAGCCCATTTATGCATCCATAGATTTGAGAGACAATCCCAAAAAGCTGTAGATTTATTAAACAAACTGATTTATGACATATGGCTTTGTGTTTGCTTCATCCTGATCCAAAATCTAATTGTTACTTGACCACTCTGAAAATCCCAAACCATGAATAATATGCTAAGTATTATTAATGTTAACCAGTTGTATAGTGAGGCATACAATGCAAACTAGAAGGCTTTGGAGGGAGCATCTTTGTATCTTGATCAGTGGTAGGTAATGTTTGACTTATGTGAGCTCCTGAAGCCATTTGATGAAGCCACATTGTAAGTTAGTCATGGTTGTGCAGAAATCAACGAGATACTTCCACTAAAATATTTATTGCAGAAAAAAAATTAAGAGCATGGCTGATGACTCTTATAATAAAGACACCTTAGACATGAATCAGCTAGGGAATCACATGTTAGCAGCTTTGAGCAAGATATTCAAATAGTTTCCATTAAAAGCAATGAGGAATACATTCTTGCCACATTACTGGAGAACAACTTTAAAGGGATAGTAATACTTCATTTTATCTTTATTTTATTTTGTAGGCATTAAAAAAACATGAAGAACGATATAAGTCTTATGTCTCAAACTTTTATGGTTTGAGAGATATTCACAGGCAAAGTTTCCCCTCCCGCCCCTTTTACCTAGTGTAAGCCACCTCTTCTCAGATGTGGATTTCCAGTCCGTAGACCAGACTGATAACAGCAGGGGACAATCTTCTTCCTATGAGAACAATGAAAGCCCTGCCCCCCTTGACAAGTTTTTCAGGTTTTTCCCTTATCTTAATTGAAGATTGTCCCTCTCTGCAATCTACCTGGGCACCTCCCTTCTGATCTGGCTGAGCAGTGTTACATCAGTAAAAGGGACGGGAGGGGGACACTTTGTCAATGAATTACTCTTGAACTACAACTCTAACAGAATTGAAATAACACTCTCCAAAGTCCAAATACTATGATGATTAATTAGAGCTGCTTTTATTATTAAACATTACTATCCCTTTAAACATAACATTTCTGAATTAGTTCCAGGGCATGAGAAGCAGTGTTTATAGACAGAGTGGAAGATTGCATTGATTCAGATGAAAAAGCGAAAACTGGGGGAAAAATATGAAAGAACTAGAAATCATAGCAAAAAGGAAGTAAGCAAAATGATTATACCATCAGTATCACAACATCTTCATCACCATCATCATCATCATCACTTCATTATCACAGAAAGCAAATAATGTTTATCAGGGTCAGTTGTCTAACATTTGTAGTAGTGGTGGTAGCACTGGAATTATATTCCTCTGGGACTTGCTCCCATATCATTGATTGGTAAATTATGCACATGAACACAATCTATCTCCGAGGAGTGGCCCCACTGCAGGTGAGATGTTACAGCATACTTGCAGTATAATTACATTCTAGGCTGGCAAACGAAACAGAGTACATTGTCAGCACTCATGCATACTGCTATGTAAACTTTTAGTTGGACAACAGCAAGCATGCAATCTGAATGGGTTTTCAGTGCAGCTGGTTTTAAGACTTAGGACGTGTCAATCCTGAAGAAGTGCTTGTGGACTACATTTTTAAAAATGAACAGGTATCTACCACTATACAAGGCTGTAGAAGAAATGGTAATTACACAAGAAAGAGAACCTATGGCACATGGAGTGGTAGTGGTGTTAACAGCATTGAGAAGAAGTAGTGCTTCTCACCATCCATGACAGCTGGGACCAGTGTTACAATCACTGATGAATGATTGATAAATAATGTGTTATCCAGGCATTGTGATCCTTCTCCTCCTCCACTGAATATATTAGTGTGGGAATATCTTTCCTTGGCGGTAGGAACAATTCATGGTGTGAAAAGGTTGTGATGGGGGAGAAGGAGACATCACACCTTGACATGTCTTCTCTAATTAAGCACATCCAACACAGCCATCCTGAGGTTTATGCTGAAAATTTTAAACCATTCCCCAATAAATATCGAGCTGGTGTTGTCACTGTGCCCTCTTTTTTTGCTGTAGGCTTCAGCCTGCGAACAATTTTTTTCCAAGGCTTGTCTTTCTGTAGTCATCAGCATGCTACTTTTTCAAGGCTTGTCTTGACATAGCCCTCAGCCTGCTAGCAAATTGTAGGCTTGTTCAGAAGCAGTAGTATACAAAGCAGAATACTCATAGCAATATATGTTAGAAGTCATAGGCAGAAATTGCCACTTTCTCACTTGAATTTAATTTATATTTATAGTGAAAAAGGAGGACTGGTGGAGATGCAATAAGGTGTGATAAAGAGGTGATAAAGTGGAGATTACTTCTACAGTGATATCACTTCACTAGTTCTTACATTATTCTTTAGAGCCTATTCGCTGAGATATTTCAGGTGGGAGATATCTTAGTGCATAATCTCCATAGTATAGCGTAGAAGCTGGAGAAATCATAGCACTGTAAACATTATCTCCATTTGATCAGCTCTTTAACCCCTTAAGAACCAGCCACACAGTTGTGTGGCTGGCACTTAAAGACCATGGGAATTTTGTTTTTAAACAAATGGATTCAAGGCTCCCGGAACGGCGTACAGCCACTCGGGGAACATTGAATTTCTTGATGTGCCAGGACCATCACTGGTCCTTAAGTCAGGACAGCTTTGATGGTCCTGCCACATCATGGGCATAACTCCTACTGTTTGGCATGGCAAACAAAAGAAACCCCCAAAAAGTTATATAGAGGCAACATTTTATTGGACAAATACACAAATATAGGAGAGATGCAAAACGAAAAAAGGCTTTTAAAGACCAGAGAGGAGTGCAACTCATTCCTTTGCCGTACATTGCATACCCATCTGGTTCTTAAAGGGTTAAACAATTAAAGGGACACAGCTGAGCAAAAACCATTGCACAGTTAGAGGATACTGACAATATGCATCATCACAAAATACATACCAAAATATTATGGTGTAGAAATATGATCCCACAGCTATGAAGCAGCTCGAACAAATGTAACAGAAAAACAAGATTTCCCCTTGATTTGACATTGACATAGTATATAATGACAGAAACTCATCTGTAGGCATCTTCTCATGGGAAAACAAGTGGCATTTGGGCTCCTGGCAATTTTTGACAGAAAGTTCAAGTTGATTCTGAATGTCCTCACTGTAGCTGCCATTTAATTCAGTAGATGATCTATTTCTTTGTCTCTTGTTAAAGAAAGAGCAGAAATCTACATATATATCACTCTCAGCCACTTAAAGGAGAAGCATCACCTGCTGATGATCAACACCACTTACCTTACTATGGACGCCATTAATTTTGCCCTTGTGCTTTTGTCTGGGGCTTGATGTTATGTCTATGTTCAGAGAGGAATTGCCTGGCATTTCATGATTGGACTGCTGTAATGGCAGGACCAATATGATATGCTTTAGGATAGTTCCTCTTTATGAAAGGCACTAGTGGGCTAAAAGAGATTGCACGCTGGGTAGGACACTATTCCTATAGAGCCTGCAAATTTGTATTGAGTTGACTTGAGCATCTCTGACTTTTAATATACATGTCTATAAAGGAAGACATGACAGCTGGTAGCAGGACCGCAGGACACAAACTCCCCCCCCCCACTTTACATGGTAATTTCAACTCCTTAACCCCTTAACGGCCACCTGATCCGGCACAGGGCTATTTTTTTGTGCAATGAATTCTAGGACAGCAGAGCATCTTGCAGCCATGCTGCCATCCCAGAATTCCATGACATGCCACTATCGTCACTGTTCCTTAATGTCTGGACAAGTGTGACAGTTCTGGCATGTCATTTCACTAAAGAGTTAAGTACCAGAGGGGTGTAAATTAAATTGCTTCTCAATATGTTGCATGTGATAGTAAACTCTGCAAATCATATGCAATGCGGTCCCAATAAGGTCTTATCAAAGGGCAAGTCCACCAAATATGCAAGAACGTGCCCACATCGGAGTTACACCTCCAATAAGTCACAGGAGTTGAGGGGAAGATTTTGGCCAACCCAGCGGGGGTGAAATACCACCCCATAAGGAGTTTGTAATTTGACTCCCGTAAAGATGAAGAAAGAGCATAGTTAAAGTTCAAATGAAAGACCCTAAGCCATTCCTCCGAGGAGATCATAAATCTACAAGTCCCCATCCCAGGAATCCTGATATTTCAGTCTTCGGCATGGAGTTCCCAACAGCAACATCTTATACAAACGAAATATAGTTTTGGAAAGAAAATTATTTGTGTGGTACAAAGTCTCAAAAGCAGTCCTTCCACCTGAGCCGGGTATCCTGGCCATAAATCCAGAAAGGAAATGGAGCACTTGTCTAAAGTGCCACCATTCCGACTCCAGCAAAGCAAACTTCAATTGCAAGTCCTTAAAGACCAGAACCCTTGTGTGTGATAACATATTCCCCACCAAGATGTCTGACCATTGATGAAAGTCCCTAGTGTGCAACCCCGGTGGAAAACTAGGATTACCCACCACTTGCATAAGTGTAGACGGAAAAGGGGCCCATTTATGCATGGAGTTTATAGTGCTCCAAATGGAAAGCAAATGTCTGACGAAAGGGTGAGCAAGATATGCTCTAGGAATGTTGGAACTCTGACTCCAAGGTAATTGAGCTACTGCTAGTCCTGGGAGAGAGCTACTGAGAAACAGAACCCAGCCAGCTCCAGGATAGGCATGGTGTGCACAGGTGAGTACGATAGCTAACTGGCATGCTCTGTAATGCGAAAAGAGATCTGGAGTCACAGGCCTCCTCTCAATGGGGGTAAGTACAGAAGGGCACCAGGTAGCCTAGATTTCTTATAGAACCAAATAAAAGACATACACATAGACTGTAGGGTCGCAATAGTGACAGAGGGTACCCTTAGTGGATTTGACTGGAATAAAAACAAAATCTTAAGGAGGACCACCATTTTTACCCCTTCGACCCTGCCCAACCAGGACACATAGAGAGTATGCCATCTCTGGAGGTCCAATTTTAAGAGGAAATCAAGGAGTCAAAATGAATGTGCACTAATTCAGTTAAGGAAAAGGTCAGTTTGATACCCAGATACTTATTATTGGAGGAAGTCCATTGGAAGGGGTAAAGAGTCTTCAGTCGGGACAATTCCAAGGGGGGGGATATGAGCGTGTAATATCTTAGATTTAGTCACATTAAGTTTATAGTTGGATAAACTGGAGAAGTGGGCAATGACCGACATCAGTTCAGGAAGAGAATTGGATGGGGCTGACAGCAACAGCAGGACAATTTAAACTCAGATGAGTGAATCCTTATGCCTTCAATTCCAGAGTTGGATCAGATAGTGGCCAACAATGGCTCCAGTGTCAATACATATATCAATAATGACAATGGACAGCCTTGGCGAATGCCATTGGCAATCGTCAAAGGGGCAGATAGAAGGCCATTGGCTTTTAACCTGGCCGTGAGGTTAGCATAATGTGACAAAACCGAATGAAGGAGTCTGAGGCCTAGACCAATCCACCTCAAGACTGCCTTCATGTAAGCCTATCCCACTGTATCAAATGCTTTTTCAGCATCCAGGGATAGGAAAGTAATGGGTGTGCAGGATAGCCCAGCATGGTGAAGCAATGAGATCGATTTGATAGTGTTATCCCTCATTAGTCTGCCTACCTGGTCACCATGAATAATTCTTGGTAAGAGAGGGTTCAAACAGGATGCTAACAATTTAGTGAATAATTTAAGATCAGTCTTAATCAAGGAAATTGGACGATAACTACTGCATTGTGACAGGTCTTTACCCGGTGTGGGCAGGATAGTAATGTGAGATTGAAGGGATTGGCCCGGCCAGGAGCCCCCCAGAAGGATCACATTAAAAGTATCCAGCATAACAGAAAGCAAGTGGTCTTTAAAAGTTTTAAAGTAAAAGACAGGAAAGCCATCTAGTCCCAGGCTTTTTCCAGAGGACTTGGACAATTATCTAATAAAGAATGGCCTCTCCAGAGACTGGATAACGTCTGGAGAAAGTTTGGGAAGATTAGCTCTGGATAAGACCTCATCTATAGGTGACGCTCCAGTGACAGCACAGGCAGGATCAGACACTGAGAGATTGTAGAGCAACGCGTAATAATCCCTAAAAGCCACTAATATGTCTGAAGTTTTGGTAACCACCCATGTGGCATCAAGCTTGATAGTGACTATATGGGAGCCCTGTCTCTTAATGTGAATCAATCTAGCTAGCAACTTCCCTGATTTATTGCCTATAAGATAATCCTTATATTTTTACCACATTTACCTTTTGACAGAAGACTGCTGCAAGATAGAGAAACTATCTAATTGTAGAAATATTAGTATGTATATTTGAAGAAGAAGTAAGAATTGCTCTTTTCTTGTCCTTTATGCATCACAGGGTCCTTCTCCCTCTTAGCCACAATACTGATAAAAAAATTTTCTGCTCATTTGGACTTCTTCCTCTGAGGCCGCTGTATAAGAATGTCCCACCAAGAACATTGTCTCCATCTGGCTGTGAGTTTTGGGAGCTACAATGCTACCAGAATGAACATGGAAAGGTTTTCACAATGGTCATAGGATCAATACTTGCACTAAACTGGATGCACTTGTAATTCAACTATTGCAGATTGAAATCCTAATTTTTGGCAAAATCTTGTTGCCACAATGTTCTCCCACTGTACTACTTAAAAACTGATTTAAAATGAATAAGTCTTCCTTTAAAATCTTAGGAAGCCACACATGAAAACTAAGATTTCAGTCGTGATATACCTACGGCCAGCATTCTTGAAAAAATCTGACCATCCATATAATTCTTGAGGCAAAAGCAAAGTAAACCATTCAAGGATTGTAATTGATGTAATTTTATCTTCCTCAATGACATAGCCAAAGTCAACAAGTAGGCCAGTTTAGCAATATTATCTCCAAAAATTGTCTAAATAGCATAGAAAGTTTGAAACCAATACTCTTTCTGATAACACACTCTAAAAAGTTTGAAAAAGACTCAAAAGCAAAAAAAAAGGTTCATCCCACTGGCAAACATCTGTTGTAGAATAAAAAAAAATGAAACCCATTGAACCAAAACAAGAAAGATGAAGTGACAACAAGCGTAATGCCGATTTGATATTATCTTTGTCCATTAATGCACCTTTTGGCCATCTTTCTCACCACTGCCAGGGCTGGCATCAAAGGATATGTAACATTGTCAATGTTGTTTTTTTAGTAATGTGCTTTATGGAAAGAGAGATAGTGGAAACACACCTGCCACTTTCTTCAGCACAAGACCAATGATGAAAGTCAAAGCTAGGCAAGGTGAGATAGATAAAAGGACCATCCTCCCTTTCTTTGGAAATTTTGGAAAAAACTAGAGCAAAATGATCATTGACTGATTTTAAATTTTCCATCCATATGAATTTACCAAAAAGACAAACTGAAAGCCAAATTCTAAACCGTTTCTTATGAGCTGTGCCCTCCCCTTGTTTGGGTAATGTTCTACCAAGGCAACAGCAACTAGTACAATTGCAACATCTAGACCTAGTAGTAGTAGTAGTAGTAGTAGTAGTAGTAGCTCCTCAAGAACCCCTGCATCTGACTCGACGGGAGGTGCTCAGAGTCTAAAAGAACAAAGATGCAAAGTGATGTAGTATTCCTGTGTATTTCACACATTTGATATTATATTGGGTTTTAAACTCATATTTTGATAAAGATTCGGTGATCGCTTCAGAGATTAAATACCCAACAGTGGCTGCCTCACCACATGACGTATCCATCTATCTCTATTTATATTTTGCTTTGTATGTGTCACTTTGTTTCTGTATGACTCTGGGCAACTTGTGTGTTTGTTTAGACTCTGAGTGACTCCCATCCAGTCAGATGCACACTCAGCTTGTTAACCAATTAGATAACATTACATTATTATTTAAACTGTCTCCTACTTCTACTGTTTGATCATCGTCTTTGATAAAGCAGTGGGTTGACACTGCGAAACACGTTAGACTTGCTTTTACACATCGTCATATATATGGTCTAATTATAAGGTCTCATTTGATGAGCTTTATATAATTTTTAATAAAGCAGTTATTTTATTCCCTCTTTGATCCCGAGCTGTTTTTACAGTCCCTTTGTTTTTTACCCTTTGTTTTTAATTTTAATTATCCACTTATTTTGATCTTTTGTAGCTTGCCAATTTGGGGAGAGATTCTACATCTATCACGAGTATTGAAATTTCCTAGGAGGACCTCCTGCCAGCCTAAGAAAAATGGTACCCCACTTGGGTGGGTTGACATACCATATTGTGTGCCAGGAGCGTGGTTACCAGTGGAAAAATGATGGGGAAGCAAACAGTGTATACGTGATTCTATGGCTACCATTTGAAAAAAGCTAGGGGGTAAGTTAGTGTATGTATGAACGAACCAGGTGCTAGTGGTGGGGGGGGATGAAGGGATCCGGGAGTGAATGTGGGTATGTGTACCACTGGGCAGAGGAGCAAGGATAATGGTCAGTCAGATAGTGCATATGGGGGGATCTGTGACTACCAGGGTGTACTGTATGTCCTCCAAATACACTGTTTGATTCCCACCCTAAATTGAGTGCATACAGGTACATTGAGTCCACCAGTAGGCAGTGGAACCAGGCTGGGGGGTCAGGCTGGAGGAATGGGACAGACAGTGGGCTATGGAACCAGGCTGCGGGTTTGGGGTACGTGGGGGGATTGGATGCATTTTGTGTCTATGGCACAGGGGTGTCCCCTGTGTTCCATACAGAGAGTTAATTTTTTTAATTAGTTTTTATTCATACCTTGGTGGGGGTACATCAGGACCACTCCTGATGCTCTCCAACAAGGTCTGAATAAAAAGTAATGGAGAATATAAAAATGTGTGTGTGCCATGGGGGACCAACACATTACAAAGCATTGAGTTGGACCCCCCCCCCCCGTGTTGCTCAGATTTTTTTGTGGAGTTCAATTTTTTTATTAAGACCTTTTTGGGGGGCATCACAACCCCTCCTGATGCCACCCCAATGTCTCCACTATGTCTTGATATTTAAAGTGGAGCATTCACTTTGACTCAAGTTTGCTTATTTGAAAACTTCATTAACCCTTTGAGTGCCAGAGGGGTACGCAACGCATTGCGCTGCAATGCGTTGCGTACCCCTCTGGCACTCAAAGGGTTAAAAACTGCCCATGTTCCATGTTAGCTAAAAGACAAGAATATGTACAGTTAAGATATTCTGACTTGATACCTTATGCTAATGTATGCAAATTGAGGTACATTGTGGTTTCATTTGCTAATGATGCGTTTTTACTGATGTCTCATTTCTTTAGTGAAGCTTCATATGCTAATGAAGTGCTGTGCTGCACCAGGATACTTTCACTTTCCCATGTACCAGAAATAAATGTGTCAATATTTCTTGAACTATACATCTGCTGGACTTTTGATTAACAAACACGACTCAGGCAGTTTTGAATAAAATGTTCAAATATGTAAAAAAAATTCAAGGTAGCAGGTCTGCTTTAATGGTTATTGTGTGTAGGAGCTGCAGTTAGGTAAGTGAAGGAAACGAAAAGAAAAACAACAAAGAGCACCAATGGTGTGATATTGTTATAATGTGTAACATCAAATAGTAAAATAAATCAATGTACTCACATTCAAATGTTGCTGGCTACTTGTTATCAATAGTACCGGCTCATGTGGTTACAGAGAAAATCAACCTGTCTCCGTTCAGGTACTGGCCGTTTCGGCTGAAGATGAAAGGGTGGAGGCTTGTAACTTCAACTTTTGCATAGTTTAACCCCTTAAGGACCATTGACGTGGCAGGACCGTCACGCTAGTCCGGCACTTAAGGACAAGTGACGGTCCTGGTACCTCACATTCTTTTACTCACCCCTCTCCTGCAGGAGCACAGTGAGTAATACCGGGGGCTGAAGTTGATCGCTCCAAGACCGGAGCGATCTCTTTTAGTCATCCGTTCGGCGTGCCGCCCCACATGATCAGTCACGTGGGAAGGCACGTCAAACTTTCCTATCTGGTCCTTAAAGGACCACACCCCCCCGGGACATCTGGTCCTTAAGGGGTTAATATTAACAAAATGAAAACATACAAACGGCCAGCACATGAACGGAGACAGGTTGATTTTCTCCGTAACCGCATGAGCCGGTACTACTGATAACAAGTAACCGGCAACATTTGAATGTGAGTACACTGATTTATTTTACTATTTAATGTTGCACATTATAACAATATTACACCATTGGCTCTCTTTGTTGTTTTCCTTTTCGTTTCCTTCACTATACCGCTTGGGAGAGCGAGTTCAGTTATAAGAGCAGCCGACCGGTGAATGCTGTTTCTGGAGACAGTTTCCACTCCAGTGGCTCTGATGGTTGGATTCGACATAAGTCTTGTCCAACACTTTTGAAATTGTGAGTGCATTTCCATTTGGGTGTTTTATTGTGACGGTTCAAGAAAATATCATATTGATACGCACAAGGGGCGCCCCATCTGTTTTTCTACCTTCTTTCTGCAGTTAGGTAAGTGTTTGTTTGTTTGTGCAAATAGAAACTATTTCCCAAAGACTCCATTAGACTGATGAATCGCATCTATTTCAGGAAAAAGAGAGACATTAAATAGTTGAATTATAGTCATTTATAAAAGTGCAAAACCTGACATCACAATATGCATTTAGATCTGATAGCTTTTTTGTGATTTTGAAAACGACTGCCTGGTGACTGTAATAATTTTAAAGAAAGTTATTGCTATATAAAATATTAAACTGAATGAAAAATTATCTTGTACAAGTTCCTGAAGTGTCACCCTAGACTATAAAAGTTACATATTACTCTGTATCAAAAAAGTTATGCTAATTACGTTCCTTGGGATACTTTTATGAGCTCAGTAATAGAATTTTTAAGAACTGTAGTTTTTGTAGTGAGATATGCTACTTTTGCTACATAAAGACATTTAGTGTTATTTTGTTTTATAATTTTCTTGCAAATTATTAGAGTAAAATATCAAATCAGATGCAGAAGTCTGTTAACTCATCCTATATAATAATTCGCTAGAATGTTTGCCAGAAGCCGTCATGCTCAGTAGAGAGTGCCCGAACACACGGAATGCTGGGAGCACGGAATTCTGGGAGCACAGAATTCTGGGAGTTCAGTGCTGGGAGCATTCTGTGCTTTCGGGCAGTCTCTACAGTACATGACTGTGTCTGCGGCAGGATGCAGAGCAGGACCGGCCTCTTAACCCTTTGAGTGCCAGAGGGGTATGCAAAGCATTGCTTTGCAATGCGTTGCGTACACCTCTGGCACTCAAAGGGTTAACATCACCCGGACCTTGGCCCGTGTACACGGGCTTTTACACTAGTACACTAATAAAAGGAATCTATGTTTTAATTCATTGGATCGGTGGTTTGCAATCTTTTTTCGGGTGATCAAACTCTTTGGTTTCACATAAAATATCTGTGGACTCTACTCTAACCTTAGGTTACCCATTTGTTGGACCTTTAGCTGTTGGGGACTACCATTGCCATCATCACCATCATCAGAGTTGCATTTCTCAGGAACCGGAGGTCCACAATTGACTACCCCTGCCATAACTCCTTGAACGGTAGAGAGACTGGTCTGCATGGTGTTGAGGATCTCTCTAGCATCTAAGTGTAAATATGGTAGGATACTAGTACACTACAAATTATACCTTTACTGGCTAACTGATTGTCTTTGGATGCAAGCTTTCCAGACAACTGTGTCTCTTCTTTAAGCATAATAAGAATGATATTATACCTGAAGAAGATACCTAATTGTCTTGATAGCTTGAATCCAAAGCCACTCAGTTAGCCAATAAAGGTATTGTTTATACTCTGCTAGTCTCCTGCATTTTCTGTGGCTGACACGGTACTACGCTGTACCTATAAATATAGTTGGGGAGATGTACTACTACAATTCCACACTACATAAAATTCTGGAATTAATTTCAATATGCTAAGACACTTACACCAAACATTCCTCTCCTTCTGCCACCCTTACTCCAAAGGAAGGCCGTGGAGGAGTGTATAGGTTAACGGGAATTCATTTAAATGTCATGTTATTGCATTTGCTGTTGAGGTGTCATTCTGTGTTTGCTGGCATTACAATCTTTATGATGATGGAGTGTGTGTGTCAGTATTCAATACAGTGATGATACACTTAAAGGGATAGTAATACTTAAAATGTAAAAAAAAAATATGTTGTAGGGTTTATCCCCCTGAGTAAAACAAAAGTACTCCCAATGCTGAAAGGTGTTTCATTCAAAAGTTATTAATTTTAAAAGGTTAATTTTTTAGGTGCAATATCATGGTGGCCTGAAATTGTACAGTGGCGCTGTTGCTACACCATCCTATGGAGATTTATGGTCAATTGACCAGAGCTGTCCATAGGATCGTGTAGCAACAGCGCCACTGCACAATATCAGGCCACTGTGATATTGCACCTAAAAATTCAACTTTGAAAATTAATAACTTTTGAATGAAACACCTTTCAGCAGTGGGAGTGCCCTTGTTTTACTCAGGAGAATAAACCCTACAACATATTTTTTTTTACATTTTAAGTATTACTATCCCTTTAAGTGCATTCCCTGCTACTAGAGCTGGAGGATAAAACCAGTGGTGCTGTGCTGGCGGATTCATGCATTCTCCGTAATATCAATATATCAAATGCGCTGGAACACTAGTTTGTACTGGTATCTTACACAACTAAATTATTAGGTTAATATTAGACAGATGCTCAGGAAAATACATTTTGTATATGATATAATATAAATCTTTATCTTCTTTCAAGGGGCTATGCCAGTGGTGGGCAACAGTGATGAGATTTGTAGTATGGCAGCAGCTGGAGAGCCGCATCTTACCCATCCTTGGGCTAGTTTTTAGCAATGGTTAGATGTGTAACAAATATAAAATTAACTGAGAATCTTGTGTTTTGTGAGATTCGGATAAAGACGGCATATTAATTGAAAGGTTGTCGGGACCTACCCGGTATGTGGCCCCGAGTGGGGAGATCCTTGGTGCCCACTTCGGCTTCCATGGTTCTTCTGTGCATGCACCAACGTTGGGCGCGTAGATGTGCAGCAGCTTCGCTGTCATGATGTCATTCCTTCCTGTATTTGAATGAGCGAACGGCCTGAGACCGGCACTCAGTAATCAGCACTCTTTCGTGGGATGGTTGCAGCTTTCTCATGCTGCCCTTGCCCCTCAGTAGCCTGTTATCAGCCTCCTTATTTGCCGTGTTGGCCCCTCCGGTCAGGTCTCGTTGTACCCTGCTGGGTATTTGGCCTGCGTCGCTCTCTAGCTCCTTCAGCATCTGCTCTGCCTTCTTGCCTATATCATCTCTCCCCACCATTGTTTCTAGTGTCTGCTCTGCCTTCCTGCCTATTCAGGTTCCCCAGCTAGCCTCCGTATCATCAGCTGCTCACAGGGGAGGGCTGGCCTGGGGGGCAGGGGGGCAATTGCCCCCTGGGCTGGCCATGTGTCTGGGCTGGTGGGCCAGTGCCTCACTCAATCTCCCACTTGGTGCTGTAAATGGAGCTACACTAGTGATACCACAGAGCTTATGAAATGAATCTATATGCAAGTGATACCGCAGAGCTACAATCCAAACAGAGCTGCACTAGTAGCATAATCCATTTCTCTTGCAAGCTCTATGGCATCGCTATTCTGTCTTTACTTAACCATTTTAGTGCCAGAGGGGTATACAACGCATTGAAAAAGCAATGTGTTGTGTACCCCTCTGGCACTCACAGAGTTAAATTGTAAGCACTGTAGTATCACTAATGTAGCCGCGTTTCAACAGTAAGCTCTGTGGTATCACTTGCTTTAATTCACAGCATTAAGGACAATTTTAAAATTAAGGAAACAGGGGTGAGCTGGGACAATGGGCATGGACAATAGTAGATATGGGCCATTTAATTGTATTTGCCCCCTGGGCCATATGTTGCCAGCCCTCCCCTGGCTGCTCAGCCTTCCTGCCTGCCCAGGATCTCCAGCCAGCCTTAGCACCAACCTATGCTCTACCTTCCTGCCTCTTCTGGGCCTTCAACCTTCAGCCTCTTCTCTTCTCATTGGTGAGTTCTTCTACCATTATTGTGTTGGTATAGACTCTCCCTGGGGCTGGTGGTGTACGTTCCTCTCTCTGACTTAAGTCAAAATGTAACATTACGGCTGCCTTTGGCTAGGAACCCTGATAGATATACAAACAAAATTAAAACCTACTGCCAATCCCAAGGCCCCAAAGTATCAAAAATATTCAAATACACCTATATATACCCCAAAATAGCGGTCACACCTTGTCTGTGTTTCGAGTTTTGACGAGCTAGATCACTGGACCAGGAGCAGAGGATAGCGTTTAGAGTGAGGGAGAGAGGCGCTTACATTGGAGGTAGAAGGAGTTTTTGGAGGTTAGAGAGAGAAGAGCATTGCACTTAAATAAACACATATCACACTTTTGCACATATCACATACACCCATATAAACACATACACATACATACATACACATAGTCTTTTTTTTTTAATAACACCTAACACATTTTTTAAACCTTATTTTCTCAGTGTGAATCTGTGAGTGAAAGAGTGTGACAGAGAGTAAATGAGATAGAGTGTGTCTGTGAGGGCCTGTGGGAGTGCCAGGGTGTGAGTGGGTGAATGATGGCGGGGAGAGGAGGACAGGAGAGGGATGGGGAGAGTAGTGGAGGAGGAGGAAGGTCAGGAGGGCAGCCCTGCGCAGAGTGGGGGTGTGAGAGGGAGATCCGCAGGGCGGAGGGGGGCCAGGCCCAGAAGAGCAGGCACACAAAGGACAGGGACAACTTGCAGTGGGACGAGGGGTACATGGTGGGGACCAGGGCTGGTGCAAGGATTTTTGAATACACAGGCGAAGGTGCATTTTGATACCCCCCCCCCGACACAATCCACCTGCCCCCCCTGACCTTACCACAGTCCCCTGCCCCGTCCACATATTCACCTCCACAATGCTCCCTTCATCTCCACATTGCCCCTTCCACAATGCCCCTTCATCTCCACATTGCACCTTCCACAATGCCTCCTTCATCTCCACATTGCACCTTCCACAATGCCTCCTTCATCTCAACATTGCCCCTTCCACAATGCACCCTTCATGTCCACATTGCACCTTCCACAATGCCCCCTTCATCTCAACATTGCCCCTTCCACAATGCCCCTTCATCTCCACATTGCACCTTCCACAATGCCTCCTTCATCTCAACATTGCCCCTTCCACAATGCCCCTTCATCTCCACATTGCACCTTCCACAATGCCTCCTTCATCTCAACATTGCCCCTTCCACAATGCCCCTTCATCTCCACATTGCACCTTCCACAATGCCTCCTTCATCTCAACATTGCCCCTTCCACAATGCTCCCTTCATCTCAACATTGCCCCTTCCACAATGCCTCCTTCATCTCAACATTGCCCCTTCCACAATGCCCCTTCATCTCCACATTGCTCCTTCCTTTATGCCCCTTCATCTCCACATTGCCCTTCCATAATGCCCCTTCATCTCTACATTGCTCCCTCCTTTATGCCCCTTCATCTCCACATTGCTCCTTACTTTATGCCCCTTCATCTCCACATTGCCCTTCCATAATGCCCCTTCATCTGCCCCTTCCATAATGCCCCTTCAGCTCCACATTGCTCCTTCCTTTATGCCCCTTCATCTCCACACTGCCCTTCCATAATGCCCCTTCATCTGCCCCTTCCATAATGCCCCCTCAGCTCCACATTGCTCCTTCCTTTATGCCCCTTCATCTCCACAATGCTCCCTACTTTGAGTCCCTGGTGGTCTAGCTCTAAGAGAGCTCTGTGCCTCCTTCGGCACAGAGCTCAGCCTCCCAGCGCTGTTCTCAGTAATGCAGAGCGCTGGGAGATGATGTCATCTCCCAGCGCTCTGTATTACTACAGAGCCTGGGTCGCTCTGCGTTGTGAGTGTCCCATAGACGCCGCGAGGGAGCGCTTGGTCGTGTAAATGAGCGCTCCCTCGCGGCAGATATAGTTAAAAAAAAAAAAAAGAAATTCTCAGCTTCTCCCTTTCCGGCGCCCCTCCGATGCGGCGCCCTAAGGCAGCTGCCTGTGCTGCCTTAATGGTAGCGCCGGCCCTGGTGGGGACCACCATACACAGGCAGGGGCAGCGCAGGCAGGGCAGTCTGGTTCTAACGCCTCGCATGCCAGAGCTGAGGAGGAGAGGATCAGGGGTCTCCGTTATACTGAGGAGGAGAATAGGGCCCTCGTGGAGGCTGTGCTGGAGAGGGAGATCATCCTCTTCCCAAGAGAGAAGGTCCCTGGCCTGTCTACGAGGAGGAAGGTGGCATGGAACCAGATATGCAGCCGGGTGAATGCTGTGGCCACATGCAGAAAGGACGTGGACTTTATATAGAATAACTGGTTGTATGTGCAACACACAGGCCTAACACTATGCCAAGAAATAAAGGTGAAAAAGTAGGCCTTAGTGTTGTGTATGCAATCATTTACTCTAACTTGAAATTACATATCTCACATTTAATTCCCACATGGATCATCAGGAGTGCTGATGCCATGGATGGATGGTACACCAGCCACTATTTTCAGGATACACATGGGAACCAAATATGAACCAGCAACAGGTCATGAATGATGGATATGTCTGATTGAGTATGGCCAGGGCCGGTGCTAGCATAAGGTGACTTAGGCAGCCGCCTTAGGGCGCTACAATGGAGGGGCACCAAAACAGGGGGAGCTGCAATTTTTTTTTTATTATATATATCTGCCATGAATGATAAGAAAGTGTGGTCCAACAGGAGACGCGGACCTGCACTACACTGACACCAGTGTCAGGAAGCAGCATGGACAGCTGTCTCTGTGTATCTGCCCTCTCAACCCATGCCGCCAGCCAATGGAATGCAGACTTCCGCTTGTGGGCCCGCCCCTTCTGCCTGTGGGTTGCTAGCTGGAGTAACTAGTGCTGCTGACTGAGAGATCCTGAGACTCCATGCTCCTGCTGTTTGCAGCCGGGTATCCTTCCGATTCAGTTGGGAAGAACACATGCTCTGCAGAGTCCCCTAGTGAGTGAGAGGGGGGTCCTTGAGGCTGTGAGGGAAGAAATAGTAAATGGAACAGCGTGTGTTCAATTTGTGAGAGGAGGTGTATCCTGGCAGGGTGTGAGAGGGGCAGTGGGTGAGACAAGAGGGGGTTCCCCTAGCAGGGTGTGAGAGGGGCAGTGGGTGAGACAACAGGGGGTTCCCCTGGCTGTGTGTGTGTGTGTGAGTGGGTACTCTAGCAATGACACCACACCTTTGGGGGAAAAAATCAGCTATTTCTCAGTGGTAACAAGTATAATTTCAAAAAATAACATGCTCATGAAGTTCAGAGTTTGTCATGTCACTTTTGTTGGTCCAGAAAGAGACCAAAAAGAAAAAAAAAGTATATATTAACTCTTTGAGTGACAGAGAAGTATCCAAAGCTCGTTGACTACTCTTCTAGCACTCAAATGTTTAAAGTTATCTCCATTTTTATGCGAGATATACAGTGCATGCTCTTCTGTTTCTTTTCGTATATCCTCATCAGTAGGCACTTGTTCTTCCTCAGTCAATAGACTTGTCTAGTCAATATACCATGCTGTTGGTGTATTTGTCTGTCCAAACTGGTCTAATGCAGCTGCTGCTGGTGGTGTTGTACTATCACCACCTAAAGCCCAATATTGTGTTTCTAACAGAGAAAAATATGCTGCTGTTGTTAGACACAGCCCCCTGTACTCCCCCAATCAACAGAGTTTTCTAACAAATTATATAATTTAGAAAAATGTATATGGAATAAAATGCCAGATTTAGATAAATAGAATGTATTTATCTACTGTTTTCATTATTGCACACCTTCTGGATAAAACATAAATCGCATTTATTATTGTCAATAATAGATTATACCAAATAAATCTAATAATATATGCGTAGAAAGTACCACAAAATTTAATGCAACATGTATTATAAACATGACAATAGCAATCCTATTATAACATCTATAGCACTCTTATGATTAATCCACAGCTATAAAGTATATGGATGCCCCACCCAAGATGGAGGCTTCTTTTGTCTAGTGAGAGTTTAAATGAAACTTTCAATTTACAAAAGTTAGGCCCAAACACACATGCAACAAAGAAATTCCTTGAAACACACACCAAAATAGACAAATAGCAGATTAAAGGTTAATTAAAGAATTCCCTAGATCAACATAAGCTAAAATAATTTTCCAGAAACACAAATATAGAATTCTAGAGGTATCAATAATTAGATTAACTAATATATAAACAAGGCTATATTGATCTTACTGCTATCAACTATTTTACAATTATCTGGCTAAATTGGCAAATTACTTAATAAAGTCTATTTAGTTCCAGAATCAACTAAACCAAATATAGGTTTATTATAATAATTCTCTAAATGGGTGGCCAGTCCACTTAAGAAAAATTATAAGAAATTATTTTTTCTCAAATTTAAAGAAAATATATATTCTTGGGACTTTATAGAATTATAATAAAGAAAATATAATCACCAGACAATTGTAGTGCAGGTTTCTTAGAATTTCTTTGGGCTTAGCAGGAATCAGCAGCCAGGAAACAAGAATCAGCAAACAGAGTCAGGAAACCAAGATACCCCTATATAGCAATCCAGTACCTTTTAAAGTACAATTTCTCTTATCAGAAAGTGCAGCCCGACCTCCCCAAATTGGATATGACATCAGCTGTACTTTTCTGATTAGCTGATCAGTCACCTCATTTTAATATGATGACAGCATTAGCTAGACTATCTGATTGGTTAATCTAGACTCCATTCTGTTAATATTTGGGACTTCTTCTAGTAAATAACTCTATGATTCCTGAAGATGGCACCCTAATACCATATTACAATTTTGTTCATATGACACATGGTCTGTATTCTCTCACCAGTGAAATGGTCAAGAGGTCATTATATGTCATATAAACATGTCATACTCCCCAGACTTTTATACAAGTTATGAACCAAAATCCTATACATTTTATCTTGCCCCATAGCCATTAGCCTATGGTTGTCTGCAACTCAGCCCATAATTTCTCATATATGTCATTCAAATATTTCCCCTCTCCATTTAGGTAAAGAGGCCCATTGTCTCTACATGAGATCAGTTACACACATTTTAAAACAGGCTTTCCTACAATTCTGGTTTTAAAATTAACCATTTCCTTTCCAGTCATGACAATGTCTCTGACATAATCCCTCCTTTTAGCATAATTTTTCTAACTTGACTAAAGTTTTAAAATATTATCACTTAAACCGGAAGAAACCATCCGTTATATTCTTATATTTTCCTTTTAATTGTTGGAAGTATACCCCTATCACAGTGCCCATGATATACGGGCGACATTTTGACATGTTTACTTCCTGAGATCTTTTATTGGCTACGCTGTCTTTGTTCCTCCCAGTGACAGCCTTTAAATACCCTGGGCTGTCACTTATGCTCTGCCCTTTCGTGGTGTTTCCATTGCCTAGCGCTTGTTCCATTTACTCTAGTATGATACCAGTGTATGACCCGGACTGCCTGACTATTCTGCCTGACGTTCCTGCTCTGTGTATTGACCCGGCTTGGCTGATGTTCCTGCTCCGTGTACCAACCCGGCTTGACTGAAGATCTTACTCTGTGTACCGACCCGGCTTGGCTAACGTTCCTGCTCCATGTACCGACCCGGCTTGGCTGAAGTTCCTGTTCCTGTACTGTTCCTGCTTGCAAGACATCCTGCTCCTGCTGTGTTTCCCAAATTGCTCACGCTCTCTGTGGTCTGTAACAGACCTCCGGTTGCCTCGGTTCTGTGCAGATAGTCCTGTCCGTGACCCGCTCTCTCATAGTGCCTATTGCTCCATTCCAGTAGTATTACCATTTGCACCACGATCACTTGGTCTGTTACTGCTGTGCCTGAGGTTGGGTTACTGTTGGGCGCCGCAGGCTATATCCACATCTGCAGTTGCTGCAGACCGGAGCGTTCGTTAACCCCTTGTGGGGCGGTGCTGGGCGCTTGTACCTATATACAGTAGTCTCAGTTTGGCGAACGTTGCTCCTTACGGTGCAGAGCACTTGGGTCATTATCCGTTGCTGTCTCAAGTTGATGTTACGCTGCACCATCTGGTGCTGTGCTCTGGGTCATGAAAACCTTGCAGTCTTCGGTGGGCGTTCTCTATATTGCTGGATGCCACCTTCCTATGGTGCCTTGTAGCCAGTTCTATCCTGGCTACACCTGTCCCTTGTGATTCCAGTCGCTATTGTTACTCTCTGCGTAGAGAGTGTACTTTGGGGCCTTCCACTATTAGGGCCAACTACTGTTCCTGGCCTAATAAGTATCATTCTGTCATACTCACACTGTATCATACGAAATGTACCTGACCTTGTCAGTATTGTATATTGATCTTACATACTGGACCCGTGTGGGTTAATCATATAATTGTAACCTGTCCTATGTCAGCTTTCCATTTATCTGTATGCTGGACCCACGAGGGTTACTGTTATTCCTTGTGTGCTAATAAAACTGTGTTTTACCAAAACTTTCCGTTTCTGAGTGTACTAAACCATAACAACCCCCTTCCCACGACCAGATTGAGGGATTGAATTTACCCACTTATATGATCTCTTAATCATATGTATGGTGAGTCCACAGATACATATAAATACTATGGAGAAAAGGAGCGAAAACGCAATGGTAAAATTATCTAACCATCGTATTTGACTTATTATCTCCTTATCCTGTAGTGAATACGTAAAAGCATCAATGGCCAGGTTGTCTTTGCGGATCAAGAGTTGGATAGTTGGTTAATAGATGGTTAATTTTATGATCCAATAAATATTTTAAATATTTATTTATTGGAATGTCCCTTCCTTGTAAGGTGTCAATAGTTTCTACCTCACTTACATAGGTAGAATTTAACACTGAACACAAGGTTTGAGTCCCCAGGGTAACTAAAGTTCCTAGTGGGACTTTAGCTAGGGAAATTAGGGCTGGAAGGTTAATAACTTTGGCTATAACAGTCTCTTTGTATAGGATCGTTATATTAGCGAGGGTAGCATTTACTAACCACCTATTTCCCACCAATACTGCTTGAGTGATACCATGGTCATCACTTTTACACGTGGTTACGGCACATTTCTCAGATCCATGCTTACGATATTCAATACCGCATAAAGCATATGTAGCATTGAATTCAAAAGGTTTTCCTTCACATAAATAATTGTCATCTTTAAATTTAGCACAATCATTTAACAGTGGTGCATAATATAGATCTGGATCACTTTCCTGAAAAGCAATGATATTAGGAGTATGTATTTTAACATGAATATTGTCTTTCCAACTACCCACATTGTGTACCTGTTTCATTTGATATACATTGTTCACGGTGATTTAGGGTATAGTTAATAGTGTTGAGCGAGCATGCTCGGCCGATGCTCGGATCGGCTCGAGCATCGCTCTGCTCGGCACATGGCGGTACTCGTACGAGTACCGCATGTGCTCGCCCGCCATGTTCGGGTCTCCTCCCCGCACGTTTTGCGGCTGCTGCGCAGCCAATAAACGTGCAGGGAGGCTCTGACATCGGTGTAATGCCAGCAGCCATGTTGGCTGCTGGCATTACACTGATTGGCTGGCCAGAACCCGTGGTCAGGTGCTGTATAGCACCTGACCATCGAGTTCGGCTCAGTCTGAGCCAGGGAGAGCTGAGGATAGGAAGGGAAAGGCAGTGTAGGGAGGAAAAAACAAAAATTGTGACAAAAAAGAACCAAAAGTCCTTTTTAGGACTACTGTGTGTGGGGGCAGCAGGTTATATTGTGTGTGGGGGGAAAAAAACAAAAAAAAAAAAAAAAAAATATTCTGTTTAGTGTGAAAAGTTGCAGATTAGAGCACATTCTGTTTAGTGTGCACAGTTGCAGATTAGAGCACATTCTGTTTAGTGTGCAAAGTTGCAGATTAGAGCACATTCTGTTTAGTGTGCAAAGTTGCAGATTAGAGCACATTCTGTTTAGTGTGCAAAGTTGCAGATTAGAGCACATTCTGTTAAGTCTTCAAACTAAAATATCAAAGTCACGTATTCCATTCAGTGTGCGTCGCCGCAGTTTAGCAGCACATTCTGAGTACTGTGCAGAGTTGCAGAATAGGAAGAAATACTGTTAAGTCTTCAAACTAAAATATCAAAGTCACATATTCCATTCAGTGTGCTTCGCCGCAGTTTAGCAGCACATTCTGTGTACTGTTCAGAGTTGCAGAATAGGAAGAAATACTGTTAAGTCTTCAAACTAAAATATCAAAGTCACATATTCCATTCAGTGTGCTTCGCCGCAGTTTAGCAGCCTATTCTGTGTACTGTGCAGAGTTGCAGAATAGGAAGAAATACTGTTAAGTCTTCAAACTAAAATATCAAAGTCACATATTCCATTCAGTGTGCTTCGCCGCAGTTTAGCAGCCTATTCTGTGTACTGTGCAGAGTTGCAGAATAGGAAGAAATACTGTTAAGTCTTCAAACTAAAATATCTAAGTCACATATTCCATTCAGTGTGTTTCACCGCCGTTTAGCAGCCTATTCTGTGTACTGTGCAGAGTTGCAGAATAATAAGAAATACTGTTAAGTTTTCAAACTCAAATATTAAAGTCACATATTCCATTCAGTGTGTTTCACCGCAGTTTAGCAGCCTTTTCTGTGTACTCTGCAGAGTTGCAGAATAATAAGAAATACTGTTAAGTTTTCAAACTCAAATATTAAAGTCACATATTCCATTCAGTGTGTTTCACCGCAGTTTAGCAGCCTATTCTGTGTACTCTGTACAGTTGCAGAATAATAAGAAATACTGTTAAGTTTTCAAACTCAAATATTAAAGTCACATATTCCATTCAGTGTGTTTCACCGCCGTTTAACAGCCTATTCTGTGTACTCTGTACAGTTGCAGAATAATAAGAAATACTGTTAAGTTTTCAAACTCAAATATTAAAGTCACATATTCCATTCAGTGTGTTTCACCGCAGTTTAGCAGCCTATTCTGTGTACTCTGTACAGTTGCAGAATAATAAGAAATACTGTTAAGTTTTCAAACTCAAATATTAAAGTCACATATTCCATTCAGTGTGTTTCACCGCCGTTTAACAGCCTATTCTGTGTACTCTGTACAGTTGCAGAATAATAAGAAATACTGTTAAGTTTTCAAACTCAAATATTAAAGTCACATATTCCATTCAGTGTGTTTCACCGCCGTTTAACAGCCTATTCTGTGTACTCTGTACAGTTGCAGAATAATAAGAAATACTGTTAAGTTTTCAAACTCAAATATTAAAGTCACATATTCCATTCAGTGTGTTTCACCGCCGTTTAACAGCCTATTCTGTGTACTCTGTACAGTTGCAGAATAATAAGAAATACTGTTAAGTTTTCAAACTCAAATATTAAAGTCACATATTCCATTCAGTGTGTTTCACCGCAGTTTAGCAGCCTATTCTGTGTACTCTGTACAGTTGCAGAATAATAAGAAATACTGTTAAGTTTTCAAACTCAAATATTAAACTCACATATTCCATTCAGTGTGTTTCACCGCAGTTTAGCAGCCTATTCTGTGTACTCTGCAGAGTTGCAGAATAATAAGAAATACTGTTAAGTTTTCAAACTCAAATATTAAAGTCACATATTCCATTCAGTGTGTTTCACCGCCGTTTAACAGCCTATTCTGTGTACTCTGTACAGTTGCAGAATAATAAGAAATACTGTTAAGTTTTCAAACTCAAATATTAAAGTCACATATTCCATTCAGTGTGTTTCACCGCCGTTTAACAGCCTATTCTGTGTACTCTGTACAGTTGCAGAATAATAAGAAATACTGTTAAGTTTTCAAACTCAAATATTAAAGTCACATATTCCATTCAGTGTGTTTCACCGCCGTTTAACAGCCTATTCTGTGTACTCTGTACAGTTGCAGAATAATAAGAAATACTGTTAAGTTTTCAAACTCAAATATTAAACTCACATATTCCATTCAGTGTGTTTCACCGCAGTTTAGCAGCCTATTCTGTGTACTCTGCAGAGTTGCAGAATAATAAGAAATACTGTTAAGTTTTCAAACTCAAATATTAAAGTCACATATTCTGTGTAAGATGAAGAAGGCGGGTAAAAAGGGACGGGGAAGTGGACGTGATCCTGAAAGTTCAGGGCGCGGGTCAGGACGCGGAGAAACTGTGCCTGGTGCCAGAGCACAAGAAAGAAAGACATCCACCATACCTAGCTTCATGTGTAATTTTACAGGGCGTCGCAGGACATCACTCTCGAGGTCCGACCACTGCGAACAGGTGGTCGGTTGGATGACAGCTGATACTGCTTCCAGTCGGTTAAGCACCACCCTGTCTTCCACCAAGTCCACTCTCAGTAGCCAAGAGTCTGGTCAACATAATCCTCACTCTGATCATCCTTCCTCCCACCATACACGGTCTGGTCAAAGAAGTGATCCCACACTGGGATATAGTGAGGAGCTCGTCTCATCACCAATCCTTCATTTGACCCTCTCTCCAAGCACGCTTGCAGAGGAACATGACATCTTGTGCCCTGATTCACAACCTCTAGAGGCTACCCAATCTCAAGAAGATGACAGATGTGAACGGCATTTAAGGTCAAAGGAAGTAGTGGATGATGATGATGATGATGAGACACAGTTGCCATTAAATCAACCACTATTTCCGTCTCAAGACCTTGTTGAGGAGAATGTTATACAGTTGTCAATGACTGAGTATGTGGTGGGATCAAGACTTGAGGAGGATGATCAGAGTGAGGAAGTGGAGGAGGACTTGGTGGACGATGAGGTGACTGACCCCACCTGGGAAGGTGTAGAGCCGAGCGATGACAGCAGTCCTGAGGGTGAGCCATCTGCAGCACCGCAACAGGCTGGAAGAGGCAGTGGTGTGGCTACAGAAAGAAGGCGGACCGCACCAAACCGGCCCGCAAATGTTCCACGGAGCACCCCCTTGCGTAAATCTACCTTGCCAAGGGGTAGGTGTTCCGCGGTATGGCGTTTTTTTAAGGAAAGTGCGGACGACAAAAGAATTGTAGTTTGCAACCTGTGCCACACCAGAATGAGCCGAGGCATGAACACTAGAAACCTCACCACCACCAGCATGATCCGACACATGGCATCCAAGCACCGTAGTAAGTGGGAGGAACGCCTGGATCGCCCATCTGTGTCTGCAGGCCACACCACTGCCTCCTCTTCCCCTGTTTTCGGTGCCGGCCAATCGCCTGTCGAAGGCGCAGGCCCGCATACCTCCCGCCCTGCACCTGTAGCATCTGAAGCACCATCAGCGACCACATCCACTTCCCTGTCCCAGCACAGCGTCCAAATGTCGTTACCCCAGGCATTTGAGCGCAAGAGAAAGTACCCAGCCACCCACCCACAGGCCATAGCACTAACCTCACACCTTTCCAAATTACTGGCCATCGAAATGCTGCCATTTAGGCTTGTGGACACTGAGTCCTTCCGCAGCCTGATGGCAGCAGCTGTCCCTCGGTACGCGGTCCCCAGCCGCCACTACTTTTCCCGGTGTGCCATCCCCGCATTACACCACCATGTGTCCCGTAACATCACCCGTGCCCTGACCAACGCAGTTACTGGGAAGGTCCACTTAACGACTGACACATGGACAAGTGCTTGTGGCCAGGGACGCTACATTTCCCTGACGGCACACTGGGTGAATGTCGTGGAGGCTGGGAGCGACTCGGACCCTGGGATGGCACGGGTGCTACCCACGCCGAGGATTGCGGGCCCTACCTCCATCAGGGTTTCCACCAGCACCTACGTTATTGGCTCCTCCTCCTCCGTTTCCACCTCCGAATTCTCTACACACACCGCCACTCCCCCATCAGCCAGTAGCTGGAAGCAGTGTAGCACTGCAGTGGGGAAGCGTCAACAGGCCGTGCTGAAGCTGATCTGCCTTGGGGACAAACAGCACACGGCCTCAGAGCTGTTGCAGGGGATTAGTCACCAGACCGAGCAGTGGCTCTCGCCACTCAACCTGCAACCAGGCATGGTTGTGTGTGATAATGGGCGTAACTTGGTGGCGGCTTTGGAGCTCGGCAAGCTCACACACGTACCATGCCTAGCGCATGTATTTAATTTAGTGGTGCAGCGATTTCTAAAAACCTACCCCAATGTGCATGATCTCTTGACCAAGGTGCGCCGCGTGTGTGCACATTTCCGTAAGTCATCAACAGCTTCAGCCGGCCTGTTGAAGCTGCAGCAGCGCTTACAATTGCCAGCTCACCGGCTGCTGTGTGACGTGAGCACGCGCTGGAACTCCACCTTCCACATGTTGGCCCGGCTTTGTGAGCAGCAGAGGGCAGTAGTGGAGTACCAGCTGTTACACGGTCGTCGCCTCTCCGTTCAACTTCCTGTAATCAGAAGTGAGGAGTGGGAATGGATGTCAGACCTCTGTGAGGTTTTACGCAATTTTGAGGAATCGACACAGATGGTGAGCGGCGATAACGCTATTATCAGTGTAACCATCCCACTTCTGTGTCTACTGAAACGCTCGCTGCTCACAATTAAAACCGACGCTTTGCATGTGGAAGAGGTGGAAATGGGGGAGGAAGAGCTTACACAAGGTGATAGCCAGAGCACCCTCACTTCGTCTTCTCAGCGACAATTGGAGGAGGCGGAGGAGGAGGAGGAGGAGGAGGAGGAGGAAGACACGGTTGTCTCCGCTACAGAGGGTAGCCATGGAACTTTAGTTCCATCTCTTCAGCGTGGGTGGGCAGAAGAGGAGGAAGAGGATGAGGAGATTGAGAGTCATCCTCCTGGTGAGGACAGCGAAATCTTGCCTGTTGGTACTCTGGCACACATGGCTGACTTTATGTTAGGCTGCCTTTCCCGTGACCCACGCGTTACACGCATTTTAGACAACACGGATTACTGGGTGTTCACCCTTCTGGACCCCCGCTACAAAGAGAATTTCTCATCTCTCATTCCTCCGGTGGAGAGGACAAGCAAAATGGTGCAATACCAGAAGGTTCTTGTTGAAAAATTGCTCCAAAATTTTCCATCTGACAACGCTGGCGGCAGAGTACGTGCTACCTTGGCCAACCGAGAAGGGGAGAAAAGGGGAGCACACAGCAGTTCCGAGAAAGGCAGGGCAACACTCTCCAAGGCGTGGGACACCTTCATGACACCCCGCCAGCACCCTCACCCTGATGCGCAGCCTAGTGTCACAAGGAGGGAAAAGTTTTGGAAGATGGTGAAGGAGTACGTAGCAGACCGTGTCAGCGTCCTCAATGATCCCTCTGTGCCTTACAACTACTGGGTGTCCAAGCTGGACACGTGGTATGAACTGGCACTCTATGCCTTGGAGGTGCTGGCCTGCCCTGCCGCCAGCGTTCTGTCTGAGCGGGTATTTAGTGCTGCTGGTGGCATCATAACAGATAAGCGTATCCGCCTTTCCACCGACAATGCTGATAGGTTGACACTTATAAAAATGAACAAGGCCTGGATTTCCCCTGACTTCTCCACTCCACTGGAGGAAAGCCCCGGGGGAACATAAACTCACTTTATATATGTTATTTACAATGATGGGAATACTCTGTATTCCCATTCACCCCTTCCACCCAAAAAACGGGTATATGGTTGACTCTTAATCTTCTCATCCTCCTCCTCCTCTTCCATATGCCCTGGGATATAATTTTTATATAGGGCCAGCTCACCAGCGGGCCCTGTGATATAATTTTTATATAGGGCCAGCTCACCAGCGGGCCCTGTTTGACAATTTTTATATAGGTCAGCTCACCAGCGGGCCTTCTCATATAATGTTTTATTGGGTCAGCTCTCTAGCGGGCCCTCTCATATAATGTTTTATAGCGTCAGCTCACTAGCGGGCCTTCGCATATAATGTTTAGGATGGTCAGCTCTGCAGCAGACCCTCACCCATAATGTTTTAGATGGTCGGCTCAGCGCACGTTTCCCTCTTAATCATGGCCTCAGTTCAATAAAATCAAGGAAATTTTTGGGAGAATTTGCCTCTGTGCACGTTTCCCTCTTAATCATGGCCTCAGTTCTGAAAATCAAGGAAATTTTTGGGAGAATTTGCCTCTGCGCACGTTTCCCTCTTAATCATGGCCTCACTTCCGAAAACCAAGGAAATTTTTGGGAGAATTTGCAGATGATATACAAGTAAATATACAGCAAATATTGTTTGGTAACAATTTTTCGCCTAAAGTCGTTTTTATTTTCCTTTTTGTGTGTTTTATGGTCAGTCTGTAAAAATGGCGTACTACGGGCGAAAGATCGTTCCCAGCAGCGATGTTGGAGTCCAAGATGCATCCAGACATCCTCCCTATGCTGTCCCTGAACCATTTCTGTGGTGTTTCCATCCTTTTCTGCCCTTTTCCTATGGACCAGGCACCCTCCCCTCATCAGAGCAGGGGGTGCCTGGTGTAATGCTCGAGTCCTCCCATTGACTTCAATGGGGCTCGGGTGCTTGGCCGAGCACTCGAGCCTCAGGGGGTGCTCGGTTAGAGCACCCGAACACCCGAGCATTGGGGTGCTCGCTCATCACTAATAGTTAACAAAAAAAACAAACTTCCATTGTTTCAGGATTAATGTACAATGGCAGTGCACTTCCCATATCATAAGCAATATTGATTTGCATGTCAGCTACCTCTTTCTGGAATTCCTTCCTTATCAATTGGGCAATGACATCACTGTTCATGAAATACAAAGCAACCTGTCCCCTCCTAAGTTCGTTAATAGCATTTTGTATGTTATGAGCAAAGGCATCTGAAAAGAATATGATAGGATCATGCATAAACAGAAGTTCTTGTTAAAACAATTCATGACCCTGGTGCAACGTGCAGTGTGGTGGACCGAGTATTTAGTTCAGAGTGAAGATTAGTAGTCACCACGGTATCATTGACTACTTGGATGACATCCGTCAACACTTCTTCCTGTAGTTCCAAAGACTTGTGCAAGTATCTCAAATTATCTCTTAAACTGTCCATTTCCAGCTGAAGAGTTCTCAAAGTCACTGTATTTGCTATGGAAAATGAGGCTCCCACAACAATTTCCACCACAGATATAACAATTGCTCCGATTAAATAATGCCAGATGATGGTCCAGGAACTAAAATGGGCTCTGTTTTAAACTCTTGGCATACAAGCAACACAGTCCAGATCACAGCCTTGATTTGGGCATCCATATCGAACAGATCTGTCCACCAGCCTCAATCTTAGAGAACCCTGTGGTCTAAAAAGAAATGACAAATGAGTGATCTTATTTTGAAACAATTTTGCATGCAAACGTACATTACAGTTTCAGTCAGTATCCCTATGGTTTTGGTACTACTATAATTACTGTTCATTTATTCTTTCATTAGCCTGCTTCTGGCCCTCACTAGCCTTAAGCTAAACTAGGATAATCTAACACTCTCTGTCTTTGCTCTTCCCCCGTACCCAGAGGAAGGACCCTCAGGCTTATGCTAAAAACAAAACCTTTCAAAAGGAAAAATAAAATTAACATAAATCTTTGAGCAGCAATTCATTTATTGATGAGATGTGTTAGAGTGTTAGTGGGGAATATACATGCCACACAGACAGACAAAAGAGAGAGCTACGTTTCACAGAAACATAAAGAAGACAATAGGATCAAACATGACAATGTCATTTAGACAATCACTTAATACTCATCCATCCAATGATTGAATTAGGATCCTTGTTCTTCTTCAGCTTCTCCCTCTATGATCTGTAACTGAGATTTAGGGTGACAAGCACGTAATTGGTTAATATGAACCCACCTTTCTAAAGTCCAACCATTATTAGGGATAGAAACCTTTTAAGCAACTGGAGATAATTTATTAGTTATGATAAATGGCCCTCTCCATGAGGGCAAGAATTTCTTCTCTCTTACCTGGTTTCTCGCAAAATTGTACAGATAAACATGATCATTTACCTCATACTCCCTTTTGATGGTCTTTAAATCATAGTAAGTCTTATTACTTACTACTGTTTTCTTCGGATTTTTCTATGCAAATGCAAATGCATGTTGTAAGTGCTTGCGTAACTGATCTATATATTGGTGTGTCGTGTAGGCATTAATTATATTTTGATCGGATGTACGGTATAGCAAGTTCTGGGGTAGGACCATCTTTCTACCTGTCATCAATTCAAATGGTAACATTTTTGTGGCTGCACTAGGAGTAGCCAAAATAGCCATGAGAACTAGAGATAGTTTAAGATCTCAATCCTTACCGGATTCCTTAACAAACTTCTTAAGTATGTTAACAATGGATTGATTATATCGCTCCACCCCACCACTTGATGCAGGATGGTAAGCAATATGTAATTTCCTTTTTACCCCCAATAGTTTCCAAAGTTTACTCATCACTTCACTGGTGAAATGGCTACCTCTATCAGATACAATCCGCTGTGGTAGGCCAAACCTGAAGAATACATAGTTAATTAACAATGCAGCAGCAGTTTCTGCTGTATTATTGTTTGCTGGTAAACATTCAACCCATTTGGTGAACAGACAAGTAACAGTTAACGTATACTAGTTCTCCCTTGCTGTCTGGGTAACTGGTCTATAAAATATATTTGAATATCTGACCATGGTAATGACATCCCCCTCTTCTGCAGAGGTGCACTATGAGTGGGGCTATATGGTTGGAATTGGGAACATACCAAACAACCTTGACAATAGATTTGTACATCTTTAAGCATATGAGGCCAGTATGCATAATTACGGAGAATCTCAAACGTGATTTTATCTCCATGATGACCTGAAGTAGATGCATCATAATCATGTTGGAGCATTAAAAAAGCCATTGCTGTATTCCATTTTTAGAGGTTCTGATTAACAGACCATCTTGTGTTTGGAATTGGGCCTTGGATCTCATCAAGATCCTTAAGTCTTCCTTTCCCACACTGTCCTTCTCAGAGACTGGGTGGTTTAGGAGGTCTTCTATATGTTTATAGAATAGATCTATGATAGGATCCCCATTCTGACTTGTAATCAAGTCCTCACTAGGTGAGTCTTGAATCCACTGTACTACTGGGGTGTATGCTTCATTACGGGCGTGTTGCCTGGTAACAGCATTTACCTGTATAGGACCCAACAAATGTGATATGTCTAAGGCATCCCCATTCAGGGCACCTTCTTTAGCCAATAGATCAGCTAGATCATTTCCCAGTTTTTCAGGGCCTAGGACTTTGGAATGACCCTTGGTCTTTTTCCAATAGATGGCAAGGCCATTTGATATCACAAGGTTGTCAACCTCGCAAAATAATTTACGATGTTTCACTGGTTTATAACTGTACCTGAGCATATGGCTCCTTTTATCAATCTCAGTGGTATTCTACAAAGCTATGGCGAACATAATTAGAATCAGTTATAATGACAAATTCACTAATTTTATGCTCAGTAGCTAATAGAACTGTCTTATAGACTGTACGGTGTTCTGCCACTTGGCTACTCTGAGGTCCTAAGCTATACTCTTTGGATATAATAGGTTATTCAACTGTCCAGGTAATCCCTATATCTGCCACCAGTTTCCTTTTGGTACCAGTCATGACATGGTACGAACAGCCGTCAATGTACGAGGTTGGCAAGGTTGTACCATAATTCTCGTCAAATGCCTTATAGGGGGGAAGAAGTTATTCCTCAAGGTAATAATCACCATTTGTAGCAGTTTCCATAGGAAGGGCTGAACAGTAGTGTTGAGCGAGCATGCTCGGCCGATGCTCGGATCGGCTCGAGCATCGCTCTGCTCGGCACATGGCGGTACTCGTACGAGTACCGCATGTGCTCGCCCGCCATGTTCGGGTCTCCTCCCCGCACGTTTTGCGGCTGCTGCGCAGCCAATAAACGTGCAGGGAGGCTCTGACATCGGTGTAATGCCAGCAGCCATGTTGGCTGCTGGCATTACACTGATTGGCTGGCCAGAACCCGTGGTCAGGTGCTGTATAGCACCTGACCAGCGAGTTCGGCTCAGTCTGAGCCAGGGAGAGCTGAGGATAGGAAGGGAAAGGCAGTGTAGGGAGGAAAAAAACAAAAATTGTGAAAAAAAAAGAACCAAAAGTCCTTTTTAGGACTACTGTGTGTGGGGGCAGCAGGTTATTTGGTGTGGGGGGAAAAAAACAAAAAAAAAAAAAAAAAAATATATATATTCTGTTTAGTGTGCAAAGTTGCAGATTAGAGCACATTCTGTTTAGTGTGCACAGTTGCAGATTAGAGCACATTCTGTTTAGTGTGCAAAGTTGCAGATTAGAGCACATTCTGTTTAGTGTGCAAAGTTGCAGATTAGAGCACATTCTGTTAAGTCTTCAAACTAAAATATCAAAGTCACGTATTCCATTCAGTGTGCGTCGCCGCAGTTTAGCAGCACATTCTGAGTACTGTGCAGAGTTGCAGAATAGGAAGAAATACTGTTAAGTCTTCAAACTAAAATATCAAAGTCACATATTCCATTCAGTGTGCTTCGCCGCAGTTTAGCAGCACATTCTGTGTACTGTGCAGAGTTGCAGAATAGGAAGAAATACTGTTAAGTCTTCAAACTCAAATATCAAAGTCACATATTCCATTCAGTGTGCTTCGCCGCAGTGTAGCAGCACATTCTGTGTACTGTGCAGAGTTGCAGAATAGGAAGAAATACTGTTAAGTCTTCAAACTCAAATATCAAAGTCACATATTCCATTCAGTGTGCTTCGCCGCAGTTTAGCAGCACATTCTGTGTACTGTGCAGAGTTGCAGAATAGGAAGAAATACTGTTAAGTCTTCAAACTAAAATATCAAAGTCACATATTCCATTCAGTGTGCTTCGCCGCAGTGTAGCAGCACATTCTGTGTACTGTGCAGAGTTGCAGAATAGGAAGAAATACTGTTAAGTCTTCAAACTCAAATATCAAAGTCACATATTCCATTCAGTGTGCTTCGCCGCAGTGTAGCAGCACATTCTGTGTACTGTGCAGAGTTGCAGAATAGGAAGAAATACTGTTAAGTCTTCAAACTCAAATATCAAAGTCACATATTCCATTCAGTGTGCTTCGCCGCAGTTTAGCAGCACATTCTGTGTACTGTGCAGAGTTGCAGAATAGGAAGAAATACTGTTAAGTCTTCAAACTAAAATATCAAAGTCACATATTCCATTCAGTGTGCTTCGCCGCAGTGTAGCAGCACATTCTGTGTACTGTGCAGAGTTGCAGAATAGGAAGAAATACTGTTAAGTCTTCAAACTCAAATATCAAAGTCACATATTCCATTCAGTGTGCTTCGCCGCAGTTTAGCAGCACATTCTGTGTACTGTGCAGAGTTGCAGAATAGGAAGAAATACTGTTAAGTCTTCAAACTAAAATATCAAAGTCACATATTCCATTCAGTGTGCTTCGCCGCAGTGTAGCAGCACATTCTGTGTACTGTGCAGAGTTGCAGAATAGGAAGAAATACTGTTAAGTCTTCAAACTCAAATATCAAAGTCACATATTCCATTCAGTGTGCTTCGCCGCAGTGTAGCAGCACATTCTGTGTACTGTGCAGAGTTGCAGAATAGGAAGAAATACTGTTAAGTCTTCAAACTCAAATATCAAAGTCACATATTCCATTCAGTGTGCTTCGCCGCAGTTTAGCAGCACATTCTGTGTACTGTGCAGAGTTGCAGAATAGGAAGAAATACTGTTAAGTCTTCAAACTAAAATATCAAAGTCACATATTCCATTCAGTGTGCTTCGCCGCAGTGTAGCAGCACATTCTGTGTACTGTGCAGAGTTGCAGAATAGGAAGAAATACTGTTAAGTCTTCAAACTCAAATATCAAAGTCACATATTCCATTCAGTGTGCTTCGCCGCAGTTTAGCAGCACATTCTGTGTACTGTGCAGAGTTGCAGAATAGGAAGAAATACTGTTAAGTTTTCAAACTCAAATATTAAAGTCACATATTCCATTCAGTGTGTTTCAACGCCGTTTAACAGCCTATTCTGTGTACTCTGCAGAGTTGCAGAATAGTAAGAAATACTGTTAATTTTTCAAACTCAAATATTAAAGTCACATATTCCATTCAGTGTCTTTCACCGCCGTTTAACAGCCTATTCTGTGTACTCTGTACAGTTCCAGAATTATAAGAAATACTGTTAAGTTTTCAAACTCAAATATTAAAGTCACATATTCCATTCAGTGTGTTTCAACGCCGTTTAACAGCCTATTCTGTGTACTCTGCAGAGTTGCAGAATAGTAAGAAATACTGTTAATTTTTCAAACTCAAATATTAAAGTCACATATTCCATTCAGTGTCTTTCACCGCCGTTTAACAGCCTATTCTGTGTACTCTGTACAGTTCCAGAATTATAAGAAATACTGTTAATTTTTCAAACTCAAATATTAAAGTCACATATTCCATTCAGTGTCTTTCACCGCCGTTTAACAGCCTATTCTGTGTACTCTGTACAGTTCCAGAATTATAAGAAATACTGTTAAGTTTTCAAACTCAAATATTAAAGTCACATATTCCATTCAGTGTGTTTCAACGCCGTTTAACAGCCTATTCTGTGTACTCTGCAGAGTTGCAGAATAGTAAGAAATACTGTTAATTTTTCAAACTCAAATATTAAAGTCACATATTCCATTCAGTGTCTTTCACCGCCGTTTAACAGCCTATTCTGTGTACTCTGTACAGTTCCAGAATTATAAGAAATACTGTTAATTTTTCAAACTCAAATATTAAAGTCACATATTCCATTCAGTGTCTTTCACCGCCGTTTAACAGCCTATTCTGTGTACTCTGTACAGTTCCAGAATTATAAGAAATACTGTTAAGTTTTCAAACTCAAATATTAAAGTCACATATTCCATTCAGTGTCTTTCACCGCCGTTTAACAGCCTATTCTGTGTACTCTGCAGAGTTGCAGAATAGTAAGAAATACTGTTAATTTTTCAAACTCAAATATTAAAGTCACATATTCCATTCAGTGTATTTCACCGCCGTTTAACAGCCTATTCTGTGTACTCTGTACAGTTCCAGAATTATAAGAAATACTGTTAAGTTTTCAAACTCAAATATTAAAGTCACATATTCCATTCAGTGTCTTTCACCGCCGTTTAACAGCCTATTCTGTGTACTCTGCAGAGTTGCAGAATAGTAAGAAATACTGTTAATTTTTCAAACTCAAATATTAAAGTCACATATTCCATTCAGTGTGTATCACCGCCGTTTAGCAGCCTATTCTGTGTACTCTGAACAGTTGCAGAATAGTAAGAAATACTGTTAAGTTTTCAAACTCAAATATTAAAGTCACATATTCCATTCAGTGTGTTTCACCGCCGTTTAGCAGCCTATTCTGTGTACTCTGCAGAGTTGCAGAATAGTAAGAAATACTGTTAAGTTTTCAAACTCATATATATTAAAGTCATATATATCGTGTAAGATGAAGAAGGCAGGTAAAAAGGGACGGGGAAGTGGACGTGATCCTGAAAGTTCAGGGCGCGGGTCAGGACGCGGAGAAACTGTGCCTGGTGCCAGAGCACAAGAAAGAAAGACATCCACCATACCTAGCTTCATGTCTGATTTCACAGGGCGTCGCAGGACATCACTCTCGAGGTCCGACCAGTGCGAACAGGTGGTCGGTTGGATGACAGCTGATACTGCTTCCAGTCGGTTAAGCACCACCCTGTCTTCCACCAAGTCCACTCTCAGTAGCCAAGAGTCTGGTCAACATAATCCTCACTCTGATCATCCTTCCTCCCACCATACACGGTCTGGTCAAAGAAGTGATCCCACACTGGGATATAGTGATGAGCTCGTCTCATCACCAATCCTTCATTTGACCCTCTCTCCAAGCACGCTTGCAGAGGAACATGACATCTTGTGCCCTGATTCACAACCTCTAGAGGCTACCCAATCACAAGAAGATGACAGATGTGAACGGCATTTAAGGTCAAAGGAAGTAGTGGATGATGATGATGATGATGAGACACAGTTGCCATTAAATCAACCACTATTTCCTTCTCAAGACCTTGTTGAGGAGAATGTTATACAGTTGTCAATGACCGAGTATGTGGTGGGATCAAGACTTGAGGAGGATGATCAGAGTGAGGAAGTGGAGGAGGACTTGGTGGACGATGAGGTGACTGACCCCACCTGGGAAGGTGTAGAGCCGAGCGATGACAGCAGTCCTGAGGGTGAGCCATCTGCAGCACCGCAACAGGCTGGAAGAGGCAGTGGTGTGGCTACAGAAAGAAGGCGGACCGCACCAAACCGGCCCGCAAATGTTCCACGGAGCACCCCCTTGCGTAAATCTACCTTGCCAAGGGGTAGGTGTTCCGCGGTATGGCGTTTTTTTAAGGAAAGTGCGGACGACAAAAGATTTGTAGTTTGCAACCTGTGCCACACCAGAATGAGCCGAGGCATGAACACTAGAAACCTCACCACCACCAGCATGATCCGACACATGGCATCCAAGCACCGTAGTAAGTGGGAGGAACGCCTGGATCGCCCATCTGTGTCTGCAGGCCACACCACTGCCTCCTCTTCCCCTGTTTTCGGTGCCGGCCAATCGCCTGTCGAAGGCGCAGGCCCGCATACCTCCCGCCCTGCACCTGTAGCATCTGAAGCACCATCAGCGACCACATCCACTTCCCTGTCCCAGCACAGCATCCAAATGTCGTTACCCCAGGCATTTGAGCGCAAGAGAAAATACCCAGCCACCCACCCACAGGCCATAGCACTAACCTCACACCTTTCAAAATTACTGGCCATCGAAATGCTGCCATTTAGGCTTGTGGACACTGAGTCCTTCCGCAGCCTGATGGCAGCAGCTGTCCCTCGGTACGCGGTCCCCAGCCGCCACTACTTTTCCCGGTGTGCCATCCCCGCATTACACCACCATGTGTCCCGTAACATCACCCGTGCCCTGACCAACGCAGTTACTGGGAAGGTCCACTTAACGACTGACACATGGACAAGTGCTTGTGGCCAGGGACGCTACATTTCCCTGACGGCACACTGGGTGAATGTCGTGGAGGCTGGGAGCGACTCGGACCCTGGGATGGCACGGGTGCTACCCACGCCGAGGATTGCGGGCCCTACCTCCATCAGGGTTTCCACCAGCACCTACGTTATTGGCTCCTCCTCCTCCGTTTCCACCTCCGAATTCTCTACACACACCGCCACTCCCCCATCAGCCAGTAGCTGGAAGCAGTGTAGCACTGCAGTGGGGAAGCGTCAACAGGCCGTGCTGAAGCTGATCTGCCTTGGGGACAAACAGCACACGGCCTCAGAGCTGTTGCAGGGGATTAGTCACCAGACCGAGCAGTGGCTCTCGCCACTCAACCTGCAAGCAGGCATGGTTGTGTGTGATAATGGGCGTAACTTGGTGGCGGCTTTGGAGCTCGGCAAGCTCACACACGTACCATGCCTAGCGCATGTATTTAATTTAGTGGTGCAGCGATTTCTAAAAACCTACCCCAATGTGCATGATCTCTTGACCAAGGTGCGCCGCGTGTGTGCACATTTCCGTAAGTCATCTACAGCTTCGGCCGGCCTGTTGAAGCTGCAGCAGCGCTTACAATTGCCAGCTCACCGGCTGCTGTGTGACGTGAGCACGCGCTGGAACTCCACCTTCCACATGTTGGCCCGGCTTTGTGAGCAGCAGAGGGCAGTAGTGGAGTACCAGCTGTTACACGGTCGTCGCCTCTCCGTTCAACTTCCTGTAATCAGAAGTGAGGAGTGGGAATGGATGTCAGACCTCTGCGAGGTTTTACGCAATTTTGAGGAATCGACACAGATGGTGAGCGGCGATAACGCTATTATCAGTGTAACCATCCCACTTCTGTGTCTACTGAAACGCTCGCTGCTCACAATTAAAACCGACGCTTTGCATGTGGAAGAGGTGGAAATGGGGGAGGAAGAGCTTACACAAGGTGATAGCCAGAGCACCCTCACTTCGTCTTCTCAGCGACAATTGGAGGAGGCGGAGGAGGAGGAGGAGGAGGAGGAGGAGGAGGAAGACACGGTTGCCTCCGCTACAGAGGGTAGCCATGGAACTTTAGTTCCATCTCTTCAGCGTGGGTGGGCAGAAGAGGAGGAAGAGGATGAGGATATTGAGAGTCAGCCTCCTGGTGAGGACAGCGAAATCTTGACTGTTGGTACTCTGGCACACATGGCTGACTTTATGTTAGGCTGCCTTTCCCGTGACCCACGCGTTGTACGCATTTTAGACAACACGGATTACTGGGTGTTCACCCTTCTGGACCCCCGCTACAAAGAGAATTTCTCATCTCTCATTCCTCCGGTGGAGAGGACAAGCAAAATGGTGCAATACCAGAAGGTTCTTGTTGAAAAATTGCTCCAAAATTTTCCATCTGACAACGCTGGCGGCAGAGTACGTGCTACTTTGGCCAACCGAGAAGGGGAGAAAAGGGGAGCACACAGCAGTTCCGACAAAGGCAGGGCAACACTCTCCAAGGCGTGGGACACCTTCATGACACCCCGCCAGCACCCTCACCCTGATGCGCAGCCTAGTGTCACAAGGAGGGAAAAGTTTTGGAAGATGGTGAAGGAGTACGTAGCAGACGGTGTCAGCGTCCTCAATGATCCCTCTGTGCCTTACAACTACTGGGTGTCCAAGCTGGACACGTGGTATGAACTGGCACTCTACGCCTTGGAGGTGCTGGCCTGCCCTGCCGCCAGCGTTCTGTCTGAGCGGGTATTTAGTGCTGCTGGTGGCATCATAACAGATAAGCGTATCCGCCTTTCCACCGACAATGCTGATAGGTTGACACTTATAAAAATGAACAAGGCCTGGATTTCCCCTGACTTCTCCACTCCACTGGAGGAAAGCCCCGGGGGAACATAAACTCACTTTATATATGTTATTTACAATGATGGGAATACTCTGTATTCCCATTCACCCCTTCCACCCCAAAAACGGGTATATGGTTGACTCTTAATGTTCTCATCCTCCTCCTCCTCTTCCATATGCCCTGGGATATAATTTTTATATAGGGCCAGCTCACCAGCGTGCCCTGGGATATAATTTTTATATAGGGCCAGCTCACCAGCGGGCCCTGTGATATAATTTTTATATAGGGCCAGCTCACCAGCGGGCCCTGTTTGCCAATTTTTATATAGGTCAGCTCACCAGCGGGCCTTCTCATATAATGTTTTATTGGGTCAGCTCTCTAGCGGGCCCTCTCATATAATGTTTTATAGCGTCAGCTCACTAGCGGGCCTTCGCATATAATGTTTAGGATGGTCAGCTCTGCAGCAGACCCTCACCCATAATGTTTTAGATGGTCAGCTCAGCGCACGTTTCCCTCTTAATCATGGCCTCAGTTCTGAAAATCAAGGAAATTTTTGGGAGAATTTGCCTCTGCGCACGTTTCCCTCTTAATCATGGCCTCAGTTCTGAAAATCAAGGAAATTTTTGGGATAATTTGCCTCTGCGCACGTTTCCCTCTTAATCATGGCCTCACTTCCGAAAATCAAGGAAATTTTTGGGAGAATTTGCCTCTGCGCACGTTTCCCTCTTAATCATGGCCTCACTTCAGAAAATCGATGAAATTTTTGGGAGAATTTGCAGATGATATACAAGTAAATATACAGCAAATACTGTTTGGTAACAATTTTTCGCCTAAAGTCGTTTTTATTTTCCTTTTTGTGTGTTTTACGGTCAGTCTGTAAAAATGGCGTACTACGGGCGAAAGATCGTTCCCAGCAGCGATGTTGGAGTCCAAGATGCATCCAGACATCCTCCCTATGCTGTCCCTGAACCATTTCTGTAGTGTTTCCATCTTTTTCTGCCCTTTTCCTATGGACCAGGCACCCTCCCCTCATCAGAGCAGGGGGTGCCTGGTGTAATGCTCGAGTCCTCCCATTGACTTCAATGGGGCTCGGGTGTTCGGCCGAGCACTCGAGCCTCAGGGGGTGCTCGGTCAGAGCACCCGAACATCCGAGCATTGGGGTGCTCGCTCATCACTACTGAACAGTCATGGAGCTCCGCTAGACCTTGAGCAACAGGATTGTTCCTGTTTTGCTTATACCTAATCTCCAATGGCCATCCCTGTAGGGATAAGGTCCAAGCGGTGATCCTACTATTTGAAATGTGTCCTTCCTTTATCCTATCACTTTGCAAATATTGAAAAGGCTGATGCATGGTTTCAGTGATGATTTTCTCATGCTGAATGAAACTATAAAAGTTCTGTAATGGTCAAACAGTAGCCGATAAAGCTTTCTCACAGTAGTTGAATTTTATTTCCACGGAAGACAGGGATTTGCTAGCATAAGCAATAACCTTATTCAGGTTGACTGAGACTAAGATTGGTGAATCACGTCTCAAGGTAAAATGGCTTGCCTACTTCTGGATAAGCCAGACAAGGAGCCTGGGTGAGTTTACTCTTGAGCTTGGATACAGCTTGTTCCTGAGCTTCACCCCAGATCCATGATTGATCTTTCTTCAGTAAGAACAACAATGGTTTTGTTATCTCAGAATAATTATCAATAAACTTCCGAGAACTGGCACAGCATCCTTAATAAACCTTATTATTTTTATTTTGTCACCCACTAAGGGTGACACCTCCTCCTGTTCAAACCTGCTCAGTGTGGGCATAGTCCTCCTGTTAGGTTTGAAAAGTGGTTTCCTGTTAGGGTTAATCTGTGACTTGTTAAGACACTCTGAGGTGTATGGTGTGAGAATTGCTCTGGGATGATACCCTCATCATCACACCTCAGCATAAGGTGTGACTCCTGAGGGTCAACAGCCCCTCCCTCCCCAGGTGAATAATCCTGATTAATGCCAGATATAGCTGGTTGGGCCTGTACTTTCCTGTCAGGACTAATATCCTGTTCCTGCTCAGAAGAAGGATTGCCCATTTGAGAGGCAGTAAAGGCCTGCATACTCTGCAATTCCAGCATCTACCTGGACAGCATATCAAACATATCCCCTTTGGGGGCACTATAAATGGATTGGTACTCAACACTGCAGGAGCAGTTATACATTGTCTGCAGGAGCAAGTGTTGGAGTACCAATCCATTTATAGTGCCCCTATATGTCAGTGGATAAGGGTATGTTTGATATCCTGTCCAGGTAGATGCTGGAATTGTCAGAGAGAATGCAGGCCTTTACTGCCTCTCAAATGGGCATTCCTCCTTCTGAGCAGGAACAGGATATTAGTCCTGACAGGAAAGTACAGGCCCAACCAGCTTTATCTGGCATTAATCAAGATTATTCACCTGGGGAGGGAGGGGCTGTTGACCCTCAGGAGTCACACCTTATGCTGAGGTGTGATGATGAGGAGATGTCACCCTTAGTGGGTGACAAAATAAAAATAATACGGTTTATTAAGGATGCTGTGCCAGTTCTCAGAAGTTTATTGATAATTATTCTGAGATAACAAAACCATTGCTGGTTTTGAGCCCACCTATCTATATGGGTTTGGAGTTGCTTAACTTATTCTTGCAAATTGTGGTTCTCACATGTCAAATTGTACAGCTCAGCACTTAGGACAGACTGCTGTTCTTTTGCAGACCACAACTTCTCCAGATTATCTTTACACCTGCTCTCTAGCCCATTTATCTGGTACTGGGGAGACTGAGCATGTGTTCTTAACATTTTGTAATAATCAAGCACCTCATTCTCTAACTCAGAGACTTTTTCAGTTTTAGCTTTGAGTGCTTGTTTTATTGGCTCTATACCTTTTTGCCTATCATCTAGTCTGTTTTTATGACAGGTCAAAATATGTAATAGTTCTGGTACGATTAATAGTATTTGTATATCCATCTCCTTTGGAGATGTTTGTTCTACACCAGTGGTTCTCAACCTGTGCTCTCAGTGGCTTCTAACAGACCAGGATTTTAGAATTTCCCTTTAAGAGCACAGGTGAGTTAATCAATACAACTGAGCCTCTGATCAACACCCTTGTGTTCTAGCAGGGAAATTCCTAAGTCCTGGCCTGTTAGTGGCCACTGAATGCATGGGTTGAGAAACTCTGTTCTAGACTGAAAGGGTGAAAATTAAAGGATCACACCTTGGCTATAATACATAGGCTTTCAAATGATAGGATAGGGTTAATGATCCAAATTACTAATACAGCAGTTATATTTTGATTACTGGAATATCAGTTATAGAAGAGACAGGAAGTTTCACTTCTGCTTATGTTACTGGAATATATTACATTTAATCATAAATCTTGTGATTTTGCGATGTACTGGATTTTTTAGGGACTAACTCTTGCCTGGGGGCATTTGGCCAAGTGGTGAATGGTTCTTTCAGTTCCTGTTTTCAAATAGCAGGTGTTGTTTATCTGAAACACTGGTCCGTACCCCAGGTAAAGAGTGCCCCCTAGTAGAATAATGATAATGCTTATGTATGCCACATTCAATGATTAATGATGTCATGTTTCCTGGGAGGAAACCTCTTAATCATATGTTGCATTCCCATTTTTTTATAGAAACATAGAAATATAGAATTTGACGGCAGATAAGAACCATTCTGCCCATCTAGTCTGCCCAATTTCCTACTGTAAAAAAAAAACAAAAACAAAGAAAAAAAACAACCATATAAACTCATGTATTAAGAAAATAAAGTTGGGAAGAGATTATAGCATCAAACCACGTGTCACGGTCTGTTAAGACTCTCAGACGTAAGGTTTAGGTAAAAACATAACTTTATTGAAAAGTTAAGGCAATCCCATAGGATTTTCATACACATACAAACAATACATAGAAGCAAATGACAATAGATATAGGTTCTACCGGCCTTGCCAATGATACCGGGCAAAGCAACCCAAGCAACTCAGATGGAATAGAGGAAGTAGGCTCTACCAGCCTTGCCAATACCGGGTAAGGCAACTGTAAGATGGCAACGTACCGTTTCTACCGGCCTTACCAATACCGGCAAGGCAGCCTGAGGGAAACACAAGGAGTGGGCTCTACCGGCCCTGCCAATACCGGGTAAGGCAACCTGAGGGTGGCAACATGAAAGGTTCTACCGGCCTTACCAATACCGGGCAGGGCAGCCCAAGAGGGGTGACACCACTGAGACCAAATGACTGTCAGATGACAATGACAGTAGGATGGGAAAATAGCGACTCGGTCAAGCGGTCTCACTCCAGCAGAAGTCTCATGCCCATAAACTACAGGACTAACTGCTGTTAGGACTGGACAGCACACTCGGAACCTCCAAGTACCTGACTGCAAGTCACAGAGTAAACCAGCGTCCGCACGCTGGGACCAACTGACAGTATAGTGAGCCGCAAGGCTAATGGAGTAACCCAGCGTCCGCACACTGGGACCAACTGACAGTAATGTGAGCCACAAGGCTAATAGAGCAAACTAGCGCCCGCACGCTGGGACCAACTGACAGTAATGTGAGCCACAAGGCTAATAGAGCAAACTAGCGCCCGCACGCTGGGACCAACTGACAGTAATGTGAGCCACAAGGTCAATGGAGTAAACCAGCATCCGCACGCTGGGACCAACAATGGTAATGAGCCGCAAGGCTTAATGGAGTAAACCAGTATCCGCACGCTGGGACCAACAACGGTAATGAGCCGCAAGGCTTAATGGAGTAAACCAGTGTCCGCACGCTGTGACCAACAGCAGTAATGAGCCGCAAGGCTGAATGGAGTAAACCAGCGTCCGCACGCTGGGACCAACAGTAGTAATGAGCCGCAAGGCTTAATGGAGTAAACCAGCATCTGCACGCTGGGACCAACAGCAGTAATGAGCCGCAAGGCTGAATGGAGTAAACCAGCGTCCACACGCTGGGACCAACAGCAGTAATGAGCCGCAAGGCTGAATGGAGCAAACCAGTGTCCGTACGCTGGGACCAACAACGGTAATGAGCCGCAAGGCTTAATGGAGCAAACCAGCGTCCGCACGCTGGGACCAACAACGGTAATGAGCCGCAAGGCTTAATGGAGTAAACCACCGTCCGCAGAAATGTCGCCAGAGCTAAAGGAGGGCAATGTCGCCTCAGCGACTGGAGACCGGAAACCAGTGGAACCAAGCAGAGGATCAATTGGGTCAAGCACCGCTGAGCCGACTGGCAACTGGAACATCAGCAACCAAGGAGAACAACCGGAACCGGACTGGAACGACAAGCAGGCAGGAACACAGGAACAGGTCGACTCAGGAACTCAGGAACTCAGGACTCAGGAACAGGCCCAATCAGCTACAGCAGACAGGACAGATAGGATGCTGTCAGAGACACCACGAAAGGACAACCAAAGGGTGCCCGGACTGAGTTTAAAAAGGCAATGTGAGGCTGGCTGACAGCAGACAGCCAATGGGAGCCCCCTGCAGGTGATAGACACTGGATTGCACAAATCACGAGCACCGTGATACCACGTGTCTGTATCTGTGATTTCTTCCTCCGAGCACTTGGACCTAGTACATCCTGCGGAACCAGGTGTGGCGTCTGAAGTCCCCGAGGGTAAAGGTGTTAGCCGACCAGAACAGTAAAAGACCAGATTTAACAACTTGGCTTAGTCAGCAAGATACAAACCTGTGCGGGTAAACCCCAATGGATTTCCATAGTTACTCCCGCCGTTTACCCACGCTTCATTGAATTTCTTCACTTTGACATTCAGAGCACTGGGCAGAAATCACATTGTAGGTTGACCTTTTCAACAGCCCTAATGGGATTGTAAATACCTCTAAAGCCTCAGAGTAAGAATGCAATTTACCATTTCTTAAATTAATAAAAGCTTTATTATAGACGCTATAGGGTTGCCGAATCCGATCAAATTGGAACTCTACCATTAACTCAATATCATCACTCCATAGCTGCACGTCACTTTTAAGTTTTAGGCGAGAATGGATTGCAGCAATTAGTCTGCCTTTTAAAGTCCATCTCATGTCTTCTTCTGGGATCTATTCTACTGGATCAGACACAGAAGAACCTGTTTGAGACATGTCATGCACAAATATGTTACTGTGTAATATATCTGCCAATAAAATTATTTGACAAATGTGTCAACCCTGTGTATAACTCTCAGCAGTGCCTTCAAATTTATTTTGAGGATATACAGGAAAGGGTTAAACAGGAGACTCAATTAGGTTGTATATCTTCACATAAATAGATAAAAATAATATTAAAGGAACAGTAAACTTTTTTTATGAAAACACATATTTTATAGAACTTCTCCTGCTAAATAAAACAAGGTCACTCCTACAACTTTCAGATGTTTTATTAAAAATTTATAGCAGTTCAAATAATCAGGAAGTGAAGTTACTGTGTTTACTTCCTGATAGTTGTAACTGACAGGAAGTGAGTTTACTGTGTTTACTTCCTGATAGTTCTGACAGGAAGTGCATTTACTGTGTTTACTTCCTGATAGTTCTAACTGACAGGAAGTGTCTCAGCAGTTTCTATCACATTCTATGGAGAACTGTATGTCTCTGACTTTTCTGACTTTCCTTTCCATTAGAATCTAACAGGAAATCTAATTAGAATTTGACCACTAGATGGCACTGCTAATGTAAAAAAAACATGGGTTTAAACTGTAATAACTCTGGAAATATAAATCTCTTGGTAGTGGGAGTACCCTTATTTTACTCAATAGGAAAATCCCTACAATGTATATTTTTTCATAAAAATAGTTTACTGCTCCTTTAAATTAATTTGAGAACTTTACACAATACTAGGAATTGACACGTTACTTCACAGTAAAGAATTGATTAAAATAATCAATTACGCATATTTGTGCAAATATATATATATAATTTATTTAAGTAAAATATACTGTATATAAAATGTAATCAACAATGATATAAATGAGAGGACACCAACTGAAACAGACATATAGTAAATCAAAAAACAATATCACAAAACAGTATTACCAGCATCAACAGGGTTAACATTACATAGGTGTATCCAGAAGTATTAGATAACAATAACTGAACACAGCAGCATAGAAAAGGTTAATTGATCCTTACAATTAACCCCTTAGTGACAGCCGCGTTTTTGTGGGACGTACCTGGTAAGTCATCTGTCGTTAAGGGGTTAATTACAATACAGTTGGCAGAAATGTATATGGATACAAGTCCAAATCTGTATTATCTATGCTAATTAATGTTTAAGGATTGTTGTCATGTGAGTAGGTTCTAATTTTAAAACCAAGTCTATGACAATATCTTTGTACCATATAAAATTATATAATTTAGGAAAATGTATATGGAATAAAATCCCAGATTTAGATAAATAGAATGTATTTATCTACTGTTTTCAATAGTACATACCTTCTGGATAAAACATAAATTGCATTTATTATTGTCAATAATAGATTATTCAAAATAAATCTAATAATATATGTGTAGAAAGTACCACAAAACTTCATGCAACATATAATATAACCCTGACAATAGCAATCCTATTATAACAGCTATAGCACTCCTATGATTAATCCACAGCTATGAAGTATATGGATGACCCACCAAAGATGGCGGCTTCTTTTGTGTAACAGTTTGTTTGACACACAGACACAGTAGGTTTGGATAAAACACAATTTTATTGATCAATGATAATAACAATAACCCTCACGGGTCCTGTAATATATATGCAATATAGTACAGACACAAGACAGGTTATACAGAAGTAGGCCCACACAGGTCCAGTATATGCAGATAGTCCAGAGATCAATATACTGACACAGGTCAGGCAGTTCTTGTGTGAATCCCAGTTGGATAGTACTATTAGGTTGAGAGCTCTGACAGGCCCTAATAGTGCAAGGCCCTTTAAGAAGCTCAAACAAGGCCGGCTCCAAAAGGGACTAACAGCACAGGCGCACGGATGTCACTATGGCAAGATGTCCTTGCTTCCTGCTACTGTCCGCCTCAGAGCAAGTAGAAAATCTTGTAAACCAGGTAATATTTCTGGCGACTAGCGCTACTAAGCAGCTAGTCACCAGATGAAGACTTAAATAAGATTACGTTTTTGCGGGGTGGTAGTTCCCCTTTAATAATATAAAAGGCCAGATGTGTGTTTGTCTGATGCAGTCATGCGCAGTAGACACTGCCTGAATGCAGATTGCTGGGAGGTGTAGCTCTGCGGTAGTACACCTGCCATGTAGTTCTGCGGTAGAACGCCTGCCGTTACATAGCTGTTTAAATAGCCATTGGTACCTTCCGTTAAATAGAGAGATACGCTACACCTAATCACCTGTTGAAAAATTACATTTTCTAAACACTCCTGACCCTGACTGTGGTAACTATAAAGATTTTTAACTATAAATATTTTTAATATCCTTCTCTCCTTATGCCCCTCACTCCTCTACTCCTGAGCTGACCCATTCTAACACTATGCCACGGGTGCTCTGTGCTCAAGTGCATAAGATGCTCTCTCCCACCCTGCACTTATGCCCCTCACTCCTCTACTCCTGAGCTGACCCATTCTAACACTATGCCACGGGTGCTCTGTGCTCAAGTGCATAAGATGCTCTCTCCCACCCTGCACTTATGCCCCTCACTCCTCTACTCCTGACCTGTTTAGATTTTTTATTCTTTATTTTGAAAAAAAAAGAAAATGACTTTCTTTACTCACTTTGGCCCATGTACACGGATTTTTCCACTAGTTAAATAGATATATATTGATTATACATATACTATAAATTGTACAGAAATATGATAGTATGTGATTAGTAACAATTTGTATCATTAGTAAATTGAGAGTGACTAGCAGAGTATAATTAAATAATATGCTCTCTCTCTCTCTTTCCCACTCTATCTTTCTCTCTCTGTCCATAAAAAATACATAACACCTATCGTCTTATATAAGGTAAATTATCAGTACGCTTTGCCATGCCTTTCCTCATGGTTCAGCACACTACACTAGTTTATAAATATCTTATGGACATCTATGCTTATATCGAACACCACCTGTATAATTTAGAACATGTGTGCATTATGCATAAAGGGATAGTAATGTTTCATAATAAAACCAGCTCTAATTAATCATCATAGTACTAGTTGAACAGCCCGTTACACGGGCCACAGTGCCTCTGGCAGCCGGTCGCGGGTCTCCCGCGCCTCCGCTGATACAGAGCCTCTGGCAGCCGGTCGCGGGGCAGTCACACGCAGTGGAGACTGCCCGCGCCTCGGCTGATACAGAGCTGGATGCTCCTTCGTAGCAACCAGCTCTATATCAGCCGCGGCGCGGGCAGTCTCTACTGCGTATGACTGCCGCACGCGCAGCAGTGTCTACTGCGCATGTCTGGCATTACACACAACTTGGCAAATTATTATATAGGATTTGGACTTTGGAGAGTGTTATTTCAGTTCTGTCAGAGTTGTAGTTCAAGAGTAATTCAATGACAAAGTGTCCCCTCCGCCCCTTTTACTGATGTAACACTGCTCAGCCAGAGCAGAAGGGCGGTGCCCAGGTAGACTGCAGAGAGGGACAATCTTCACTTAAGATAAGGGAAAAACCTGAAAAACTTGTCAAGGGGGGTAGGGCTTTCATTGTTCTCATAGGAAGAAGATTGTCCCCTGCTGTTATCTGTCTGGTCTACGGACTGCATTCCACATGTGAGAAGAGATGGCTTACACTAGGTAAAAGGGGCAGGAGGGGAAACTTTGCTTGTGAATATCTCTCAAACCATAAAGGTTTGAGAGATAAGACTTATATTGTTCCTCATGTTTTTTTAATGCCTACAAAATAAAATAAAGATAAAACGAAGTATTACTATTCTTTTACAGGCTCAAACAAGGTTAAAAACACTTTTTTAAGCCTAAGCATGCGGTAGCATAAAAAACCGGTTTTATTAGCATAATGCAGATTAGGCAGGAAACAAAAAAATACATGATAAGGATTTATAGACAAGCCTAGACACATCGGCGGAGATTCACTAGGCGGTGATAAAGTGGAGATGACTTCTCCACTTTGTCAGTTCTCCAGTTCCTGTTATTCTATAGAGCCTATGCACTAAGATCTCCAAGGATGAAGAAATCTTAGTGAATAGTCTCCATCGACTAACACAGGAACTGGAGAAGTGATAAAATGGAGAAGTCATCTTCACTTTATCACCTCTTTATCACTGCTTAGTGCATCTCCACCAATACATATCATTGTTAAATGTAAAAAAGTGTCTATGCAACGCATTCTGCAAATACCGTTTGTACACACATTGCTATATGAAAATCAGCATTTTATTGACATAATGGGGCAGATTCACTAAGCGGTGATAAAGAGGTGTTATCTTGGCTATCTTAGTGAATAGGCTCAATTGAATAACATAGGAATTGGAGAAGTGATATCACTGGAGAAGTCATCTCTACTTTATCACCTCTTTATCACTGCTTAGTGAATCTCCCCCATTGTATTTAACCATTGCATACCCAGAATTTAGTTTTATTGAATGTAAAGATTATTGATTGCCCATGACAGTATAATAGACTATATTTTAGGAAAAGCGTTTTAATAAATCTGATCACATAAGAACGGACTTAATAAAACATTATAATCTCCCTTAAAAACATCTGACCATTTTCAGTTTTCTGCAAAGCTTAACTTTTTGTATTATCTCCGTTTTTTGGCCGAGAATCCAATTCAATTTCACACTGTAGTAAACTATTATCTGCTGATGCTGAACCGTACTTATTTTGCCAGTAGTATAATCCACCAGATGTGGCTGACATTACCAGTTGTGTCATGCTCTTGTAACCCCTTGGATGCCAGAAAGGCTTCAAACACATTGTTCCTCAATGCACTGAATATCTCTACAGCATTGAAGAGGTTAAGAAGTCAACATCAAATTAAGGATTGAATTAATCTCCATCTCCCAAAATAAAGCTAAGAAAATATCTTGTTCTAACCAACTGCACCAGAAGAGACAGATAAAAATGACTTTTAATGGGGATTTTAACCCTTTGAGTGCCAGAGGGGTACGCAACGTATTGCAAAGCAATGCGTTGCGTACCCCTCTGGCACTCAAAGGGTTTAACCCCCTTGGATGTCCAAGACGTATCTAATACGTCGCAAAGCTATATATTGGAAACCTCTATAACATTAAGGGGTTAATAGCCCATTTTAAATCTACGGTACAGTTGCTTTGACCCTGAATTGCTTTGGTTCTTCATAGTCATTCAGCCTAAATATGGTGTATAGAGAACTTTAAATTGAATTTAATACTTTTCTATGAGAATTATGAAAAAAGCTTTCTAAATCACCCATATTTATGTTAGCCATTCTTTATCTAAAATTATAGTTCAAGAGATATTCAGCTTTATATGTCAATTTATTCAAATTAGGCAGTATGGGCTAGCACAGCCTGGTGTGTCAGATGCTAACGTTTCACTCTTCCTCCCAACTGCCACTTCCTGCCAGGAACTAGTGGCTAATTTGCATAAAATAACAAAGAAATAAAGCTAAATATCTCATATACTACAGCTTTAGCCCCTTTATGACCTATGATGTGCCAGGACCATCACGGTATTCGGTCATTTAAAGGGATAGTAATACTTAAAATGTGAAAAAAATATGTTATAGAGTTTATCCCCCCTTTGGCTGCCAGAGCATTGCATTTTATACCTCTCTGGCACTGAAAAGGTTAAAACAATACATGCATTTCAATGTGCAACATAAGAATTTACCCCCAAATTGACAAAAAAATGCCCCAATACATTTCCCTAAAAATAGAAAAACAAGGTTTATAAGGAAAATATTGATGCATGGGAATAAATAAATCCTTCTGGTCTCCACGACACTCTGCCCCCTTGGCACCTTTTGGGCCGATGCCCGAGCCAGTGTTTTGGAAATCTGAACAGAGACTGGCTTTTATATATATATCTTTCTGGGCTCCGCTGCAGTGGCAGCAGTGGCTGCAGGAAGTGAGGCTGACACAGTTCCCCCTTGGTACCTTTTGGGCCGATGCCCTAGCCAATGTGTGAAAAATTTGAACAGAGACTGGCTTTTATATAGCCAGTCTCTGTTCAAAATGACACCCAGACATCCATTGTTTGGAATGTGTGCTTACTCACCTCCCAGCCAATCAGCTCTTAGTGGGAGGATGATGAATCCCACTAGAAGCTGATTGGCTGAGAGGTGAGTAAGCACACATCCCAGCCAATGGTCGTCTGGGAGACATTTTGAACAGAGACTGGCTATATAAAAGCCAGTCTCTGTTCAAATTTCTCACACATTGGCTAGGGCATCGGCCTGAAAGGTACCAAGGGGGAACTGTGTCAGCCTCACTTCCTGCAGCCACTACTGCCACTGCAGCGGAGGTATAAAATGCATTGCTCTGGCAGCCAAAGGGTTAAACAATGCACATATTTCCACTTTATGTTTGCCCACCATATTTAATCTTTATTGTTTTTTTTATTTTCAGGTAACTGTGATACAAGGAAGAAGATAAGAAGACTGAAGAAGAGAAGACAGAAGAGAAGAAGACATAAGATGGAGAGAGTGAAGATGGAAGAAAAAAGATGACAGAAGAAGACAGACAGTGGATGACAGGTAAGTGGTGGGTGTTAGGCTAGTGTTAGGGCTAGTTTTGATGCACTTCACTGTCAGGGTTACTGTTTAGGAGGGTGACTGTTTGAGCTCACGATCGGTGCTTGACAGTGTTAACACTGACTACAGACATGTTAGTTTGACTTCTATATTGGAAAAGATATTAGAAAGGTTAATGAGGCAAAAACTAAAATTAAATGCAAAATTACATGTCTCATACTAAGAAAGCATGGAAAGTCGCATTGAAAGTTCTAAAAACATTAATGCGTAACTGCCACTTTATAACAAAATAGTGACTTTAAAAGAGCTTTCAAAATCACCAGTATTTATATCAGTTATTTTTTTTTTATTTCAAACACTGAGACATTTATCTTTATTTATTTATCAGTTTATGCAAATGAGCTAATACTAGCTGGCAGGGAGTGACAGTTGGGATGAGAAGCAGTGCTGAATGTTAGTATTTTGCAGGTATTCCAGACAATACTGTCTAATGTACACACACACATATACATTTAAATATTTCATAAACTATTGTTTAAAATAAAAATAAAAAAGTTGACATAAATGTAGGTGATTTTCAAAATTACCTGTGTATGTTTGCTCGTGTGTGATGAAAATGATTGGGTTGTCATTATTGTTTTTAAGTGTTTTATGCATGATTTTATGATTAACCAACAGTAGCAATTAACCTTTCACTGCTCTTGTGGTCTAGGAGAAAATTTGTCAAATTGTTTTATGTTAAAATATTTAACTACTAAATGAAAAGTTAATTTGTTTAAAATAAAACTTGCTTTGTCATCTTCCAAAATAAGATCTAATGCTTTAGTTTAACTTGCATTGCTGAGTGCCTTGCGTGTCTTCTGTTTACATGAATCAGCTGATCAGTGAACAGTTCACTGTGGACTTCAAACAGCTGATCAGCCAGTTCAGGTTAAGACATAACCTACGGAGAAGCTGTTTCATGTAATAGATACTTTGCCAGTTCTTAGTGTTTGTGAATGATCTGCGAAGTGGGAGGGGATTGTTTATGATATAACTAGTGATGAGCGAGCATGCTCAGCCGAAGCTCGGTTCGGCTCGAGCATCGCTCTGCTCGGCACATGGCGGTACTTGTACGAGTACCGCATGTGCTCGCCCGCCATGTTCGGGTCTCCTCCCCGCACGTTTCGCGGCTGCTGCACAGCCAATAAACGTGCGAGGAGGCTCTGACATCAGTGTAATGCCAGCAGCCATGTTGGCTGCTGGCATTACACTGATTGGCTGGCCAGAACCCGTGATCGGGTGCTGTATAGCACCTGACCAGCGAGTTCGGCTCAGTCTTAGCCAGGGAGAGATGAGGATAGGAAGGGAAAGTCAGTGTAGGGAGAAGAAAAGCGAGTTTGAACAAAAAAAAGACCCAAAAGTCCTCTTTAGGACTACTGTGTGTGGGGGCAGCAGATATATTTTGTTTTGGGGGGCAGAGTTAAAAAAAAAACGTCACATATTTCGTTCACTGTGCCTAGCCGCAGATTAGCAGCACATTCTGTTTAGTGTGCAAAGTTGGTGATTAGCAGCACATTCATTTTAGTGTGCAAAGTTGCAGATTAGCAGCACATTCTGTTTAGTGTGCAAAGTTGCAGATTAGCAGCACATTCTGTTCAGTGTGCAAAGTTGCAGATTAGCAGCACATTCTTTTTAGTGTGCAAAGTTGCAGATTATCAGCACATTCTGTTTAGTGTGCAAAGTGTAAAAACTAAAAGTCACTTATTCCGTTCACTGATCCTAGCCGCAGATAAGCAGCACATTCTGTTTAGTGTGCAAAGTTGCAGATTAGCAGAACATTCTGTTTAGTGTGCAAAGTGTAAAAACTAAAAGTCACATATTCCATTCACTGTGCCTAGCCACAGATAAGCAGCATATTCTGTTTAGTGTGCAAAGTTGCAGATTAGCAGCACATTCTTTTTAGTGTGCAAAGTTGCAGATTATCAGCACATTCTGTTTAGTGTGCAAAGTGTAAAAACTAAAAGTCACTTATTCCGTTCACTGATCCTAGCCGCAGATAAGCAGCACATTCTGTTTAGTGTGCAAAGTTGCAGATTAGCAGAACATTCTGTTTAGTGTGCAAAGTGTAAAAACTAAAAGTCACATATTCCATTCACTGTGCCTAGCCGCAGATAAGCAGCATATTCTGTTTAGTGTGCAAAGTTGCAGATTATCAGCACATTCAGTTTACTGTGCAAAGTGTAAAAAATAAAAGTCACTTATTCCGTTCACTGATCCTAGTCGCAGATAAGCAGCACATTCTGTTTAGTGTGCAAAGTTGCAGATTATCAGAACATTCTGTTTAGTGTGCAAAGTGTAAAAACTAAAAGTCACATATTCCATTCACTGTGCCTAGCCGCAGATAAGCAGCATATTCTGTTTAGTGTGCAAAGTTGCAGATTATCAGCACATTCAGTTTAGTGTGTAAAGTGTAAAAATTAAAAGTCACTTATTCCGTTCACTGATCCTAGCCGCAGATAAGCAGCACATTCTGTTTAGTGTGCAAAGTTGCAGATTAGCAGAACATTCTGTTTAGTGTGCAAAGTGTAAAAACTAAAAGTCACATATTCCATTCACTGTGCCTAGCCGCAGATAAGCAGCATATTCTGTTTAGTGTGCAAAGTTGCAGATTATCAGCACATTCAGTTTACTGTGCAAAGTGTAAAAAATAAAAGTCACTTATTCCGTTCACTGATCCTAGCCGCAGATAAGCAGCACATTCTGTTTAGTGTGCAAAGTTGCAGATTAGCAGAACATTCTGTTTAGTGTGCAAAGTGTAAAAACTAAAAGTCACATATTCCATTCACTGTGCCTAGCCGCAGATAAGCAGCATATTCTGTTTAGTGTGCAAAGTTGCAGATTATCAGCACATTCAGTTTACTGTGCAAAGTGTAAAAAATAAAAGTCACTTATTCCGTTCACTGATCCTAGCCGCAGATAAGCAGCACATTCTGTTTAGTGTGCAAAGTTGCAGATTATCAGAACATTCTGTTTAGTGTGCAAAGTGTAAAAACTAAAAGTCACATATTCCATTCACTGTGCCTAGCCGCAGATAAGCAGCATATTCTGTTTAGTGTGCAAAGTTGCAGATTAGCAGCACATTCTTTTTAGTGTGCAAAGTTGCAGATTATCAGCACATTCTGTTTAGTGTGCAAAGTGTAAAAACTAAAAGTCACTTATTCCGTTCACTGATCCTAGCCGCAGATAAGCAGCACATTCTGTTTAGTGTGCAAAGTGTAAAAACTAAAAGTCACATATTCCATTCACTGATCCTAGCCGCAGATTAGCAGAACATTCTGTTTAGTGTGCAAAGTGTAAAAACTAAAAGTCACATATTCCATTCACTGTGCCTAGCCGCAGATAAGCAGCATATTCTGTTTAGTGTGCAAAGTTGCAGATTATCAGCACATTCAGTTTAGTGTGTAAAGTGTAAAAATTAAAAGTCACTTATTCCGTTCACTGATCCTAGCCGCAGATAAGCAGCACATTCTGTTTAGTGTGCAAAGTTGCAGATTAGCAGAACATTCTGTTTAGTGTGCAAAGTGTAAAAACTAAAAGTCACATATTCCATTCACTGATCCTAGCCGCAGATAAGCAGCACATTCTGTTTAGTGTGCAAAGTTGCAGATTATCAGAACATTCTGTTTAGTGTGCAAAGTGTAGAAACTAAAAGTCACATATTCCATTCACTGTGCCTAGCCGCAGATAAGCAGCATATTCTGTTTAGTGTGCAAAGTTGCAGATTTGCAGCATATATTCCGGGTAATATGAAGAAGGCGGGTAAAAAGGGACGGGGAAGTGGACGTGATCCTGATAGTTCAGGGCGCGGGTCAGGACGCGTAGAAACTGTACCTGGTGCCAGAGCACAAGAAAGAAAGACATCCACCATACCTAGCTTCATGTCTCAGTTTACAGGGCGTCGCAGGACATCACTCTCGAGGTCAGACCACTGCGAACAGGTGGTCGGTTGGATTTCAGGTGATACTGCTTCCAGTCGGTTAAGCACCACCCTGTCTTCCACCAAGTCCACTCTCAGTAGCCAAGAGTCTGGTCAACATAATCCTCACCCTGATCATCCTTCCTCCCACCATAGAGGGTCTGGTCAAAGAAGTGATCCCACACTGGGATATAGTGAGGAGCTCGTCTCATCACCAATCCTTCATTTGAACCTCTCTCCAAGCACGCTTCCAGAGGAACATGAAATCTTGTGCCCTGATTCACAACCTCTAGAGGGTACCCAATCACAAGAAGATGACAGAGGGGAACGGCATTTAAGGTCAAAGGAAGTGGATGATGATAATGATGAGACACAGTTGCCATCAAATCAACCACTTTTACTGTCTCAAGACCTTGATGAGGAGGATGATATACAGTTGTCAATGACTGAGTATGTGGTGGGATCAAGAAATGAGGAGGATGATCAGAGTGAGGAAGTGGAGGAGGACTTGGTGGACGATGAGGTGACTGACCCCACCTGGGAAGGTGGAGAGCCGAGCGATGACAGCAGTCCTGAGGGTGAGCCATCTGCAGCACCGCAACAGGCTGGAAGAGGCAGTGGTGTGGCTACAGAAAGAAGGCGGACCGCACCAAACCGGCCCGCAAATGTTCCACGGAGCACCCCCTTGCGTAAATCTCCCTTGCCAAGGGGTAGGTGTTCCGCGGTATGGCGTTTTTTTAAGGAAAGTGCGGACGACAAAAGAATTGTAGTTTGCAACCTGTGCCACACCAGAATGAGCCGAGCCATGAACACTAGAAACCTCACCACCACCAGCATGATCCGACACATGGCATCCAAGCACCGTAATAAGTGGGAGGAACGCCCGGATCGCCAATCTGTGTCTGCAGGCCACACCACTGCCTCCTCTTCCCCTGTTTTCGGTGCCGGCCAATCGCCTGTCGAAGGCGCAGGCCCGCATACCTCCCGCCCTGCACCTGTACCATCTGAAGCACCATCAGCGACCACATCCACTTCCCTGTCCCAGCGCAGCGTCCAAATGTCGTTACCCCAGGCATTTGAGCGCAAGCGAAAATACCCAGCCACCCACCCACAGGCCATAGCACTAACCTCACACCTTTCCAAATTACTGGCCATCGAAATGCTGCCATTTAGGCTTGTGGACACTGAGTCCTTCCGCAGCCTGATGGCAGCAGCTGTCCCTCGGTACGCAGTCCCCAGCCGCCACTACTTTTCCCGGTGTGCCGTCCCCGCCTTACACCACCATGTGTCCCGTAACATCACCCGTGCCCTGACCAACGCAGTTACTGGGAAGGTCCACTTAACGACTGACACATGGACAAGTGCTTGTGGCCAGGGACGCTACATTTCCCTGACGGCACACTGGGTGAATGTCGTGGAGGCTGGGAGCGACTCGGACCCTGGGATGGCACAGGTGCTACCCACGCCGAGGATTGCGGGCCCTACCTCCATCAGGGTTTCCGCCAGCACCTACGTTATTGGCTCCTCCTCCTCCGTTTCCACCTCAGAATTCTCTGCGCGCAGCGCCACTCACCCATCAGCCGGTAGCTGGAAGCAGTGTAGCACTGCAGTGGGGAAGCGTCAACAGGCCGTGCTGAAGCTGATCTGCCTTGGGGACAAACAGCACACGGCCTCAGAGCTGTTGCAGGGGATTAGTCACCAGACCGAGCAGTGGCTCTCGCCACTCAACCTGCAACCAGGCATGGTTGTGTGTGATAATGGGCGTAACTTGGTGGCGGCTTTGGAGCTCGGCAAGCTCACACACGTACCATGCCTAGCGCATGTATTTAATTTAGTGGTTCAGCGATTTCTAAAAACCTACCCCAATTTGCATGATCTCTTGACCAAGGTGCGCCACGTGTGTGCACATTTCCGTAAGTCATCAACAGCTTCAGCCGGCCTGTTGAAGCTGCAGCAGCGCTTACAATTGCCAGCTCACTGGCTGCTGTGTGACGTGAGCATGCGCTGGAACTCCACCTTCCACATGTTGGCCCGGCTTTGTGAGCAGCAGAGGGCAGTAGTGGAGTACCAGCTGTTACACGGTCGTCGCCTCTCCGTTCAACTTCCTCTAATCAGAAGTGAGGCGTGGGAATGGATGTCAGACCTCTGTGAGGTTTTACGCAATTTTGAGGAATCGACACAGATGGTGAGCGGCGATAACGCTATTATCAGTGTAACCATCCCACTTCTGTGTCTACTGAAACGCTCGCTGCTCACAATTAAAACCGACGCTTTGCATGTGGAAGAGGTGGAAATGGGGGAGGAAGAGCTTACACAAGGTGATAGCCAGAGCACCCTCACTTAGTCTTCTCAGCGACAATTGGAGGAGGAGGCGGAGGAGGAGGAGGAGGAGGAAGACACGGTTGCCTCCGCTACAGAGGGTAGCCATGGAACTTTAGTTCCATCTCTTCAGAATGGGTGGGCAGAAGAGGAGGAAGAGGATGAGGAGATTGAGAGTCATCCTCCTGGTGAGGACAGCGAAATCTTGCCTGTTGGTACTCTGGCACACATGGCTGACTTTATGTTAGGCTGCCTTTCCCGTGACCCACGCGTTATATGCATTTTAGACAACACGGATTACTGGGTGTTCACCCTTCTGGACCCCCGCTACAAAGAGAATTTCTCATCTCTCATTCCTCCGGTGGAGAGGACAAGCAAAATGGTGCAATACCAGAAGGTTCTTGTTGAAAAATTGCTCCAAAATTTTCCATCTGACAACGCTGGCGGCAGAGTACGTGCTACCTTGGCCAACCGAGAAGGGGAGAAAAGGGGAGCACACAGCAGTTCCGACAAAGGCAGGGCAACACTCTCCAAGGCGTGGGACACCTTCATGACACCCCGCCAGCACCCTCACCCTGATGCGCAGCCTAGTGTCACAAGGAGGGAAAAGTTTTGGAAGATGGTGAAGGAGTACGTAGCAGACGGTGTCAGCGTCCTCAATGATCCCTCTGTGCCTTACAACTACTGGGTGTCCAAGCTGGACACGTGGTATGAACTGGCACTCTACGCCTTGGAGGTGCTGGCCTGCCCTGCCGCCAGCGTTCTGTCTGAGCGGGTATTTAGTGCTGCTGGTGGCATCATAACAGATAAGCGTATCCGCCTTTCCACCGAAAATGCTGATAGGTTGACACTTATAAAAATGAACAAGGCCTGGATTTCCCCTGACTTCTCCACTCCACTGGAGGAAAGCCCCGGGGGAACATAAAGTCACTTTAGATATGTTATTTACAATGATGGGAATACTCTGTATTCCCATTCACCCCTTCCACCCAAAAAACGGGTATATGGTTGACTCTCTTCCATATACCCTGTGATATAATTTTTATATAGGGCCAGCTCACCAGCGGGCCCTGTGATATAATTTTTATATAGGGCCAGCTCACCAGCGGGCCCTGTTTGACAACTTTTTGTATAGGTCAGCTCACCAGCGGGCCTTCTTATATAATGTTTTATTGGGTCAGCTCTCTAGCGGGCCCTCTCATATAATGTTTTATAGCGTCAGCTCACTAGCGGGCCTTCACATATAATGTTTACGATGGTTAGCTCCGCAGCAGACCCTCACCCATAATGTTTTAGATGGTCGGCTCAGCGCACGTTTCCCTCTTAATCATGGCCCCAGTTCAGAAAAATCGAGGAAATTTTTGGGAGAATTTGCCTCTGCGCACGTTTCCCTCTTAATCATGGCCCCAGTTCAGAAAAATCGAGGAAATTTTTTGCAGAATTTGCCTCTGCGCACGTTTCCCTCTTAATCATGGCCCCAGTTCCGAAAAATCGATGACATTTTTTGCAGAATTTGCAGATGATATACAAGTAAATATACAGCAAATACTGTTTGGTAACAATTTTTCGCCTAAAGTCGTTTTTATCTTCCTTTTTGTGTGTTTTACGGTCAGTCTGTAAAAATGGCATACTACGGGCGAAACATCGTTCCCAGCAGCGATGTTGGAGTCCAAGATGCATCCAGACATCCTCCCTATGCTGTCCCTGAACCATTTCTGTGGTGCTTCCATCATTTTCTGCCCTTTTCCTATGGACCAGGCACCCTCCCCTCATCAGAGCAGGGGGTGCCTGGTGTAATGCTCGAGTCCTCCCATTGACTTCAATGGGGCTCGGGTGCTCGGCCGAGCACTCGAGCCTCCGGGGGCGCTCGGCCAGAGCACCCGAACACCTGAGCATTGGGGTGCTCGATCATCACTAGATATAACCCTTTGAGTGCCACAGGGGAGTGTGATACATTGCAGTACAATGCATTGCATATCTGCATGGCACTCAAAGGGTTAAAGGAGGACTGGTGGTGCTCCTGATGCCAAAGCCTGATCACATCCTCTCCGCTGCCCCACCAGGCCTCTGTAACATATCACCAGCATCATGCCAACCCTACATGCTAATGATTAAAGTGTCTCCTAGTCCTTATGCATAGATAATTCTTAGTACATGTGGTGAAGTGTGTTGTATTCTCCTCTTTATCACTGCTTAGAGAATCTCCCTATTCTATGGAACCTATGCACATAGATAATTGAGAGACTTCATAGAGTGATAAGGTAATTGGAGAATTTATCTCACTGGAAAGTGTATATAATCTTTAGCACACCATAGTGAATAACCCACAAGAAGTCCTGGCTGCCCCAGTGGACATGATGTCCTTTCTAATTAATGGTTAACTTTAGAAGAACCAATCCACACAGAATTCATTCACAGTGACCATTTTAACATAGTAACACAGTTGATGTAGTAGCTCATCTGATCAGATTAACCCATTGAATACTAGAGAGGTGACCAATGCATTGCACTCAAAGGGTTAATTTATCACATTATAGCATACTAGTGTAAAAGCCTGTGTACATGGGCCAAGGTTCGGGTGATGTTAAGAGGCCGGTCCTGCTCTACGTCCCGCCACTGACGCAGTCATTCACTGTAGAGACTGCCCGAAAGCACAGAATGCTACCAGCACTGAACTCCCAGCATTCTGTGCTCCCAGCATTCTGTGCTCCCAGCATTCCGTGTGTTCGGGCACTCTCTACTGAGCATGACGGCTTCTGACAAACATTCTAGCGAATTATTATATAGGATGAGTTAACAGACTTCTGCATCTGATTTGATATTTTACTCTAATAATTTGCAAGAAAATTATAAAACAAAATAAAGCTAAATGTCTTTATATAGCAAAAGTAGCATATCTCACTACAAAAACTACTATTCCATGAGCCAGCACAAAACTCCCAGCATTCCATGCTTCCAGCACAGAACTCCCAGCATTCTGTGCATTCGGCCAGTCTCTACTGCGCATGACGGCTTCTGGCAAACATCCTAGCAAATTATTATATAGGATGACAAACTGTTCTATATAGGGTGACCACATTTCCCTTCTGCCATTCCGGGACGTGGTCACCCTAGAACTTGCCCCTTCATGCCTTACCTTGAGTCCCTGGTGGTCTAGCGGCGTGGAAAGTGCTCTGTGCCTCCTCCGGCACAGAGCTGAAGCTCCCGCGCGCTGTGCTCAGTAATGCAGAGCGCTGGGAGATGATGTCATCTCCCAGCGCTCTGTATTACTAGAGCGCTTGCCTCCAGGTAAGCTGCATTGCCGCCCTGGATGTCAGCCTGCAAGCGGTGTGTCATATCATGGACGCCGCGAGCGGCGTCCATGATGTGACACACCACTTGCAGGCTGACATCCAGGGCGGCTTGGCTTCATTCCGGGACACTTCATTGTCCCGGTTGAAGGGGACGCGGGACATAGCCCTGAAATAAGGGACAGTCCCGGACGTTCCGGGACCTGTGGTCACCCTAGTTCTATATCATATCATTAATAATTAGTATTGTCTGGCTACTCACCAGCTGTTCTTTGTTTCTGCTGTATCCTTAGAAGCCTGGGTTTCAGCCTGAGTAGAACTATGACTCCAAGTGATGCATTACTTTATAGGACAATATATCAAGCTGCAGTTCTACTGATGCACTGTGTAAAATGTGTTCGCTCTTTTTATAGATAAAATACATCAAAACCTTAATTGGAGACATACTTTGTAAATTGTGCTATAATTTACTGTAACCACAACATAATAAAACATTAGCTGGGGAAAGGAAATAATTGTGTTTCAGTCATCCTATATAATGAGGATCAAATCTTATTTATACTCGTGAGGCTATAAAATATGACAAGTCTTAAGGTCTCTTTACAGTTTTGCAGATTGTTTTATAGTCAAACAGTTATGCTACTAAAAATCTGGCTTCCAAGCGTACAACATCCCACATAAAATACTCGGATGAGAAGGGGATCAAAAGTAGAAATAAGATATTCATTTATTTGACACGTAGCATAAAATAGAGCAAAAGACAGGACTTACATACAATCAAACAGTCCATCCCTAGCGCGTTTCAGAGACGCACAGGCTCAGTTGAGTCTGAGGATAGAATTTTATTATAATTCATTTCTTTTAAAGGAGCAGTAAACTTTATTTTATGAAAATATATATATTGTAGGGAATTTCCTATTGAGTAAAATAATGGCACTCCCACTGCCGAGAGATTTATATTTCCAGAGTTATTATTTTTTAAACCCATGTTTTTTTACATTAGCAGTGCCCTCTAGTGGTGAAATTCTAATTAGAATTCCTGTTAGATTCTAATGGAGAGGAAAGTCAAGAAAGTCAGTGACATACAGTTCTCCATAGAACGTGATAGAAACTTCCTGTCACTTCCTGTCAGTTAGAACTATCAGGAAGTAAACACACTAAAGTCACTTCCTGGTTATTTAAACTGCTATAATTTTTGAATAAAACATCTGACAGCGATGGGAGTGACCTTGTTTTATTCAGCAGGAAAAGCTCTATAAAATATGTGTTTTCATAAAAATAAGTTTACTGCTCCTTTAAGTAAGTCGACTGACATGCAATCATTTCCAATTATTATCTTTTAATGACGACATTTTAATAATTTGTAAAAGGGTCAAAAATATATGAGTAATTAAAAAACAGTTTTTTCCAAACAGATCATTTATATCATGACACACGCGTTGCATTTCCAGAGTCAAGGCTAAAACGTTTCTAATCTAAGATTCTAAATTATAGTTAAGTCAAATCATTTTAATTGATAGACTGCAAAGAAAGCATTCCTGTTTGTATATTTGTATGCAAAAGCACATAATTATAGATATACTACAGTTGAGGAACACAGTTACAACATTATTTTTTTATTATTATTAATAAAAATAATCAATTAAAAAATCATCATCATTATTAATTTACAGAGAAGTTTTGTCCCAAGATTACAAAAACATTTACTCCTTTGCATGCTAAAGGGATGTTGCAATGCATTACATATGTCTGTCACTCAAAGGGCTATAGGAGGAGTAGAACTTTATTAGAAATTAAACATACTGTAGGGATTTTCCTTGGGTGTACATCATGTGTACACCAGCAGCTGGGAGAATCTTTTTTTCCAGAAGTTTTACAGTTCAAACTGCTGTTTTTTTATATTAAAGGGATAGTAATGGTTCATTTTACCTTGATGTAATATTGTAGGCATTAAAAAAAAAAAGATTGATGCAAGTCTTATCTCTCAAACCTTTATGGTTTGAGAGATATCACTTGGTAAAGTTACCTCATCCTGTCTGTTTCAGTGAAGTCTGCCATCTAGCTGACAGGTGCTCTATGAGACAGCTGCAGATTCCCGTCATTTGACCAGATGGAGGTTCTTCAGCAGAGCCAAAATCATGCTGTTTCGAAATAAATACTTAATTGGAATCTTCTACAAAGTGTGCTTGCAGACCAGGCACCCTTTTGTAGACCATTCCAATGAAGTATTTATTTCTAAATAGCGACATTTTGGCTCTGCTGAAGAGCCTCCATCTGGTCAAATGATTGGAATCTGCAGCTGTCAGCTAGATGGCAGACTTCACTGAAACAGCCAGGAAAAGGTAACTTTACCAAGCAATATAAGTCTTACATCGATCTTCATCTTTTTTTAATGCCTATAATATTACATCAAGGTAGAATTAACCAGTACTATCCCTTTAAACTGTCAGCAACAGCACCACCTGAGAGAGATGCGATAAATAGGAGATAATTTCTCCGGTGTAATAAACTTTCCAATCCTATGTTATTCTATGGAGCCTATGTACTAAGATCTCTCAAGTTGGACTGGATAATTTATATGGATGGGAGAATGTATCACCTTGGAGAGTTTATCTCCTCTTGATTAAACCTTTATCATAGCTTAGTGCATAGTCCCCTACAGCTAAGGTGAGAAAATTGGAAGATAAATGTGAGAAAAAAGTATCAATTTCTATTTTATGCCACTAAGATCTCACAGGATCAAGAGATCGTAGAACATAGAATGACAAAGAAACTGGTGATTGTCCCCTATGCGGCAGTTGGTTTGTGCCAGAATTGTAATTTTTCTTAGCAACTTTACTGTAGGAGGCATCTCCTTGGAGCTCCAAATTTTTGAGGGGCACTTCAACTGTACTGGCCGCACCCAGAATATGAACTGTCAGTGTTTCACGGACAAGCACAATAGTCTGAGGTAACAAGTAGCTAGGGAGCAAGATTGGTGTACGGCGCTGTCCACTCTATCTTTTTGCTGCTGCAATGGCTGTAATTAAAGTTGCTGGCCACAAAGCCAGATATCCAACCCCACCTGAGCCGGGGCAGGACCATACCACTAACCACCATGACTCTCCTAACTTGAGTCACCGACCACCTGAAATATATGAATGGCGGCCAACCTAATGGAGATGCCAAGCGTCGGCACGGATGGTCAGAGCTCTGGAGTGTGAGCAGCCACTAACCCCTACAAAAGGAAAATACCAGCAGTCAATACATATAACAGGAGCGACCGTGAGACAACAACCGAAAGGGAGCAGATGGTCCCAAAGGCCTGGAGACAGGAGGGCCAGACAACACAAAACAGTACCAGAGTCAAAGTGGAAGCCAGAGGGTCGGAACCGGGAGAGACGGGAACAACGGAGACGATCCAGAGATTAGTCAGACGTGAGCACAGGAAATCAAACACCAGGAGAGCAACTGGAAACAAAGCCAGGGTCAAGCACAAAACAGCAGGAGTCACAACACAGAGCAAACTCAAATAATCTGGCATGGAAGACTAGAATGCCAGGCCCTAACTAATACCAGCAAGAGCCAATAGGAAAGGAGGGGGAGGAGAGTGGTAAGATGGAAGCCTAAAGTAAAGAATCTGATCGCTAGTAACTTCAAGGGAGAATACGGCATGTGGCCGGAAGAAGCAAGCGGGAGTGATCTGACACAGAGCATCAATGTCCCTGCACCAGTCATTTTCCCCTTTATAGACTATTATTTAACCTCTTGGATGCTGCGGAGATCTCCAAAGCAATGCAGAACATTCTCTCTAGAAACTAAGGTTAAAGTTGTTTTTTTTGTTCTTGCTTGTTATAGGCAGGGGGGAGTGGATGGGACTGGGGGAGGGGTCATGTAAGTAGTGGGGTGTGGCCATGGATGTAGCTGAAGCCTCCCAGTGAGCCTTACCTAGGGTTACCTGATTTTTTGTTTATTCCTGTGATTTCCATCACCTATATCAGGAACAACATTGTATTGTTAATCTTACAGTCAACCATTGGTTTTATTTAACAAGAAGTATAATGATACCTTCACTGATGTTTTCCTGCCATCCTGAGTATGAATACATTTTGGAGAGGATGGAATGTATCAATATATAAACTAGACATTAGTGAACTGATTGCAGTCAGTTTACACATCAAGATGCCATCATCCAAGTTAGACTTGTGTACTGCAAAAAAAAATTAGTTTTGTCCAAATTATTGTGTACATTTTTTTTACCCATTCAAAGAAAACAAATTTCGCTTCCCATACCATTCGGTTAGTCAGAATTTTGGTGAACAATTTTGTTGACGGTGAGATGGCTCAGTTGGTTAATGCACCAGCTGTAGAATCTACCATAAAATCTCAGGTATAATACGCACCTGTGTATAATACGCAGGTGCATATTATACCCAAGATTTAGGGGAAAACAAGAGTGTCTATGTATAATACGCACCCTTGTTTTTCCCCTTCCAAAATAAAATTTTATGTCTGGTAGCTATTTTACCCCCCACCCCCAGCGCAATCTGCTTTCAAAATAATGCTTACCATGCTCCACTGAGGAAATAGAATAGAAGGCAAACTTCAGCTGTGTAAATGTTCTCTGCGGGCGGCATGCTTACATTTGCTGCCCACTTCCTTCAAAGGGCTGCGGGACCTCCCGTCTGTGGTATTGCCCTGTGAGGACCTTGAGATCCTCACAGCGCGTTACCATTGGCTGGAGGCAGAAGGTCCTGAAAGCCAATTGAAGGAAGCGGGCGGCAAATGCAAGCATGCCACCCGCAGGGAACATTTACACAGCTGAAGTTTGCCTTCTATTCTATTTCCTCAGTGGAGCATGGTAAGCATTATTTTGAAAGCGGATAGTGCAGGGGGTAGGAAAATAGCTGCCAGACATAACTTTTTTTTTTTTTTTTAAAACAAACCTCATGTATAATACGCACCCCCCACTTCACATAAGGTGAAGTGGGGTAAAATTGTACGTATTATACCCGAGATTTTATGGTATTCAAGCTGCAAGGTTGCAGGTTCTAGTGTCGGCAAGGTCAGCTAAGCCTTTCACCCTTCTGAGGTAGCTAAAATGAGTCCAGGACATACTTGAAAATGAGAGACAATCTCAATGTATACTTCCAGGTAAAATACTTTCACTGTTCTGAGTGTTTACAGGATAATTTCAATGAAGTAACCTTTTGAGGGCCTTGGGAGTATGCAACACATTGCACAGCAATGTGTTGCACACCTCTGTGGCACTCAAAGGTTTATTATGTCCTATACCCCCTCCCTCCCTACATCTTAATAACAACAGTAACACATTTACTTTGATGTCGGAGGTCAGTGGTGTCCTTGATGCCCATTATCTCCTGCATCATCTCTCTTAAAAAAAAAAAAAAAAAAAAAAAAAATATATATATATATATATATATATATATATACATATTTTTTTTTTTTTTTTTTTAATTAATAATAACAGAAAACTAATACCCTGCCACTACTGCTGCCATCATCTCCACAAAATTACCCCCACATACACACACACACTTAATCCTTTTTGAGTTATTGCCCCAGTCAGAATGACCAATAAAAAATGACAAGGGATTGGCTTTTATAATGCCATCCCTGTTCAAATTAGTTCTTACACTCCTACTGGCTGGGATGTGGGGTTATAAAGGGCATGGAACATGCCTTGTAGTGACATCACCTTCCAGCCAATCAGCGTCTAGCTGGATGCATGAAAATTCACACCTCTAGCTAGCCAATAATTGGCTAGTGAAGTTGTGACGTTATGGTCATCCATTACCCCTCCAGCTACATTCTGATTGGCTGGGTGGAGAGGTTACTCATTATGTGCCCTGTGTAGCCCCACATCCCAGCTAAAGGGAGCATGGGAACTAATTTGAACAGGGATGGACATATGAAAGTCAATTCCTGTTCTGGCTCAGGCCACGGTGCAAGCAGAATTACATTTTTTATTGTTTGCATTCCTTTAAAGACAAAAAAATGCATTTGTTTCTTGAAGGTTTTTTGTTTCAAAGACAAAATCAGAATTTTTAAGGGCAATATTTATCAAAATTTTCTTCGAGTCATTTTAAGCCTTTATGACACATTTTCAGACGTGATGGATTTATTTCTGAAAATATTGTCCTTTTATGACCAACTCATGATCCGACAGCTTTTCATTATGACAACTTTTTGAACATCTTGCCCTATGGGTTTAATTGTTTTTGAGAGAAAAGATGCAGGAGGACCAGGGTGTCGAGGACACTGCTGGACCTCCAACATCATGGTAAATGTGTTTCTTGTACTAACATGGTATAAGAACAGAAGTAAGAGTTTGAATGAATGAATGAATGAATGAATAAATTAAGGAACAGATGTGAACAAAAATGCTGATTGTGTCATTCTTTGCCCTGAAATTTCTTGTTCCATGATATCTGGATGTTGTTTTAATCGAAATGTCACGAAACGTGAAATTTTCATTCAATTTCCATTTGTTGCAAAACTACACAAGTCTTATCAAGGTCACTCATTTGAAAACAGATTAATCACAAAAATATAACTTTTCTTATATATCAGTTATCTTTTCCAGTTGCAGAATTATTTTGATAAACCAGCAGTGTAGAGTTAAATACTCACAAAAGCCTTTGAGTCCTTGACCTCCTTTTGGCAGTGTTGTACTTTATAGGAGTATTGTGATTGATTATCTGTGTGGAAAACAAATAACAGGAACAGATTGTCATCAAGTTGTTTATGCTACTGTTTACAGCTGCTTCTTTCCAATTAGTTTTAAAAAATGATAGAATTTCATGCAACAAAACTGGTATATTCCATGAAAGTTTGTGGTCATGAAAACCCCTATGTAAAGGACAATTAACAAAATAGCCACATATTTTAAAGTTCCCTCAGCTCTGGTTGTTACAGCTTTATAAATTTAGTGTCACGTCCGGGGTTGCTCGCCTTGTTTGTGCCGTCCTGCCGTTCATGGCGGCCTGCTCGTTCCACCTTGTTCTCTCTGCCAGCTATGACGTTTTGCCTAGCTACGGGTCTGTTTCCCGTTGCTAGGGACTCCACACTTACTTCCGGTTTGCGGCTATATATGGATGCCGCTGTCTACTGTAGGACGTGTTAGTATAGCGTCCAGTTCTTAGTTTGTAGTGTGTTCCGGTGCTTATCCTGCGTATGAATCGGCTTCCCTCCTGACTAGCTCTTGTTCTGATGCCTTGTACCTTGCCTATCGTTAAGGTTTCCAGTGTATGACCCGGCTCAGCTTTCTGACCTTTCTTCTGCTTATCTGTATTGGTACATCCAGTTGATTTCCGTGTATGACCTGGCCTGATTTCCTGACTACCCACCTGTTACCTGCTTTGGTACTATGTGTCTGTCTCTTGGTGACTTCCGTACCAGCTCTTCAGGGGATTCTGCAAGGCTTGAGTGAGTACCCAGCAGTTCTTTCTTTCTAGAGATTGTTCCTCCCTGGAGTTTAGGTAGTAGGGTTTGGCTATACGGAGTTATTGCAGGACCCCTTTGGCTCAACCGAAGGGTACCAATCTGGCTTCGCGGCCAGCACCTCTAACCGGATTAGCCACAGCACAACTCCGTATGGGCAACCACCGCGACCGAGCTGCGCACCCTAGCATCTCACTCCCTAATCCTTTGTTGGAGGAGGCTGACCTTCTGTGTTTTACTAGGGGTCTCTCACTCTGGACCACCTCCCATTGTTACAGGATTTCTGCAACACTTAGAGCTCTAATTGTCCATGTTTGTCCACAGTTGCCTCACCTCCTGGAAGAACTGAAGTTGTCAGTGGCAGGCTCATTGGTATTGGCTGTGTGATGTCAGTGGCCAAAAGGAATTATCAGTTGCCTCCCAGGAGCTTACAGGCCTAAGAAGGAGAATCTCAAGAGAACACCTGCACAGTAAGTGCAATAAATTTCTAATTCCGCTACTTCCAGAGATGGAAACAGTAATTAACTGAAAATGCTATAACATTTTTTAATTTTTTTTGCACTTTCAAGTAACAAGAATATGAAATATATCCATCTACATAATAAAAAATCCACAGAAGGTAATATTTATTTTTTAAATTAACCAAAATAAAAACTGTTGCAGTATTTAGTAAAAATGTTTCATTTGAACTAACAAACAGTAATACTATAATTTTTATAACCCACCTCCTCCCTGATAACGTCTTTATAATAATTTCTGACATGGGAAAAGAAAGAAGCACCAGCTATTTCTAAATATTACATTCGATATCTACACTACTAGGTTACCACCACTGCCACTAAAGTCAAATTCTCCTAATAGTATTTATAGAAATATTGACTTTTAGGGCTCGATTCAATTGTCCCCATTAGGCCAAAAAAACAACAGCATTTTTTTAAGCACTGTAAGCCATTCAATTGCCAGTGCTATGAAAAAATGCTGGCAAAAAAAACCTTGCTGGGCAATAAAGTTAGAGACTTTTTAGCCCATTGACAAATTAAACGAACGCCATAAGTTGTAATTCAGTTGACTGTGTTAGCCCAAAAGATCCGATAAGGGACTCACTTTAGTGCAGGAAATTTAAGAACAATTTTCTTATGACTAAAGTCCCTTATCAGATCTTTAGTCAGCTGACACAGCAATTGCAAGCAAAAATAAAACCTAAGTCATAGTAACATAGTAACATAGTAAATTAGGTTGAAAAAAGACACAAGTCCCAGGGGATGTATTGATATGGGGCCCTAAGCCTCATATCAATACAATCAAAGTACCTAAAAAAAAGTTAAATGTCGTTAGAATTAACCCTATGAGTGCCAGTGGGGTATAATTACCCCGCCGTCATTCATAAAGTTAGCCCGACTAAGGTACAAATCAAAATCCCATAAAAAGTAGCACTTACCATTAACCCTGATGTCCAGCGGAGTCTTCAGCATTCTGGTCTTCTACTGTCCATCTTCTTTCTTCTCTTCTTACTTCTCTCTTGTATCTTCTTTCTTCTCTTCTTTCTTAGCCCCTTGAGTGACAGAGGGGTACTGCATTATGCACCTGTCTGGGGCTCAAAGGGTTAAACCATGTATGAGTGTCGGGTTATTTGAGGAAAACATTAATTTGGACTTCCTTTTTTTAGTTACAGCTAAATATAGATTGGAGATGCCTCCAGTTAATAAAATGTGTCCCCATTTGTTAATATATGTGATCCAATAAATGTGCCAAATAAATATATACTTCCCTATTTCTCCACTTCTGTGTGCGGCCACGGAGGTTAGAAGTAACACAAGCAGAAGATCTGAAACAAAAATTCAAAGAAAAGGGATACAAATCAGAGGTCTTTGAAAAAGCTTACAAACAAGTATTAGAAACACCAAGAGAGAATCTACTTATGAATAAAAGAAAAAGAAGGAAGACCCCAAAGATTCCTTTTATTACAAGATATAACACTTCACAAAGAAAAATTGAAAATATAATCCAAAAACACTGGCCTATATTACAGAGCGATAAAATTCTTAAGAAAATTATACCAAATAAACCGGAAATAATATACAAGAAATCAAATGACTTAAAGAGTAAATTGGCTCCAAGCAATATTGATACAGAAGTAATTCAAAGAAAAGGGAAATTACTATTAGATGGGACCTACATTTTTGGCAACTTCAAATGTGGCCATCACACCTGTACTACTTGCTCATATATTCAACACCACAAGAAAGAATTCTCCAGCTATCAAACAGGAGATACTTTTAGAATTGAATACTACTTACAATGCACTACTAACTATGTGATTTACATATTAGAATGCCCATGTGGTTTACAGTATGTAGGCAGGACAATTAGGAGTGGCAAAGAAAGGTTCATGGAACACAGAAGAAATATCATTAAAAGAATTTAAAACATAGTGTGTCTAGACACTTTTTTCACAAACATCAAAGTCAAACTAAAGGACTAAAATTTTATCTCATTGATCATGGTCCCCCCCAGAAAAGAGGTGGAAACAGATTCACCAAATTGGCAAGATTGGAGTCAGAATGGATTTTCAAACTACAAACCCTAAACCCAAAGGGACTAAATGAAGAGATTGACCTCTGGTGTTTTTAAGGAGAATCTAATGTCCAATCACATAAAATGACATAATATCTAAAAAAAGACACATTTCTTGTGTTTATTAGGAGAACCTATGATCTAATGAAGTTAAGAAAGAACATAACCCAAAAAGTTACACTTATAATATTTTAGAGTCAAATTAGACCCTTTCTTTATTTCACTAATAGCCAACGGTGATGGGACTATTAGATATATATTTTTTGAGTCTCCACTTAGATCCTTATTTGTCATTACCCTCTATAAGAAGAAATATCTATCTTATTTTTTTGCCCTACCAATTTTTCTTACTAGTTCCATTTTTCCAATTGATCAAATAAGAACATTCTAAACATATTATTATCCCTTCAATATAATTATTAAAATTGTTAAACTAATAACAAGGTCCACATATTTATTAAATACATTTTTATTTCCATTTTTATCATATAATCATTCACATTCAATTTATTTTATCTGAAATTGAATATAATTCTAAATAGTATTGCTTATATTCTTTACATGTTTTATCTTTCTAGATATCTCTCACAAATAGATTCCAAGTTGTTACTTTGTTCCATTGCATGTAACGTTCAACATACATTATAATGTTTCTATATTTATATACTTATAGTGATACATTGTATTACAACATCAATCACCACAATAATTGTATTTCAATGGACACTCCGTATATATATAAACATCAGGGAGAGTTTTTCAGCCAATCAGACACTCTTTGAAGAAGGCGCAAACGGAGCGCCGAAACGCGTCAGAGTTTGAAGTGACCCACGTGGAGTACGGAGACGCCGAGGACTGACTATTGTGCTGGATTCACCGGAAGACCTACAACCCGTGGACTACAACACAGTGAAACATCTACAAGTCGGGGAAACTACGAAGGAGGAAGGAATCGGGTACAGAGCGAAGCTTTGAGAGATGCGCTGAGACTCAACGCTATTATAAAGTAAGAGGCCACCCAAACCGGATCGAGTGGCAACAGCTGAGCTTTTTATTGTAGAAGCGCGCTGATCTAGTCCACTCTCCAGTAAGGGGCCATCTTTTACTTACTTATAACATAAGTGTCCACTTTATATTGTACTGCTCTCCCGCACTTTATGGCTCCCATCTGTTAATATTCGGACCTCTATCCTACCCCCGACAATAGTCAGACCTATTCTCCATAGTACATTTTTATATATTTGTTTTAATATTTGTTCACAGACTTTTCTCTGCATAATATTTTTTATGTATTTTAATTAATAAATTACTACACTTAGATACCGGTTGCGCTGTCTCTCCCCTCCCTTTATATAACATACTTTTGCACTGAATACACATCAGCATTAAATCCTAACTTTACATTTTATAGAAATATAAATAAAAGTAAGTACTGTTCTTCATATTCGTCATGGATTTTTTAATTATATTTTTTTCTTTTTCTTTCTTCTTCAAGTTCAAATCCAATTATTACTGATGCAACTCAGCTCTAAACGATTCAATGCACATTGCCCATAGCGGATTAGAAACATAAAACCATATAGACAATCCATGTTCTATATTTTTATTTCATTTTAATTTTTATATTAAAACCAGCAATGTTTATCACGTACCTTTCAAAGCACATAAGCTCCATAATTCTTCATTGAGGGTGAGTGTTAAACAACTGAAGTGGGTGCTGGCTTCTTCTTCAACTGTCAGTAAAGGACAAAGAGGCAGCCCCAATTTAACCCATTAACCCTTTGAGTGCCAGATGGGTACGGAACGCAACGGACCTGGTGTGTCACATATTTTTTGCTGACAGCACTCCTGTTAGCACTACTGGCGTCTGAAACTGACCTTTCCAAGATCAGAGCTGTCATTATCAGGGCAAGCCGGCATGTGTGATCAGTCACATGCCAGCTTACTGAATAAAATCAAAGTGGTCCTTAAGGTGAATCCGCTCCCCAGAGCTGGTGGGTACTTTTTCCTTCAATTACTCTTGAACTACAAGTCTAACAGTATTGAAATAACACTCTCTATGGCTCAAGTACTATGAAGATTAATTGGAGCTGCTGTTTTTGTGAAACACTACTATCCCTTTAAGGAGGTATTATATAGCCTCAAAAGCAGCTGCCCCCTCCCCATGTTGCAGGCAGCCAGTTGCAGGACCCACATGCCCATTAGCTCCCTAGTTCCCAACAACCAATATACTGTACCCCAGATTATTGCCTAGTCTGAGGTCATGGCATCTTCCTCTTAAAGTCCAGGTGCTTCTTTTACAGGATTTACATTTAAAGGATTACGGGTATGCTTATCTGCATGCCCAAGTTTGAGAAGGCATGTGTTGATGATGCTTGTTCCTCCGTTATAAAAAAAAAATAAAGTGTAAGCACTAATAAATAAACTATAAAAATAAATGAATTGCCTATTTAGAAAGGTGTACTATAATATTTTAACCCTTTTACTGAAATGCATGTAAAAAATACAAATAGGGTGTTTCGGGAAATGGGAGAAGTAGTGGAATTTATTTAGGGAGATTTTATAACAACTGCACAGATTGTGTGCAAACAATATAGGACATACACATGACAAAGTAGTGTTTCTTAAATTCTAGTACCGTAAAATCTCGGGTATAATACGCACAATTTTACCCCTCTTGACCTTATGTCAAGTGGGGGGTGCGTATTATACCCGAGAGTTTTTTTTCCAGACTTTAAAAAAAAAAAGTTAGAGCTTCCAGCTCTCTCTCTCTCCCTGCGCGATCCGGTGATAAAGAAAGACTTACTTTTTGAAGCTGTAATTCAATATTTGTATGGTGTACCGGTATCTGCAAAAAGATCCCTCTCTCCCATCTTCCCTGCGGGCGACACGCTTGCATCTGCCGCCCGCTTCCTTCAAATCGGCTTTCAGGACCTTGAGATCCTCACAGGGCAATACCATGGGAGGAAGGTCCTGAAAACCGATTGAAGGAAGCGGGCGGCAGATGCAAGCGTGTCGCCCGCAGGGAAGATGGGAGAGAGGGATCTTTTTGCAGATACTGGTACACCATACAAATATTGAATTACAGCTTCAAAAAGTAAGTCTTTCTTTATCACCGGATCGCGCAGGGAGAGAGAGAGAGCTGGAAGCTCTAACTTTTTTTTTTTTTAGGAAGGGGAAAACAAGGGTGTGTATTATACATAGGCACTCTTGTTTTCCCTTAAATCTTGGGCATAATAAACACCTGCGTATTATACACAGGTGCATATTATACCTGAGATTTTACGGTATATAATAATAATACTAACAATTATTTATATAGCGCCTTTCTCCCAGTGGGACTCAAAGCGCTTTCAGCACACGCTCTTGGAATTAACCAAAACGGCAGCTGAAGTAATAGATGTTATTATTACCCAATCAATGGTGCTCATTTATCGACCTCGGAAGGATGAAGGGCTGAGTTGACCCTGCTGGGATCTGAACCTGCACCTTGCGGCTGGAATAGGCTCCATAGTCAAGGACTTTACTACTGAGCTATCTCATAATGTATATGTTTATTTATCTTGCACCATAAGTGTACCCAGTGCATGTACAATAAAGGATTTAGACAATACAGAGTTAGTTACAAGTGCTTTGCAGGTCCCTGCTCGAAAGCTTACAATATATATATATATATTTATTTATATATTTATTTATTAAAAAATACAGGCTATAAATCTACAAGAGGTACCACAATAAAATGCATTCTATCCCCAAAAAAGCAATAATTCATTTGCATAGGTGCAGTAAACAATAAAAGAGTGAAACTGCATTTCACATACACATTGGAAGTTATGCACTAAAGCATGATAAAGAGGTGATAAAGAGGAGATAACTTCTCCAGTGACATCTCTTCTCGAGTTCCTATGTTATTCTATAGAGATCTCCACTAAGATCTCCAAAGATGGAGAAATCGTAGTGCATTGCATAGAAACTGGAGAAGTGATATCACTGGAGAAGTCATCTCCACTTTATCACCTCTTTATCACGCCTTAGTGCATAATTCCCACAGTGAAAAATGTGGAATTTAACATGATCCTTACACTGTTAAACAAAGTTGAGCTTTTTAAAACATAACTTGGATTTGATTTAATTTTACAAAATATTTTCCCAAACCCTTTGTGAACATTATTATTGGAAACATTTGTACCTTTTATTTGAATAGTTTATTGTTCTGTTTATTTATAAAGCATCAACATATTCTTCAGAACTGTACAGATAGCAATCATTAAAGGAGCAGTAAACTTTTTTTGTGCAAAAAGTTGAGTAAAATTAGTGTACTCCCACTGGGGAGAGATTCATATTTCCAGTGTTATTACAGTTTAAACACATTTTTTTACATTAGCAGTGCCCTCTAGTGGTCAAATTCCAATTAGTTTTTCTGTTACATTCTAAAGGAGAGGAAAGTCAGTGACTTACAGTTCTCCATAGAACGTGATAGAAACTGCCTGTCACTTCCTGTCAGTTAGAACTATCAGGAAGTAAATGCACAGCAAATTCACTTCATTATTATTTGAACTGTAATAACATTTGAATAAAACAGCTGACAGCAATGGGAGTGACCTTGTTTTACTCAGCAGTTTTACTGCTCCTTTAATTATATCATACTAGCGTAAAAGCAGGATAAATTAAACTTTCAGAGGCTGAAAAAACCTGGAGTAATTCTGGGGCAACCCAACTGTACTATATTGGACAAATAAAAATTCCCCAAATTCAGATTGATTTAAATGGTGCTGTTAACATCTTAAAGTGGTCTCATCATTCTCCTGATGAAGAGGCTGAAGCTTTGGCAACTCCACCTATGAGCCACCACCATGGACAATATACTGATGGGTACATTGTTTAAGAATAACCTAGTAAGCACATTGGAGGACTGTCATCTATCAGTTACTTGTACCTGATCATTGCACTCACACTTGTGATATAGGCTAGAAGCCTCAGTAGCTAAGTAATCACATGTTTTTACTTTTTAACTCTGTCCTTTAAAGTGGATCTATCACATTTAGATATCTAATGCTCATTAGATAAAGCATTTAGCGAAAAAGTTGATAATGTTAGTCATTTTTGAAAAAAAAAGTTTTCTATGCAAAAATTCAAGTTTAAAAGGTGCCCAGCAGCCTACTTCCGCTTGCTGCTGCAGTAAGCTGATTGCCGCACAGAGGCTGCTCCCGTCCCATTACCCAGCATCCTCCGATGATGGAGGATGTCTGTCTCTAAGCTGGAGAGATCTCATTGGCTAGATATCAATCTCTGCCAATGAGATCGCTCCTGCTTAGAGAAAGAAAGCCTCCACCATTGGAGGATGCTGGGTAGTGGGACAGGAGCAGAGGCAGTGCTGCAAGCAGGAAGTAGGCTGTTGGGTACCTTTTAAACTTGAATTTTTGAACAGATAACAGTTTTTTTTTCAAAAATGAATAACATATTAAACCTTTTCGCTAAATGCTCTATCTAATGAGCATTAGATATCTATATGTGATAGATCCACCTTAACTTCTTCATATTTATTATCTGAGCATGATCAGAGCAGATTTTAAACCATTATATCTTGTTTAAGTTCACATCGTGTTTGTATGTCCTGTAAGGACTGTGTACTCATTTTTATCTATAATAATACTACACCAGTTAGATCACTATTTGCACTATTTCTGTTTGTTTTCCTGTTTATGAGTATATTAAGCACTGCTATGATATATGAAGTGAATATCTGTTAATTTAGAAGAATGTTACATTAACTTACCTTTAAGCTTTATGTTCAAAGCTGCAATTTCATATCTTTTATTTCATTGTACGTTTAAATTTGTGTAGCTGTTTATTAGAACCACACCACAGCTGTAACTTTCTGACATTTGGAAGCTATACTATCACACTACTGTAATATGCCTGTATGTGTCAGAGACAGACACATACACTTTCATTGACAAAGAGTAGTATTTTGTGCAGTGGCAATGAATATACTAGTGCCAGCAAAGTATTAAGGATTATGGGGGTGGTGGTCAGGAAACGGTGAACAAAATGTACCTGCTCGAAAACAGAGCTACGGACATTTACTTATTTTTTTAAAAAAAAGTAATTTTACTTAAAGGGTAATTATCAGGTTTTGCTAGGTCTGCTCTAAAAAGCCTGAGTTTGCACTGTACAACAGCAATACAGCTATTATTATCCATTCAGGGTTATAAAACTGCCCCCCCCCAAATGTAACCCAGATGTATGTGTGTCTTTCAGGTACAAACTCCACATTTGCATGTTGATTCCCCATAGACCAGCTGTGGATCTGCACAACACAGTATAGTTAAAGGAGCAGTACACTTTTTAATGAATAGAAAAATATATACTGTAGGGCAGGAGTAGCCAACCACAGCTACCAACAGTGCATATTTTTGGGCTCTCTCTGCCTGAGCACAGGTGAATTAGTCAGTGGATCAGTCACTTTAATGAATCCGCCTGCGCTGATTCAGGATTAACATAAAAACATGCACTGGTGGTAGCTCTTGAGGACCAGGGTTGGCTACCTCTGCTATAGAGCTTTTCTTGATGAGTAAAACACTGTTACTCCTACTGCTGAGAGATAAATCTTTCCAGAGTTATTACAGTTGAAACATTTACATTGACATTGTTCTCTAGTAGACAGATTTCATACAGTTATTCTGTTGCATTCAATGGGAGAGGTAAGTCACTGACAGCGTTGCATTGTTCTTTTTTTAGTAAACATATCAATTTTTTTTCTCTCTCTATAAATATATGTTCAGAATGTGACTTTCCATACCCTTAAGTATCTGTATGGTCTTGGCATTCAGTGTCCATGTTTTACAGCTATACGTAAGAACTGGGAGGGCTCACTGGTCAAAAACCTTTAATTTGAGGCAGAATGATAAATATATATAACAGAGCTTCTGATTAACTCCCCTGTGCACATGCCAATTCATACTGAAGACAAGGTTGGGGACTACTGCCTTATAACAGCAGATGATTTTGAAAGATCTTTCAAAATCCCCTGTATTTAATTACAGCCATTTTTATTTTAAAGCAAAAGTTAAAGCAATATTTAGCTTTAATCATTATTCAGTGTATAAAAATTAGACAGTACTGGTAGGCATACCCGCCATATACTAACATTCCATCCCAACTGTCATACCCTACTAACTGGTACTAACTAATTTGTGTAAAGTGACATAAGTAAAGTTACATATCTCACAAGCCTTAGCTTTAAATACAAAAGGGGTTAGATAAATTCCACTTTGGTTGTTATAACTTATTAGTTCCATTTTAACAACTGCCATATACACTTCTGTACCTCAGTCCAATACATGAGCGTAACTGCGCTCCCAGTTGCCATGAACACACTTTGTATAAGAAAGATGGAGAACTTCATATAACATTAGCACAGAATTTTCATTCTTGCCTTCATGAAAAATCCATACACAGAAGCTTTTTTCTGTAAGGAATCACTTCAATCATAACAAAAGTAGTTCAAGGTTTGTATTTTGCTGCAATTATTCAAATAAATATTTGTCCATGAGGTAGAGATGAATGTTTACTCTTCACATCAGCAATGGCATTTCCACAGAGCATCGACTACACGTGAGTCACATGTCTAATCTTCTTGACTGGTGCATCGCTGCTAGCACTTCCAGGAACCTGCTCAAAAACAAAGAGGGCATGTTTAAAGGTGCAGCAAACATTTTTTAAAATAAAAGTCTCTATGTGATAGGGCTTCTCCTAATGACTAAACCAAGGGTACTCCCGTACTCCCACCACTGGAACAGGGAGTTGAGTCTTTTCCAGGTTTGTTTGTTTTGAGTGCCAGAGAGGCAATGCATTGGATACCTCTCTGGCACTCAGACGGTTAGTGGTGCCTTCTAGTGGCCGGAAAGTTAACCTATATATAGTTCACCTAGTGTTCAGTCAGTTATTTTATTGCAGGTTTTGGGAGAGGTGAGTCACTGACAACAGTTCTTCATAGAATAGTAACAGCTTCATCACTTCCGGACAGTTTGAAGTCACTTCTTGACTTATTCAATGCAGTGGAGTAACTACGGGGATGCAGGGGTACAGATACACCTGGACTCGGCAATCACTTCTGATTCCAGCTGGGAGATGCAGGGGCAGAACTACCAGTGGTGGAGGGCACTGGGGCCCCAAGAGCAGGAGGGATACCTTTTATCAAACCTCATTCCCTTGTGCGCTACTCCTTCACTCAGGAGCAGGGTACCAATGTGCGCATCTGGTGTTCTTTTTCAACAACTGGCACCAGTTACAAACTTGAACTAAGCCTGTCTCAGAACAAGTTTGAAACTGGTTCCCTGAAACTAAAGAAAAAACAGTATCTGCACTGTGTATCACTGCAAGTACCAACATGCCGGTCCACTGCTCCTGTCACTGGCTTAATGGAGAAGGGGGCAGAGACAAAATATTGCATGCTTGCGTGCGTGTGTGTGTGTGTGTGTGTGGTTTTTTTTAGTGTGTGTGTGTTTGGGTGAACTCTGAAGTGACATTCAGCTTGGGTCTTAGGAATGCATAGAAAGTGACATTATAAGCATATACTCACATACACACACTTGTATTACATATTTTATATATATATATATATATATATATATATATATATATATATACTCCTTTGCATTCCCAAGAGAAGACCCTAAACCATACACCACTCCTTCTTTTTTTTTGGGGGGGGCAACATTTTCCTTGCGCCTGAACCCCCCCAGTTTCTAGTTAGGCCACTGTTTGAATGATTTTCACTTTTAAATTGAACAACTGCCAGCTGTGTGAATTGCTATTTTGCCTGAGGATGGAAAGACCTATAGCATATATGATTTCATAAAAAAAAGTTTACTGTTCCTTTAAGATTTTGGAATAGGTTGGTTCCCCAACATTATTACTTAGGAAATACTAAGGAGCGTGCACAAATCCACTAATGCAGATCACTTTCAGTGCTTTTTTTACATACCAGGGAACTCTCGCAATCTGCCCTGGAGAGGAGACTCTGGTTTTTAGTGTTATTTACTGGGTCTCTGGGGACAGAGGCTTATTTTATGGCTGTCATGAAACCCTGCCCATTCTTCTTCCTCCTTCTCACCCTGTTCTGTCCATATCTCCTCCATCCCACCTTGTTCTGCCAACTTCTTCCCCTTCCTACCCTGATCTGCCCATTTCTCTCCTTCCCACCCTGTTCATTCATTGTACAAGCCGCTCCATCCATATTAAGCCCCATTTATTATGCGAATTGTATCACTGACATACACCTGATCGCAGCACATGAGCCCTCTCTGGGGCTCAAGAGGATGAAATTCCCAGGTATGCCTATATACAGTATATAGCTCACATATTCAGCACCTGCCCCACTGAATGAGGCTGTACACACCATACCTCGGTCCTCCTATACTTCCTGTAAAGAACAGAAAACATGGCTTTCCACCTGTTGGTGTGTTATCCCTCTGGCAATGAAAGGATTAAGTGTGTCTCCCTCTGTGCCTATGACAGCTCCTCTGTGTGGTCTGCTGCCCTCTACCTGATAACCCCTCTTTCAATAAATGGGTTAACCCTCTGAGTGCCAGAAGAGAGGGAAACATGAGAACACAGATCAGCCCCAGCCTTTGTACTAACACCACTCCCATAGGAAGAGTAAATAAATATTTCTCTTAAGAAGCTGGTCACATTGAAGCCTGTGCTGGTGGACTTGTGTACTCCGGTTTGTATAAAGGCATCTGTACACAGACAGAGATTTATATACTAAGATCTCGAGCAATTCTGGAGCAAATCAACTTCATATTAGGGGAGAAATACAAATTCTCAAATTTCCTATTGATGTAAATGGGAATTTGAATCTCTTGAATGCCAGAGAGGTTTCCAATGCATTGCAAGGCAAAGTGTTGGCAACTCTCGTATTCAACTACTTAAACTTATTTTTCTCCTATGGTGAATTTGGTCTGTTCCAGAATTGCCAGATGCCTTTATACATACCGGAGTACACAACTCCTCCACCACAGACTTCTATGTGACCAAGTTCTTAAAGGGAAATATTGATTTACTTTTCCTATAGGAATGGTGTTAAGAAAATGGTTGTTCTTTACAGGAAATGGAGGATGACCGAGGTGTGGAGTGGGCAGGATACAGGGGAGAGGACTGTAGAGCTAGCAGGACCTAGGTCAGAGCTGGGTCAGAGCGGGATGTGGAGTGGGCAGGGCTTGGGTGAGAGCAAAGATGTGGAACTGGCAGGACATCTGGAGGATTGGGCAGGACACAGGGGAAAAGGAGAAAGTCCCACTGGCATTTTTCATCGTTAGACACACGGAACAGAGGCATTGCCAGCCAGGGGTGAAGCTGTCATGAGCCCAGAAACTTTCCTGAGCTGAGTCCCTGCACTATTACCTGTGATGCTGAGTCCATATAAGTCACTGAGTTGGGATTAGTGGGAGGAGTACCTGTGGCAAAACAAAGCAATATTACACAATTTTGAATGATAATGTATATTACGATGACAAAGAGTTTATAAAGACTAAATAAAGTGATTCACAACATAAAAGAAAAAGACCAATGAGCTCCAACTATGAAAAAAAACACTGCATTAACAGAATATAAAGATATGTATCTAAAAAAAAGTCCTTAAAGGGATAGTAACCCCCCCCCAACAAAGTGACGGCAAAATACAGCAATCACAGAAACATACTGAACTCACTTAGTCCCATCTCTCAAACCTTTATGGTTTGAGAGATGTAAGGCAAGACAGTCCTCCGGTCCCTCCCCCTTCTGCCTGACTAGCTGTAAAGCGGTCAGAGGCAGAATCCGGTCGGCTGACTTTCGGCGGTTCTGCAGGAGTTCTTACAACTAGATATCTCACTATAATTACTTCATAGGAATGGTCTACAACATGTGCTTGCAAGCCAGGCACATGTTTTAGACCGTACCCATGAAGTAATAATACGGAGATATCTAGATGACAGCGCTCCTGCAGAGCCGCCGTCTGGTGCTGGAAGCCGGATCTCATGACGTCCGCTATACAGCGGACGTATGAGAAGGGGGAGGGAGCGGAGGTCTGTCTTGCCTTACATCTCTCAAACCATAAAGGTTTGAGAGATGGGACTAAGTGCGTTCAGTATGTTTCTATGATAGCTGTATTTTGCCGTCAAGTTGTTGGGGGGGTTACTATCCCTTTAAATAAGGTATAGTCCTCTCTTGGGATAATACAGATCATCTTCTTCAGGGTTGCAACATTTGCAATGGTGACTCCAGCAGCACCTTTACATTCAAATATATCCAAAAGAGAAGAGAAAAACACAAAAAAAATCGGAGATAAAAGTTCCTATCTGATGTGTATGTACTTACAGGAACGATGCAGAAAGAAAGACCCAAAAATGTGCATATTGTGTAGTACCGATCTTGATCTCTAGATGGGATTGTGCACTCTCCTTCTGGGCTCCTAAATTACTTCCTCCTTGGTCATATAAGATGTTCTTAAAAAGAGATAAAGACACAAGGTGTACTAGCCCTCTAAGGTTAACACTGTAGCACTAAGGAACTCACCAAAATACTCCAAATCCCCAACTCACCAGATCACAATGATCATATCTAGGAACTCTTTGGGTTTTCCCCCGGAGACTCCAGGTTTTGCCCCTGCATTCTCCAGGGTGTGGGCAGTTTCTTAAAAAACTCTGCCCATTGGTGCTCCTTCCCTGTCAGTTCCACCCACTCCCCATCCACTTCTCCTCCTTCCCCAGCCTATTGCCTATAGTTTTAACACGTTTCTGAAACCCAGTCTCCAGTCATGATTAAGCCCCACCCCTTTTGATGCAAATTGCATCATTTGTCTCCCATCCAGGGAAGCCAGAAGAAAAAGTTCCTAGGTATGGCAATGATGCAATGAGCCTTGAAAAATCTATCAATAACCATAATCATGAACAGGAAAGAAAAGTGATGGCCTAACAACAGTATAAGTAGAATGATATTTAAAGGGATAGTAATACTTAGTTTTATCTTTATTTTATTTTATAGGCATTAAAAAAATCATGAAGAACGATATAAGTTTTATCTCTTAAACCTTTATTGTTTGAGAGATATTCACAAGCAAAGTTCCCCTCCCATCCCTTTTACCTAGTGTAAGCCATCTCTTCTCAGATGCGGAATCCAGTCCATAGACCAGACAGATAAAAGCAGGGGATAATCTTCTTCCTATGAGAACAATGAAAGCCCTGCCCCCCTTGACAAGTTTTTCAGGTTTTTCCCTTATCTTAATTGAAGATTGTCCCTCACTGCAATCTACCTGGGCACCTCCCTTCTGATCTGGCTGAACAGTGTTACATCAGTAAGAGGGGCGGGAGGGGGATACTTTATCATTGAATTACTCTTGAACTACAACTCTGACAGAATTGAAATAACACTCTCCAAAGTCCAAATACTATGATGATTGATTAGAGCTGCTTTTATTATGAAACATTACTATCCCTTTAATACAAAAAAGATGTCAAAAATAAAAAGAATATAAGAATATATAATGTTCCCTACGCATTTCATAAGAGTACTCTCACCCCATCAAATACTAGAGAAGATCGGTGTGTATCAAGGTCGGTACTATGCAATATATACTTTTTGGGTCTTGCTTGTTGCATTGTTTCTGTAAGTACATGCACATTAAATAGGAGCTTTTATCTCAACAGATACCACTCTCAGATGTTTTTTTTCTATCTTCTCTTTTAACTAAATAAAGTGATGACCAAGACTCAACTTGGATGCAAGTCATTAAGTCATAATTAGCAGGTAAACATATTAATTAACACTTCACAAATGTAAAACTTAGCATAAAACAATTTGCAATTTGGGAGTAACCAAAATAGCTCAAACAAAATATAATGAGCACTTTGTCCACATATCAGCACTACAATAATTTATTCTGAGATCAGAGAGTCCATGAAAGCAACAGAGTGCACCAAAACTGTTAGGACGTAGTCAACACTATTAATTGGAAACATTGTTCCTCTTTATACATTGTGTAAGCAAATAAATTGTTGATTAGCACAGTGATTTCGAAACTATAATTTACAGCAAGTTCAGTTTGACTACGTAAAAAAAATCACAACTATAGGATGACAGAGAAAAGATAAAGTGAGTTTATAATAATGTCAGTCTTTTAAGCCCTTGAGTGACAATGCAATGTTTTGGAGATCTGTCTTGCACTCAGATGGTATAAAGGGGAAATATACATTTGGAATAAGCGTGTTTGTACTGACATTCATGGGTAGGTGACCTTCTTACAGCAATCAGATCTATCTAGTTATCAGTCTGTCTATGTGTTGCATTATATCTGCAGTTGTCTGTATATAATGAGCACTTAAAGGGATAGTAATACTTCCCTTTTATCTTTATTTTATTTTGTAGGCATTAAAAAACATGAAGAACAAAGTCTTATCTCTCAAACCTTTATGGTTTGAGAGATATTCACAAGCAAAGTTTCCCCTCCTGCCCCTTTTACCTAGTGTAATCAATCTCTTCTCAGATGTGGATTCCAGTCCATAGACCAGACAGATAACAGCAGGGGACAATCTTCTTCCTATGAGAACAATGAAAGCCCTGCCCCCTTGACAAGCTTTTCAGGTTTTTCCCTTATCTTAATTGAAGATTGTCCCTCTCTGCAGTCTACCTGGGCACCTCCTTTCTGATCTGGCTGAGCAGTGTTACATCAGTAAAAGGGGAGGGAGGGGGACACTTTGCCATTGAATTACTCCTAAACTACAACTCTGACAGAATTGAAATAACACTCTCCAAAGTCCAAATACTATGATGATTAATTAGAGCTGCTTTTATTATGAAACATTAAGTACTGTTCCCTTTTAACTCTGTGGAAGCAGTGCGTTGGAGATGTCACTAGCATCCCAGGAGTTAAGGGAAGACATGAAGACTTACAACATGCTGAAACTCTCTACTGAGCCTTTAAAATAATAACCCTTACCTTCTGCTTAAAATTAAAGGAGCACAAACATGTCCTAATAACAAATTCACTTTTATCTTAACCCTTTGAGTGTGAGACGTGTATTGAATGCATTGCTTTGCAATACGGATTGCTTTTCGCGATAACTGGTTGATTTGCCTCTTTTTTTATGAAAGTTTTCTCCTTTTCGCCAATGCAAAATTGTCCTCATTTTCGCCTATTTTAAAAAAATTTTCACCTACATTTCCTATAGGTACTACATTTCACACTTCAATATTACTTCTCCTGAGGTCTGTAGTTTAGAATTAAGTGGCTGAAAGTCAAAGTTGTAAGTCCTACAGGAACATAAGCCTTGAAAAATGTGTTAGCATGCAGAATGCATTTGTCCTTTGCCCACAACACTAACTGCCTGCTTAGGTGACACTGGCATATATTCATGATGATGATGTCAATTAATAACAAAAATAAAGTACAACCTACAGATGTGTATTGTAGTGGTGGTGGTGGGGGGACTGGCTGGTATGGTGTGATTTGTGTATGTATATAATTTTTACCATTGTCATGTTTGTGTCAAATCACTATCCTCTTCAGATTATTGACACAAATTACTTTTCAGTCATACCAGTGGTCCAAGTGGGGTAGATGGTGGCAATCCTTCTTTACATCCCTCCTCCTCCTCATCTGTACTGCTGTTAATATATTTGTCCCGGATTTCTCTGTCATGTGTGTTTTCTGCTACCTGGTACTCAGATGGTATGAGATGTTGGTTCATTTTTAAGAATGTTAGTCTCCCAACACTGCTGCTTGACAGGCACGTCTTGCAGTCACTGACAATGTAATCAGCTGCACTGAAAATCCTCTCAGACTCAATGCTTGCTGGAGGACAACTAAGGGTTTCCACTGCAGTACGTGTCAATGCTGGCCACACAGCTGCTTTGATTGCCAGTAGTCCATGGGGGTCATTATTTCTGCCTAGAACGTAGCTATCCTGAAAATATGCAGAAACCATTTTACATGCAGTGGGACTACTTTTAAGAGCTACACGGTGTTCCTGTGTGTCAGTTACCAACCCATACTCAGGGAGCAAGTCCCAAGGAGATGTGCCGTTACCACCACCAATGTTGGGTTTTTGCTGCCCCTGCTGAAACCCCGTAAATTGCCCTGTGTTCCAAATGGGATATTCTGGTTGATGATGTAGCTGCTTCTGCTGGTTGAAATGCTTTGCTACCTTCCTTTTCACTATACTGTCTAGATGTTTGTTGTCCCCTCACTTTCTCCCTCTCATCCTCCACAATGCAACCCTCCACTTGATCAATAAGCATATCTCGATATACCTTGACAGAATCCGATTCCTCAGGGAGTTGCTGCTGATTGCCCTGACTCCTTGTTGTGACAAACTGCTGATGGCCCTTTGGCAGAAATTCAGAAATTTTATGTTTGAAGCGGGGGTCCGGCAAAGTGGTAAGAATGTAGTCTTCATTGCTTTTAATAGACACTAGGTAAGGATCTTGTTCAAAGGATGCTAACATGTACTTTACCAACTGGTGCATGTCTGTGTTGTCATTCTGGTAAGAATCCTCAGCCATGCTCCAAATGCTGCAATAAAAATATCAGTGGTAGAATTTCACTAATTCCTGCCCCAATGCGACTCTCCAGCATGGTTGCCACCTCAAAGGGTTTCAGCATCTCACATACATTCCACATAAGTTGCCATTGGCCAGGTGACAAAGAGGCTCCCTCTAAAGCCTTCCAGTTTTGCATGGTGTACTCGCTAATAGCCTTATTTTGCTTGTACAAATGCTCTACCATGTATATCATGGAATTCCACCTGGTAGGGACCTCCAATTTCAGTAGTGATGGGGCATGCTGTTACGCTGTTGTATGTAATATAGACCATTGCGTGCACTGTAGGAGTGACTAAAATGGGCACAGATTTTGTGAGCAATAGTAAACATCTCTCTTAGGGTCTAGGATTCTGCCAGGAATCTGGTCAAAAACTAATTTAGCACATGGGCAAAACAGGGCACATGAATCACATCACCTATTCACAAAGCAGGATTTATGTTGGAGCCATTATCAGCAGACACAAAAGTGGGGTACAAGCCATTCCTCTCTCTTCTGCTCTAGCTTACTTAAAACATGTACATCTTTGTTGGACTGTCTCTCAAAACACTGCATGCACCAGGTGGAGTAACAATGGTATTGGCTATCCTGCTGCTGCTGCTGCCATCTTTTAATCACACTGCCAGAACCAGAAGCATGATTACTGGCTGTCACCTGATGCAGTAAGCTAGTGTTGTCCACTTTTGGTTCTGGGAGGGAAACCCAGACAGCAGTCACAGTCATATAGTCTGTGCATTGCTCACTTGTCCATATATCTGATTTTCTTGCCATGCGCACTTTTCAGCCCTTTGCCCAACACACTAACCACCTGTTTGTGTAATTCAGGCACAGCCACCCTGGAAAAATAACTGCAGCTTGGGATAATCCAGCGTGGAGCTACACATGATATCAGTTCTCTGAAACCTTGGTTGTCTACAAAAGAATACGTCAGCATGTTCACTACCAACATCTTGCAACCATGCCATTCCACAGGTGTATTTTGGTATTGTTTTTATGAAGTTGATGACTCCTTCCTAGGAACTCAGTCAGTGTGGGTTGGCAAGACATGGCAGAAGAACCCTGGAACTTTATTGCTTTAATAACATGACTAGAGGAGGTGGTGGCAATAGAGACAGCATGTGTGGGCAGTCTATGACTCTCCTGCAGCAAAGCCAGAGTCACCATACTCCTCTGCAGCAGGAGCCATAGGTGTTATTTGGAGTGAACTAACTGTTGGCAGTAGCATACTCTCTGACACATAAATAACTTCACTACTTCTTTTTTTCTGCCCTAGAGCCCTGGGAACTTTATAGAGTGCTTCTGCTAGTTGCGGCATCTTTTGACCTGCTGATAGTGTGTCTCCCAGTCACACCTGTGGTTGTGCTTCAGGTGGGATCTCATAGAGGAGGTGCGTAGGTGTGAGCCTGCTTTCCCCCTGCTCACTTGCTTTTTGCACAGACAACAGATAGCAACATGCTGAGGATCCTGAGTGAAGTATGACTATACTGTGGACTTCATGTATTGAGGAGTTCCTGAGGTGCTGCTGCTACTGCTACTACTACTGAGGCTAGATGTTGATGCAATTCTACTGCCACTGCTACCAGGTGTCAAAGGTGCAGCATTTCCAGCAGCAGCAGAGGCACTCATCTTATATAACATTGTGGATGTTAAGAACCTGTGTTGCTGTTGTTGCTGCTGCTGGGTACTCAACACAGGTGTGTGTGTGTGTGGCTGAATGGGAATTGGACTTTGAACAGGCGATGATGTGATGATCACTGATAGGGTGACTATACTTTTTGACATCTTTGCTTGTCCAGGGTCAGACTTTCCAATGCTTTTCTTAAACAGTTTATAGACAGGCACAATGCTCCTTTTCAGTGGTGGAAGATTCAGGCTTTGACTTTCTGCTAACGTTATGGCCATGTCACTATCATCAGTCTCAACTTCATCTGTATCTGAACAAGGGAAGGATGCTGGAGGGATATGTTCTAGATATGCATCATCAGTCATCATTAGAACATCCTCAGCAGCATCAGCATCACCTGCCAATTCTTGCCCACTACCCTTTTATTCCTCTAAGCTTTTAGAGGCGTCAAACAATTTCTTTTTACTGTAAAGTTCACTACTACTTTGAGGACAGGTGTTTTGGCAATTGTGTGTTTCACTAGCTGATGAAGCAGGAGGTTCAGCAGCTACACCTTCCTCTATTATGCTATTGCCATCACCAACCCTTGAATGCGACTTATTGTCGTCTTCAGTACTCTTCTTATATGTCTTCTTATATGGTTCTTTATTTGTACTGGCACTGGTGGTGCTGGAGGTTTTGCTGGGACCTTGAAAAACTGCATCCTCCCTTGGAGGAGAGGGGTCATCATCATTTATTGCACACGCTGCAGCAACCATTGTTGCAGTCAGTTTCCGAACTACCACTTTACTCTCACACATCTGCACTGCTCCACCCTTCCCCCTCCCCCTGCCCCTTGTGTATTTGCTGGACATTACTCAACTACTCTGTGTGTTTTTACGCTACAGTACACAATACAACTGATGGAGTATGATGTCTTGCCTTAGCCCAGTCAGCTGTCTGTCACCTGATATATTTAGTTCTTTGTTTATTTCTTTATTCTTTTTTATTTATTTATTTTTTTTATTATTATTTTTTTTTTTTTTTTTTAAGTTGCCCATGCTGTCTTATCACAGTCTGCCCCAAAAAATTATAACTGAAAAACAAAATCAACAACTTCTTTCCCCAGACTTCCCCAGCACAGATATAATAACATCAAGATCAGCAGGCAAATAGGTCCACAGCTGCCTGTGTCTTGCCAGTATAATTTTGTATTATTTTGGGATATTTGGGGTCAACCTCCTTCCTCCAGGGGAGGGCTGGCAGCTTGTGGACCAGAGGGCAAATACTTTCAAGTGACCCATTTCTATTATCATTCGAGCCCACTGTTCCAGCCCATCTGCTTTTGTTAATTTTAAAATTGGCATTAATGTTGTGACTTAAGTCAAGGGATAGCACAGAGCTTACAGTTAAAATGGGGCTGCACTAGTGTGGCTCTACAAAGCTTACAATTTATGTAAAGCTTACCTAGTGATACTTCAGTGCTTACAAGGGAAATGGTTTATGCTACTAGTTTAGCTCCATTTGGATTGTTCCTCTGTGGTATCACTAGTGTAGCTCCATTTCAATTGTAAGCTCTGTGGTATCACTAGTGTAGCTCCATTTACATCAGCAATCGGGAGATTTAGTGAGGTGCAGTGGCCCACCAGCCCAGACATATGACCAGCCCAGGGGGCAGTTGCCCCCCTGCCCCCCAGGCCAGCCCTCCCCTGCTTTCCTCCCTTCTTCTCTACAGAGTGCCCTACTGACTCTCCGAATACAGAAAAAATGTCCTACCTAAAAAATTCTCTAAACTAAACTTCAATTCCTCTGTCTTCTCTAGCTCAAACAACGTGCTGCTCTCTCCTCTTACAAACACAGAATGGCTGATGTGAGAGCCTCACACCCTTTTATATGGCTGTAGAAATGTATAGAAAACTTTTATGTGGTGGAGAAAAATTTTCTTCCCATTGATTTCAATGCACAATGAGCTAGGAGAAAAAAAGCAGAAAAACATCACTTTTCACAGGGAAATTATTGCCAAGTGGAAAGCACCATTATTCGTTGATTTCAAATTGAGGTGAATATTTTCGACCCTTTTCTCTGTTTGGAGAAATGACATACACCACCTCGAACTATCCAGACAGTTGGGGAATGGATAAGTGCCCCCAGATACAGAACAGCAACTTCAGAGATGTCTTTCTACTGGCTGCCTCTCCATCATGCTCTCCCAAGCGGCATAACAATCCCAAAAAGACCAAATAGCGAGAAAGCACCAAATAGTAGGGTGACCAGACCTCACCTTTAACCAGGGACACATATAAAAAATGCATACTGCAGGGCTGTTTTGATTTCAGTGCAGTCCTGAAATATGCCTATTTTCTATGTGTCCCCAGTTAAAGGTGAGATCTGGTCAGCCTACCAAATAGTGAAATACCATCAAACAGAACTAATTAAAACTGAGAAAATGTACTCAAATAACATATTGGTCAGACGGCTTATATCAGACAGTCTGACAAGTGCATATATGGAGATAACCAACACGTCTCCATTAACGTTCAAGCCCCTTTTTAAATGTACGTTTTTATGTGCATTTTAATAAATTTAAATTGATTTTGAAATTCCTGCCTCAGCATTATTGAAGAAAAGCTCCTGGATTAGTTAACCCAAAAGGAGACGGAGAACTTGATTTATTTATTAGTTCCCTATGGTGCAATCGGTTTTCTCCAGAGTTGCTCCTTCTTTTGATTGTGAATATGACCTTTTACATAGTAACAATGCTGTAAGGATCTTTAGCCACAATGTAGTACAGCAGGTATAGGTAATTGTTGAACCTTCAGCAGTTGGGGGCTATAATTCCTATCCTCCCCAATCAGCCATTTGTAGCTCCCATGGGCTGGCAGTTCAACAATCACCCACATCTGATCTACAGGTTTGAACTGAGTCTTCCATTCCCATCTCTCACTTGGTAAAGGTGGTCTGGTTGTAGAAGAGTCTGATGAATATCCATAATTGACTTCACCAAATCTGTTATTCTCTTTGTTGCTCCAGTCATTGGTGTTCTTTGCTGTGGTTTTCCTAAGAATATGCAATATAAGAAATTTGTTTATAAGATATATGGATGATATAATATAATTTCCTAAAACAAAAGCTATGCAGAGTGATTACTATCTGGTACCAGTTAAATACATTTCAGAACTCCATCTAGAAGGAACAATGGACAATGTTTGGCCCATAGGCCATGTCTAGCACTGACAAATTTGATCCTACATGTTCAAACATGCTCTTTTGGTTATAGATATGGGGTATGTTTAAAGTGTTAGTAATGTCTAGAAAAAACTTTTTTGCATTTAGAAGAGCTTAAAAAGCTGATCTAAATGCAAAAAAACGTATCTCTCAAACCGCTATGGTTTAAGAGATACGGGCGTTTAAAGTTTGATTTCTCCTACTGACAGCTGTAAAGCTGTCAGCAGGAGATCCGTGTCGGTCGACACAGAGGCGCTTGAGAAGTGCCGGGATCTCGTTACTTACACGGAATCCCTTCATTGGAATGCTCTGAAACGTGTTCCTAGTGTTCAGGCACATGTTTTAGACCATTCCAATGAAGGGATTCCGTGTAAATAAGGAGATCTCGGCATTTCTCAAGCGCCAGCATGTCGACCGACATGGATCTCCTGCTGACAGCTTTACAACTGTCAGTAGGAGAAATCAAACTTTAAACGCCCGTATCTCTTAAACCATAGCGGTTTGAGAGATACGTTTTTTTGCATTTAGATCAGCTTTTTAAGCTCTTCTAAATGCAAAAAAAGTTTTTTCTAGACATTACTAACACTTTAAATAATGATCCAATATCAGAGAGTATAAGTACACGTAAAAGCCTGGCTGTTACATTGTGTGTGTGTGTGTGTGAGTACGTGTCCCAGCATGCCATATTTGCAACTGTTTGTGTGCTCCTTAATCTTTAGTGTCACTAGTGTCTTGTCTAGTTCCATGCCTTGTATCCAACCTTATGACCTTGCTTTGTTTGACCACCTCTCTGAATGCTGCCTGGAAAGTAACTCCAGCCCTAAAACTGAATACCCCTCTGTCTACCACCTGCCAAGTGACCGCCGGCTTGGAAACTGACTACCGCTCTGTCTGCCTCCTACAAAGAGACCACAGCTCTAAAACAAACTGTCTGCAATCTGCCAAGTAACTCCAGCTCCATTGCTGTATTTTTCTTCTAGCCAAGTAACCCTCAGGTCTGAAACTATCATTCTGCTGCATGCCCAGAGATGTCAGCTCTGAAAGGGAAAACTAGTATGTCTGCACCTGCCACGTGATGCCAGGTCTGAAACTGACTACTGCTTTACAGCAACCACTTTGTTATGAGAACATCAGGACACTTTATACATGGCTGCAGCTTGGCTTACAGCACACAACTAGAAGATGGACCCAGCCACTTCAGTGCCAACTCACGCTAACTCTTCTGGTGAGGACACACACCTGTCCCAGCTTCCCCCCTACAGACTTAGCAAGCACATTGCCCAGTCAAAATCAATTACTGGCCCCAGGCTTCTCTCCATTCTAGAGAGGCCCTACCCCTCCTTCTACATCTTCCTCTCTATTCTCCTCCTTCACACTGAGTCTGTCTCTTAGACTTTCCCTGCACCCCCACCCCTTCCAGGATCTGATGTCACAGCTACCATTTACAGTATATATTTTGCATAGCTTGATGTATGGAGGGAGAAGGAACACACACCCAGCTCACAAAAGTTTTCTAAACCCCTTTATCTGCCTAGGTGTCAAATGCCTTTCCTCAAGTTGTGCTAGTAATCCAGAGGAGTCTACTTGATAACACTGAATATAGTGTGTTAGCTAGACTCCATGGCACCAGCCATCACCCTATACGTCAAACACACATATTAACCCCTTCAGTGCTGGTAAAAGGCCAACACTTGTTAACACATGCCAACATAGAGGGCATTAATGTTTACAAGAATGGGAACACCTATTGAAGACAAAGGGGGTCACTAAAAACAGATGGGGCTCATGCTCAGGTGTGATGACATTCTGTCACACATTACTTCCTATTTAATATATTATGTTTAACAATTATATATTACTATGATTTACACTTACCATGCGTCACTTTGGTAACTGGTTCCTGCAAAGAAAAACAGAACAATCAGCAATAAACATGCAAATGTTTAAAGGGATAGTAATACTTCGTTTTATCTTTATTTTATTTTGTAGGCATTAAAAAAACATGAAGAACGATATAAGTCTTATCTCTCAAACCTTTATGGTTTAAGAGATATTCACAAGCAAAGTATCCCCCTCCCTGTTCAGCCACATCAGAAGGGAGGTGCCCAGGTAGACTGCAGAGAGGGACAATCTTCAATTAAGATAAGGGAAAAACCTGAAAAACTTGTCAAGGGGGGCAGGGCTTTCATTGTTCTCATAGGAAGAAGATTGTCCCCTGCTGTTATCTGTCTGTTCTATGGACTGGATTCCACATCTGAGAAGAGATGGCTTACACTAGGAAAAAGGGGCGGGAGGGGAAACTTTGCTTGTGAATATCTCATAAACCATAAAGGTTTGAGAGATAAGACTTATATCATTCTTCGTGTTTTTTTAATGCCTACAAAATAAAGTTAAAACGAAGTATTACTATCCCTTTAAGAATCACTTGACATTAGAAATCTATAATGCTCTTCACTACAAGGTCTATGAAACCTATGGCTAAAAGCAAATAATAATAATAATTTTTTGCTTTTAGCTATTTTGGTCAAAATTGGTTGCACTCCAGCAATTTTAAAGGAGAACTACCCCCAACACAATCTTTACCTTCACTTAATCCCCATCTGGCGACTAGCTGCTTAGTAGCGCTAGTCGCCATAATAATTACCTTATTTAATAGATTTCTCCTCTCTTCCATGGGTGACAGGTAGGATGGAGCTTGGACATCTTGCCATTGTGATGTCCGCGCGCCTGCGCTGTCAGTCCCAGCCGGGTCTAGTAGGCGTTGCTAGGAGCCATTTGGCTCCGTCTGGGACTGACAGCACAGGCGCGCGGACGTCACAATGGCAAGATGTCCGCACTCCGTCCTGCCTGTCACCCATGGAAGAGAGGAGAAATCTATTAAATAAGGTAATTATTCTGGCGACTAGCGCTACTAAGCAGCTAGTCACCAGATGGGGAGTTAGTGAAGGTAAAGATTGTGTCGGGTGGTAGTTCCCCTTTAAATGTGTGTTTTTTTTCATTTGGGTGTGCTTACCAAAACCTGGAGTGGAATTCTATGAAACCTATGGCCCATGTGTGCATGAGAAAGGATCTCAGTATTACTATTATACATGATCAGATTTGTACGATGAATATTGCATTAGTGCATGACATAATTTATGCATTAGGTTACTGTACTAATGTGAATTTGAAATGTGCTGATCATCCATACACAAACATTTGCAGATGTGTATATTAAAATTGAATATACTTACAGCTAACACATCTTTAAGAAAACAATTTTAGGGTATTAAACTTATTTATTGTATGCTAATATCTAATTGAAAATGTTATAGTCTGTAGCATTGCAGGGGTAAAGTAGATTTGTAGAGCTGGTCTGTGACCAAGCACAAATACAGCTTTAGCTACAATGCGGCTAATGCTCTGGGAAAAGCTGGGTGCTAAATAGAAACATAGAATTTGACGGCAGATAAGAACCATTCGGCTTATCTATTCTGCCCATTTTTCCTGCTGTAAAAACTCAAACCATATTTGATCCTTGTTCTTGACTTCTTGCCATATGTCTATTCCATGGGTACTTGCATTCCGTCACTGTATTTACCTTTACCACTTCTGCTGGTAGGCTATTCCACTTAACTACGACACTATCAGTGATTTCTAGAGAGGATTCCAACTCATTGCTTTCACAATATATTGCATATCTCTCTAGCAGTTGAAGGGTTAAAGAGCTCATTTAAATCAATGGGAAATTGGGTAAGTCTGTAAAACCAAAGTTAGATCTTAAGGTGAACCCGTCTCCTCGAATTTAATTTTTTATAATTGAAAACGTCATTCAAAACTGCCTATACAGGTGCTCAGGTCTGGAAATATTAATACTTTTTTTCAGTAAAAGTAAAGGTAGATGTGGCTCTTGGTGTGGTTTCATATGCTAATTAAGCACAATGCTGTACAGTGAATATAATTAGCATACATTAGCATATGGAACAACTATCTACGAGCTCACCATACAGATACAAAATCATGAATATTTCCAAAACTATGAATCTGCTGATCTTTTTGACTAATAAAATAACATTGTTTTAATTAAGTTTTCAAATATGCAAGCTTGAATTCAAGGTCACAAGTCCACCTTAAATTAATTTGTCTCCTGTAAGATTCTGCTATGATTACTGAACCTCATGATCCTTATATAAACCAAATATTTTCATAAGACAGACACAAATTAAAGGGATAGTAATGTATCATAATAAAACCATCTCCAATTAATCTTCATAGTATTTGGGCCATGGAGAGTGTTATTTCAATACTGTCAGAGTTGTAGTTCAAGAGTAATTGAATGATAAAGTATCCCACTCCTGCCCCTTTTACTGATGTAAAATGCTCAGAGCAGCAAGACTGTCCGGATGAATCGCAGAGAGGGACAATCTTCAGTGATCATAAGGAAAATCCTGAAAAACCTGTCAAGGTGGCAGGGTTTTCATTATGCTCACAGTAAGAAGATTGTTCCTTGTTGTGATCTGTCTCGTCCCAAGACCAGATCCACATCTGAGGGGAGGCAATTTACACTAGGTAAAAAGGGCAGGAGGGGGATACTTTATCATTTAATTACTCTTGAACTATAAGTCTGACAGTATTGAAATACTCTCCATGGCCCAAATATTATGAAGATTAATTGGAGCTGCTGTTTTTGTGAACCATTACTATCCATTTAAAAGCTTATGCATCACTCAATAACTCAGTGACATTATATATTCTGAGGCATAATAAATCATATATGTTAAGAAAGTCTAATTAACCTTTTGAGTGACAAAGATGTATCCAATGCATTGTGCTACAAAGAGTTGGGTATCTCTCTTGCACCCAAAGGGTTAAGATTTGTAGTATTTGGTGTGTTACTTAACATACAGGCAGTGTAACATATAGGCAGTATTATACAGGTCATATGTTAATATAATAATACTCTCATTGTATCTGAATGTATTGTATTTGTTTTAAATATTCATAATATCTTAATCTAATTATTTATTCTAATAAGGAAAGGTAGAGAGGATTCCAACTCATTGCTTTCACAATATATTGCAGATCTCTCTAGCAGTTGAAGGGTTAAAGAGCTCATTTAAATCAATGGGAAATTGGGTAAGTCTGTAAAACCAAAGTTAGATCTTAAGGTGAACCCGTCTCCTCGAATTTAAGTTTTTATAATTGAAAACGTCATTCAAAACTGCCTATACAGGTGCTCAGGTCTGGAAATATTAATACTTTTTTTCAGTAAAAGTAAAAGTAGATGTGGCTCTTGGTATGGTTTCATATGCTAATTAAGCACAATGCTGTACAGTGAATATAATTAGCATACATTAGCATATGGAACAACTATCTACGAGCTCACCATACAGATACAAAATCATGAATATTTCCAAAACTATGAATCTGCTGATCTTTTTGACTAATAAAATAACATTGTTTTAATTAAGTTTTCAAATATGCAAGCTTGAATTCAAGGTCACAAGTCCACCTTAAATTAATTTGTCTCCTGTAAGATTCTGCTATGATTACTGAACCTCATGATCCTTATATAAACCAAATATTTTCATAAGACAGACACAAATTAAAGGGATAGTAATGTATCATAATAAAACCATCTCCAATTAATCTTCATAGTATTTGGGCCATGGAGAGTGTTATTTCAATACTGTCAGAGTTGTAGTTCAAGAGTAATTGAATGATAAAGTATCCCACTCCTGCCCCTTTTACTGATGTAAAATGCTCAGAGCAGCAAGACTGTCCGGATGAATCGCAGAGAAGGACAATCTTCAGTGATCATAAGGAAAATCCTGAAAAACCTGTCAAGGTGGCAGGGTTTTCATTATGCTCACAGTAAGAAGATTGTTCCTTGTTGTGATCTGTCTCGTCCCAAGACCAGATCCACATCTGAGGGGAGGCAATTTACACTAGGTAAAAAGGGCAGGAGGGGGATACTTTATCATTTAATTACTCTTGAACTATAAGTCTGACAGTATTGAAATACTCTCCATGGCTCAAATATTATGAAGATTAATTGGAGCTGCTGTTTTTGTGAACCATTACTATCCATTTAAAAGCGTATGCATCACTCAATAACTCAGTGACATTATATATTCTGAGGCATAATAAATCATATATGTTAAGAAAATCTAATTAACCTTTTGAGTGACAAAGATGTATCCAATGCATTGTGCTACAAAGAGTTGGGTATCTCTCTTGCACCCAAAGGGTTAAGATTTGTAGTATTTGGTGTGTTACTTAACATACAGGCAGTGTAACATATAGGCAGTATTATACAGGTCATATGTTAATATAATAATACTCTCATTGTATCTGAATGTATTGTATTTGTTTTAAATATTCATAATATCTTAATCTAATTATTTATTCTAATAAGGAAAGGTATATAGGGAATCCCAAGTATATTGGGCTGCCCTTTCTGATCCCCTGAAGAAGCAGATACAGGCCCATATATACACATAGCTTTGAATTAGGCACACTAAGTCCTGCCCCATGCCTCCTGTTATAAACCATTAGTATCCAGGACGACTGTATGTGATGACAACTAACATCTTTTTTAGGCTTCAGCATGGTTTTATGAAGAACAGATCATGTCAAATTATAGTAACTTGGTTAAGGGAATTGCTGTTGATGTAGTATACTTGCATTTTGCAGAATACCGTAATACTATGATACAACAGGTTACTGCACATATTAAAGGCTTTGGCCTGGGATGTGATATCTGTGCATGGATAGAGAACTGATTAAATTATAGATTGCCTATAGTTATTATAAATGGAACATTTTCTAGTTTGTCTAAAGTTGTAAGTGAGGTATCACAGGGTTCAGTCCTGGGCCCAATGCTTTTTAATTTGTTAATTAGTGATCTTGAAGTGAGCTTTAAAAGTAGTGGCTCAATCTTTGCTGATAACATTATATAGCTCCAATAGGTGTACTTAGCACAGTTTACATTTTGTATAGAGGGGGTGCAATAAGTGAAGTAATAAAGTTGTTATATAGACAATTATCATAAAGGGAACACTAGGTGAGCATACATTAGGATAGGGGGTCCCTGTCCCATAGAGCATACAATCTAAGTATAGGATGTGTGACATACAGATACAAGCAGGTAGAGGAGGAAGCACAATTTTTGAATGAGATACGGTTTACATATTACAGTAGTGCTACATTTAAAAGATGCTCTTTTAGCTTGAGTTTGAAGTTGTTAAAGGGATAGTAATACTTCGTTTTAACTTTATTTTATTTTGTAGGCATTAAAAAATCATGAAGAATGATATAAGTCTTATCTCTCAAACCTTTATGGTTTGAGAGATATTCACAAGCAAAGTTTCCCCCTCCCGCCCCTTTTACCTAGTATAAGCCATCTCTTCTCAGATGTGGAATACAGTCCATAGACCAGACAGATAACAGAGGGGTACACTCTTATTCCTATGAGAACAATGAAAGCCCTGCCCCCCTTGACAAGCTTTTCAGGTTTTTCTGTTATCTTTAATTGAAGATTGTCCCTCTCTGCAGTCTACCTGGGCACCTCCCTTCTGCTCTGGCTGAACAGTGTTACATCAGTAAAAGGGGCGGGAGGGGGACACTTTGCTTGTGAATATCTCTTAAACCATAAAGGTTTGGGAGATAAGACTTATATCATTATTCATGTTTTTTTAATGCCTACAAAATAAAATAAAGTTAAAACGAAGTATTACTATCCCTTTAAGGGTTGAGGCTTGGTGAATGCTGGGTGGTAGGGAGTTCCAAAAATAGAAAGCAGCAAGGGTAAAAGTTTTCAGTCGTGATACAGCAATAGGAGTTAAAGGAGCAGAGAGCCGTCCACCATGCCAGGTGCATAGAGGAAGTGCAAGTTTACGGCAGGATGTCAATAATGAAATTTAAGGTGGGGACAAGTGTTGGAGAACCTTGAAGGTAATGAGGAGGATTTTGAATGTAATACATTGTTTATCTGCAATGAGTTTGTATGTTCTCACTGTGTTTGCGTGGGTTTCCTCCGGGTACTCCGGTTTCCTCCCACACTCCAAAAACATACTGATAGGTGAATTTAGATTGTGAGCCCCAATGGGGACAGGAACCAATATGAGTGTAAAGCGCTGCGGAATCTGTGTGTGCTATATAAATAAAGGATTATTATTATTATTATTATTATGGGAAGCTACTACAATGATTTTAAAAGTGTGGGGTTAAGTACTGTTCTGGAAAACAGGAAGAGTATTCTGGTGGCAGAGCTAAGAATCGATTGGAGAGGAGCAATATGCTCAGTAGAAAGTCCAGTACATTAAGAGTTGCAGTAATCCAGGGAAAGGATAAGAGCATGCATGAGAATTTCTGTTGTACAGCAAGAAAGAAATGGGTGGAATTTTGCTATATTTTGAAGATCAGTTTTAATCACACTAATTGTTTATTATTATTTATTGTAAACTGATGACATTTTTTTGCTACATCATTTTAGGATTTTACACATATCAAATTCTGTTTTTCATGGTTTATCATCTATAAACATTTAGATTTCTTTGTCTTTTGTTTACACAAATATATTTATTACATTACTTTGTAATATATTTAGTTCTCCTCCTGTGGGCTGTACTTCATAAATATCATTCAAGCACTGGGATTTTCTGGCTATATTAATGGAAATGGGAGGTAGATTTTAGTCCTTAAAAGGGCTGAACTTGATGGACTTGTGTTTTCTTTCAACGTTTCAAAACAATGTAATTATGCAAATTAATCAGACGTTCTGAATGGTACAATTGAGCTTTATGCCAAAGGAATGTGCAATGCATTTCTCTGCAACAAGATGCCCACACACCCCAGCAATCAAAGGTCCAAAAAGCAATTCAGTTTAGCTATTTTGCTTCTCCTTCGTGGAAACATGAACTCATATAGATGTCCTGGATGAGTCTCATACAATTTTTATGAACTCTATATTTTAATGTTTCTCTTTATGTCCCAAGGCCCTGTGATTTCCTTAGTGGTCGGCCAGAGGTTAATTTGTTCATGATTTTCTACACAAAGAAATATTATCAATACAATTAATCATTTAGTCAGATAATCCTCAAAGCTGGCACAGTGCACAATGTCTTTCTTTAGACAATGACCTTGTGTAAAATGCCATGTCTATGTGGTATGAAAGTGCTTCTTTATGTGCCTTTTCAGTTCCTGGATGCAGTGAGACTTTTATGATATGAATTTTGCATGAAAACCACTATACCAGTATGACTAATGGCTTGCCTGAAATAATACTCGCACTTCATCAAGAAGACATCAAAATCCAAAATATGCTTTATTGTGACCCTGAGGCTGATGTACGAAGAAGAACTGAAGAATTCTGGGAAAAAAAGCATGTGCACTGTAAGTGACAAATAAAAGTCCCCTAAATCCTCATCAATTTAAATGGGATTTTTGGTCCCCTGTATGCTAGGGCAATCTAAAATGCATCACAAAGGAAAGCACTAGAGACGTCTCTACCATTCAGGAGATAAAATTATAAGATTAATGGGGACCTTTATTGTACGCTTTTGGTTTGCCCCACAAATTTTTCAGTTATTCAGCCTCGAGTTTTTAATCATAAAAATAATCGTGCGTTACTACCTTTGTGTTTTTTCTTCTTCCGGCAGCACACTATGGTCACGATGATAATGATCAGAATTAACACAACTCCAACTGGGACCACGACCGCAATGATGATAGTCGTTGTATTGTCCTTTGTTGAGGCCCCAGCATCTAGAATATATTGTAATAAAATGTTAAAGAGCAAATATTTAATAAATACATAAAAATATCACTGTAAGTTTAGGTAATATTAGAAAGGAATATGAGGAAGAGACCTGAGATGTCTTGAGAGCTTGCATCCTAAATATGTTTACTTAGCCAATAAAGGTATCAACCACAATATTTGCGTCCTGTATTTCTGTGGCTAACACGGTACCAACTCTCATCTGATGATATTAGTGCATTAATAATAGATGAAGGTTGGTACCATGTAGCCGTAGAAATACAGAATGCATACATTTTTATCAACTTTACAAAAAGATATTAGTGCATTGGCTCCAAAGAATAACATAGGCATTGAACAGTTTATCTCAGGGGCGAAGTTATCTAATTTTTATCACTCCTTGGTGCACCCTTGACCTCAGCTGGTGCTGTTAATAACAGTTTTATTCCCTCTGGACCTGATGATTCGCCTCTTCTTACATAAAAACCCCTCTATGCCTATAACAGGTAATATTCCTTGGACCTGTTTAAAACTCCTTAATGTTGCTAAAGCAGTTATTCCCTCCTATTGGAGATCGCAAGACACCCCTCCTAATGACGCATAGTGGACTAAAGTTGATCATACCCTGGATATGGAGAAATGTCATACCATTACTATGGGTAAGATGTCAGACTTTCGTTCTTTATGGGAGGCATGGTTTGCCTATAGAAATACATGGGATACTTGCATTGAGTGTTTGTATTTCTATATTATCGTCTCTTACTAATTTAGTTTTACTTTCATTTTAGGCATGTTGGCAGAAGGTGAAGGTCAATGGGTTGTAATTATTATTATCCCCCCTCCTCTCCAGCTTCCCCTATTAAAGAAGCAGTAAACTTTTTTTTTTATGAAAACACATATTTTATAGAGCTTTTCCTGCTGAATAAAACAAGGTCACTCCCACTGCTGTCAGATGTTTTATTCAAAATTTATAGCAGTTTAAATAACCAGGAAGTGAATTTACTGTGTTTACTTCCTGATAGTTCTAACTGACAGGAAATGACTCAGCAGTTTCTATCATATTCTATGGAGAACTGTATGTCTCTGACTTTTCTGACTTTCCTCTCCATTAGAATCTACCAGGAAATCTAATTAGAATTTGACCACTAGAGGGCACTGCTGCTGTAAAAAACACATGGGTTTAAACTGTAATAACTCTGGAAATATAAATCTCTCCACAGTGGGAGTACCCTTATTTTACTCAATAGGAAAATCCCTACAATATATAGTTTTTTTATAAAAAAAAGTTTACTGTTCCTTTAACATTAACATATGCTTACCACAACACTACACGGTTTACAACCACTTCTCCTCATAATTTTTTGTTATAGCTTCTTTCTGTGTAACCATAGGAATCTGAATGTACCTGTACCGTTTTTATAGTCTAATGCATATTATTATGTGGCCTATGGTATGTACTTTATTTTCAATAAAGTTTTAAAATGGAAAAACAGTTTCATTAAAAAAATAAAACAAGTATGAGTTTTAATAACTTTTAAATAAAACTCGTCTCAGTAACTGCAGACCTCGTGTTTTACTCAGTAGGAAAAGCATTACAGTATATATTTTCATAATCAATCTATACTGCACATTTAAATATGTTGTTTTTCCAGAATACAAACGATTGTTCTACCCCTTGTGTGGAAGGGAGAGGGTGCTATGATTGAAACCTTCATTTATATAAAGGGATTTAAAGGGATAGTAATGTTTCTCAAAAACAGCAGCTCCAATTAATCTTCATAGTATTGGTCCATGGAGGGTGTTATTTCAGTACTGTCAGAGTTGTAGTTCAAGAGTAATTGAATGATAAAGTACCCACCTCCCACCCCTTTTTCCTAGTGTAAGACACCTCCCCTCAGATGTGGAATCTGGTCACTTGACTGGACAGGTCACAGCAAGGAACAATCTTCTTACTGTGAGAACAATGAAAACCCTGCCCCTTGACAGGTTTTTCAGGTTTTTCCTTTTGATCACTGAAGATTGTCCCTCTCTGTGATCCATTGGACAGTCTTGCTGCTCTGAGATGAGCAGTGTTATATCAGTAAAAGGGGCGGAAGGGGGATACTTTATCATTCAATTACTCTTGAACTACAACTCTGACAGTATTGAAATAACACTCTCCATGACCCAAATACTATGAAGATTAATCAGAGCTGCTTTTATTATGAAACATTACTATCCCTTTAATACAGTTCAGGGGGAATCCATTTTCCAGAATAAAAGGAGTACTAGAACAAGAGATCTTGTCTTAAAATAAGAAAAATAAGAAGGAAAATAACAAAAATCTGTTTATAGGAAGGGTGATAGACACATGGAATAGACTCCCCAGCGAATGGGGTTGAGGCTACAACAGTAAACGAATGTAAGAACTGTTGGGATAGATATAAGGCTGTTCTAGGAACGACATAAGTCTGAGATGACTCGATAGGAAAATGGGCAGACTGAATGGATGGGCAAATTGGTTCTTTTCTGCCATTAAATTCTATGTTAACCCACTGTTATGTCTACTCTGTTAACATTGGTTATTTCATTACTTTTAAAATAATAGATACAGGTAGGACAGGTAGCGCCAAATTTCCCAACAGGCAGAGTACGTAACTGCCTAGAGCTCCAAATTTTAAGGGGCGCCTCAGATGTTCAAGCCACACCCACATTCTGTATTGTAGGTGTGGCCAGAGAAATCTCAATGTCCCTGCACTGGCTTTATAACCTTTATTATGTATTATTTAACCCCTTGGATGCTAAAGAGATACACTGAATATCTAGCAACCAAGATGTTCAAGCTTTTTTCATTCTTCCTTTGTATAGGACAAGGGTATTTTCTGCCACAGGAAAGACTGGATAGGACTGAGGGCAGGGGACAGAGGTTAGGGTTCCTTGCCTAGGGGATCCACTAGCCCTCATTTTCTTTCTCTACCCATCACTCCATCTTCTTTCTCCCTCCATTCTTTCATCTTCTTTCTCCCTCCATTTTCTTCGAACTTCCATATTCTATATTCTTCCCCATCTAGTCTACATATCTATCTCCCTATGCTTCCATCTTCTTCTTACCTCCCTCCTCTTCCTGTTTCCCTCTTCCTCATCCCTTCATCTACTTTCTCTGTCCTTTCATATTTTCTCCTCCATTCCTCCATCATCTCTCTCCCTCCAGCTTCTTCATACCGCCCTCCATCTCCCCACCTTCTTCATGCCACCCTCCATCTCCTTACCTTCTTCCACTCTCCCTCTTCTTTATCCTTTCCAATCTGCATCTGCTTCCTACCGCTCCATCTTCTTCCTTCTCATCATCTTCTCTCCATCCTTTCCACCCTGCATCTGCTTCCTACCTCTCCATCTTCTTCCTTCTCATCATCTTCTTCCACTCTCCCTCTTCTCCATCCTTTCCACCCTGCATCTGCTTCCTACCTCTCCATCTTCTTCCTTCTCATCATCTTCTTCCTCTCTCCCTCTTCTCCATCATTTCCACCCTGCATCTGCTTCCTACCTCTCCATCTTCTTCCTTCTCATAATATTCTTCCATTCTCCCTCTTCTCCATCCTTTCCACCCTGCATCTGCTTCCTACCTCTCCATCTTCTTTCTTCTCATCATCTTCTTCCTCCCTCTGTCCAACTTCTTTCTCCATTCCTCTTGCAAGTGGATGTTTTAAATCAAGGTATTAATGGGTGATGAGGAAGTATCTATTTTATTATAAGGCTGTGTGTTGCCTTTGTATTCTGCTATAGAATATGTTGTATCATGAGGGAGCTTGCAGATGCTGAGAAATTATATATTTTATTTATTATTTTGGGTGTGGGTTGTAAAGATGGGCAAGTGCATAATTACAGGGGAGGGGCATTGGGTCCCCTCAACAGAGTTTGAAAGGGGACCACCACATTTTTTACACCAAGAGGGCCAACAGGGCCATTGCACAACACTCTGATGCTCAAAATGTTAATGAACCTTCAGAAAAAATAGTGGCAGTCTAAACTAAAATCCTGCAATAATAATTGTCTTTATATTATTTGAAAAATGAGAAAAAAGAGAAAAAGGGAGCACGTGGAAGAGGTGAGGATGTAAAAAAGTGTTTCCTAGAAAAATTTGTACTGAGAATTGTTTTTGTGATTTTAATGGATTTGCACCTGCTTAACACTTTAGAGGCCAGAGGGTGGGCTAGGCATTGCAAAGCATGCCCCTCTAATCCTTAAGGGAATAGTGGGTGAGCAGTGTTCAGGTTGTGGGCATTTGGGGGTGCACTAGGACTATACACAAAGTAGGAGAAAAGGAAATATGCTCAGAAATCTTCCTTTTCTTTATCCTTGCTAGAGAGTTGGCAATAACCCTTTGAGATCCATAAGAATATGCAATGTATTACGAAGCAATGTGTTTAGTACCCCTCTGGCATTCAAAGGGTTAAGGGGCTGTTAACTTAAAAGTTGGTCTACATGTAAAACAAATGGAGCACTTCTGGATCAAAACCAACTGCAATATAGGAGATAATTAAAAATCCCTCAACTACCCTTTGATTTAATGGGACTTTTAACCCCTTGAATGCCAGAGAGACCACTCTAGCATTCAAAGGGTTAAAACTTTCTCGTATATTGCAGGGTTGTTCCACATTTTTTTGGCTTTTCATCTGTGGTGGGTGGGGCCGGATGTACATCCTAGAGCTCCCCTAGGAAAGGCACTCTAGGCTCCCTTAGCGCCACCCATGACCACACCCCTGCTCCTCACATGACCCCGCCTACAGTCTCATCCACTGTTTCTTTGCACAGAAAATATTTTTGGCCTACAACAAGCAAGGACAAAAAATCTATAACCGCGTGGTTGCTAGAAAAAAAATCTCCAATGATGTAAAGCGGAACTATCATATACACATAAGTTATCCCCAGTTAATTGTTAGTATCTCGTTAAAATAGCGTATTAAAGTTTCTTAAGTGCCGGCATGAGTTGCTATCATTACTTTGTGTCTTCTTATAAAGATTACATCAATAGGACAGCGCAGACATCTTGGTGAAGTGGGATCTGGACGTCTGCGCTGTCCGTCCCTGTCTCATCACTCATAGGTTATTTGCCAATGTGAGAGTTGCATTGTACTGTACGGTACAGGCAGGGACGGACAGCGCAGATACAGGACCCTCTTCGCCAAGATGTCTGCGCTGTCCTATTGATGTAAGGTTATGATTGCAACTTACGCCAGCACTTAAGAAACTTTATTACGTATTTCCATGATTAACAAGATGCTTACAAGTAATTGGGGGTAACTTATGTGTGCATGATAGTTCCACTATAAAGATCAGTATACAAGGGGTTGAATAATAGCCTGGAAAGGGGTATATAACCTGGTGCAGGGACATTGACATTTCTCTAGCCACACCCACAATTCTGAATGTAGGTGTGGCCATCACAGCTGAGGCATCCCTCAAAAATCAGGCTCTGGGCAGTTGCCTTCTCTGTCTATTGGGAAATCTGGCCCTGGTTGTGGCCTGGGGTTGTGAGCCAATATGGACAAAGTCATCTGTACGTAAGCAACGGCAGAGGCTTAGCAAAATGATACGTATAGGTACAGGTCCTGCACTGCGCTCTTGTGTTTTATATTCCCCACCCATAGAAACAGCCCTGCCACCATCTCCTTAATTCTGCCGCTCAGCTGGCTGCCTAGTGTGCCTAATACTTGTACCAGCTACGGGATCCTATAGCAGAATGTTTAGATTTAAAGGAGCAGAAAACTTATAGCACTTTTCCTGCTGTGGAAAATGTTTTTTTTTTTTTGTAATAGAAAACTGTCGTTTTCCATTGTGATCACCAGGCGGTGCTGTTACTACCACTTACTATAAAGAGCCATTGTCTATGACTCACGCTCTCTCATAGACGGCATTATAAAAAAAAATTATGTGTCAAAGAAAATCCAGCAATTCTGTGACAAACCAAAGAACCATATGGGAAAAATAAAGACTTCCATGGATTTAAATGCTGCTTTTAACCCTTTAAATGCCACAGTGGTCTCCAACGCATTACAAAGCAATGTTTGGGAGATCGCTCTAACATTAAAGTGGCTTAAAGCTCCATTTAAATTAATGTTAATTTTAGCAATTTGCATTTGTCCCTGTGTTACAGTTCCTTTGCAGCAGGAATGCTTATTGCCTTGGGCACTAGTTGGCGCTGTGACTAACATTTACTTAAAAAAAAGTAATCACTTGTAAATGAAAAATTTATCAGCAATTGAAATACCATTTTACTACTCAGTGGGAAAGCCTTATAACATAAACATAAATTACTGTTCTTTTAAAGGGATAGTAATGTTTCACAATAAAAGCAGCTCTGATTAATCTTCATAGCATTTGGGTCATGTAGAGTGTTATTTCAATACTGTCAGAGTTGTAGTTCAAGAGTAACTGAATGATCAAGTATCTCCCTCCCGCCCCTTTTACTGATGTAACACTGCTCACCTCAGAGCAGCAAGACTGTCCGGATGGATCACAGAGAGGGACAATCTTAAGTGAGCATAAGGAAAAACCTGTCAAGGGGGGCAGGGTTTTCCTTATGCTCACAGTAAGAAGATTGTCCCTTTCTGTGATCTGTCCGGTCAAGAGACCAGATTCCACATCTGAGGTGAGCAGTGTTACACTAGGTAAAAGGGGCGGGAGGGGGTTACTTTATCATTCAATTACTCTTGAACTACAACTCTGATAGAATTGAAATAACACTCTCCATGGCCCAAACGCTATGAAGATTAATTGGAGCTGCTTTTATTGTGAAACATTACTACCCCTTTAACTCTGTAAGGACCAGACAGGTGTGCAACACACTTATTTGAAACGAGTTACACACGTTTCTGTTCCTTAACACTTTGAGTGCCAGACAGGTAATGCATTGGATACCTCTCTGGCACTCAAAGGGTTAAAGGACTACGTCACCTATAATGATGGAAGACATTACCTGGAACACGATCCAATAGTATAATTTCCACTGTTGCAGACTGAGGCTTGCTGAGTGTTTCTATGGTAGCTAGACAAGTTATACTAACGTTTCCTTGAGGACTTATTTTTAAAATGCTCTTTGCATCGTGAAGGTCATCTTTTCTTATGGTATATTCAGTCACATAATCTAAATTATTTGCTAATGTGTTGTTTATCTCCCAGGTAATGTGTGGAGCTGGAGACCATCCTACGGCTCTACAGACAATGTCTATTGTGTTGTTTGAGAATACAGTGAGAGAGCCATTTGTAATGCTCAAGGTTCCGTTAACTGTAAGGAGAAAAAATTGCATATATGACATTAATTACCTAACACTGAGATTTATCTTCTTGTCAGCTACCTCATTAATATTTGTATGAAAACATAATCAATTGAGACATGTTTTGCCCTTGAAAGATGTTTGTGTTCTAAATTTGCTTTGCAGTTCACCTGTTTAACAGAATTAAACAATATTATATGGTTTAACCTTTTGAGAACCACAACACACCCCTTTGCAACACAACCCTTTGCAATACCTTGAGGGAGATTCACTAAGTGGTGATAAAGAGGTGATAAAGAGGAGATAACTTCTCTAGTGATATCACTTCTCCATTTCCTATGTTATTCTATGGAGCTTACGCACCAAGATTTCTTCAGCTTTGGAGACCTTAGTGAATAGGCTCTGTATAGTATAACATAGGAACTGGAGAAGTGATATCACTGGAGAAGTCATCTCTACTGTATCACCTCTTTATCACACCTTAGTGCATACCTCCCCCCTTGTGTATCCCTCTAGTACTTGAAGGATTAACCCCTTAAAGTCCATGAAGTGCAAGGACCATCATGGGAAAACGTCCCAAAAAGGACCCAGTCCTGGCACGTCATGGATTTCAGGGATTCCTGCGTGGCTGCATGCCATTTGGGGAGCCCTGAATTGAATTTGCTAAAAAAAAAAAAAAATTCTATGGCCCTTAAGTGCTGGTCACGTTCACACGCGGCCGGCCTTTAAGGGTTTAAAGGGGAATTAAACTCTTATTGTGGGAAAATAGTAAACTCAAATATAAATAGACAGATAAGTAGATGCTTGTATGGGATGAAAGATAAATAGATAGATAGATAGATAGATAGATAGATAGATAGATAGATAGATAATAGATAGATAGATAGATAGATAGATAGATAGATAGATAGAGATAATAGATAGATAGATAGATAGATAGATAGATAGATAGATAGATAGATAGATAGATATGAGATAGATAGATAGATAGATAGATAGATAGATAGATAGATAGATACATAGCTAGATAGATAGATACATAGATACCTAGATAGATAATAGATTGATATATGATAGATAGATAGATAGATAGATAGATAGATAGATATGAGATAGATAGATAGATAGATAGATAGATAGATAGATAGATAGATAGCTAAATAGATAGATAGATAGATAGATACATACATACATAGCTAGATAGATAGATAGATACATAGATACCTAGATAGATAATAGATTGATATATGATAGATAGATAGATAGATAGATAGATAGATAGATAGATAGATGAGATAAATAGATAGATAGATGAGATAAATAGATAGATAGATGAGATAGATAGATAGATAGATAGATAGATAGATAGATAGATAGATAGATAGATAGATATTAAATGTTGCTTTATTCTAGCATAGTGGTATAAAACATCAACTTTTCAGTCCTCATTTGGAACCATTTTATAGCGTTTTCTTCTGTATAAATGTAAGATACTTGTACAGCTGTGAGATGTTTCAGTGAGTTATTACTCCACATTATGGAGCAGCTGTTGCCACTATTGTGTATGGAGAACTTGTGTTGAAGAACAACGGAACAACTCCCCCATAAACTGGAATAATTACTAAAATGTTAAACTCAGCCTATGAATAATTCAACTTTGCTATATAATAACTTTTTATAGCAGTGGGTGAAGCTTTGGACAAGTCATACAATACGTTTTTTTCATAAATGTTTAGTACCCTTTAAAATAATTGTCTATATTCTGCATAGACCAATTATGTAAATGAGGGACAGCAGAGCAATAAAATACTGTATAAACATAAATGTCTATGTGAAAGATATGCATGAAATGTCAAATTGATGGGAAAAAGTCATACCAATTCCATAAAAAGTGAGACATTTTATTTAGCTTAAAGGATCAGTAAACTTTTTTAATGAAAAAATATGTATTGTAGAGATTTTCCTATTGAGTAAAATAAGGGTACTCCCACTGCCGAGAGATTTATATTTACAGAGTTATTACAGTTTAAACCCATGTTTTTTTACATTAGCAGTGCCCTCTAGTGGTCAAATTCTAATTAGTTTTCCTGTTAGATTCTAATGGAGAGGAAAGTCAGAAAAGTCAGAGACATACAGTTCTCCATAGAATGTGATTGAAACTTCTGAGTTACTTCCTGTCAGTTAGAACTATCAGGAAGTAAACACAGTGAATTCACTTCCTGGTTATTTAAACTGCTATAAATTTTGAATAAAACATCTGACAGCGATGGGAGTGACCTTGTTTTATTCAGCAGGAAATGCTCTATAAAATACATGTTTTCATAAAAATAAGTTTACTTCTCCTTTAATATATGTGTACTAGTTGAAGAGCCCGTTACACAGGCCACAGTGACACTGGCAGCCGGTCGTGGGTCAGTCATGCACAGTGGAGACTGCCCATGCCGCAGTTGATACAGTGCCAGCCAGCCTCGGTGCTGTCATGCTCAGTAGAGACTGCCCGCGCTGCGGTTGATACAGAGCTGGATGCTCCTTCAGAGCTCCCCACTCTGCATCAGCCTCGTCACAGGCACTCTCTACTGTGCATGACTGCTACTGCGCATGACTACGTCATTACACACGTTTTAGCAAATTATCATATAGGATATTGTCTACATTTCCACTAAAACACACAAGAACCCATTATCCTGCATGCCTTTGATCACTTTCTATACATCTACCCCATGCTATCTAGCTCACTTGAAAAAACAAAATCACACAAGGGGCTGAATGTATACAGGAAAAATGCTGGCCAAACTAACTGCACCATATGGGACAAAATTCCCATTAATATATATATATAGTTTTTTTCTTTTTGTTTAAAGGGATAGTAATGGTTAATTTTAAGTTGGTTTAATATTGTACACATTCGAAAAAAATTAATACCATGTAAGTCTTATATATATATCTTTCTAAGTTACCTTTTCCCGGCTGTTTTACTCAAGTCTGCCATCTAGCTGACAGCTGCAGATTCCAGTCATTTGACCAGACAGAGGCTCTTCAGCAGAGCTGAAATCACGCTATTTAGAAATAAATACTTCATTGGAACGGTCTACAAAATGTGCTTGCAAGCCAGGCACACTTTGTAGACCATTCCAAATTAAGTATTTATCTTTAGATATCGTTATTTCCGCTCTGCTGAAGAGCCACATCTGGTCAAGTGACCAGAATCTGCTTCTCACAGCTTTGCAGCTCATCAAGAACAAAGGGGAGGTACCAGAGAACTTTATGTTGCATAACGGTTTGAGAGATATGAATAAGGTCAAGTAATCTCTTTTTATTGTATATACCATATAGTTAATCCTTTTTTTTCTGACATTACTAGCCCTTTAATGCCAGAAAATAAATTCACAAGAGACTTCTCTAGCATTCAGTAGAGCCAAAAAAAACCTGTTTAAATCAATAGGAATTTTTGTTTGCACTCTGGGGTGTGGATGGTTTGCCCCAAAATTGTTCTAATTTTTCTTAGAACCTTGGTGTCACTATGAGTAAGCATGAATCACGCTTGTGCAGTTTTTCTAAAGCCTCTTCAATTCCTATACTTTCCCTAAGCACTGGAATAGTACTCTCACAGTTATCTAAATTAATCCTGAAGGTCATTGGGTTTGCATTGTGGTAAACAATACCGTTGTGAGATTACTGGAATAAAAAGAGAAAGCATGAAACGTACAAACCTTGAACGGATAGGTAGGCTTCTTTAAACGGTGATGATAAACTGTTACATTGTATAACTCCACTGTTGCTTTTATCGACATTAACAATTGTAATCTCCGAGCTAAAAGCTCCCGTTATGGTGTTTGTGCTGTTTTGCAGGCGGATTTGAGGGTCTCCAATAATCACCTGAGTTGAGGTTATGGTGGCCACTAAAGTACCTTTATAAACCCATGTAAGAGATTGCCAACCAGGTTCAACCGTGCACATAAATTTGGCGTCAGAGCCGGTGAGCACGGTGGCATTACTTGGACCCGCTATAATCTGTGAGCATAATCCATTTCCTGCATAAATAATAATAATGTTAATAAGAATTATTAATAGTCCAATAACTACATCATTAATTCTTAGGGTCATTTGTATAAAGGGAAAATTGGAACAATTTTGCGCCAGAGCAACTGCAGTAGGGGTTGGCAGCCTCTGGATGAGGATATTGGGAGTTGTAGTCTCTAACAGCTAGGTGGGTTATGCCCTAAGGTGTAAGAGGTGATGAAGAGGAGATAACTTTTCTGGTGATATCACATCTCCAGTTCTTATGTTATTCTATGGAACCGTTGCACTACGATCTCTCCCATTTGAGATACCATAGTTCATAGGCTCCATAGAATAACTTAAGAACTGGATCTCACTGGAGAAGTTATCTCTTCTTTATCACCTCTTTATCACATCTCCCCTTGGAGTACCAAAGCTTACCTACCCTTGAACTGCACAATGGGAAACAAAACATTCTCTTTGATAGTAATTGGTATTTCAAGTCTTGAATTCTAGAGGGATCACAAATGCATTGATTCTGTATAGTTAACTCTTAAAGAGATAGTAACGTTTCATAATAAAAGCAGCTCTAATTATTCATCATAGTATTTGGACTTTGGAGAGTGTTATTTCAATGTTGTCAGAGTTGTAGTTCAAGAATAATTCAATGACAAAGTATCCCCCTCCCGCCCCTTTTACTGATGTAACACTGTTCAGCCAGAGCAGAAGGGAGGTGCCCAGGTAGACTGCAGAGTCAAGGGGGCAGGACCTTCATTGTTCTCATAGGAAGAAGATTGTCCCCTTCTGATATCTGTCTGGTCTATGGACTGCATTCCACACCTGAGAAGAGATGGCTTACACTAGGTAAAAGGGGGGGAGGGGAAACTTTGCTTGTGAATATCTCTCAAACCATAAAGGTTTGAGAGATAAGACTTATATTGTTCTTCATGTTTTTTAATGCCTACAAAATAAAATAAAGATAAAACGAAGTATTACTATCCCTTTAAATACTTGAGCCACCTCCAGCATTCAAGGGATTACAATAGCCAAAGGGTTTAGAAATGAAAATAAATGCTCTTTGCCCTCCAAAACACTAATTCTACATACACAGTGTATGGAAATTGGAACATGCTAGAAAATGGAAAAAGCTGCCATCATTATGAAATGCAGAACCTCCTGACCTTAATCCACACACCCCATTTAGTATAAGCAACCAATAATAATGCATTAACCAGCAACAAACTCTAGTAATTTAATGCATGATCCCTTACTTGTGTAGTGAATATTTAACTCAGTGATTTTCAGAGTTTTATTTTTTTGGACACTTAAAAAATGGTTACCTATAGAGTAAGTTAATACAGGCCTAGATCCGTGTTATTACTGGTTTTAACTAACTGATTCCCAAGTCTATGGATAAAATTATGATAAAATCAGTGATAAACTGCATTGGAACTGAGGCCACAGTTACAGATTAAAGAGATAGTAATACTTGCAAATTACTAATCCCATATTGTAGCTGTGTTAAAAAGAAACGTATTGCCCCCAGTGTCATCTCTCAAACCCTTATGTTTTGAGAGATGATAGCACTCAAAGTTCCCCCCTCCCTCCCCCTTCCCTGACTGAATGCTGACTGCAGGGATATCCGGTATTACTTGCATCAGGCGGCTCTGCAGCATTGCCGAGAGCGCGTTTATAAAAAAAGAAATCTATCACTAAAACGGTCTTCTACGTGTGCTTGCAAACCAATCACACTGCAAACCAATCACACGTAGAAGACCATTTCAGTGAAAGAATTATTTTTTATAAACACAATCTCGGCTCAGCTGCAGAGCCCCCTGATGCACATAAGACTGTCGTACGACAGCTTCCCCTGCAGTCAGCGTTCAGTCAGGGAAGGGGGAGGGAGGGGGGAACTTTGAGTGCTATCATCTCGCAAACCATAAGTGTTTGAGAGATGACACGGGGCAATACGTTTCTTTTTAACAAAGCTACAATATGGGGATTAGTAATTTGCAAGTATTACTATCCCTTTAAGTTTTTTCATGTTACGTTTCATCATCACTGGAAAAATGTGTAAATGCTATAGTAGTCTAATGTACAAGGAAAAGTTTGTTAGTCCAGTGGTGTAGACAAAAAATGAAGGAGTATCTCAGTATGCAATAATAGCGGGGGTTTTTTGACTAACATTCCATTTTAAAGATACATTTTCAAGAGTCGTAAGCTCCCTTTGTCAAATCAAAATCATACTTTCATCTGGAATCTACACCGCAGGACTAACATGGCTATGTGTCTGACTTGATAAAGGGAGCTTCTTGCTCTCAAAAGCTTGTCCTTAAACAAACTTTCATCAAAATTAAATTGCCCCCCAAATTCGTATTAACATAGTTATATGCATATATATATACTTTTATTATGCTGAATAACTCCATTCGGGGAGCCCTGAATTGGATTCTCAAAAAAAAAAAAAATGGTCCATGGTTCTTAAAGGGATAGTAATACCTAAAATGTAAAAAAAAATATGTTGTAGGGTTTATCCCCCTGAGTAAAACAAGAGTACTCCTACTGCTGAGAGATGTTTCATTCAAAAGTTATTAATTTTCAAAGTTGAATTTTTTAGGTGCAATATCACAGTGGCCTGAAATTGTACAGTGGTGCTGTTGCTACACGATCCTATGGACAGCTCTGGTCTCAGGACCATAAATCTCCATAGGATGGTGTAGCAACAGCGCCACTGTAAAATTTCAGGCCACTGTGATATTGCACCTAAAAAATTCAACTTTGAAAATTAATAACTTTTGAATGAAACACCTTTCAGCAGTGGGAGTACTCTTGTTTTACTCAGGGGGATAAACCCTACAACATATTTTTTTTTTTTTTTTTTTTTTTTACATTTTAAGTATTACTATCCCTTTAAGTGCCGGCCGCATGCACACACAGCCAGTCCTTAAGGGGTTAAGGTACCAAAAGGGACTGACAGTGCAGGCGCATAGATTGGCTACAGCAAGATCCCTGCTGCTGATGTCTGCCGAACATGTTGTATTTCTCAATAATGCCGGACTTATTCAGGATAATAAAAGTATGTATATGCGTATTGCTATGTTTATAAGGATTTGGGGGGCAATTTAATTTTGATGAAAGTTCCATTTTAAAACACCTTTTTTACTTAGTGAAAGGAGCTTGCTGCCCTTGAAAGCTTGTCCTTAAAATTAAATACTTGTCCAATAAAAAAAGGTAATATAACATACTGCGCTAGTCATTCATTTGTTTTATGATTTTACTTCACCTTTGAACCTAAGTCTAATACACAAGATGATAAAGGCCTGGCCTCATATTGCTCTTGCTTTATGGTTTGAGAGATATTCGCTTTTAAAGTTCCCTGCTCCCTGACGTCAGCTCTCTAGCTGACTACAGGGGAATCCAGTCCTGGGACTGGTGGAGGCTCTGCAGCAGAGCTGAGATCGCGTTAATGAAAAAGAAATCCTTCACTGAAACGGTCTTCTATGTGTGCTTGCAAACTAAGCACACGTAGAAGACCGTTCCAGTGAAGGATTTCTTTTGCAATAACACAGTATCGGCTCTGCTGAAGAGCCTGCACCGGTCCCGGGACCAGATTCCCCTTCAATCAGCTAGAGCGCTGACGTCAGGGAGCAGGGAACTTTGAAAGCGAATATCTCTCAAACCACAAAGGTTTGAGAGATGTCACTGGGAGCATTTAATTTCTTTTTTTAAGGGCTATAAGACGCAGAATTGTAAAATGTAAGTATTACTATCCCTTTAAGAAACAAACTGAATTTCTGGTTTGGATCAAACTGTTCAGAACAAAAGACAGAGTTGTAGTATACTGTAATATTTATATACCTTGAAGCCCTTTACTGTTTAACTTGGGGTGAACTGTAAAGGGATTTTAAAAAGTTACCTATAAACATTCTGTGCCATACAATGTAAGACTAAAGGCAATAAAATGCAATGTGATGTAAATTAGACCATAACGTATAATGTAAGATCTAGATTAAAGAACAAGTTGTACATGTGCCACAAACTGACATTTTCGCATTTTAGAAAATCAAGTACATTTCTTCTTGAGATTGCTACATTAGTTTCACAGTAGTATGTATCTAGCATTTAATGCAGGGACATATGTGTTATACCTGCTGAGCCAAATTATTTTAAGTATCATCATATTGTAAGACTGACCAATTAATAGAAATATCCTCTATAATAGTTTGCTAACGATGTTTGTCAGAAGCCGCCATGCGAAGTAGAGATGGCTGCGTGTGCTGCAGTTATGCGCAGTAGAGACTGCCTGTGCTGCGGCTGATATGGAACGAGGCAATCCGAATTTAGACCGTGGTCCTGTCTGTGCACCTTCCTGGGACACCTTGGTCTCAGGAAGGTGCGCAGAGAGGACCATAGTCTGAACTTGGAGCGCCCCGCTCCATATCAGCCGCATTGCGTTCCAGCACTCAGTACTGCGCATGACTGCAGCGCCGTCACTGTTGGCCTGTGTACACAGGCTTTAAAACTAGTTGTAAATATTGGAAAACTATACATTAAACCAGTGCTCTCCAAGTTCAGTCTTCAAAGGCCACCGACAGGCCAGGATGTAATGATTTCCCTGATAAAGCACAGGTGAGTTAATCAGTGGATCATTCATTGTGACTGACTCACCTGTGCTTAATCAGGGAAATCCTTATATCCTGGACTGTTGGTGGCCCTTGAGGACTGAACTTGGACAGCCCTGCATTAAACCTTTGAGTTTCAGAGATGAGTGTACCACATCGTTCTCCAATGCATTGCATGCTCCTCTGGCACTCAAAGGTTTAAGGCAATGCTTCTTCACAAGCTGTGGCACGTTGGTGTGCTTTGGGTACCAGCTTAATGTGCCACTTTTTTCTGTGAAGACGTTGATAAATATGTGAGTGTTGAGTTTCCAATGTACAGACATTGCTGTGCTCAATATCTTAGATTTTGTCATTCTGACACCTAAGAATAATTACGTATTTTATGAATTTGTTCCCTTCACTATGCACTTGATAAATGACCAATAACATTTTAGGCATGCCCTAAAAATTCTTACGTGTTTCACACCATACGGAGCTTAATCATAACGACCAGACACGTGGCTGGCAGTTAAGGACCACCGACCTTTTTTTTTTATTATTCACGCAATGGATTCAGGGGTCCCCAAGTGGTGTTCAGCTGCACGGAGACCCTTGAATTCCATCACTTGCCAGGACTGTCATGACTCCTAAAAGCAAGTTTACCCATGCTGGTCCTGGCACGTCATAATTTCCTAACGAGTTAAGCACCATGTTATAACAAAGGAGTAATATGAAGTGTAGTCTGTTAATGACCTAGTACCCATATTATCCATAGAGGTAGATATGCCAGTAGCTAGCAGGACTGTAGAAGGATTGTAAGCATGGGTGGCTAATAAACTCTACCAGGTTCTATCTGAAAAAAAAAGAATAAGCTTCAGTGGGTGGAGACTGAATCCAGTAGTCCTGCTAGTGAATGTCATGTCTACCGCTGTGGACGTGACATCCAGAATAGACTGAAGATGTTACCTCTTGAACCAAAGAGCAAGGACAGAATTCATAGAGGCATCAGGATGTCCTATCTATAGTAAAGTATGTTTGCAGTTATTATTAAGTATTATTGTTCCATTAATTAGGCAAAAACATATTGGGGGAGATTCACTAAGAGGTGATAAAGTGGAGATGATATCACTTCTCCAGTTCCTATTTTATTCTATGGAGCCTATGCACTAAGATGTCTTCAGCTTTGCAGATCTCAGTGCATAGGCTCTATATAGAATAACATAGGAAATGGAGAAGTGATATCACTGGAGAAGACATCTCTTTATCACCGCTTAGTGAATCCCCCCAGTGTATACATTTCTGATTGTTAATAAATAATGTTATTAGAACAATTCCCTATATCAGGCATGTCAAACTCGAATACAGATGAGGGCGACATATTCAATGATTCTGTCTAAGGAGTGCCACAGCACTGGTTGCTTATGTCTGCACTATTATTTTGTTGGGGAGGTCTGGGGAGAGGAATAAATTGTACTTAATTTGCTGCTTTGCTGTGGCTGTTCTCATAATGAGGCCAGGGTATAGTTTACCTCTAGAACTGGGGAAGGCAACATTTGGATCTCAAACAGTTTGATAATATAATTCCCATCATCCCCAACCAGTCAGAGGTTGCCTGCTCTGCTCTAGAAAGTGACAGGCTAATAATCAGGTTGAATGAAAATGGACTTTGGACCAGCAGGAACGCAAAGTAATTAAAAGGAGGAGTCCTGTTGAGGGCCACGTTTTATTAACTAGGGGCCACATGTTTGACACGGCTTACTTGGTAACACATACAATAACATAAATAACTATGGTTTTATAGACAACTATTGTAAAGTTACATTACCTGATAATAAACACAGCAATAAGGCTTTCAGAGCAAATGACTTTCTGTATCCTTCCATCAGCTTTGATCTGAATCAGTGCCTGAACCCTTAAATAAAATAGATTCCATGAAACACAGTTCAAATACCTCCACCATATATACTGGTCAGGGCAATCTGTTACCTGAGTTGATATGTTGTTTTAGGAGCTTCTATCCTGCTTTGAGGACAGGTCTAGGGCACTGGTTCTCAACTGGGGCACCATGGAACCTTGGCACAATGTGAGCGCCAGTTTAAGGTGGCACTTTTTTCTATAAAGACTTTTGACATAAAAGTGTGTTGTGTTTCATTGAAATGGTGGAATAAAATACAATATGTCTTTTTTTTGTAATGATTGCGCAATATGAAAAAAACGTATATGCATGCCATAAAATGACCTAAACAGTGTAAAGGGTACCCAGAAAATTCCAGACTGCATCTTAGGGGTGCCCTGAGCAGACTTAATTTAGAACCAGTTAATGAAAGTACCTTTATTCGAGCGGTGGTTTTACTAATATGATTCCATGGTGTAATGTGTTCTTGAACCAGTCCTAACACTAATGTGATAAGCTACAATGCTGATAATTGCTTAATGCCATGTATTAAAGGGATAGTGATACTTAAAATGTAAAAAAAAAATATGTTGTAAGGTTTATCCCCCTGAGTAAAACAAGAGTACTCCCACTGCTGAAAGGTGTTTTATTCAAAAGTTAGTAATTTTCAAAGTTGAATTTTTTAGGTGCAATATCACAGTGGCCTGAAACTGTACAGTGGTGCTGTTGCTACACGATCCTATGGACAGCTCTGGTCCCGGGACCATAAATCTCCATAGGATGGTGTAGCAACAGCGCCACTGTACAATTTCAGGCCACTGTGATATTGCACCTAAAAAATTCAACTTTGAAAATTAATAACTTTTGAATGAAACACCTTTCAGCAGTGGGAGTACTCTTGTTTTACTCAGGGGGATAAACCCTACAACATATTTTTTTACATTTTAAGTATTACTATCCCTTTACACAAGGTGAGGATGAAATGGTACAACTTTCCTCCATTTTCCTGCCTATGATAAGGAGGAGGCATATAGGACTTGCTCACATTGAGTTTAAATCTTTGAGTGCCAGAGAGGTCTCCAACACATTGCAATACAATGTGTTGATTACCTGTCTTGAACTCATAGGGTTAAAGTCTGAGTGCATTCATCTGTATACATTAAAGTGATAGTAATACTTAGAAATAAGTATATTTCATTCAATATGAATTAAAAAACTAAATTACTTGCACCAAGTCCTATCTCTTAAACCTCGGTGGTTTGAGAGATATAAGCTGTCCAAGTGCCGCTTTCCCTCCCCTTGTATGCACGGCAGCTTTCCTAGTTACAGAAGCAGATCCCGGTTCATAGACCGTCCTGCGCTCTTCAGCAGAGCCGTGATCACGCTAGTCAGGAAGGAGTACTTCATTTGAACGGTCTACAACGTGTGCTTGTAAACCAGAGATAGGACTTGGTGCAAGTAATTTTGTTTTTTAATACATATGGAATTAAATATACTTATTTCTAAGTATTACTATCACTTTAATGTGATCATATTCTATAGCTTATGCCCCAAAGCACGGGAGTAGGAGTTACTGGCTAACACCAGAGGAGCTGTGCTCGCTGATTAGTACATTTCCATGCTGTTTACATACTACAGTATGTACTATAGCGCAGGGGTATGTAACTTTTTACTTCTTTCCAGCTGAGACTATGGGAGTTATGAACTAAAGTGTGATATCACTTCTCCAGTTCCTAGATTTTTCTGTAGAGCCAATGCACTAAGATCTCCAAAGTCAGAGAAATATTAGTACATTGATTCTATAAAATAACACAGGAACTGGAGAAGTGGAATCACTGGAGAAGTCACCTCTGCTTTATCTCCTCTTTAACATACCTTAGTGCATTTCCTCTCATGACTCCCAGTGACTATTTGGGAGTATGGGACTTGTAGTTCGCAACAGCCTGAGATGTAAAGGTTACTTTCCTCTGTTGCTATATCAGAGAACTCACCCACCCAGTTCCTCCAACTTCCTGCCCACTTCAAATTCCCACCCTGTTCTGCCCACTACCCACCCACTTCCTGCCCACTTCTCCTTCCCACCCTGTTCCTCCTTCTTCCTGCCCACTTCTCCTTCCCATCCTGTTCCTCCTTCTTCCTGCCCACTTCTCCTTTCCACCCAGTTTCTCAAACTTCCTGCCCACTTCTCATTCCCACCCTGTTCTTCCCACTTACCACCCACTTCCTGCCCACTTCTCCTTCCCACCCTGTTCCGCCTACTTCCTGCCCACTTCTCCTTCCCACCCTGTTCTGCCCACTACCCACCCACTTCCTGCCCTCTTCCCAAGTATCATGTACAAACCCCCTTCCACCCAATTAAGCTCCACCCCTTTATGTTGCAGATCACATAATTTACCTTCCTCTGGTTGCAGCATGAGCCCTTTCCGGGGGCTCAAGCAGAAGATGTTCCCAGGTATGGCTGTTGCCTATCCCTGTGCTATAGCATGCAAGAGAAGGTTAACTACCTGCACCAGAGGCCTTCCAAGGATCACAGAGCTGTTTCTGGGCTTTAATTTGGGGGTATCTGCTTCAAAGGGGACATCATTGACTTATCACATGTTAAATGGCTGCAGGTAACATACACTGAAAATGGTAATGAGTCGTCAGCTATTTGTGTAGTCACTGCAGAGAGACAGGAAACGGAAAAAAAGCACATTTTAAAAAAATGCAAAAATAATGAAAAACACAGAATATCTTTAACCCATTGAGTGCCGGAGGGGTGCCCAATTCATTGCAAAGACCCATCCGGCACTCAAAGGGTTAACCCTTTGCACTGCATATCCTCTGTCTCTCAAAGCCTTAAAATGTTTAATATTTCTTGGGGGGGGGGGGGGTCTGAAACATGATTAACCCTTTCAGTGCCAGAGGGGTGCGCAATACATTGCAAAGCCCTCAGGCACTGAAAGGGTTAAAAATAAAGCAATTTGGGATGGATTCTATTGCAGGTGCTAATTTTATCTCTGGGTTTATCTCCAGTTCTCCCCATAGACTTTAGTAGGAACATTTTTGATAAAACAGGTGTTAACATTTAGCACCTTCAATAGAATCTAGGGCTTTATCTTTACTGATTTAGGGTTGCCATATCTCTGGATTTTTTTTAGGACAAATCCTGTTTTTTAGGGGCTTAAAGGATAATTCACTCCTTCTAATAGTAAACCCCCATTTACCTTATTATGGTCTGAAATCCTAACTGCCCTTAAGAATTTCGCCTCTGTGTCTTTGTGCAGGAGATAACATATTTAAGCAAATCCTGGATTTTATGTTCATGGAGGCGGACTTGATTTTTACTGGCATTTTTTTTCATACTGAAGCAGAGTGTAAGAGTCTACTTAACTCTTTAATGATAAGTTGGACATGCAAAGCATTACAGACTAATGTATCACACACTCTTATGGTCCTTAAATGGATAGTAATGTTTCATAATAAAAGCAGTTCTAATTAATCATCATAGTATATGGACTTTGGAGAGTGTTATTTCAATTCTGTCAGAGTTGTAGTTCAAGAGTAATTCAATGACAAAGTATCCCCCTCCCTCCCCTTTTACTGATGTAACACTGTTCAGCCAGATCAGAAGGGAAGTGCCCAGGTAGATTGCAGAGAGGGACAATCTTCAATTAAGATAAGGGAAAAACCTGAAAAACTTGTCAAGGGGGGCAGGGCTTTCATTGTTCACATAGGAAGAAGATTGTCCCCTGCTGTTATCTGTCTGGTCTATAGACTGCATTCCACATCTGAGAAGAGATGGCTTACAGTAGGTAAAAGGGGCGGGGAGGGGGAAACTTTGCTTGTGAATATGTTAAACCATAAAGGATTGAGAGATAAGACTTATATCGTTCTTCATGTTTTTTAATGCCTACAAAATAAAATAAAGATAAAACAAAGTATTACTATCCCTTTAAAGTGTAGCAATTACCCTGAACAGCGAGCAGATTTTGAGGCCCTGTGATCCTTCTAACAACTGTCATGTCTGCCTCCATGGACATAACATCCAGAACTGATTGATGATATTATCTCTTGGACAAAGACACAAGGGCAAAACTCATGGGGGCCATTATGATTCTCTGCTCATTTTAAGGTAATTGGGGAGTTATTATTAGGGAGTTTTAGTTTTCCTTGAAGCGTTTGTCCACTCATAATTTTATAATATGCTGACAATGTCCTGGAATTTGAACTTGATTTCAGCTTTTTTCTTTATTAATTGCATTGTGGTGAGTGTAGGAAGGTTCCCCATGCTCACAACTTGAAGCTATGTTTCTACTGCTGCAGGAGCAGCATGTGAATTCTGTGACTGTGTGAGGGTAACTTGTCAGACACACACCTTCACACAGTGAGCACTTTGGATCAGAAAGTTTGGTGCCTGAGTCAGTGCTAATACTGCTCCCTGCCCTGTTGCCTTCCTGTGCACAGTACCCCTATGGGACCAATACTGTTAGTAATCCTAAGGCTCTTCTCGCTGCTGCTGGCCCACAGTCCATGCCAAAGGCTTGTGCGGTCCATTAATAAATATGGAGATTCTTCCAGTGCCCAAAATTTGCACATTACTTAAAGACTATTGTTTTATAATGCATTGTTCATCCCTCCAACATCCAAAGGGGTGCCAGAAAGGTATCCAACACATGCTACCACAATGTATTAGATACCTCTCTGGGAATCAAAGGGTTAAATCCTGTTGCTAAGTTGTATGTCGTCCTCTGTTTTGAGACTTAATTCTATTCTACATTTCACAATGTGTAACACAGCAGACTTTATAAGCACTGCAAAAATTGTATGTTGACTTGAGTGTCATCTATAGGACATTTGCCTAGCATCTAAGGGGTTAAACTGCTATATTAAAGCTAACAATATTGATATCCTAATTAAACTACTTGAGATCTACAATTCTTGTAATAATAGTGGTAGATTCCCCGGAAGTGCACTGTAAGGTATGTTTCCCCAAAGAGACATTCAGAGTAATGTAGTATTATACTGCCATCTGGTGTCCATATTTAGGAATGTCTCAGGGAAATTTGCATTAAATTGCTTTTAGGTTACTAAGATCGTTTTTCAAATAAGTTGTGTTTATTAACCCCTTGGTTTCTATAGAGGTCTCTAACACATTCCTGCATTGGGCACCTCTCTAATTTCCAAAGGTTTAAACCACAGGGATATCTGTTTGTTTATGCATTCAATGGCCAACCGTAGTAATCACATGCAGTTATTAACCCTGGCTCTGAAACCAAGACACTAAAAATGTTTCCATGTATGTATCAAAGGGCGAGCCTAATAAACTGACTTGTAATAGGATAAATGTATGTAAACAGTGACCTTGTGAGAATAGCTGTACAGATGATAAGTCCTGAAACTGGACAGAAAAGGAGGAAAGCACCAAACTGCAACGTAGATGCATCTCTGAATGCTCTTGTATGGATTAACCCTTTGAGTGACATAGGGTTGTAAAAGCCTTGCATTGCACACCTCTTTGGAGCTCGAAGGGTTAAAGGGATAGTAATGGATCATTTTAACTAAATTGAATATTGTAGATATTAAAAAATAAAGTAATTGATGCCAGTCTGATTTCTCAGCCATTTATAGTTTAAGATATTTACGATTACAAAGTTTCCTTCTCCAGGCCGTTTCACAGAAGTCTGCCCTCTAGCTGACAGCAGGAGATTCTGGTCCCATGACCGGATGGTGACTCTTCAGCAGAGCTGAAATAGCGCGATCTAAAATCAAATACTTCTTTGGAACGTATATGTTTTTAGATATTGCTATTTTTGTTCTGCTGAAGAGCCGCCGGTCAGTCAAATGACTGGAATCTGCTGCTGTCAGCTAGAGGGCAGACTTCTATGAAACGGCCTGGAGGGGGGAAGCCTATGATTAAGTGAGGTATAAGTCATCACGAAACGCATTAGGTGACTAGTCCCGCGCACCACGAATCATTACTTCGATCATTCATGGATGCTTTTACAATAATAGAATAAAGTTTTGAACTTTTCAACATATGTACTGAATTTGGCTGATATCGCTTTGGTGGGCCTAACTGCGCTTCCCTCCTGTTGTCCTCTTGTATGTGGAGTCATGGTTACGATCGTGGGGAGCTGCACCGAGTCTGCCAACCCTAATGAGGCAGGGTGAGTGCATTATTTTACTGAGAGTGTTAATTATAAGTAGCGACTGTTTCACAGAAAATTTGCTGGGGGGAACTTTGTAATCATATATCTCTCAAATTATAAATGTTTGAGAGATCGGACTGGCATCAATGACTTTATTTTCTTAATATCTACAATATTAAATTTTATTAAAATGATCCATTTCTATCTCTTTAAGTACAAGAGGGGTTTGTAACACATTGTGAAGCAATGCACTAAACACCCCCTTTGGTCCTTAACCCCTTAAGGATCAGCTGTTCCAGGGTTGGGTTTCCTTTAAGGACCAGATAAGGAAATTCAACACGATGGCACAAGTGACTGATCACTTAGGGGTCTGATAGTGACTGCTTCAGTCTTGGAGAGGTCAAATTCAGAGCCCGCTACTACTCACAGTCCTCCCCAGGGGAGAGCTGGCCTGGGGGGGCAAAGGGGCAATTGCCCCCTGGCCCAATCATATATCTGGGCTTGTGGGCCACTGACTCACTCAGTCTCCCACTTGATGCTATAAACAGAGCTACACTAGTGATATCACAGAGCTTAGAATTGATTTGGCACTACACAAAGCTACAATCCAAATGGAGCTACACTAGTAGCATAAACCATTTCCCTTGTAAGCTCTACGATATCATTACTGTAACTCCATTACAATTGCATGGTCTGAGATATTGCTAGTCAGCTCCATTTCAACTATAAGCTCTGTAGTATCACTAGTGTAGCCCCATTTTAATAGGAAGCTATGTGGTATCACTAGTTTAGCTCAATTTCAGTTGCAAGCTATGTGGCAACACTAGTGTAGGTTCTCTTTAATTGTGGCTCCTTGGCAACACTTAGGCTGAGACGATGGGCTGAAATGATAGCAGAAATGGGCCACTTGATTTCAATTTCCCCCCAAGCCACAAGTTGCCAGCCCTCCCCTGGTTCTCCCGCAGGAGCGATGTAAGTATAAAATTGCATGACGTGCCAGTACCATCACGGGTTCTTTAGGCAAGGACAGCAGTGACGGTCCTGACACATCACTGGTCCTTAAGGGGTTAAAAAGTTAGAAACATTTGACATCCATTAAATAACGGTGGTTTTGTCTATTTGGAACAGGGGAATAGATATTTATTTTTGGGGATGTACTGTAAAATCTTGTGTATAATACACACAATTTTGCCCCTCTTCTCCTTATGTGAAGTGGGGGGTGAGTATTGCACATGAGAAAAATTATTTAAAAAAAATGCCATTTTTGCACCTCTTCCCTCCCTCCTCACCTTACCCATAACCATCTCTCCCCCTCATTACTCTGATTTCAGCATCCTGACAGGGTCCCAGTGGGTGACATGCTTACATCCACCACCCACTTCCAGCATTGCCCTGCCAGGACCTCCTCAGCCTCTCCAATGGTAGTGTCTTGCGAGGACCCTGCAATACAATAGCTATGCTCATTTGTTCTATGGTATTGCCCTGCGAGGACCTTGCAATACAATAGCTATGTGCATTGGTTCTATGGTATTGCCCTGGAAGGAACTTGCAATACAATAGCTATGCACATTGGTTCTATGGTATTGCCCTGCGAGGACCTTGCAATACGATGGCTATGCTCATTGGTGCTATGGTATTGCCCTTCGAGGACCTTGCAATACAATAGCTATGCTCATTGGTTCTATGGTATTGCCCTGCGAGGACCTTGCAATACAATAGCTATGCACATTGGTTCTATGGTATTGCTCTGTGAGGACCTTGCAATACGATGGCTATACTCATTGGTGCTATGGTATTGCCCTTCGAGGACCTTGTAATAAAATAGCTATGCTCATTGGTTCTATGGTATTGCCCTGCGAAGACCTTGCAATACAATAGCTATGCACATTGGTTCTATGGTATTGCCCTGCGAGGACCTTGTAATACAATAGCTATGCACATTGGTTCTATGGTATTGCCCTGCGAGGACCTTGCAATACGATGGCTATGCACATTGGTTCTATGGTATTGCCCTGCGAGGACCTTGCAATACAATAACTATGTGCATTGGTTCTATGGTATTGCCCTGCGAGGACCTTGCAATACAATAGCTATGTGCATTGGTTCTATGGTATTGCCCTGCGAGGACCTTGTAATACAATAGCTATGTGCATTGGTTCTATGGTATTGCCCTGCGAGGACCTTGCAATACAATAGCTATGCACATTGGTTCTATGGTATTGCCCTGCGAGGACCTTGCAATACGATGGCTATACTCATTGGTGCTATGGTATTGCCCTGCGAGGACCTTGCAATACGATAGCTATGTGCATTGGTTCTATGGTATTGCCCTTCGAGGACCTTGTAATACAATAGCTATGTGCATTGGTTCTATGGTATTGCCCTGCGAAGACCTTGCAATACAATAGCTATGCACATTGGTTCTATGGTATTGCCCTACGAGGACCTTGCAATACAATAGCTATGTGCATTGGTTCTGTGGTATTGCCCTGCGAGGACCTTGCAATACAATAGCTATGTGCATTGGTTCTATGGTATTGCCCTGCGAGGACCTTGTAATACAATAGCTATGTGCATTGGTTCTATGGTATTGCCCTGCGAGGACCTTGCAATACAATAGCTATGCACATTGGTTCTATGGTATTGCCCTGCGAGGACCTTGCAATACAATAGCTATGTGCATTGGTTCTATGGTATTGCCCTGGAAGGAACTTGCAATACAATAGCTATGCACATTGGTTCTATGGTATTGCCCTGCGAGGACCTTGCAATACGATGGCTATGCTCATTGGTGCTATGGTATTGCCCTTCGAGGACCTTGCAATACAATAGCTATGCTCATTGGTTCTATGGTATTGCCCTGCGAGGACCTTGCAATACAATAGCTATGCACATTGGTTCTATGGTATTGCTCTGTGAGGACCTTGCAATACGATGGCTATACTCATTGGTGCTATGGTATTGCCCTTCGAGGACCTTGTAATAAAATAGCTATGCTCATTGGTTCTATGGTATTGCCCTGCGAAGACCTTGCAATACAATAGCTATGCACATTGGTTCTATGGTATTGCCCTGCGAGGACCTTGTAATACAATAGCTATGCACATTGGTTCTATGGTATTGCCCTGCGAGGACCTTGCAATACGATGGCTATGCACATTGGTTCTATGGTATTGCCCTGCGAGGACCTTGCAATACAATAACTATGTGCATTGGTTCTATGGTATTGCCCTGCGAGGACCTTGCAATACAATAGCTATGTGCATTGGTTCTATGGTATTGCCCTGCGAGGACCTTGTAATACAATAGCTATGTGCATTGGTTCTATGGTATTGCCCTGCGAGGACCTTGCAATACAATAGCTATGCACATTGGTTCTATGGTATTGCCCTGCGAGGACCTTGCAATACGATGGCTATACTCATTGGTGCTATGGTATTGCCCTGCGAGGACCTTGCAATACGATAGCTATGTGCATTGGTTCTATGGTATTGCCCTTCGAGGACCTTGTAATACAATAGCTATGTGCATTGGTTCTATGGTATTGCCCTGCGAAGACCTTGCAATACAATAGCTATGCACATTGGTTCTATGGTATTGCCCTACGAGGACCTTGCAATACAATAGCTATGTGCATTGGTTCTGTGGTATTGCCCTGCGAGGACCTTGCGGTCCTCACAAGACACTACCATTGGAGAGTCTGAGGAGGTCCTGGCAGGGCAATGCTGGAAGCGGGCAGCGAATGCAGGCATGCACAGGCACTCTTGTTTTCCCCTAAAATCTTGGATATAATATACACCTGCGTATTATATACAGGTGCATATTATACCTGAGACTTTACAGTATGTTTAACCAATGTGCAAGTGTAATCTCGCATTGTAGTAAATGTACGCACTTAATTAACCCTCTGAGTGCCAGAGATGTATCCAATGCATTACTTTTCAGGCACTTAAAGGGTTACATTCATTTTATGAATGTCGCATTTTTCAATAAGTGAATTTTGTTTTAAAGGATAAGTAACATCTCCTAACAAAGAATAACAGCCTCTCCCCCCATTTACTATGGACTAATGGCCCCTATGAACTGTACACCTGAACCTCTGTTCAAGATATAACAACAACCTGGATGTCTTGATCATGGAGGTGGACATGACAGTTGCTGCTGTTCTTGCATGCTGAAGCAAGAAGAGTGTAAAGGTTTTGTTAACCCTTTAAGGAACGCATTGAAAAGCAATGCTCTGCACACCTCTCTGGTTCTTAAAACATTAAAGGGACAGTAATATCCCATAAAAAATTTTTACAGTTATGAAGAGTATAAATTATTAATCAAAGTGCTCCAAACCCAAGTCCCCCCCTTCCTCCCCTTCTCCTGATGTCAGCTGTAAAGCTGACAGCAGGAGAATTGAGTTGTACGACTTGAGGAGGCTCTGCAACAGAGCTGAGATCTCGTTATCTATAAAGAATTAATTCATTGGAAAGGTCTAAAAAGTGTGCCTGGTTTGTAAGCACAATATGTAGATCTTTCTAATGAATGACAAAGTATCCCCCTCCTGCCCATTTTACTGATGTAACACTGCTCAGACAGATCAGAAGGGAGGTGCCCAGGTAGACTGCAGAGAGGGACAATCTTCAATTAAGATAAGGGAAAAACCTGATAAACTTGTCAAGGGGGGCAGGGCTTTCATTGTTCTCATAGGAAGAAGATTGTCCCCTGCTGTTATCTGTCTGGTCTATGGACTGCATTCCACATCTGAGAAGAGATGGCTTACACTAGGTAAAAGGGGAGGGAGGGGAAAACTTGCTTGTGAATATCTCTTAAATCATAAAGGTTTGAGAGATAAGACTTATATCATTCTTCATGTTTTTTTTAATGCCTACAAAACGAAGTATTACTATCCTTTTAAGCACCACGATTTCAGCTCTGCTGCAGAGCCGCCTGCTGGTCCCTGGACCGGCATCTCCTGCTGTCAGCTAGACACTGACATCAGTAGAGGGGAGGGAGGGGGGTAATTTAAATCCCTATATCTCTCAAATCATAGCGGTTTGAGAGATAGGGTTTGGAACAATTTGATTAATATTTTAAGTTCTACGTAACTGTAAACACGTTTTTTTGGGACATTACTGTCCCTTTAAAGGAATAGTAATGTTTCAAAATAAAAGGAGGTCCAATTAATCTTCATAGTATGGGTCATGGAGAGTGTTATTTCATTACTGTCAGAGTTGTAGTACAAGAGTAATTGAATGATAAAGTATCCCCCTCCCACCCCTTTTACTAATGTAACACTGCTCACCTCAGAGCAGCAAGACTGTCTGGATAGATCGCAGAGAGGGACAATCTTCAATTAGCATAATGGAAAAACCTGTCAAGTGGGGCAGGGTTTTCTGTGAGCTGTCTGGTCTTAAGATCAGATTACACATCTTAGGGGAGGTGACTTACACTAGGTAAAAGGGACAGGAGGGTCATACTTTATCATTCAATTACTCTTGAACTACAACTCTGACAGTACTAAAATAACACTTTCCATGGCCCAAATACTATGAAGATTAAATGGAGCTGCCTTTATTATGAAACATTACTATCCCTTTAAGACTACCATTGCAGTGGGCTGAATTTGTGTCCTGTGGTCTTGCATGCAACTTAGATTGTAAGCTCTAGGGGGGCAGGGACCTTGTATCTTAATATATACTCACCTGATGTCCCCTTATGATTGTCTATATAAGCACTTATTGTACCCTTTCTATATTAAATGTAAACAGTAAAGTTCCAAGTACACAGGTTGGCTCTATATAAAAAAATATATACATACATATATACATAAAACTGTCATGTCCGCCTCCATGGACATGGCATCCAGGAATGACTGAAGATGTTATCAATTAAAATAAGGCACAAAGGCAACATTAATAGGGATATTGGTATTTTCTGGCTATGGTAAGGTAAGTGGAGGTTATAATTACTTCTTTTCTGAAGCATAGATCAGTGCCATCAAGTTCCCTCTTCCTAACACAGACTTGTAGGTTGCATTGCTTCTCTCAGGAAAGATGCTCTAAGGTGTGATAAAGAGGTGATAACGTATGTAGTGGTATCACTACTGCAATTACTGCAGTGATTTCTCTACTTCAGTTCCTGCACTGATATCACTACTCCAATTCCTGCAGTGATATCACTTCTCTGATTCCTTCAGTGATATCCCTACTCCAATTCCTGCAGTGATATCGCTTCTCTGATTCCTTCAGTGATATCGCTACTCCGTTTCCTGCAGTGATATCACTTCTCTGATTCCTTCAGTGAAATCACTTCTCTGATTCCTTCAGTGATATCCCTACTCCAATTCCTGCAGTGATAGCGCTTCTCCAATTCCTGCAATGATATCCCTACTCCAAGTCCTGCAGTGACATTGCTTCTCCAATTCCTGCCATGATATCGCTTCTCCAATTCCTGCAGTGATATTGCTTCTCCAATTCCTTCAGTGATATTGCTTCTCCAATTCCTGCCATGATATTAGGTAACATTGCTACTCCAAGTCCTTCAGTGATATCGCTTCTCCAGTTCCTTCAGTGACATCGCTACTCCAAGTCCTGCAGTGATATCACTACTCCAATTCCTCCAGTGATATCACTTCTCCAATTCCTGCAGTGATATCACTTCTCCAATTCCTGCAGTAACATTGCTACTCCAAGTCCTTCAGTGATATCGCTTCTCCAATTCCTTCAGTGACATCGCTACTCCAAGTCCTGCAGCGATATATCACTACTCCAATTCCTCCAGTGATATCACTTCTCCAATTCCTGCAGTGATATCGCTTCTCCAAGTCCTGCAGTAACATTGCTACTCCAAGTCCTGCAGTGACATCACTACTCCAATTCCTCCGTTGATATTACTTCTTCAATTCCTGCAGTGATATCACTACTCCAATTCCTGCAGTGTATCATGGTACTGTAACGGTTTTTTAGGACTCTCAGACCAGTGAGTGAAAATAAAACACACTTTATTTAAAGTGAATAATGCACAAGTTCGCCCTCTAGAGGCGGTAGGTAATACACAGATCAAGTAAACTGAGATATTACAATAGTAATAGCACAATAGACATATATGCAAGACAGTATGCACTTAGGATGATATGAACCCCCAAGGGGTTAATGTCTAGATAACAGTCCGTCTCAGTTGTGGGGGTTTGACATGCCCTGGATGTTAAAAGGCTGTGCTAGATAGACAAAGTTCATCAAGTACTGAAGATCGAGCTGCCTTGCCAAGGTGTTTGGATATTAAGCAGAATAGGAATCAACTTAGCCCCCACGGGCGTAGTTACAGGAACTGCTTTGGTTTGTGCAAGTGCAAATAGCCCCCACGGGCGTAACAGGAACCGGCCGGCAATGCAAGAGCTAACAGCCTCCTCAAGCTTACTCGACTGCTGGAATATGAATGCAAGAGCCACTAGCCCCCTCGGGCGTAATACCGGATAAGCCAACACTGAAGCCTTACTGCCAACTCTCTGTGTTACGGATATTGCCGGTAACCAATACCGGAGAGCCTTAGGCGCCCAAACGACCCAAACAATGTGAACACTCTGCAATGGTGGACTAGAGTTGCCGACGGAGAGCGGCCAACTCAGCAGCAGTATCACGGGTAACGAGGCTCGTACTGGAGATAGAGAGAGTGAAATCGAGGCAGCACTGCAAGAGTTAAAAGGCACGTTTACTCAAGGCTTCAGCGCTACTGCAAGGCTCTGCACTGAGAGGAAGGCACACAGATTCACACACAGCTCTGCACAGATAACGAGGCACAGCACTTAATCGAGGGAAACACCAGGCAAGGCAGTCACACTGAAGCGGGCAGCAGAGACTGATAATGTCGCGGCGGTGACAACGGGAACGCAGGTCACTGGAACAAGCTGGAAGTCGATCTTCGGAGCAGGAAGTCAGCCGGGCCGGGTCGGAGCACGTAGGAGGCAGTCATACAACCCGGGTCATACACAAGCAGGAACGTCAGTCTAGCCGGGTCAGGATCCAAGAGTGGTACGCAGACGAGCCGGGTGATACACAAGCAGGTACACTGGAGAATGGTCAGGACAAGCCGAATCGGTACACAGGAACTCAGAATACAGGAACACAGCAACAGCACTACTGGCTCAGGAACACCACGAAAGGGCATCTGACAGATGTGATAGCCAGGTATAAAAAGGTCATCAGGAGGCGGGTCAAACCCAGTCAGCAAATCAGTAACAGCCACAACTGAGAGTGACAGGAATCACAGGCACTGTGATAGGTACCCGTGATTGCCTCCAGTGTTGCTTTGCTGTAACAGCAACCTTGCTACTTCCTGGCTGTCGCTCAATGCAAGTCGCTGTTCTTATAAGTCACTGGTAATTGCTGTCATGTCTCCGCCCACCTACTAGGCCTTAAAGGCCTCAGCATTTCCATTACCCAGTGCCCTTTCGTGGTGTACCTGAGCCTAGTGCTGTGTTGGTCCATTTACTGATTCCTGTGTATTACTCCTGGCTTTGTCTGACTACCCGATCCGGCTCTGACTCCTGGCTTTGTCTGACTACCCAATCCGGCTCTGACTCCTGGCTTTTTCTGACTACCCAATCCGGCTCTGACTCCTGGCTTCGTCTGACTACCTCATCCTCTGTTGCACTCCCGGCTTGGTTTACTGCCAGCCTCGACTATTCAGCCCTGGGTATTGTTATCCTTGGCTTCCTAGGCCTACCGTTACTGCCGCGCTTGCTACTCCTGTAGCGGTGCTTGTTCGGTCAGTCCATGTCACTGACCTTCGGCGGTCTAGGTCCGGGTGGTTTGTTGCCTCACCTAGCGTTCTAGGTGCAGTTTACCTTGCCTTTGGTATACCCTAGCGGTACGGTATAGTTGTGCTATTTTAACCTGCCTTGTGAAGGATTGAGGAAGTGCCGTGCACTGTCCTTAGATTTAGTCTCGTGAAGGTTACTATAGGCCACACGTATTCTAGCTGACACCTGTCTAGTGAAGGGTTGAGGAAGTGTTGCGCACTGTCCTCACACCTGGTCTCGAGAAGGTGGTGGAGTTAGAGTTGCTACTTTGGTGCTCCAGCACTCTGGAGTTTCTCGCTCCTGTTGCCTGGGTTTACCCTAGCATTAGGGTACAGTTGTGGGTTCATCTCACACTTGCCTAGTGAAGGGTGAATGAACTGTGTGCACTGTCCTTCCCTGGTCTCACGAAAGTGAGAGGTACATTGCTGCTACTATTGTGTTTCAATAACATTTATTCATTTTATCTGTACTCGTCAGTGTCTTTCTCTAGTCACTCCGTGACACAGTGATATCGTTTCTCCAATTCCTGCAGTGATATCGCTACTCCAGTTCCAGCAGTGATATTACTACTCCATTTACTGCAGTGATATCACTACTCCAATTCCTGTAATGATATCACTACTCCAATTCCTGTAGTGATATCACTTCTCCAATTCCTGTAGTGATATCACTTCTCCAGTTCCTTCAGTGATAGCAATACTCCAATTCCTGCAGTGATATCACTACTCCAGTTCCTGTAGTGATATCCCTACTCCAGTTCCAGCAGTGATATCACTACTCCAATTCCTGTAGTGATATCACTACTCCAATTCCTGTAGTGATATCACTGCTCTAGTTCCTGCAGTGATATCACTACTCCAATTCCTGCAGTGATATCACTACTCTAATTCCTGTAGTGAAATCACTACTCCAATTCCTGCAGTGATATCACTAGTCCAATTCCTGCAGTGATATCGCTTCTCCAGTTCCTGCACTGATATCACTACTCCAATTCCTGCAGTGATATCACTACTCCAGTTCCTGTAGTGATATCCCTACTCCAGTTCCAGCAATGATATCACTTCTCCAATTCCTGTAGTGATATCACTACTCCAATTCCTGTAGTGATATCACTGCTCTAGTTCCTGCAGTGATATCACTACTCCAATTCCTGCAGTGATATCACTACTCTAATTCCTGTAGTGAAATCACTACTCCAATTCCTGCAGTGATATCACTAGTCCAATTCCTGCAGTGATATCGCTTCTCCAGTTCCTGCAGTGATATCGCTTCTCCAATTCCTGCAGTGATATCACTTCTCCAATTCCTGCAGTGATACTGCTACTACAATTCCTGCAGTGATATCGCTACTCCAATTCCTGCAGTGATATCGCTTCTCCATCCTGCAGTGATATCGCTACTACAATTCCTGCAGTGATGATGATTCTCCAGTTCCTGCAGTGATATCACTACTCCAATTCCAGTAGTGATATCACTACTCCAGTTCCTGCAGTGATATTACTATTCCAGTTCCTGCAGTGATATCACTACTCCAGTTCCTGTAGTGATATTACTATTCCAGTTCCTGTGGTGATATCACTACTCCAGTTCCTGTGGTGATATCACTACTCCAGTTCCTGTGGTGATATCACTACTCCAGTTCCACCAGTGATAACATAGGACTTGGAGAGTTTATCACACTGGTGGATATTTCTCCACTGTATCACTTATTTATCACACCGTAGTGCATAACCCCCTAATCCTACTGGAAAAGTTATCTCCTCATTATCACCTCTTTATCACACCTTAGTGCATCTTCTCCATGGTGTCTTGGAGTCCATCTTAAACATCTTACTTAAAAGCCTTTTTTATTCTTTTTTTTCCCAATTTTTTTCATGCTTTTTCACTTTTCATCCTCTCTGTAACTAGCCAGTTCATAAACCTGATACTCCTGCAGTGTAGCCCAAACATATTCCGATTTGTCTGCAATTTTCTATTGTGGTCACTAGGTGATACTGTTCCTACCGCTTACTATACAGAGCCTTAGTCAGTGACTCATACTCTTCCAGAGGGTACATTGTTATATTTTTATTCTTGCAATGAGCCAGGTTTTATTTGTTCAACTAAAATACCTAGTTAGCTAAATGCCTTATACATTTTTTTTATACCCACGTATGTATGTGGGTAAATAAGAGGATGGCAGAAAATATATATATATCCTACGTATATTATAATTCGCTAAGGATGTTTGTCAGAAGTTGTCATGTGCAGTAAAGATGGCTGTGCTCGCTGCAGTCATGCGCAGTACAAACTGCCCTGCGCCACAGCTGATACGGAGTAGGGCGCTCCGAATTCAGACCGGAGTCCTCTCTGCGCACCTTCACGTCCCAGGAAGGTGTGCAGAAAGCACTCCGGTCTGAATTCGGAGCGCCCCACTCTGTATCAGCCGCGGCGCTGGCAGTCTGTACTGCACATGGTGGAAGCCCCGCCTTTGTTGGCCCATGTACACGGGCTTTAAAACTAGTATATATATGAGATAGATAGATAGATAGATAGATAGATAGATAGATAGATATGAGACAGATAGATAGATATGAGATAGATAGATATTAGATAGATAGATATGAGATAGATATGAGATAGATAGATAGATAGATAGATAGATAGATAGATAGATAGATATGAGATAGATAGATAGATAGATAGATAGATAGATAGATAGATAGATATAAGATAGATATGAGATAGATAGATATAGATAGATAGATAGATAGATAGATAGATAGATAGATAGATAGATATGAGATAGATAGATAGATAGATAGATAGATAGATAGATAGATAGATAGATATGAGATAGATAGATAGATAGATAGATAGATAGATAGATAGATAGATATGAGATAGATAGATAGAGAGATAGATAGACAGATAGACAGATAGACAGATGCATTGGATACCCCTCTGGTACTTAAAGAGTTAAATATCAGTGTATTAAGGGAGAATTCAAAGGTCTTATATGAATAATCACCATTTTACTGTGGTGTATAAAAGGAGTGTCGATGATTTGTCTCTCAATGTAGGCTTGATAAAGAAATGATTTAGAAAGACTCACACTAAGAGTCGAAATGTTGATAATCCCCTTAATCACCCATAGATGGGTGTATATAAAAGGATATATAAAGCTTTTAGCTAACTAGGTGAAAAGTTGAACAAATAAAACCTTGGCATGATTATTAACAGTTTGATTAAAACAAAACAAAGCAAAAAAAAAAAAACAACACTTTGATCTGTAATAACATTTGACTGAAGTGTCTTCAGAAATGAGTAATCTTTTGTTAAACGACAAATTCCTACTCTTTTTGTTTTACAATAAATGTGGCATATAGATTATTCAGTGGTGTGGCAGCAACCCCTGCTCTAAATGAAGCATTGTTGAGAAATTAGAAAATTGTTGATCATGTTGTTTGGCACACAGCCTTGGATACAAGGTTATGGTATGTTTTGACAAGCTGAATCATGTTCGTTATATAATTCTCTCCATGTAAAGTGAGTAACACCTGTGGGTGCGCCAGTTTGCAGAACACCCACGTGTCATTCCCACAATGATTTGGCCTTAATTATTTGAACAGTGGTTCAAAAATCTGATTAAATTAGGACAGGTAGCTTAAATATCATGTAAACCAAAAGGATAGCCGGTTATGTTAATGAATGCATCCAAAATGTAACTTCTAGTAAACAAGCTAATAAAATACTCTAATGAAGTTCAGCCCTTTACGGAACATAGAGTTGTGCAAAACATTATTTCTTTGTAATGTGTCGCAGAAGCCTCTGGCCCTTAAAGGGATAGTAATACTTTGTTTTAACTTTATTTTATTTTGTTGGCATTAAAAAAACATGAAGAACAATATAAGTCTTATCTCTCAAACCTTTATGGTTTAAGAGATATTCACAAGCAAAGTTTCCCCTCCCGCCCCTTTTACCTAGTGTAAACAATCTCTTCTCAGATGTGGAATGCAGTCCATAGACCAGACAGATAACAGAAGGGGCAATCTTCTTCCTATGAGAACAATGAAATCCCTGCCCCCCTTGACAAGTTTTTCAGGTTTTTCCCTTATCTTAATTGAAGATTGTCCCTCTCTGCAATCTACCTGGATACCTCCCTTCTGCTCTGGCTGAGCAGTGTTACGTCAGTAAAAGGGGAGGGAGGGGGATACTTTGTCATTGAATTACTCTTGAACTACAACTCTGACAGATTTGAAATAACACTCTCCAAAGTCAAATACTATGATGATTAATTAGAGCTGTTTTTATTATGAAACATTACTATCCCTTTAAGGCACAGATGGGAGCTGCGGCGACACTTAAAGGGATAGTAATGTTTCAAAATAAAAGCAGCTCTAATTAATCTTCATAGTATTTGGGCCGTGGAGAGTGTTATTTCAATACTGTCAGAGTTGTAGTTCAAGAGTAATTGAATGATAAAGTATCTCCGTCCCACCCCTTTTACCTAGTGTAACACTGCTCACCTCAGAGCAGCAAGGGGGTGTCCAGATTGCTTGCAGAGAGGGACAATTTTCAATTAGCATAAGGAAAAACCTGAAAAACTGTCAAGGGGGGCAGGGCTTTCATTGTTCTCATAGGAAGAAGATTGCCCCTTGCTGTGATCTGTCTGGTCTTAAACCAGATTCCACATCTGAGGGGAGGTGGCTTACACTAGGTAAAAGGGGTGGGAGGGGGATACTTTATCATTCAATTACTCTTGAACTATAACTCTGACAGTATTGAAATAACACTCTCCATGGCCCAATGAAGATTAATTGGAGATGCTTTTATTTTAAACATTACTATCCCTTTAAGGCCTCTTGATGCAGGTGCCATTCTGATCTGCGATATCAGAATGTCGCCCTTTTTATGCAGGAGACAATCTGATTTCGCCATTTATATGCAGGCAACATATTTAACTGAGCATCTGGTTGGTTGCCAACTAGAGGGCGACATTTCTATAGTGAATCGTTTAGAGGAAGGAAAAAACAAACCCACTGAAACCATTTTCCAGTAAGCCTCAAGTGAGTAAAAATTATTTCTTGACTCCAAAAGGCAGTCTGATATCTGCCTGGATCAACATCCTATCAGGTCTGATATCTGCCTGGATCAACATCATATCAACACTGAACTCAACTACCATACTTCTCAATATTGTTCAGAGATAGAAAGGTACCCAATATTGTATTACACAATTACAGTATCAGTTAACACAGCCTCCCGATGCAAAGAAATGCACCTCCTTACTTTCCTAGCTGTAAAAAAATTCCATGCCTTTGTTATAGTCAAAAGAGCCTTTGTTCTAGTCTTATTGGATGACCCCTTATTTTTGCTTGGCTCTTTGAGCAAATAGTTCTCCAGATAGTTTTTAGTGTTGGACACAAATATATTTGTAAATCTTGTCATACACCCTTGTAGAAGTCATTTGTTTAATTTAAAAAACAAAAAACAGTTTGGCTAGTATATCTTTATAACTCTCCTCCAGTCCCTTTATCAGTTTTATGAATATCTCTGCAGCAATAGGAGCCTGCCGATGGGTAAACCACACTGCTGGAGACTAGGCCGAAGCCAGCTGGTAGTCTCAGGAATCAAAGAGAATGCAACACTGAACCTACAGTCTCCTGTAAGGGGCAACAGAGGAGACTACTGACTCACGCCTGCAGTCAGTATGGGAGAGCTTGTTGCCATCCTTATTGGAGACGAGCTCACCCATACTGACTGCAGGCGTGAGTCAGTAGTCTCCTCTGTTGCCCCTTACAGGAGACTGTAGGTTCAGTGTTGCGTTCTGTTCGATTCCTGAGACTACCAGCTGGCTTTGGCCTAGTCTCCAGCAGTGCGGTTGACCTGTCGGCAGGCTCCTATTGCTGATAGAGTCTGTAAACTTTCCTGTCACCCTCTCTGACAAGACGGGTCATACACAGGATACAGGAACAACTGGAACTAGAACTGCTCAGAACAACAACGTAAGGGTTCCAGTGAATCAAATACTGAAGACACCCTCTGACCCATCTGGAGTCCAGAATGCTCTGTACCACAAATTCTTCGGTAAGGGGCAACAGAGGAGACTACTTATGCCAGCAGTCAGTATGGGAGAGCTCGTCTCCAATAAGGATGGCAACAAGCTCTCCCATACTGACTGCAGGCGTGAGTCAGTAGTCTCCTCTGTTGCCCCTTACAGGATAAGGATGGCAAAAATGGAGACCACTGACTCACGCCTGCAGTCAGTAAGTAAGAGTCTGCCAGAGCACCAGGATGGGTATCTGTAGTTAACAGAGCCACAAGAAGAGTAGACAGACAGAGCCACAGGTCGTGCAGCTAGGATAATCAGACAAGCCAGGTTCATACACGGAGCGGGTAGTCAGCCAGAGCCACAGGTCTGCACCAGATTGGATGTCCACTAGGAGTATGCTACACTGGGATGATAGTTGGACAGAGCCCCAGGTCAGCACCAGAATGGATAGTCAGACAAGCCGGGTCATATACAGGATACAGGAACAACTGGAACTAGAACTGCTCAGAACAACAACATAAGGGTAACTGATACACAGGGCCAGAGAGGTTTATAAAGGAGTAGGAGAAGGCGGGAACAATTAGGTCCCCCAGACTGGGCCTATAACAGGGTCCAGGCAAGTGCCTGATTCATGATGCCAGTAACAAGAAACATACACGACCAGGCCGCAGGCAAGAGGGACACAGCTAGTGACGCCGGAGCGTCACTCCAGAAACCTGCTTCCGGCCAAATGGCGCAGGCCGAAGTAAGGCACTGTGACAATCTCTTCAACAACTTTTGTCACTTGTTGACCAGCTTAGCCCACTTTCTGGACTCCAAATTAATTGGTCTAAATCTACAATGATGCTAATGGACCCATTGCTAATGGAACCTGCGATACCTCCTTCAAATACCTCAGCCTTGTTGTGGCGGCATCGCAAGATAGATATATTAAGAACAATTTGGAACCAATAATAATACAGTTTAGGGACAAGACATCCTCTTGGATCAATCTCCCTTTGAACATAATAGGCCACGCAAACCTAATTAAAACTATGTTTTTACCAAAATTCCTGGAATCTGGTCCTGAGACCAGACAGATCACAGCAAGGGATAATCTTCTTACTGTGAGAACAATGAAAGCCCTGCCCTCCTTGACAGGTTTTTCAGGTTTTTCCTTATGCTCACTGAAGATTGTCCCTCTCTGCGATCCATTTGGACAGTCTTGCTGCTCTGAGGTGAGCAGGGTTATATCAGTAAAAGGGGTGGGAGGGGGATACTTTATCATTCAATTACTCTTGAACTCTGACAGTATTGAACTAACACTCTCCATGGCCCAAATACTATGAAGATTAGTTGGAGCTGCTTTTATTGGGAAACATTACTATCCCTTTAAATGGTAGAAATATCCCCAAATCATTGCTTCCCAATTCTAAGGGTTTAAAGCCTCATTTCAATCAATAGGAATATTATCAATTGTTATTTATTCCCTATGGTGTGTTTGGTTTGCTCCAGAATTCCACTCCTTTTCTTTGGTACATCAGCATCACTGACAGGCATGTTGCACTCTGGTTTCAGGGCACCATTGAATGTGGTTTTAAAAGCACTTGTCTCAGGGTGATACTTTCCCTTTAAGAAGTGTGACACCTACATCCTAGTGGAGTATCTCTCTGGATATCGTATCAGTTTACGCCCTAGAAATGTGTCACAAGTTTCTTTTTAACTGATTAATGCTGCACATTCATACTGCAACTATGAAACTAGTCCACGGCTTCTATTGTTAAAGGGATAGTAATACTTTATTATTTCTATCCCCCATATTGTACATATTTGTAAAATAATGTAATAGCCCCCAGGTTCATCTCTCAAACCTTTATGGTTTGAGAGATAACCGAAGGCAAAGTTCCCCCCTCCCTCTCCCGCTGACTTCAGGGATATCTGGTCTGACTTTAATCATGCTGCTCTGCAGCAGAACCGCGATCGCGTTAGTGACAAAGAATTATTTCACTGAAACAGTCTTCTCCATGTGCTTGCAAACCAAGCACAAACCAAGCACACGTAGGAGACCGTTTCAGTGAAATAATTCTTTTTCACTAATGGGATCTCGGCTCAGCTGCAGAGCCGCAAGCCTGTCGTACGACAGACTTCCCCTGCAGTCAGTACAATGCTGACTTCAGGGAAGGAGGAGGGAGAACCTGGGGGCTATTACATTATGTTACAAATATGTACACTATGGGGGATATCCTATATAATAATTCGCTAAAACGTGTGTAACGCAGCCACAATCATGCACAGTAGAGGCTGCTGTGCATGCTGCAGTCATGCTCAGTAGAGACTGCTCGCACCACGGCTGATACAGAGCTGGGTGCTCCGAAGCAGCGTCCAGCTCTGTATCAGCCGCGGTGCAGGCAGTCTCTACTGCGCATGACTGCCCCGTGACCGGCTGGCTGTGGCACTGTGGCCCGTGTAACGGGCTCTACAACTAGTTAATAATAAAGTATTACTATCCCTTTAACAACTATAAGCCTTATTTACTAAAGTAGGGAGGGGTAAATAAAACTTCCAATTAAATTAAATGGGACTTGAAATCTCTTGAATGCTAAAGAGGTCTCCAATGAATTGCAAGGCAATGTATTGGAGAACTCTCTAGCATTCAAGGGGTTAAGATTCCCTATTCAATCAACTGAGATTTTGTAAATGTTTATTTCTCCCCTATGGTGCAGTTGGTTTGCTCCAGAATTGCTCCTATGGGCATATCACACAAAAGAAAATATATGCACTTCTGGACCAATCCCACTGCACGATTGGGGAGCAATAATAAAAAAATGACAAAACTTTCATTGATTAAAATAGGCCATTTAGTCATTTGAATGCTAGAAAGGTCTAGAAACCATTGCTACAGTATTTAAGACGTTAAAAGCCCCATTGAAATCACTAGGACGTTTAATTTGTCCCTTGTAATGTAGATAGTTTGCGAATATGTTTAAAACTGTATTCATTTGGTTTTTTTTTTAAACACTATTTAGGTGAAAATTAATGTTTAACCCCTTAAGGACCAGCGGTCATGGGACATTTCCGTCCCATAATGACCGCATAGGGGCACTTGGACGCGCCGGTACACGTGACCTGTCACGTGTATCGGCGCGTCATTATGGGGCTTGAAAGAGATCGCTCCGATCTTGGAGCGGTCTATTTCAGGCCCTATTTTTACTTACAGCGCTCCCGGTAGAGCGCTGTAAGTAAAAAGTACGTGACGTACCATGACCGTCATCGGTCCTTGAGTAGTTCAAGGACCGTGACGGTCCTGGTACGTCAAGGGTCCTTAAGGGGTTAAAGAGTGCCCTGCACCCTACTTCCAGACAGATTGCGGTTACCTGGTCCAGCAAGGGACAATCTTCTTTCTGTGATCATAAGGAAAACCCTGCCCCACTTGACAGGTTTTTTCCTTATGCTCACTGAAGATTGTCTCTCCCTGCTCTGAAGGGAGTTGGCTTACACTAGGTAAAATGGGTGGGAGGGGGATACTTTATCATTCAATTACTCTTGAGCTACAATTCTGTCAGTACTGAAATAACACTCTCCATCGCCCAAATGCTATGAAGATTAATTGGAGATGATTTTATTGTGAAACATTACTATCTCTTTAAAAGATGAGTAAGTTAATTCTAATTGTGTCTCTGGAAGAATATTTTTGTGTTAGGAGGCCACAAAAAAAGTTTGCTTCTAGGCCCTCTAATGATTAGTGTCATCACTGGAGACATTTTTGGCCAGATTTCCCAACAGGCAGAGCAGACCTCAGCTAGGGTTGCCACCCAGCTGGTATTTTACCGGCAGGCCGGTAAAAAATTGGCTTCTGTCCAATGTTAAGTCTATGGAGAGAATGCCATGGCCGGTATTTTTTTGAAGAAAAGGTGGCAACCCTAACCTCAGCTGTGCTGGCCACACCCACATTCAGAGTTGTGGGTGTGGCTAGTGCTATCTCAGTGTCCCTGCACCAGTTTTATATCCCCCTTACAGGCTATTATTTAACCCCTTGGATGCTCCAGCGTATTACAGAGCAATGTGTCTGATATCTCTCCAGCAACCAGGGGGTTAAAGCTTTTTTCACTCTTGCTTGTTTTAGGACAAGGATATCTTCTGTGCCAGGACACCGTGAATGAGACTGAGGCAGAGTCATGTGATAGTGGAGGCATGGCCATGGGCATAGCTATGGGCATCTAGTGTGCCATGCCTAGGGGCACCTGGGATGTAAATCTGGCCCTGTAAACAACTGTTTAGTAAGTATTTTGTCCTTTATTAACCATTAGGATTGCAGGAAAAGTGGTCACATGATGTATGAAAAGAATTCCCCACCAGAAGAGGAATCATGTCTGGGCTGAGGGGTCTAAGTAAGGCTCCTTGGTATTAGCTGTAAAAGAAGTTGGGGGGAGAAGGGGAGGGACAAATATATATAAGCCAGTTCTGACCTATTATTTCCTCTTTGTATCTGAGTGGGAATCTGCCCCACCCCCTCCCTGTTTGATTGTCTGTTATGGGTTATGGATGGGGGTTCCTCACTGTTAAGGTGGGGGTTTTGTTTTGTCACAGCTGTTGGTGGTTTGGGCCCTTGCCAAGGGGTACAGTGGTAAACAATTGTGTGGTATATACACTGTGTGCACAATTATAAGGCATTTGTGTTATGAGAGAGGGTGTGGCCTAAGGTGATGAACACCCTATGTCAAGGTGTTCATAATTATTAGGCAGCTTCATTTCCTCAGGCAAAAATGGCAGAAAAACAGATATAACTGACTCTGCAAAGTCAAAAATTTTAAAAAGTCTTTCAGAGGGATGCTTCACTCTTGAAATTGCTAAGATATTGGGGTGTGAACACAGAATCATCAAACGTTTTGTTGCAAATAGTCAACAGGGTCGCAAGAAACGCAAAAGAGACGCAAATTAACTGCCAGAGATTTGAGAAGAATCAAACATGAAGCTACCAGGAACCCATTATCCTCCAGTGCTGTCATATTCCAGAACTGCAACCTACCTGGAGTGTCCAGAAGTACTAAGTGTCCAGTGCTCAGAGACATGGTATCACGGTGCCCGTGCTTCCTTTTTGTTGTTTTGCTGTCAGTTATCCTGTGTAATGCTCTCATTGGTTGTCCTGTGTTGAGCCGGCCCAGTATGGCCTTTATATACTGGGCTCCTGCACCCACACGGTGCCCTTTTGTGGTGTTCCTGTACCAGTGCTAACTGCTGCTCAGAGTTCCCAGTGTACCAACTTGGCTTGCCTGACTATTCTTCAGTTCCTGCTCCTGTGTACTGACCCGGATTGCCTGACTACTCTTCTGGATCTGCTCCTGTGTATCGACCCGGCCTGGCTGACGTTCCTGTTCCTGTGCACCGACCCGGCTTCCTTGTCCTTGTTGCCTCTGCGACATTCTTACATCTGGTTACCATTGGCCTGTCCTCCGCTACTGCTCCGGCAGGTTGCCAAGTGTTGTCTCAGTTACTGCTCCAACAGAGCGCCTCTGGCCTAGTCCTCTGCTACTGTCATACCGGTTGCAAGTGTTGCCTCCATGATTGCTCCGGTAAGTGCCATTGGCTTGTCCTCCACTACTGCTCAGGCAGGTTGCCAAGTGTTGTCTCAGTCACTACTCCGGCAAAGCGCCTCTGGCCTAGTCCTCCGCTACTGTCATACCAGTTGCAAGTGTTGCCTCCGTGATTGCTCCGGCAAAGTGCCATTGGCTTGTCCTCCGCTACTGCTCCAGCAGGTTGCCAAGTGTTGTCTCAGTCACTGCTCCGGCAGAGCGCCTCCGGCTGAGTCCTCCGTTACTGTCATACCGGTTGCAAGTGTATGCCTCCGTGATTGCTCCGGTAGTGCTCATTCTACCTCAGTATGGCTGGCAGTTCACGTATGTTTGCTGACCTTGGCTTGTTAAAGTATCTATCCAGTACCTTCACACATGGGACTGTTTACCATCATTGATGAACTTTAACTCCTGCAGTGCCGGAATCCTGGGAACCTACTTCTCTTGCCTGACCTGTGTCAGTATATACTGTCTATACATTCATGTTATGCTGGACCTGTGTGGGCATTGAATAAATTACCTGTCGTGTGTCTGTACTATACTATTGTATGCTACAGGACCTGTGAGGGTTCTTACTGTATTGTTTTATTCAATAAAACTGTGTTTTTATCCTAAACACTATGTCTGTGAGTCAAACAAACCGTTACACATGGCAATGGTAAGGAAGGCTGAAACCCAACCACCACTGAACAAGACACATAAGTTGAAACGTCAAGACTGGGCCAATAAATATCTGAAGACAGATTTTTCAAAGGTTTTATGGACTGATGAGATGAGAGTGACTCTTGATGGTCCAGATGGATGGGACCATGGCTGTATCAGTAAAGGCACAGAGCTCCACTTCGACTCAGACACCAGCAAGGTGGAGGAAGGGTACTGGTATGGGTTGGTATTATCAAAGATGAGCTAGTTGGACCTTTTTGAAGTTGAAGATGGACTTAAACTCAACTCCCAAACCTACTGCCAGTTTGTAGAAGACACTTTCTTCAAGCAGTGGTACAGGAAAAAGTCTGCATCTTTCAAGAAGACCATGATTTTTATGCAGGACAATGCTCCATCGCATGCATCGAAGTACGCCACTGCATGGCTAGCCAGTAAAGGCCTTAAAGATGATAGAATAATTACATGGCCCCTTCCTCACCTGACCTAAACCCTATTGAGAACTTGTGGGCCCTTCTTAAACGGAAGCTTTACGCTGAAGTAAAACAGTACACTTCTCTGAACAGCGTCTGGGAGGCTGTGGTTGCTGCTGCACTAAAAGTTGATCGTCAACAGATCAAGAAACTGACAGATTCCATGAATAGAAGGCTAATGACTGTATTTGAAAAGAAGGGTGGCTATATTGGTCACTGATTTTTTTTTGGAAATGTCACAAATGTTTATTTGTAAATTTTGAGTTGTTTGTTTAGTATTCTCAACTTAATAGATGAAAATAAACACGGAAGATGGGAAAATTGTCGTTTTTCATTTAGTTGCATAATAATTCTGCACACTAATAGTTGCCCAATAATTGTGCACACATAGATATTCTCCTACGAAAGCCGAAACCTCACATATTCATGTAATTTTTATAAGACTATATAGTATATTGTTTATTTCTTTGTTTGATGTTGGGAAGTTATATTTATGTTATCTTGATACTATCTCTTCCTTACTGGTTTTTGTTATCTTTATTTATCTACATCTTCGGTCCATTTTGGACCTAGCGACGTACCAGTGTGGGTGTGACGGGGTTCCTTTCGCGCTGGGTATTGTGACGAGGTGTGCGGAGGTGTGTTTGTTTATACTGGTTTCCGTGTTTTCCTATTTGGACCTAGTGACGTACTGGTGCGGGGGTGACAGAGTAGCTTTCACGCTGGTTACTGTCACAAGGTGTGCGGAGGTGTGTCTATTCACATCTATTTCCATCTTCCAATTTTGGACTGATCGGGTGATACACTGGCATTTGCTCCCGTGCTCCTCAGCTCTAGATTGATCAGATGACATACTAGCGGGAACGTGATAGGCTCTTCTTCATTAGAGATTTACATTTAAATATCTTTCTACCAGGCGGTCAGGTTTGTTTGTGAATGATCAATTTCATTGATTGAGGGCTTGTTTAGCTTTGATAAAGCGGCGCTTTAGCCGCGAAACGCGTTAGCATCACAAGTCTATAATATTTTAATTTGTTTTAGAGCCAATAAATTTTATTTTTATTACGAGTGACCTGCCTGCTGTATCCTATCTGGGGATTTGGAGTAATAGAAGGAGTGAAGTGGCCCGAATGGAGACGGGATTAACTCTCCGTTTGCTCGATTTGTCAGTAGACTCTGATAACAGAGCCCTGACCTCTTCAAACTGTGAGTGCAATATTCTTTTATTTATTTTATTGTTGTGCATTTAGACATACTTCACTATTGGCGCCCCTCTTGTATGTTTGTTTTGTTCCATTGATATCCGACCACCAAGAGAGAGTGTGACGAGGGAGCAGCCTGTGACCCTACATTACCTCTTCGGGCATCTGCCAGATCTGGAGACGGTTGTTATTGCTCCAGACGCTTGTTTTGTCAGTACTGGCATATGCCATAGCTGACAATACAATTTTGTGAGTACGCACAATAGGGTGCGGTGGAGGTTTTTCATTTACAGTCTGATATACACAAGGGGCGCCCCTTGGTGTTTGTCTCTCTTCTGTTGTCTGTAGAAACCTCACTTTTACTTTCTTAAGTATTCAGGATTAAGGTTTCTTAAAGGGATAGTAATACTTGAAAATATTTTTATTTTAGATTGTAGCCCTTAAAAAAACATGAAAAATGGTATAAGTCTTATCTCCCAAACCTTTATGGTTTGGGAGATATTCACAAGTAAAATAAAGTAAATTTCCCTGTTTCAGCCAAGTCTGCCATCTAGTGGACAGATTTGGAATTCGGTCCACAGATCAACCGGCAGCTCTTCAGCAGTGTGGAGATCACAATCTTTAAAAAGAACTGCTTAATTGGAACTGTGTACAAAGTGAGCCTGGCTTTCAAGCACACTTTGTAGACCATTCCAATGAAGAAATTCTTTTTAAAGATCGTGATCTCAGCACTTCTGGAGAGCCACGGCCGGTCCCGGGACTGGAATCCAAATCTGAGAGCCAGAACGGTGACGTCACTCAGGGGAAAAATTTGCTTCTGAATATCTCCCAAACCACAAGATAAAACTTATATCATTTTTAATGTTTTTTTAAGGGCTACAATATAAAATAAAATTATTTTCAAGTATTACTATCCCTTTAACATTTTGGATTGATGGAGAGCACTGTAGTTGTTCAATAATAAAATGAATCCTCAAAAATACAACTTGCCTAATAACTGTTTACACAGTGTACTGTAAGAGGAAGATGTTAGGCCAGCAGCCTAGGAAAAACACCCACACCACAGTCGCGGGTTCTAGTCATCACCCCCCATTGAGCTGCACAGACCAGCTAGTATAAAAGGGGCTGAATTTTTATGCTCAGTAGGGGTGGGGAAGTAGGATTATGCCCCAATTTCTTGGCAGGGGTTCATAAACTGGTTGTTGTATGGGAATTATTAATTCGATAAAGGTGTGTCCTGGTTTCATCCATAATGTGGTCTGTGTGTCTAACTTGGATCATTACCTGATGCCCAAGACATGCACTAGAGTGAAAGTCTATGAAATATGCGTGTCTGTGTGTCTTTCAGTTTTATTAGACAAGGTGGGAAATCAGACACACATAAAAACAGATCCATTCACACACAAAGACACACAGACTGGTGCAAGTACATGCACGTGGATACAACAACAGTGACACACACACACACCAACATGGACTCACACACACTAAGACAGACATGCACGAGTTCACGCACATGCCAAAAGATAGACATACATGCATATACACACAAAAAGAGAGACATACATCCAGAAAGACAGATAGAAGTATACACACACACACAAACAAATACAGGCACACATATAAAGACACACAAAAAGACAGCTATACATACACACAAAAAGACAGCCATACATACACATACACACAAAAAGAGAAACGTGCATCCACAAAGACAGATAGAAATACACACACGTACATGCAGACACACAAATACAGCCACACATAAAGACACACACACAGACAGGTATACATGCACACACATTCAAACAAACATTACAGTAGACACACAAAGACAGACACACACATACACGCACAGACAGAAAGACACACATTGGGACAAAGAGACAAACATACAAAGACAGACAAGCACACTCACACAAAGTCAGACATACACAGTGACAGAGACACACCCACACACACAATGACAGAGACACACCTACACACAATGACAGAGACACACCCACACACAATGACAGAGACACACCCACACACACAATGACAGAGACACACCTACACACACAATGACAGAGACACACCCACACACACAATGACAGAGACACACCTACACACACAATGACAGAGATACACCCACACACACAATGACAGAGACACACCCACACACACAATGAAAGAGACACACCTACACACACAATGACAGAGACACACCCACACACACAATGACAGAGACACACCTACACACACAATGACAGACACACACTCACACACACAATGACAGAGGCACACCTACACACAAAATGACAGACTCACCCATGCAAAGACAGACATACACAGTCAAACCAACACACAGACAGACACAAGAAAAACATATACACAGACATTCACACACAGACTCACACATACAGACACATAAACATGCACAGAAAGAGAGACTGACCCACTCAAAGACAGATAGCCGCACATACAACCACCCACACAAACACACGAAGACAAACAGACACACACACACAAACACATATAGACACACAGAAAAACAGATACATGGACAGATACAGACAGACGATCACACACTCAAAGACACACATTAATGGAATCTTCTCACTATTTACTTTGTGGTTTTGTTCCTAATATCCTGCAAATTGAGTAGTGACTTTAACCACAATAGTTTTATTAATCTCTGTGTCATTATCTAGGCTTAAAAATAATTGTGGTTATAGTATGCTCTTGTGTGTTGTGTAGTCAGACAGTCTCATCTGGTGTAACCACCTGACCGCAAGTATTAACTGATTCCTGGATGACAACACAAAATGAACGGGAACCCCATGGTGGAGACATGTAATGGGGAACTTCCCTGCCCATCTTACATAATTAAAAAGAAACAATGTCATTGACTTGGCATGGCCTGGCTAAAATCAGTTCTCTATCAGTTTCTGCAGTATACGTTTGTTATTTTAATCTTTACAAGCAACAAAATAATAAACATTTCTACAATAATCTCAGCTTTTGTTCACACTTCCACTTCCGTGTTCCTTTTTTTTCTACCTGCCATAAAACAATCTGTGTCACCACTACCTACATCTCCCTAAGCTAATAGCCGACACTTTGTTTACTTATGAATGTAATGATTTCACTGATGCCTTGTTAATTCTCGGATACAAATGTCCAAAGTTAACTCCCTGTCTCTTTCATCAGGTTAATAGTCATAATCTGATGTCTAATAAAACATTGTGATCACAAACTCATTTCCTCTTCTTGGCCCAGCGGAACAGAAGTAAAATAACCTTTAGCACTTCATCTGTTGGAAACTACAACTCCGATCATCCCTAACCAGTGTCTATGTTGTATACAAAGAAGAAAAGACGATAGAAATGGAAAAAACAAAACACCAGTAAAGTGAATCAGAACCAGTTTGAGTATAGTTCACCCTTGGTTCCGAGTTGTGGAAAGGGGACGAGTTCAGTGCTGTAATACTACTGGGAGGTATATAAAAGCTTTTAAAGTTTTTTGCATTTAGAAGAGCTTAAAAAGCTGATCTACATGCAAAAAAACGTATCTCTCAAACCGCTATGGTTTAAGAGATACAGGAGTTTAAAGTTTGATTTCTCCTACTGACAGCTGTAAAGCTGTCAGCAGGAGATCTGTGTCGGTCGACACGCTGGCGCTTGAGAAGTGCCGGGATCTCGTTACTTACACGATATCCCTTCATTGGAATGGTCACTAGGCACACGTTTTAGACCATTACAATGGTCTAGCGGTTTGAGAGATACGTTTTTTTGCATTCAGATCAGCTTTTTAAGCTCTTCTAAATGCAAAAAAGTTTTTTTTTAAACATTACTAACACTTTAAAATCATTTTAAATTGAAAATGAAATTAAAAACATACACATCACACCCAACATTTCTTGTAACTGATTAAAATGGATTATCTATACAACTAACTCTTGATGTTTATTGTCTGCTTATATGCTGATATCAGGATAACCAAGTAAATATAAACATGTGTATCTCCTGTACTAATAAAACCAGGTGTTGAAGTATTATAATAGATACAGACACCCCGCTATATTCATACAAATCTATCTAGATAACCACTTGTGTGCCGCTCAAATGTAAAAGCTTGTAACGTTATCCAGACATAGGTATAGTGGCTAAGTATATACTATCTTATATTCACAGTATGTAGCCCATTGAAATTTTCTAGTTGCAGGTGCCCTGCACTTCTAAAATTTGCCACGTCTTTGAAGTGAGCTGATAGCAAGTTAAATTAGGATTTACAGAAGGCGCCCTGCTCAGCTAATATGCGGAATGTAGCCGTAATCATACCACTTTTTGAGTATACAGAGAGGCAGGCACTTTAATGTTTGTACCCATATGTTGAATTAACACATTAAAGGGATAATAATACTTAATCATTACTAATCCCTATAGTAAAGTTCTATTAAAAATAAATGTATTGTCCCCAGTGTCATCTCTCAAACCTTTATGGTTTGAGAGATAATCGCTCCTAAAGTTGCCCTCTCCCTCCCCCTTCCCTGTAGTCAGCGTTGTAGCTGACTGAAGGGAAATCCAGTCATAGATCATCAGGCGACTCTGCAGCAGAGCCGCAATCATGTTAATAAAAAAATCTTTAACTAAAACGGTCTTCTACATGTGCTTGCAAACCAAGTTTCAGTGAAAGTTTTGTTTTTTATTAACACAATCGCGGCTCTGCTGGAGAGCCTCCTGAAAGTCGCACGACTGGCTTCCCTGCAGTCAGCTAGAATGCTGACTACAGGGAAGGGGGAGGGAGAGGGCAACTTTAGGAGCGATCATCTCTCAAACCATAAAGGTCTGACAGATGACACTGGAGGAAATACATTTATTTTTAATAAGACTTTAATATAGGGATTAGTAATACTTAAGTATTAAGTGCCACTAGTGTATATAAGCACCATGTGGGATTACAAAAGCATTCCAGCTGATCCAGGATTCAACGATAGTAGGTACCCTGCATTACCTGCACGAACTTTGTCTTCAATGTGCACCTATTTCACATTGTAAAAGGTATTACTGCAGGCACCCTGTTTAGACTAATGTTGAAAACATGGCGACATCGGATTAAATCAATAATAAATCAATAAGACTCATGTGTTCTTTACAAGCAATTAAACAATAAACATTTCTCAAGTGATCCCAGTATTTGTTTACCACCTCCACTTCTGTGTTCCTTTTTTTTCTATCTTCCATAAAACAATCTGTGTCCCCACTACCTACGTCTCCCTACAGCTAACAGCCGCCATGTTGTTTGTTTACTTATGAATGTTATGGGTTCACTAATATGTAAATATAAACATGTGTATCTCCTGTACTTGTACCGTAAGGTGCTGAAGTTTTAAAATAGATACAGACACCCTGCTATATTCATACAAATGTATCTAGTTAACCACTTGTGTGCCACTTGTATGTAAAAGCATGTAACATTATCCACACATAGGTTTAGTGGCTAAGTATATACTACCTTATAGTCACAGTATTTAGCCCTTTAAAATTTTCGGGGAGCGCGAGAAGCAGTGAAGGAAGCAGAACAGAGAACCTGTGCTGGGCACCTCTTTCTAGCCTGCCAGTGTTGTAATATAAGATTATTTTTAGTTTGTTAACAATAAATAAATTAAATTAAATTAAATTAAATCATGTTGGCAGAGCAGGGGGAAGTGTGGTAGCTTTCACTGTGATGAGATGGTTGGGAATAGGATGAAATAGTATTTCCAGTTAAACACTTCTTTAAAGGGATAGTAATACTTAAAATGTAAAAAAAAAAATATATGTTGTAGGGTTTATCCCCCTGAGTAAAACAAGAGTACTCCCACTGCTGAAAGGTGTTTCATTCAAAAGTTATTCATTTTCAAAGTTTAATTTTTTAGGTGCAATATCACAGTGGCCTGAAATTGTACAGTGGCGCTGTTGCTACACCATCCTATGGAGATTTATGGTCCCGGGACCAGAGCTGTCCATAGATCGTGTAGCAACAGCGCCACTGTACAATTTCAGCGCCACTGTGATATTGCACCTAAAAAATTAAACTTTGAAAATTAATAACTTTTGAATGAAACACCTTTCAGCAGTGGGAGTACTCTTGTTTTACTCAGGGGCATAAATCCTACAACATATTTGTTTTTACATTTTAAGTATTACTATCCCTTTAAACGTGGTAGCACAGGTTTTTTTTTAATCTTTGGGAGAGCTATTTCAGAAAGTCCCCAGCTATGTGCATTGCCTGCGCTAACTTTGTCTTCAAAGTGCACCTATTTCAAACTGTAAAATGTATTACTGCAGGCGACCTGCTTAGACTAATGTTGAAAACTGGGACATCAGGTTGAATCAATAAGACTCATGTGCTCTTTACAAGCAATTCAATAATGAACATTTTTCAAATCATCCCAGTTTTTGTTCACCACTCCCACCTATATTTTCTATCTTCCATAAAACAATCTGTATCACCACCAACTACATCTCCCTACAGCTAATAGCTGACATGTTGTTTGTTTACTTATGAATGTAATGATTTCACTAATGCAGTGTTAATTATCAGATGCAAATGTCCATACTTAACTCCCTGTCTTTTATCCGCATAATAGTCATAATCTGATGTGTAATAAAACAAAATAAAAGTTCTTTAATGATTAATGTGATCACAAACTCATATCCTCTTCTTGGCCCAGCAGAACAGAAATAAAAGACCTTTAGCACTCTGTCTGTTATAAACTAAAACTCTGATCATCCCTAACCAGTGTCTATATTGCCTAACACTGCAATATAAAGTTCTTTTCCTTTTGCCAGTGTCTGACGTTACAGTGGAACTGTCACTGTGTAACTCATTTTAAAGGGATAGTATTGGTAACTTTTAACAAAGTTTAATAGTGTAGATATTAAAAATATAAATTAAATGACCTACCTCCCATCACTCAAACATGTATAGTTTGAGAGATATAAGCTGCTAAAGTTCTGCCCTCCCGCCCCTTTCACAGACATCAGCGCTCTAGCTGACAGAAGGAGATCCTGGTCCCGGAACCGTCCAGCGGCTCCTCAGCAGAGCCAAAATAGTGATCTCTAGAAAGGAATACTTGGAACGGTCTACAAATTGTGCCTGGTTTGCAAGCATACTTTGTAGATCATTCCAATGAGCAGTCTCTGTTCAAAGTGGCTCTCAGCCATTGGCTGGGATGTGTGCTTATGCACCTCCTAGCCAATCAGCTTTGAGCAGTTTCCTTCAATCCCCCGCTCAAAGCTGCCCATATAAAAAGGCAGTCTCTGTTCAAAATTCCCTCACACTGGAATGGGCATCGCCCCGTGAGGTACTTGGGGGGGATCTGTCTTCTGTTCCTGCCAACAGCAGCGGAGAACACAGATCGTGCTTTCTCATAATAATCAAATTTCTGCATAGGAGTTTAGGTTTATCTTGGAAAACGTGGATAACATATTATAGAAAAAAAATGGGGAAATTGTTTTTGTTGTTTGGCAACATCTAGGATTTTAACTCAGACATATATGCATTGCTCAACCCTTTGAGTGCCATAGAGGGACACAGAGCATTGCTCTGCAATGTGTTACATACCCCTCTGGCACTAAAGGGGTTAAACTATACATATATGTCCAAGTTATGTTTTTGGCAAATATTTGATATTTCTGTTTTTCTTTCATTTACAGGAATATGAATGTAAGACAGAAAAGAAGAAGAAAGAAGATGGAGAGAAAGGAGATGGACTGTAGCTGACCAGGATGCTGAAGACTCTGCTGGACATCAGAATTACTGGTAAGTGTTTCTTTTCAGGGACTGTTGTTTTTTTAACTTAGTCGGTTTAACCCAATGAGTGCCAGTGGGGGTAAGCATGCCCCGGTGGCACTCATAGGTTAATTCTACTAACATTTGAAACATTTTGGGATTGCTTTGGATGTACTGATATGGGACTTAGGGCCTCATATCAATACATCCACTGGTGACTTAGGTTTTTCTTAGGCTTTTTTCCACGTTCAGTTCATGCGTTGGCCATTTAAAGATGCATTAAAGGGATAGTTATTCTTCATTATTACTATCCTCCATGTTGTAGCCTTTAAAATTCTGAGTTCAACGATACCAGCGGCATCTCTCAAACCTTTCAAAGTTCCCTCCCCTTCTCTCTCCCCTGACGTCAGCGTTCTAGCTGATTGCTGGGGAATCCTCTCAGAGAGCAAGTGGCGGCTCTGCAGCAGTGCTGACATCTCGTTATAGAAACAGAAATACTTCACTAAAATGGTCTTCCATGTGTGCTTGCAAACCAAGCAAAAGTAGCAGACCATTTTAGTGAAGGATTTCTGTTTCTATAACGCGATCTCAGGACTCCTGCAGAGCCACCGCTTGCTCACTGAAAGGATTTCCCGGGTCTCAGCTAGAACGCAGACGTCAGGGGAAAGGCAAAAAGAGAGAACTTTGAGAGCGGATATCTCTCAAACCATAAAGGTTTGAGAGATACCGCTGGTATCATTGAATTCTGAATTTTAAGGGCTACAACATGGGGGATAGTAAAAATGAAGTATTACTATCCCTTTAAGGGACTCTGCTCCCAAAAACACTGGGTGCAGATTTTCCCACAATGAAGTGGGTCCCTTAGTGCATCTTACTGCCTAACGCATTGAATTGAATGGCAAATTCCTCCATTTTGTTTATGTTTCTATGGGCTCAAATAGGCAATAAATTTAGTGTCCAATGTGATTTTTCTTCATAGCACAGATAACTGTGCATTTCTTCATAGGACAGATAACTGAATAGCTTACCGTGCTTGAAAAAATGCCAGCAGTTTTTTTTGTCTAATGGGGACAATTGAATTGAGCCCCAAGTAGGAAGGATACCATACAATTAGGTTTGCTAATGATTAACTGGTTAGTTATATTAGTTAGTACAGAATTCAGAGCTAGGCTGGCAAGTAAATATAATAGGTAGGGAGGTAGGATAGGGTATAATTCCAGCAATTACACCTGTTATTCAGATTTCTGACTGCAAAAAAAAATAAAACACAGTAAAATTTACTGTTGAACTTGAAACCTAAATACACACTTGCACACAAATAGGCATGTACTGGTAATACTGTTATTCAAACTTAAATTAACATATTGACAGGCGTAGTGTGTACTGCAGCACACGTTGTTACACCCAGAGTCCACTGATGACTCCACTAGCCAAAAGGTCTGTTATTTTTTGCAGTGTTAATTTAATGAAAAAAAACTGTAATCATTTAATACTGTTCAAAGTTCAGTGCACAACTGTTCACACAAATAGGTAAGCAGTGTGCGCGCGGATTGTTTCATCCAGAGTCCACTGTTGTCCCCACTAGTTATTTCTTGTTGCGTTAATTTACTTTAATTTAAAAAAGTCTAATAATTTAATTACTGCTCAAATTCAGTGCACAACTATGCACACAAATAGGCAGGCAGTGTGTACATACTTTGTTCCATCCAGAGTCCTCTGCTGTATCCACTAGACAAAAAGGCCAGTAATTTATTGCTGCATTAATTTAATTTTAATAAAACTCTTGTAATTTAATAAATACTGTTCAAAGTTCAGTGCACAACTGTGGACACAAATAAGCAAACAGTATGCACTTGGATTGTTTCATCCCGAGTTCACTGTTGTCTCCACTAGCCAAAAGGCCTGTTATTTTTTTGCAGTGTTAATTTAATTAAAAAAAAACTCTAATAATTTAAAACTGTTCAAAGTTCAGTGCACAACTGTTCACACAAATAGGTGAGCAGTGTGTGTGCGGATTGTTTCATCCAAAGTCCACTGTTGTCCCCACTAGTCAAAAGGCCTGTTATTTCTTGCTGTGTTAATTTAATTTAAAAAAAGTATAATCATTTAATTACTGCTCAAATTCAGTGCACAACTATGCACACAAATAGGCAGGCAGTGTGTACATGCTTTGTTCCATCCAGAGTCCTCTGCTGTATTCACTATCCAAAAAAAGGACAGTTATTTATTGCTGCATTAATTTAATTTTAAAAAATCTCTTGTAATTTAATAAATACTGTTCAAAGTTCAGTGCACAACTGTGGACACAAATAGACAAACAGTATACACTTGGATTGTTTCATCCCAAGTCCACTGTTGTCTCCACTAGCTAAAAGGCCTGTTATTTCTTGCTGTTTTAATTTAATTTTAAAAAAAGTTCTAATAATTTAATACTGTTCAAAGTTCAGTGCACAACTGCACAAACAAATAGGCAGACAATATGCACACATCCAGAGTCCACTGCTGTCTCCACTAGAAAAAAAGCCCAGTTATTGCTTGACGTGTTAATTTAATATAAAAAGTCTAATTATTTAATACTGTTCAAAATCAATGCACAACTGCACACACAAATAGGCAGTGAGCACATGCATTGTTCTATCCAGAGTGCACTGATGTATCCCCTAAGCAAGAAACTGTTATTATTGCCCCCCTCCGGACACCCATGTGTATAAATGTGCACACAAATAGGCAGGCAGTGTGCACACACAATGTTAGCAGTGGACCAGAGTCCACTGGTGTTTCCATTAGCCAAAGGGCCTGTTAGTTCTTGCAGTGCTAATTTAATTATAATGAAGTATAATCATTTAATTATTATTCAAAGTTCAGTGATTAACTGTGCACACAAAAAGACAGGCAGTGTATACACTCACTGTTCCATCAAGAGTACACTGGTGTCTCAAACAGCCCAAAAGCTTTTTAGTTCTTGCAGTTTATTTAAAAAAAAGTCTAATCATTTAATTGCTCTTCAAAGTTCAGTGGACATCTGCACACACAAATAGGCATTGTTCACACTCATTGTTCAATCCAGGGTCCACTGCTGTCTCCACTAGCAAAAAGCCTGTTATTCCTAGGTGTGTTCATTTAATTTAATTAAAAAGTCTAACCATTTTATACTGTTCAAAATTCAGTGCACATCTGCACACACAAATAGGCAGTGTGCACATGCATTATTCTATCCAGAGTTCACTGCTGTCTACACTAGCCAAAAAGCCTGTTATTTCTGGCTGTGTTCATTTTAAAATACTAAAGTAAAAATACGAAATAAAAAGTAAAAAATAAATATGCAAACACTTGAAACATTTAAATATATTGTAATAACTTTCCCAGTAATTGAAATTTCTTGGAATGCTTCCACTTCTCGTTGTGTGGTCAGAGGCGACAGGTGGCCACAAGCAAGTAGATCGATGAACAGTACTATACATCATCAGCCCCTCTATACAGAATCCCTCTTCCTTTTGGTTGGATCAAAAGAGGAAGAATAAGATTGCTGCTTGAAGGGCATCCTGGAAAACCGTGATGATTTACCCAGCAACATGTTATTATATCCAGAGGTTGCTATACTGCTCAGGAGGCTGATAGAGGAGCTGAAAGGTTGCGTATAGGGATGGGCAAAAGTTTTCACCTCAAGAGAGAATTAGGAAAAAAATGGCACTTTTCGCTGAAAGGTAAAACTTTTCAAGAAATGTGCAGACATTCTTCTTTTTTCACCTAGCTCATTGCATTGAAATCATTGGGAAGACTGGATTTCCCTTCTTTTCCCTCAGGCATTGTATACAATGGATGTCAGGTTAACATCTCAGGAACTCCACAGTCTGTGAAGTCAACAGTATGAAGATACTTCACTCACGACCCAAAAGCTAAGCATGCTGCTATCTGTTGTCTGTGTAAAAAGCATGTGAGCAGGGGCAAAGTAGGCTCATACCATCTCAATGAGATCCCACCCGAAGCACAACCACAGGTCTGACTGGGTGATACACCATCAACAGGTCAGAATTGTCGCAGCTAGCAGAAACAGAAATACTCCTAAAAGTTCACGGGGCTCTGAGGTACATAATAGAAGTGCTATTGATGTGTCAGACAGTATGCCAAGATTTTCTGCACCTGTTGAGTTTGTTTTTGGAGATGACAAGAGTCATAGAGTGCCAACACATACCGCCACCACCCCCACACCCTCCACATGTCATGTTGTTAAAGCAATAACATTACACAGTTCTTTCACTATGTACTGCCATTCCACATTGTTATTCATTTGTTAGAAAGAAGTTATAACCTGTACACCTGTGGAACAGTAAACTTGCAAAATGTTGGTGGTTGACATGCTTCCCTTTTCTTTTGTTGAAAACAGAGGCTTTAAATAATTGATGTCATGTGTTGCACCCTGCAGGTATATCCCAAGGTGCAGTTATTTTTCAAGGATGGTTGTACCAGTGCTTCTTAAGCAGGATGTTAGTGTTGTGGGCAAAGGACAGAGGCACTCAGCTTGCTAACAATTTTTTCAAGGCATATGTTGATGTAGGACTCACAACTTTTATATTCAGCTATTTATTTCTCCACTTAAGCCCTCAGAAGTAATATTGTGGCAGGAAATCTTGCAATCATAGAAAACTTAGGTGAAAAATGTCTACGTTCTAATAGGAAATTTGTGCCATGCTCCAGTACAGGAAGGCAGAGGGAGCTCAGGGAGCTTAATGCATGGCTCAAGCAATGGTGTAGGAAGGAGGGTTTTGTGTTTTTAGAGCACTGGGCTGACTTTGCTCTTGGATACAATCTATATGGAGGTGATGGATTGCACCTAAATGATAGACGAGCCACTGTGCTAGGGGAGAGAATGCTAAGAAGCTTGGAGGAGCTTTTAAAGTAGGAAAGGGGGGGAGGGTATAGATAGCTAAAGTGAATAACTATGCACACAAAAGGAAAGGCAGTGTATACACTCATTGTTCCATCGAGAGTACACTGGTGTCTCAAACAGCCAAAAAGCTTTTTAGTTCTTGCAGTTTATTTAAAAAAAAAAAAAAAGTCTAATCATTTAATTGCTCTTCAAAGTTCAGTGGACATCTGCACACATTACTGCTACGGCAGTGTGCCTTTGGCCTAGTCTCCGTTACTGTGCCTGCAGAGTGCCAGTGTCTGTCTCCATTACACAGTGTTACATTACACAAATAGGCATTGTTCACACTCATTGTTCAATCCAGGGTCCACTGCTGTCTCCACTAGCAAAAAGCCTGTTATTCCTAGGTGTGTTCATTTAATTTAATTAAAAAGTCTAACCATTTTATACTGTTCAAAATTCAGTGCACAACTGCACACACAAATAGGCAGTGTGCACATGCATTATTCTATCCAGAGTTCACTGCTGTCTACACTAGCCAAAAAGCCTGTTATTTCTGGCTGTGTTCATTTTAAAATACTAAAGTAAAAATACGAAATAAAAAGTAAAAAATAAATATGCAAACACTTGAAACATTTAAATATATTGTAATAACTTTCCCAGTAATTGAAATTTCTTGGAATGCTTCCACTTCTCGTTGTGTGGTCAGAGGCGACAGGTGGCCACAAGCAAGTAGATCGATGAACAGTACTATACATCATCAGCCCCTCTATACAGAATCCCTCTTCCTTTTGGTTGGATCAAAAGAGGAAGAATAAGATTGCTGCTTGAAGGGCATCCTGGAAAACCGTGATGATTTACCCAGCAACATGTTATTATATCCAGAGGTTGCTATACTGCTCAGGAGGCTGATAGAGGAGCTGAAAGGTTGCGTATAGGGATGGGCAAAAGTTTTCACCTCAAGAGAGAATTAGGAAAAAAATGGCACTTTTCGCTGAAAGGTAAAACTTTTCAAGAAATGTGCAGACATTCTTCTTTTTTCACCTAGCTCATTGCATTGAAATCATTGGGAAGACTGGATTTCCCTTCTTTTCCCTCAGGCATTGTATAAAATGGATGTCAGGTTAACATCTCAGGAACTCCACAGTCTATGAAGTCAACAGTATGAAGATACTTCACTCACGACCCAAAAGCTAAGCATGCTGCTATCTGTTGTCTGTGTAAAAAGCATGTGAGCAGGGGCAAAGTAGGCTCATACCACCTCAATGAGATCCCACCCGAAGCACAACCACAGGTCTGACTGGGTGATACACCATCAACAGGTCAGAATTGTCGCAGCTAGCAGAAACAGAAATACTCCTAAAAGTTCACGGGGCTCTGAGGTACATAATAGAAGTGCTATTGATGTATCAGACAGTATGCCAAGATTTTCTGCACCTGTTGAGTTTGTTTTTGGAGATGACAAGAGTCATAGAGTGCCAACACATACCGCCACCACCCCCACCCCCTCCACATGTCATGTTGTTAAAGCAATAACATTACACAGTTCTTTCACTATGTACTGCCATTCCACATTGTTATTCATTTGTTAGAAAGAAGTTATAACCTGTACACCTGTGGAACAGTAAACTTGCAAAATGTTGGTGGTTGACATGCTTCCCTTTTCTTTTGTTGAAAACAGAGGCTTTAAAGAATTGATGTCATGTGTTGCACCCTGCTGGTATATCCCAAGCTGCAGTTATTTTTCAAGGATGGTTGTACCAGTGCTTCTTAAGCAGGATGTTAGTGTTGTGGGCAAAGGACAGAGGCACTCAGCTTGCTAACAATTTTTTCAAGGCATATGTTGATGTAGGACTCACAACTTTTATATTCAGCTATTTATTTCTCCACTTAAGCCCTCAGAAGTAATATTGTGGCAGGAAATCTTGCAGTCATAGAAAACTTAGGTGAAAAATGTCTACGTTCTAATAGGAAATTTGTGCCATGCGCCAGTACAGGAAGGCAGAGGGAGCTCAGGGAGCTTAATGCATGGCTCAAGCAATGGTGTAGGAAGGAGGGTTTTGTGTTTTTAGAGCACTGGGCTGACTTTGCTCTTGGATACAATCTATATGGAGGCAATGGATTGCACCTAAATGGTAGAGGAGCCTCTGTGCTAGGGGAGAGAATGCTAAGAAGCTTGGAGGAGCTTTTAAACTAGGAAAGGGGGGAAGGTATAGATAGCTAAAGTGGGGTAGATAGAGTAGATAGGAAAAGGGTCCAAGTAAATGGTCATGGGGTGGAGTAAGGGTGGGGATAAATGTAGTCAATAGGGAGGAACTCATAGTAAATGAAGTTGTAGAAAAAAGGCATGTAGGGAGTAATATATATAGACTTCAAAATTAATTGTATGCTAGCAAATGCAAGAAGTATGGTAGATAAATAGGAGAACTAGAATTGCTGGTGGTTAATGAACAATTGGACATAAGTGGTATAAGAGAAACATGGTGGAATGATGCACATGACCAGGCTGTAAATATAAAGGGCTGTTCCCTGTTTAGAAGAGACAGGATTAATAGAAAAGGGGGAGGTGTGTGCTTATATTTGAAACCAGAGCTAAAAAAGGTGGTGGTGGGTATATACTACAAACCACCAAATATTGATGACCATGTTGAGGCCCAACTGGTATTGCAAATGAGGAAAGCTGTCCAGTTTGGGCATACTATAATTATGGGAGATTTTAATTATCCAGATATCAACTGGAAAAATTAGACCTGTCAGAGTGCTAAGGGTAGCAGGTTTGTGAGCATGCTTCAGGAAAACTACATGTCACAAATGGTGGAAGTGCTGACAAGAAAGAACAATGTATTGGACCTATGATAACAAATAATGCAGAAATGGTATCCAATATTAAGGTAAGTGAACATTTGGGAAACAGTGATCACAACGTGGTTACATTTGAGATCAGTCTGGCAAAGCAAAACTGTATAGGTTCAACCAAAACTCTTAATTTTAAAAAAGCTAACTTCAAATTGTTAAGGGCTTCAAGGCAACACATTGACTGGCATAACTTAGTTAAAGGCAAAAATACTGAGGAAAAATGGTCAGAATTCAAATTTAGGTTGCAGAAATGAACCCAGCATTATATACCAAAGTGGAACAAATGCAAAAGAAGTAAGTCACAGCCAATGTGGTTAACTGCACATGTAAAGGAGGTAATGGCAAAGAAAAAAAGCATTCAAGCTATTTAAGTCTGAAGGAACTGAACAATCTTTCTTAAAATACAGGGAGTGCAACAAAGATTGCAAAAAGGCAATTAGGGTAGCAAAAATTGGTAATGAAACTCGAACTGCAAGAGAAAGAAGACTAATCCCAAAACATTTTTCAAATATATAAATAGCAAAAAACTTAAGAGGCAGTGCATTGGACCTTTCAAAAATGAGATGGGTGTGTTGATTTGTGAGGATAATGAAAAGGCCGTTGTTTTAAAGACTTTCTTTGCATCAGTATATACAAGGGAGCAAGGAATGGTAAAAGAGCCTCCGCAAGTAACAAATAAAACAATACAATTATCAGATATTATGTTAACTCAAGAAGATGTCATGGGAAGACTGAACAAAATTAAGACTGACAAAGCACAGGGTCCTGACGGTATACATCTAACGGTTCTTCAGGAACTTAGTGCAGTGTTAGCAAAACCTCTATATTTACTCTTTAAAGATTCTCTCACTACAGGCTCAGTGCCACAAGACTGGCAAAGAGCCAATGTAGTGCCTCTGTTTAAGAAGGGAACTAAAACAGAACTTGGGAATTATAGACCTGTGAGTTTGACATCTGTAGTGGGAAAACTGCTAGAAGGGATAATAAGGGACTATATTCAGGATTACAACACAAAAATAAGATCATTAGCACAAATCAACATGATTTTATGAAGAATAGATCATGCCAAACTAACCTTTTCAGCTTCTATGAGGAAGTCAGAAACAACCTTGATAATGGCAAGGCAGTTGATGTAGTATATCTAGATTTTGCAAAGGCATTTGATACAGTGCCAGACAGAAGGCTGGGGTATAAAATAAGGAAATTGGGGCTAGGAGATAACCTTTGCAGTTGGATACAAAACTGGTTGAAGGATAGGGAACAGTGTGTGTTTGTAAATGGAAAATTCTCCAGTACAGTTAAAGTGGAGAGTGGAGTACCTCAGGGTTCAGTATTGGGTCCGCTGCTTTTTAACATGTTTATAAATGACCTGGAAATAGATATAGAAAGCAAAATATCAATATTTGCAGATGACACTAAATTATGCAGGATAATTAATTCAAAACAGGATATTTGTTCTGCAGAGGGATTTACATAAAATGGCAGATTGGGCAAACAAATGGAATATGAAGTTTAATGTGGGAAAGTGTAAAGTCATGCATTTGGGAGGAAACAATCCCAAGGCTACTTATAAACTTAATGGAATCATTCTAGGGGACTCCTTGCTAGAGAAAGACCTGGGTATCCTTGCCAACAACAAATTTGGAAACAGTGTCCAGTGTCAAACAGCAGTAGCAAAAGCAAACAAAATCCTGTCCTGCATAAAAAGAGGTATTAAATCAAGAGTCGATAGCATTATTTTGCCTTTATACAAATCATTGGTAAGACCTCACCTTGAGTATGCAGTACAGTTTTGGGCACCAGTTCTGAAAAAGGATATACTAAAACTAGAGAGGGAACGGCAAAGGGAATGGAGGACTTGATGTATGTGGAACAACTAGACAAACTTGATTTATTTACTCTAGAGAAAAGACAACTAAGAGGAGACCTTATCACATTGTACCAGTATATGAGAAGCCAATAGTAGGATCTCTGTGGTGAGCTATTTATTCCAAGGCCTGATCATGTGACCAGGGGACACCACTTGAGATTAGAGGAAAGGGGGTTTAGATTTCAGCAGAGGAAGGGTTTTTTTAAAGTAAGTCTGTTAAATTGTGGAATTCCTTGCCCAAGGAGGTGGTTATGGCAAATACAATGAATACATTTAAGAGAAGATTAGATACATTTATTTCAAAAGGGAACATAAAGAGTTATACTGTTTTTTAGTAGTAAGATCAGGAAGGTCTGATAAAGACTAACTTATTTGGTTTCAGGAAAGCTATAAAATTCTCAGTCACTGGGGTATGAGGCAAAGTTTGAACTTGATGGACTTGTGTCTTTATTCAACCTAATTTACTATGTTACTATGGTTTGTTGGCAGTGGTGAAAAGTCAGAAATTGTGTATATTTTCTATGGGTGGGAATTTTCAGTTATTGAGATGGCTCAGTTGCTTAAAGCACTGGCTGTAAAATCTCTTCAAACATCAGGGTCATGGGTTCTAGTCTAGTCAACTCAGCCTTCCATACTTACAAAGTAGATAACATGAGTACCATTAAATTGGGTAATAATATATATATATACACACCAGGACATACTTGAAAACACGAGACAATCTCAATTTGTCCTTCCTGGAAGTTCTCGCAGGAAATTTTTCTGATTTTTCATCCATCTCTAATTGCATATGTGCCATCATGGACACCTCAGAGTATATGCTGGCCACCCTAAGTGACCCAAGGGTAAAAGGAAAGGCAGCATACAAAAAAAAAAAACCTGGGAATTTGGAGGGACAAGCTTATCTACAGGGTGTGTCAGAGGAAGTGCACGTTGGGCATGCTCATAGAAGCATTCACACTCCCCACAGCTATCGAAATGGGGGGGGGGGTACATTATTATCCTTGATTCCAATGCAGTAAAAAATATATAAATAAATAACAAGTTATGCTCGAATTCTCACTGTAACAGGAAGTACTGTTTTTCACATTTTTGTTCTTTTCAGCAAAAATGTACCCTAGTGCAAATCTCCCTACCAGTTATTGTATATTTGGGCTGCATGATGCACTAATAATGCCTTAGAGTGGTCCAGTTCACAGTTGTTTTATAGAACCTATAAACTCCCCTTCCTAGGGAGTAATATAAAGGAAACCAGGTCACTGACCTGACACGATCTTGCTGAAAATCAGCCCTGGTTATGCACTGTATGAGTTAATATTTTCCATCTCTTTGCAAACAATTTTTTTGCCAGCTTTTATTCACCACTTCAGCCTCTGTGCCTCCTTATTTTTCAGTTTATCACGAACTAATCTGTAACAACACACCTACATCTGCAGCTAATGACTGCCTTTCTATTTATTTTTCTATGCAATCATTTTGTAATCCATATTTATTCTCAGATAATTATTTCCAAAGCTCAATCACATTCATCAGCAGTTAACCCATTGAGAATCAGTGCAATGCACAACCCTATGCAGGGAAGTACTGGCAACTTTTGGTCTGGGGGGCAAGTATAATAAAGACGCCCATGTGTGCTATCCCTCCAGCCCACCATCCAAGTTCACCCCATTTGTTAAGTTTATCATTGACATTAATGTTGTGAATTAAGGCAAGTGATACCACAGAGCTTATACATAAATTGTTGATACACAGCTTACAATGGAAGTAAATCTAAATGTTAACACAGAGCTTACAATTGAAATAGAGCTACACTACTGATACCACAAAGCCTACAATTAAAATGGAGCTACAGTAATGATACAAAAAGGCCTAAAATTGAAATGGAGACACACAAGTGATTCCACAGAGCTTAATGGGAATGGTGTTTCACAAGTGATACCACTGTGGTACCACAGAGTTTAATTGAAATGATGCTACACTAGTGATACCACAGAGCTTATTTGAACTGCCTCCATACAAGCAATACCACAGAACTTTAAATTGAAGTGGTGCTACACTAGTAACAATAGTTATACCTTGGACCACCACTTTTTGATTTGTTGTTAATTGTATTTAATGCTCAAAAATAATGCCTACAGATTACAATCCAAAAAGGAGCTACATCAGAGAGTTTGCATTCTGTAGAGCAGGAGTGCCCAGACTTTAGAATTCTACTTTTTTGTTAGTCATCGTAACACCAACTACTTTCTTACCAACATGGAGTCAACCTATCCAACACCTTTTTGGAGTCAACCTCTCAAACATTTTTTTGGTCAATGAAGCGTAAGCCTCCACCACCACCTCTCCCTTTTATATTGCAGATTTCCTGCCTCATCCATTTCTGCCACTCCATCCCAATATTCTCCCCATCCTTCCTTCCACACTCATTCCCTCTTTCCTTCTCATTTTCCACTGTCTCTCTGCTGTTATTCTGCATACAGGCATAATGCAAGTCATTTTGTCCACATACCCCATTGTTGGTTAATAGAATAACAGCAGGAAGAGAGTGGGGAATGGGAAGGAAAGAGGCAGTAAAACAGGGAAGGCTATTTAGGTAGGAGCGGGAACCACATATATTGACTGTTGGGATAAAGGAAAAAGAACACGGCAGAGAAAGAGTGCGGCAGGAAGGATGGGTGGTGCTGAAGTGACTCCCACCAACCTCAGTCAGCAAATAGGATAATTAGAGGTGCAGTTCGCTAAAAGTAGAAGGGTCTCAGGTTGCTCTCCTCTACCTAAAGTCATGTGTAAATAATATAAACACCCCAAGGCATCACATACTGACACACATTCACACATCAAGAGACTTTACACACACACACACACACAGATGCACACCCCTCATGCATACACACAAATATTCACACGCTAGGGAACTTCACACACATGTAAACACACACCCACACAGATACTATTTTTCCACAGATAAACAGACATATTTATAACAACAAAATCATCAAGAGATTAATATTACTTACCATATAGCAGTGTATCACCTTTGAGGGCTCTATTATAAAGTAGAACATCTCTTTAAGTTACCAAATACTGCTGCTTTCCCCAGAAAAGAACATGTGGCGTGTGACTGTGTAATGTTACCTGCCAAACTCCACAATTCTCCCTAATACTAGTTCAAACACCTGCCCACATTCACCATTATGTCTCAGTCAGGGCATGATTTGGGGAGGTGGGCAGACAAATGAACTACACATACACTGTATGATACCCCAGCTTTTTTCCACTGGTAGCCACAGAACCACACATATACTGTCTGATATCCCAGCATTGTTCCATTGTCTACTGACAGCCACAGAACCACACAAACACAAACTGTCTGATAATCTTGCACCACTGGCCACTAGTAGCCACACATACGCTGTCTGGTACCCCAGTATTGTGCCATTGGTAGCATCAGGCCCCATACTAGACTTATTCCAGCCTTCTTCCACTGGTTACTGGTATCCACAGAACCCCATATACACTATGTGATACCCCAGCATTGTGTCACTAATTACTAGTAGCCACTCATATCACCAGCATTGCTCTATTGGCCATTGGTAGCAACAGAACCACACACATACACTTTATGATACCCCAGCCTTGTTCCACTGGCCACTGGTAGCCATAGATCCTCACACACATTTTGTGACCCCATCAGCCTTATTTCCCTGCCAACTAGTATCCACAGATTCCCCGCATACACTGTGTGACCCCATCAGCTTTGTTTTAAAGAAAAAGTGTGCCGTTTGGACCCTAGCTGGCACTGATGTTAACATTTTAACTTTAAAAAACCTAAGCATTAGCATTATTATTATTATTATTATTTCATTGTGTCTTTAAAGGGCAAATATCATGTTTTAGTAGGCCTGCTAACAGACTAGAAAAAAGCTCAGGGCTGGACTGCACTGACCCAAAATAGCTCCTATTAGTCATTTTTGGGAAGGCAGAAAACATCCCCTCAAGTTGGTCATAGGCTGGAACACAATGCAGAAGTATGTGGCTCTCAGGAGCAAACTTTGCAGGTTGTGCAAATAGCCTTGCCCAACTCAGAGAGTATATATGCAGCCCAAGGCGACTGAACTGCGGGATCAATACAAGAACCCTTGGGGTCCATCTTCAAACCCCCATTGTGTCCATCCCCCCACTCCTTGGTCTGCAGGGACTCACAGTGCAGTCTGACTTCATCTGCAGATCTGCACGCAGGGGAGATGTTCTGTGGTCAGGATATTTCCATGTCATAGTTAAGCTATAGAACAGCACCCATAACATGATTGCTACTAATATACTGTAGAATCAAAGTTTAGACATCATTAGTAACAATCTCATTTCATCTTCCCTTCCTGAGATCTCTGATCTTGTGTTACAATCCCTTATTGGGGTGGGGGGAGGATTTATAACACATTGGTGTTCAGATCTAGTTTCCATAGGCCACTGAATAGAGACAAAGTGCTGTATTCAAAAAGATAAAGAGGTGCAGCTCTGGATCAAACCATAGGGGACAAATATACATTCCCATTGATTTAAATGAGAATGTTATCCTCTTGATTGCTAGAGAAATCTCTAATGTATTGCTTCACAGTGCATCAGAGACCCCTCTGCAATTCAAGGGGTTACAATCTCCATTAGCAATATGATTTTTTAGTCCACTATAGTGCGTTTGGTTTGCTCCAGAATACTACAGTTTTACTTCATGCATCATGTTCAATTACTCTTTGGTATATCCACTACCACGGGAGTAGACTTGCTGATCTAACAGGGCTGCATTGTGCAACCTCTGTTCAGCGTAAATGTTATTTTGGGGCCCAGGAAATGTACCCTGGTCTGTGGCATGATTCTGCATGACTTGCACAGCACCCAAGACAGAGGATCTGATGTCTCAGACTGTTCCTGCACATCAGGAATATGCATCCTCCATAGACTGTATTGAACCACATGGACTTACAGCAGGGTTAGTCAATTGCTGGACCACTAGGGGTTGGAGAGACTACAACTCCCATGATACCCAGACAGTCATTGGCTGGTTTGGAATAATGGGCGTTGTAGTCCCCAAAAGCTACTGGTCCAGCAATTGACTACCCCTGCATTACAGTTTATGGGTACAGAGATGGCCCATGTAATGCAGGAATCATAGTCTCTGACCTCAGGGGGGTTATGCACTAAGGAGTGATAAATAGGTGATAAAGCAGAGATGACTGTTCCAGTTATATCTCTTCTCCAATTCCTATCTTATTTATGGAAACTATGCACTAAGATTTCTCCAATTTTGGAGATCTTACTACATAGACTTTATAGAATAACATACGACCTGGAGAAGTGATATCACTGGAGAAGTTATGTCCATGTTATCACCTCTTTATCACACCTTAGGACATAACCCCAGTTGTTTTAACCATGCCCCACAATTATCTCTGGGGATCAGCTATCAAAGACAGGTGAAAAGAGTCACTTTGGGAAGCTCAGTGTAACCCAAGGCCAATAACTAAGTTCACCAAGAAGCTGGCCAAGTAAAACATGATTGTTGCCCTAAGAGTCATATTTTCCCAATAGACGGAATAAGCAACCGTTTAGGATGCCTTTACCCCTTAATCCTTTGCCTACCAGAGGGGTGTGCAACACATTGCAAAGCAATGCACTGCATACCCCTCTGGCATTCAAAGGGTTAAGGCCCAAGGCTATTTCACACTTTTAAAGGGATAGTAATGTTTTACAAAAATATCAGCTCCAATTAATCTTCATAGTATTTGAGCCATGGAGAGTGTTATTTCAATACTGTCTGAGTTGTAGTTCAAGAGTAATTCAATGATAAAGTATCCCCCCTCCCACCCCTTTTACCTAGTGTAAACCACCTCCCCTCAGATGTGGAATCTGGTCACTTGACCGGACAGATCTCAGCAAGGGACAATCTTCATATTGTGAGAACAATGAAAACCCTGCCCCCCTTGACAGATTTTTCAGGTTTTTCCCTTATGATCACTGAAGATCGTCCCTCTCTGTGATCCGTCTGGACAGTCTTGCTGCTCTGAGGTGTTACAGTGTTACATCAGTAAAAGGGGAGGGAGGGGGATACTTTATCATTCAATTACTCTTGATCTTCAACTCTGACAGAATTGTAATAACACTCTCCAAGGCCCAAATACTATGATGATTAATTAGAGCTGCTTTTAATTATGAAACAGTACTATCCCTTTAAGTGGAACTGTCACTTTGTAACAAATAGATGTTTTGAGAGTCGAAATTTTGAGCCCTGTATATATATATATATATATATATATATATATATATATATATATATATATTAGGCAATATTTAGCTTTAGTGTCAGTTTATATAGAAGAGCTAGTTTTGGCTAGCAGGCAGTGGTATTTGGGAGCGAGAGCAATATGGAATGTTTGTATCTGGCTGGAATATTAATTAAATAAGGTGCATATTGCACAAACTGTTGTTTGAATAGACTAACATAACTATAGAAACATAGAAACAGAGAATTTGACAGCAGATGAGAACCATTTGGCCCATCTAGTCTGCCCATTTTCCTACTGTAAAAACCTCAATCCTTATTTGGTCCTTGGTCTTGTCTTATGTTCAGGCCAACCTTATGATTATCGAATGCATGCTTAAATTCCTTCATTGTATTAACTTCTACCTCTTCTGCTGGTAGGCTATTGCAGTGATCTACCACCATCTCAGTGAAGTAAAACTTTCTTCATTACATCTAAACCTGTGCCCCTCTAGTTTTAGACTATGGCCTCTTGTCCTAACATTTTTACTCCTTTGAAATGTACTTCCATCCTGCACTTTGTTGAATCCCTTCATGTATTTGAATGTGTCTATCATATCCCCTCTCTCTCTTCTCTCCTCCAAGCTATACATGTTCAGATCCTTTAGTCTATCCTGATATATCCATTCACTATTTTAGTAGCACTTCTCTGAATTATCTATATCCTTCTAGAGATGGGGTCTCCAGTACTGTATACAATACACTAGGTGAGGTCTAACTAGAGATCTGTAGAGTAGCATGGCTGCTCTTAATACAAATTATTTTAACTACACTTCAAAAATCATATTTTTGTAACAAAGTAACAGTTCCACTTTAAGAACAAAGTAAAATTTCATGTGTCTTCATGTCTATTAACAATGTTTTCATCCATTTATTCTCTAGTGCACTCACACAAACAATATAATGTTTTGGGTGGGGGGTAGACTATGCTTCCCTTTGGTAGTATATAATCATAAATTAAAGGGGAACATTCACATGCAAACAACAGGAGTCCGGATGATTTATTTAGTAAAACTAAGTAAGCTTTGGTATTTTTTTATGGATCTTACATCGTGTTGAAGACATCCGGGCTTAAAATTTCCCACTTGCACGTTCTGCGGCACCCTGTAAGTGGGAAATTTTAAGCCTGGATATCTTCGACATGATGTAAGATCCATAAAAAATAAATACCAAAGCTTAAAAATTTTTACTAAATAAATCATCCGGACTCCAGTTGTTTGCATGTGAATGTTCCCCTTTAAAAATAAAAGCATTGTTTGATATAAAATGTTAATGCATTAAATGGTGACTACTGATCAAGAGTAATACATTAGATATCAGTGATAAATGGTACAAATTGAGCTAATACTAAGTTATCACAGAAGACACAATAATACATAGCTATCTAGATACTTTACTGACAATAATAATAGTTAACAGATGTTGGAGAGCTCCCTAGTTAAGTTGCTCTTACTGTGCTTGATGTTAGATCTGTACAGTTAAAGCAGAACTATCACCCCGCCTAAAGTTGCCCACAAAGAATTACCCATCCGGCGACTAGCTGCTCAACAATACTATCACCAGAATTATTACCTTGTTACTGAGAATTCCTACTGCTCCCGGGACTGACAGCCAGGAAACAGCGCATACATCATTGCATAGTGATGTCTGTGCGCCTTGGCTGTCAGTCCCTTCTGGTATCTTAAGGTACCAAGCAATGCCTCCTAGAGTGGACTTGGACTGATAGCAAAAAAAGAAGAAAAAACACAAAAAAAGAAGAACCAGAGAGGCGAAATACCACTTTAAAATGAAACAGTAATCCACATATACAGGAGTAAATACTCACAATAGTATAAGATTCTGGTTGATAGTACCAACAACCGGTATAACGAACAGGGATTTGTAAATCCGCCCTGCTCCTGATATACAACTCTCTGGATGAATAGATATACTGGAACCAGTGTTGATATAAATGTATTACAAATTTATTAAAATAACAAACCATAAAATTGTGACCTTAGAGAATATAGAGCCCAAGCGTTCAACGCATTTCGAATCGTAAGCTTCTTCTTCAGGAACAAGCAATATGCTAATATCATAATCTATAAACTCAATTTCACAGAATATAAAATATGCAAAGATGTCTGCGCTGTTTCCTGGCTGACTGTGTGCTTGCACTGTCAGTCCCGTCCGGTACCTTAAGGTACCAAGCAACACCTCCTAGAGTGGACTAGGACTGACAGCCCAGGTGCACAGATGTCACTATGGAAAGATGTCTGCTCTGTTTCCTGGCTGACTGTGCGCCTGTGCTGTCAGTCACGTCCGGTACCTTAAGGTACCAAGCAACGCCGCCTATAGTGGACTGGGGCTGACAGAGCAGATGCGCAGACATCACTATGGAGAGATGTCTGCCCTGTTTCCTGGCTGTCAGTCCCGGGAGCAGTAGGAATTCTCAATAACGAAATAATAATTCTGGTGACTAGTACTACTGAGCAGCTAGTCGCCAGATGGGTAATTCTTTGGGGCACCTTTAGGCGGGGTGATAGTTCCGCTTTAAATCGGGTCCATTGAGTAACACAAAATGAGATAATAATGCACAGCAGGTCTCAAAAGGATAATACAAACAACTGAAGACAAAGAGAAATATAGCGCTAGGTGGGATGAAGTGATTATCCGATCAATAAAAATGACCTCTATTCATCCCTTACCGCATAGAGACCAGTTCAGTGCAAACAGCTTGCAGGTACATTAAAAAATAACTTTTGTTGGTTAATAAATGTTAAAAGAAAAACCCAAAATTAAAAACACAGTCCATGATCCATTTGAAGTGTATAGTTTCATGTATGTTTAATGGGGCTACTATAGAGAACACAGTGTCCTACTTGATAAGACAACTAACATGAGATCAGATGTGATGACACTGTGAGCTGTATATAGTATATGTATAAATGAAGATGAAACACCAAGCCTATTTAACAGATGCTCTTTATTCATATTTCCTCCTATAAAATGAATACATTTATAAACCCATTATTATTATACTAGTTGAAGAGCCCGTTACACGGGCCACAGTGCCTCTGGCAGCTGGTTGCGGGGCAGTCACGGGCAGCAGAGACTGGCCGCTCCACTGCTGATACAGAGCTGGACGCTCCTTCGGAGCGCCCAGCTCTGTATCAGCCGCGGCGCGGGCAGTCTGTACTGCGCATGACTGCCGCACGCGCAGCAGTGTCTACTGCGCATGTCGGGCGTTACACACAACTTAGCGAATTATTATATAGGATGTCCATTGCTATTAGTCTGTAACTATGTAGACACAGAAACATTCCTTAAAGGGATAGTAATGCTTAAGTATTACAAATCCCTATATTAAAGCCCTAGTAAAAAAAAAGTATTGCCTCCAGTGTCATCTCTCAAACCTTTATGGTTTGAGAGATAATCACTTCTAAAGTTGCCCTCTCCCTCCCCCTTCCCCGTAGTCAGCGTTCTAGCTGACTGCAGGGAAGCAAATCGTACGACTTTCAGGCGGCTCTCCAGCACAGCCAGATCGCGTTAACTAAAAAAAAAACTTTCACTGAAATGGTCTTCTATGTGTGCTTGGTTTGCAAGCACACGTAGAAGACCGTTTAAGTGAAAGTTTTTTTTTTAGTTAACACGATCGCGGCTCTGCTGCAGAGCCACCTGATGATCTATGACCGGATTTCACTTCAGTCAGCTACAAGGTCTCTCTCAAACCATAAAGGTTTGAGAGATGACACTGGGGGCAATAGGTTTTTTTTTTTTACTAGGGCTTTGATATAGGGATTTGTAATACTTAAGTATTACTATCCATTTAATTATACTCCTTTATTGAATTCCTGACATCACATACTCCTCTTGCATGTATCACATTAGATTGCTGGTAGGAGGGGAACAGTCTGTGTTTTACCAGTAAATGGAATGGATAAAGCAACTGGGCATTGTGTGTTGCCGCTTGCATTCACATGTATTCAAGCAGCTTGGCTACTGTGTGCATTGAAAATGTATTAAAGATTTATTCAATTAATAACCAATTACCAATATTACTGGTTCATTTCAAAGCTCTTTAACATCCCACACTGGAGATGTCAGTGCCTTTCTCCTGGCCTTCTAGACTAATCCTATATAATAATTCGCTAAATCGTGTGTAACGCCCGACATGCGCAGTAGACACTGCTGTGCGTGCGGCAGTCTTGCGCAGTAGAGACCGCCTGCGCCGCGCCTGATACAGAGCTGGGCGCTCTGAAGGAGCATCCAGCTCTGTATCAACAGTGGCGCGGGCAGTCTCTACTGCGCGTGACTGCCCCGCGAATGGCTGCCAGAGGCACTGTGGCCCGTGTAACGGGCTGTTCAACTAGTATGTAATAAATATGGTTATAACGCAGCTACCCAAGTGAGCCAGGAAGTACTGAGAAGATCAGACTCCTCCAACAAGGAATACAGGAGCAGAATGCTAGAGTGGAACGCTAGGGTTTGGGGCTAGGGTGCGTGGGTTGCCTAAAGGGAATTGTGCGCGGCCAAGCTAAAATATAATATTGCAGCCATTAACAAAAATAAACTATCTGATGTAAGTGCCATCTCTCAAACCTTTATGGTTTGAGAGATATAAGAGGATAAAGTTCTCCCTCCCCTTTCTCTGATGTGAGCTGTAAAGCTGTCAGAAGCAGATTCTGGTCACGTGACCAGCCGGAGGCTCTTCAGCAGCGCCGAAATAACGCAAACTAAAAATAAATACTTCATTGGAACGATCTACATGTGTGCCTGGTTTGCAGGCATGCTTTGTAGACCGTTCCAATGAAGTATTTGTTTCTTGATTGCGTTATTTCGGCACTGCTGAGGAGCCGCTGGCCGGTCCCGGGAACAGGATATCCTGCTGACAGCTTTACAGCTCACGTCACGCGGGGGGGGGGACGGGAACTTTATCTTTGTATACCTATCTAACCATAAAGGGTTGAGATATGGGACTTACATCAGATAGCTTATTTTTGTAATAGCTGCAATATTATATTTTAGTGCACACAGACATTACTGTCCCTTTAAGTAGAACACTTTGTTCTCTATAGTAAAACTATTAAACATCCAGGACACCATAGACATGTAATGGTTCCTTGACAATGTTTTTAATTTTAGGTTTTTATTTTAACAAATATTAACTAATAAAAGTTATTTTTTTAAATGTACCTGCAAGCGCCTTGCACTGAACTGGTCTCTATGCGGTAAGGGATGAATAGAGGTCATTTATATTGATCATATAATCACTTCATCCCACCTAGCGCTATATTTCTCTTTTTCTTCATTTGTCTGGGCTTGATGTTATTCAGAGCACCACATCCGATGAAAGATAAATCAACACAGAGATACTCTAGGCCCCTTCAGGATAAAAGCTTACTTGAACTCGTAACACTGGTTATACCAGTCCTTCTGTTCTTTCCCCCAGTGTCTGTAAAGTAGCTTTAGCTTCATTGGCAAACAATGTGGTATCGCACGAGGTGTAGGCCGTTCTCTGGTTTAGTGTCTGTTTCAACATGTTTGGGGAACTTGGCTTCCCTTCATTAGAGTCTCAGTTCCTGATGAATTCATTTATCATTGTGTGAATTTTTACTCACATTATTTTTGTTAGCTATATTTCTATTGTTAACTCCTTGTGTGCCCGAGGGGAGCACAAAGCATTGATTTGCACTGCATTGCTTACCCCTCTGGCATTCAGATGGGTAATATTCATGGAATTTTTCAGTTCCATTCATTCCATTATAATATTGTCACCAATTCTTTCCAATCCCTTTAGCTTGAGATCCTATACCCAACTGTAACACAGTAACATAGTAATTCAGGTTGAAAAAAGACTTGCGTCCATCTAGTTCAACCCTTTTCCTATTCCTGTTTACCATCGTTGATCCAAAAGAAGACAAAAAAAAACCCTCGATATAGCAATTTAAAATTCTGCCTTGAATGGGGGGGGGAATCCTTCTTGATTCCAAATGGCAATCAGATTTCTCCCTGGATCAACAAGCCCTAACTAAATATTAATCCCAATACTAACATACATAGCCCTCTATGTTATGCTCTTTTAAATAAGTATCCAGGCCCCTTTTAAAGGCATCTAATGTATTTGATAGCACCACCTCCTCAGGAAGTGAATTCCATACCTTTATTGTCCTTACTGTAAAGAAACCCTTCCGCTGTTGTAGATGAAATCTCCTTTCCTCAAGTCTAAGCGGGTGGCCCCTTGTCCTGTGTACTGTTCTGTTAATGAACAGGTCTTTGGAGAGCCCTTTATATGGGCCCTGAACATATTTATATAATGTTATCATATCCCCTCTAAGACGCCGTTTCTCTAGTGTGTACAAGTTTAACTTTTCTAGCCTTTCTTCATAACTAAAACTTTCCATTCCCCTTACTAGTTTTGTAGCCCTCCTCTGCACTTTCTCTAGTTCCATAATGTCCTTTTTCAGAAAGGGAGCCCAGAATTGAACAGCATATTCTAGGTGGGGTCTTACCATGGACCTGTAAAGAGGCATAATTATATCTTCCTCCTTGAGTCAATACCCCTTCTAATACATGCCAATATCTTATTGGCCTTTGCAGCTGCCAGCTGGCACTGCATGCTACTGCTAAGTCTATTGTCTACCATTACTCCCAAATCCTTTTCATTAGTAGATTTCCCCAGAGAAACACCATTTAAACTATGTGTTGCATTTTTATTATTATACCCAAAATGCATAACTTTACACTTGTCTGTATTGAATCTCATTTTCCACTTGCCTGCCCAGTTACTCAATTTGTCCATATCCTCTTGTAATGAAGACACATTCAGTTCAGACTTTATTACCTTACTTAATTTTGTGTCATCGGCAAACACTGATACATGGCTCCCTATGCCCTCTGGGAGGTCATTAATAAACAAATTAAAAAGAAGAGAACCCAGGACAGATCCCTGAGGTACTCCACTTATCAATTTTATCCAACTGGAGAACTTGCCATGTGATATACTCCAGACTGTAAGTCGTGGCTTTGTTGGGTCCTTTCTATCAAACAATACCCTTAAATACATTTCTCAAGTTCTCCCACTTAAAAACACTCTATATATGTTGTTTTTTAGTTTAGTTTGTCAGTTATGTAGTTAAAAGGTACGTGTTATCTATAGATAGATAGATAGACGGACAGACACACACTGGGACACTGTCAGGGTACGTGGCTAGAAAAACACTGATTGGTTGATGAGGAGGCAAGGGGAGTAGCCACTTTGGAAAGAAAAAAATGTTAGCCACTTGCCTTGGCTTAGGAGGAGGAAAAGCCTGCTGCCTCCTCAACCAACAGCTTACAAAAAATATCAGAACTTGTAGTAGGGCATCAGGACCCTCTTGCACGCAGGAGAGTTCCAAGAGGGCTACCCTGCTTCCATCCCATCTGAAGTACCGGACAGGAGTGGGCGGGATTGAGAAAGCCTTTCACGTCAACAAGGAAAAGCTCCTGCCCAGAAGTTAAAGGGTTTCTTGATCCTACCCACTCCTTCCTAGTACTTCAGATGGGATGCAGGAGCCCTCTTGTTCCCCTCCATAACCTTTATTGATCTCCCAGAGTGGCTGGGAGATCAGTAGCTGGGGGGGGGGGCATCAAGAGGGGTCCTGATGCCTCGCCATGAGTTCTGCTTTTATTCCTTTGAGTGCCAGAGGGTTACGGAAAGCATTGCTTTGCTCTGGCAGTCAATGGGTTAATGCAGTTTAACTCTTTCAGTGTCACAGAGGTATGCAACGCAGTGTGTTGGATACCACTGTGGCACTCAAAGGGTTTCAATAAAAAATGGGTGAAGCCCTGCCACACACCTGCTAGTCCTTTATACATCTTAACTAGTGTAAAAGCCTGTGTGCACAGGCCAAGGTTTGGGTGATATTAATCCTTTGAGTGCCAGAGGGGTATGCAAAGCATTGCAAAGAGTTAATATCACCCGGACCTATCACTGGACATATATATATATATAATACATTCCAGGGTTCAGGTAATTGTAGTATGTTATTTCCATTTGCAAGGAAATTCCACACCTGCTGGAACATTTATACTTTCACTCAAAAAAAAATCCTGCTTAATACTTCCAATAAAATTTCTCATATTTCTGTGTTGCCCTCAAAAACATTACCCTTCTCTGTATTTCTATCATTGTGTTCTTAGCATTTCCATTATAAAAATGTGATGTTTCCTGGAAATGAAACACAGTGCAAGCAGCTAGAGAGAGAATGGCGGTGTTAGGCTGTTTTTCTATGATTTATATAGCAAAATTGAAGCAAGAGAAGGTCATAGTGTGTTCTATCAATAAAAAAAGAAGGAGCTGGAAGGGCTGTTATGCAACATCATCCTCTGACCCAGCCAGTGAAGGGGAATATAGAGGAGAAGGAGAAAGAGGCCATTCTTCTCCACCTTTTCCCTCCCCCTGGGGTGTGGTACTCTTTTTGTCTTGAGGCAGGCACAGTGCATCTAATAGTAATGACCATTTTAGTATAGGCAGCTAATTTCAAAAAAGAAAACAGGTAGGTGTAGTTTTGAGATTTTGGCAGATTTTGTTTTCACAGATTTCAGAACATTTGAAGGGGTGGAAATGTTTTTTCCAATTTTTTCTTTAGAGACATCTTCTGGAGACATTTGTGTATACCAAACTAGGGGTATGAAGGCAAGTGACCCCTCATTTGATGCAGTGGGTTGTCTTCTTTCCAAAAATGGTACGTGTTGTCTACATTTTCTTCATTTTTAGTATAAGCAAGCCATGTTTGAAAAATTGTAAGAAAATTAAGGGGTTGTAGTATGTGTACTTTTGTGCTTCTGGTACCTCCTACAGTATGTCAACTCATATCAATGGGGTGCCATTTTTCTCCTAAGAGCACTAGCTTATGAATACAGTTTAAAATTATATAGTTTCCATAGATTTCATTACATTTGAAAGGGAGGAAATGAAAAAAATACACATTTTTTCATTTAGCACCATCTTCTGGAACATTTGTGCACACCAGGCTGGAGTAGAAAGTCAAATGCCCCCTTGTTTGATGCAGTGAATCATCTACTTTCCAAAATGGTAAGCTTTGTCTACCTTTTATTCACTTCTGTTTCTGTTATAACCATTTTAGTATAGGCACGTTATGTTTGAGAAATTTTAAGAAAAATCAGACCAATCACAGCAAGCAACGGGATTGGCTTACACAAGAAAAAGTGTTAAAACAATTGAATGGTGTTAAGGTAGACAAAGCCCCAGGGCTGGATGGTATACACCCATGGGTACTTAAAGAGCTAAACCAGGCCCTGGCCAGACTGTTGTTCTTGATTTTCAGGGATTCTTTTATTTCAGATGTGGTGCCCATATTTAAAAAGGGATCAAAATCCCAGCCAGGAAATTACAGACCTGTAAGCTTGACATCTGTAGTAGAGAAGCTGTTTGAAGGGTTGCTAAGAGAATATATTCAAGAATTCAGCTTGAACAAGAATATCATTAGCAGTAGCCAACATAGCTTTGTGAAAGACAGGTCTTATCAAACTAACTTGCATTTTATGAAAAGTGAGTACAAATATAAATGTGGGAGCGGCGGTTGATGTGATCTATCGTCACCCGTTTCTCCGGTTCGACTTTTCAAGGGAGAGGGGGGTTAAAATGTCGGATGTACAGTATTCGTCGAATTAATATGGTGAAAGAAAGCACTGTAAGTCGGATTTGGAAGGGGAAGTGTCAGTTGTCGACTATGAACAATATTTGTCAAATTAATGTGGTGAAAGACAGCATTTTATCACACCTGTTTTTTTGATACATTGTGTGTGATTTTAGCAAAATAAGTCACTTTTAAATTTTTTACATCATAACTTGTTGCACTATGCAAAATGTTCTTCCTGAGAGGCAGCATGCAAAAGCTTAATTCATTCTGAAAAAAATATGGTAAATGGTTTTCCATATATAATCAGAAAGTTACCTACGGGAATCAGACCTAAACAGATGATAGCAAAGATGCTGAAAATGTGTCTGGCCTACAGGGTCTTAAAATGACTCAAGCCTCTGGCAAGCAATGGGTTAACCAAACATTAATATGAGTTTTATTGCTGTGGAGCAATGTGATACACTTATATATAGAACACACAGTCTGATCTCCTAAAACAGGGATACCAGGCAGGGAAAAAGGGACATGGGTATTTTCATCTTGCAGGGACATTAGCCCACTAAAAAGGAACATGTGGGAGGTATGATGAATGTTTATACCTTTTATCCAGTCCCTGTTACAAAATGAATTAATTAAGCACAAATCACCACAGGAAAACCTAAAAAAACATTTTTATTTTATTATCACAAATTAAACTGTGGGTTACCCATATAAATGGGGTATCAAGAGAAAATCCTAAATATATAATGTGTGTTTATACTAAAGGAATTCGAGGACAAATATGGGTGAACAAAAGCATACTAAAAAGGCCAATATTGTTCTTGTCCTCTACTGTAAAAAAACCTCTCATCGCCTAATAACGTGTGCGGCTGTTAAGTACCACAGAGATTTTTTTTCTTCAGTGCATTCTGGGATGGTAGAACAGCATGCAGTTACGCTTCCATCCCAGAATTCCATGAAGTTCCAGGGCCATCACAGTCCTTTAGTGCCAGAACTGGTGTGACAGTCCTGGCACTGCATAGGTTCTTAAGGGGTTAATCATTGTACCCACTTGTACATTGTTCTGTCTGTTGGCACTTTATACATACATTATAATAATAACAATAATAATAAATGTCAGTATAACATATAAACCAATAATAGATACACGTTTTAAGGGGAACTATCGCGTTTCAACAACTTGCTCCCATATGAAAGTGGGAGCAAAAATAAACATACAAAGCCCTTTAATTTTTTTTTTTTAAAAAATATGTTGCATTATTTTGAAAAAGGAACAGGCAGAAATTCACTCTCCAGCTTGCCCTCGGTATTATATGCCAATCATCACCATCGCTTTTCGTTCCGTAGTGTGTCTAAATAGCTGCCTGTAGGCAGCATCGATGTTAAAGGGATAGTAATACTTAAAATGTAAAAAAAAAATATGTTGTTGGGTTTATCCCCCTGAGTAAAACAAAGTTGAATTTTTTAGGTGCAATATCACAGTGGCCTGAAATTGTACAGTGGCGCTGTTGCTACACGATCCTATGGACAGCTCTGGTCCCGGGACCATAAATCTCCATAGGATGGTGTAGCAACAGCGTCACTCTACAATTTCAGGCCACTGTGATATTGCACCTAAAAAATTCAACTTTGAAAATTAATAACTTTTGAATGAAACACCTTTCAGCAATGGGAGTACTCCTGTTTTTCTCAGGGGGATAAACCCTACAACATATTTTTTTTTACATTTTAAGTATTACTATCTCTTTAAGGACCAAGCCAGGCAATAAATACACAGTAAAGAGCAACATCCTTTACTTATCAGTGCAGGATATCTCTTTTTACTGTGTATTAATAGCCCGACTTGCTCCTTAATGTCGATGCTGCCTGTAGGAAGATGTTTAGATACTCTACTGAAGGAAAAGCGGAAGGTAGACAATGGTGAGAGCTTTATAACAGAGGAAAGATGGCTGCGCTCTCCCTCACCTCTGCTGAAGATGCGAGTTATAGTTTCACTTACAGTGTAATTATTTACTAGGTGAAACTGTCTGCATTCTTAGCGTTATCATTTAAGTAATTGATTCGGTGGTGGGGGGGGGTATTTCTGGTGAAAGTTCCTTTTTAATTCTATGGATGCTATACAGGTCATTGAGAAGCAATGCACTGGAGATCTATCTAGAAATCCAGGATTCATTTTTATATATATTTTATATAGTTTCAGCCTCATCAACTATGTTACTATGTTACATCTGTGTTACACTGCAAAGCAATGCACTGCATACCCCTCTGTCACTCATCGGGTTAAGTACCAAGGCTATTTCAAACTTTTAAAGGGATAGTAATGTTTTACAAAAGCAGCAGCTCCAATTAATCTTCATAGGAGTGTTATTTCAATACTGTCAGAGTTGTAGTTCGAGTAATTGAGTGATAAAGTTTCTCCCTCCCTCCCCTTTTATCTAATGTAAGCCACCTCCCCTCATATATGGAATCTGGTCTTAAGACCAGACAGTTCACAGCAAGCGATAATCTTCTTACTGTGACAACAATGAAAACCCTGACCACCTTCTCCCTTGACAGGTTTTTCATGGTTTTTCCTTCTGCTCACTGAAGATTATCCCTCACTGCGATCCATCCGGACAGTCTTGCTGCTCTGAGGTGATCAGTGTTACATCAGTAAAAGTGGCGGGAGGGGATACTTTATCATTCAATTACTCTTGAACTATAACTCTGACAGTACTGGAATAACACTCTCCATGGCCCAAATACTATGATGATTAATTGGAGCTGCTTTTATTGTGAAATATTTCTATCCCTTTAAAGCCACATTTAATTCAGTGGACATTTTTATTTGTATACTCTATGATGCAAATGGTTTTCTGTATTCTTTGGTGCAGAAAGCCCACTGAATACTAAATTTGTAGGCAAGAACTTTTTGAGAGATTGCTAATTTTTTAATTAAAAAAAAGAAAAGAATGACAAATATTACTACCATTGCTAGAAAAGCAGTTCAACAAAAAAGTATTTCACCATCTATGGTCTAACACTTGAGTAGTAGTAGGGACTCAACCACAATCAGAAACAGAGGCAACAGAGTACACCCAAAAATGCAATTACATAGTCTAAATAATTTTAATATCACATAAAAACATCATAATTGTATGGAAACATCAACAAGACAAAAATAAATAGTAACAGGTGTATCATACCCTTTCACCTCAAAGAGTACAAATAAAACTCAGATGCCACAAATGAATCCCTCAAATTAGTATAAACAGTATTACTACTGCATCAATACAGTCAAAAATGTTGCAGCTTAGTATCATTAATGTATCATATACATACAACACAAACTATCTAGTCATGCACTATAGATATCCCATAAATATCAAATATACCCTATGTATTTTCCCTATCTATATACCGGTATATAAAAGCAAAAAAATATATATATAAAAAATATTTAAAAAAATATAAAAACAAAAAATTAAAAATAAAAAATAAAAATCTTAATGCAGAATGTCTCCAACGATCAAGCAATCAATGCAAATGTAGCACCGCATTCCTTGGATCCTCAATTAGCAAATTCCTTAAGGGCAATGTTCAATCGAGACATAACAATCTAGGGAATATTGATATTTTCTGCACCTCATATATATCTATGTCACAACCTTGGATCAAAATTCGTGATTTTGCCAGAAGGAGTTATTTCTTCTGCATAACCTCATTAATGATCTTTTTAATATTGATTCCCTGAGGAAGAGGCTGGAATAGCCTTGAAACGTGTTGGAAGTATATGCAGAGTGGCAGCGAGAGCGACGTCTTTGTTTTGAACCTTTTGGAGTAGAGGTTCGGGTCAGACAGCTGAGAGCTGTTATACCTCTCATTTCCATTTTTCAGCACCACCTTAGTTATATATATATATATATATATATATATATATATATATATATAATAATTTAAACAAAAAAGCAAATAGAAAAAAGTCCAACAAAATTCATAAAATAGAAAATTATTTAAACGGAGAATAAGAGAATAATTTAAACATGACATTAAAACAAAGAAGTCCTTAAAAATACAGCGCTCTGACAATTCCCCACTACACGTGACCTTGATCAAGTTATAAACCTTGGGTCATATGCACAAAACAAAAGAGGAACAATTCTGGAACAAACTACCTGCATCACAGGAAAACAAGGAAAACTTGCTAAAACACCCCTTGATTTAAATGGAGATGTTAGTCCCTTGAATGATAGAGACGTCTGCAAGCCACTGCAAAGCAATGGCTTAGAGACAAAGCTAGCATTCAGGGGGTTAATACAGTGTTTCACAATGCAATGGATACCTCTCTAACATTCAAGAGTTTACAATTCCCATTTAAATCAATGGTAATTTTAATGTGTCCCCTGTGGTGTAGTGGGTTTGCTGCTGGCCGTGTGGAACTTGTGATAAAGACAATGGAGAAGTTAGGCATCGACTGAAGGCAACAAGGTGTCGAAAAGTGATGTTATTATGAAGATTAGAGGGCACAATGTAAATTTGGGTATAAATTTGAATATCTACTGGATAAAAAAAAAATCACAAAAAGTGGACAATATATTTTACTGTGCAAATGATACCTATCTTCTAAATACCACTAACATCTACTATTGATAAGCCCCCAGTTACCTTAATTTGTAGAAAAAAATCCTAATGACCGCTACAAATCAATCCTGATTGAATTGGTTCCTCAGAATGAATCTTCTGTTGGTAACGGACAATATATATTTTTACTGTACTCCCGGGAGAAGGAGGTTATGCACTAAGGTGTGATAATGTCATACAGTGCGATCATGATGATAAGCTCTCTGAGTTCCATGAGCGTGTTAATTGGATTCCCAACAGCCTGAATTCATAGGAAGGAGCCAATATAGCACCGTGATCACATGGTCATGTAGGATTGAGGCTGATCTGCACGTACAATATCTAAATGTGTCAGCGTTTTACCAGGAAATGTAAAAAAGGAAGAATACAACCAAGCTCAAGAGGATCCTAAAGCATCACATATAGTTGGAGGTTTCAATTTTCAATTCCACTAAGGGCCTCAGGAATATTTAAAAGTACCCTGCAAAGTATTATGTTATTCTACAGATCCTGTGCATTAAAGGGATAGCAATACTTAAAAAGTAAAAAAAAAAATGTTGTAGGGCTTATCCCCCTGAGTAAAACAAGAGTACTCCCACTGCTGAAAGGTATTTCATTCAAAAGTTATTAATTTTCAAAGTTGAATTTTTTAGGTGCAATATCACAGTGGCCTGAAATTGTACAGTGGCGCTGTTGCTACACGATCCTATGGACAGCTCTGGTCCCAGGACCATAAATCTCCATAGGATGGTGTAGCAACAGCGCCACTGTACAATTTCAGGCCACTGTGATATTGCACCTAAAAATTAAACTTTGAAAATTAATAACTTTTGAATGAAACACCTTTCAGCAGTGGGAGTACTTTTGTTTTACTCAGGGGGATAAACCCTACAACATATTTTTTTTACATTTTAAGTATTACTATCCCTTTAAAGGGATAGTACTGTAACAATTTAATAAAACCTAATCTTGTAGCTATTAAAAACTAAGCTAAATGCCCCAAGTCCTATATCTCAAACATTTATGGTTTGAGAGATAATCGCAGCAAAAGATTCCCCCTCTCTCCCCTTTCCCTGACGTCAGCGCTTTAGCTGACTGCAGGAGAATCTGGTCCCTGGACAAACGGAGGCTCTTCAGCAGAGCCGAGATCGAGAGCCATAAAAAGAATTACTTCACTGGAATGTCTACAAAGTATGCTTGGTTTGCAAGCACACTTTGTAGACCGTTCTAGTGAAGTAACTCTTTTTAATGTCTCCTGATCTCGGCTCTGCTGAAGAGCCTCCAACAGTCCTGGGACCGGATTCCCCTGCAGTCAGCTAGGGAGCTTACTTCAAGGAAAGGGGAGGGAGGGGGAATCTTTCGCTGGGATTATCTCTCAAACCATAATGGTTTGAGAGATAGGACTGGGAGCATTTAACTTAGTTTTTTAATAGCTACAAGATAAGGTTTTATTAATTTGTGATAATACTATCCCTTTAAGAAATCTCCAGCATCATAGATTTCGGTGCTAGGACTCCATAGAATGACACGGAAACTGAAGCATTTATCTCAGTTATCACATGTTATCTCATGTCCCGCAGGACCTCAAACCCCCCAACCCCCTCTGAGAACTTCCTTTCTTATTAAGAGTCCTGCAAAATAATTATATTCATCTATGTGGTTATGACATACAGTCTTAAGTAAAGATTAATATTTGGACACCAACCGAAGCAGAATTAATAGTAACCATTAGAATTGTCTGCCTGTGTATATAGGGGTTTATTTTTATTATGTGCTAGTTTTTTTTAGTTAAAGTATATTAATACATTTTCTATTATTAGATATGTTTGCTTACCTTGTATTTCTGAATCATCTTTTCAATAAAACAAAACCATTTTTCCTGGTATCCACAGGAATAGACAATTCCACACAATCCCACAATAAACAGCAACTAATTCCAATGTTAAGTAATTGTAAATATAATTCTGTATTTGTGATGTGCCAAGTAAGTAATGCAATACTAAATGAAAAGGAATATGTCTTTTTCTCATACTAGCAATGTTGGCTGAACAGTTTGATAAGATTAGGGTAGAGTCCACGGCTCACTGTACAATCCATCGTCAATCATTAACCAGGGGTTTTCTGGTAAAGTACAACCTTTTTCATGGTTAGGCCTAATTACTCATCTCGGAGGAAAAGTTTCTGGAGTAGTTTCGGTCCTCTTGATTACAAGGAATGGTGCAAACAAGTCTGTGAAACCAAAGTGGAAAAATTTGTTTTTAGTTTCATCAAGACAGAGAGGTATTTGGGTCTTGCACTTAAAGCAAAAGATGAGCAATTCAGGAGCAACCCAGCTGCACCATAGTGAAGGAAACAGTCATCAGATTGACATTGTTTTAAAGGGCAATGAACGCATGTTCTTATGTCTGATCTTATGGAAGCAGACAATAAAAATCCTGGAGCTGCACAGTGCAGTCCCAAAACTGTCCTACTCTCAGTCTGAGGGGATAGAAAACTGATCCACTTGGCTGAAATGAAATCTGTAGCTCTAAATCAAACTTCAGGGCTGCATGCCCAGTCCCCATAGATCTGCTGTGTCTTTGAAACCCCAACACAGAGAGTTTATAACAGGAGTAGCCAAACTAATTCTCAAGAGGTACCAGCAGTGCATGTTGGTAGCTCTTGAGGACAGGGTTGTCTATTACTACTCTATAGGGACTTGCACAGCTCAGGACAGGAAACATAAGTGTTGAAGTTCAGTCTCTGCCTGGTTGAACAACAGGGGTGCACTGAGGGGGGGTCACATTTCAGGACCCCATTGTGCTCCCTGATTGGTCCACTAGGGCTCACAATGCAGCTATCTACATTGGCAGATCTACTACCTACATGATAGCTGTCCTTTAACTGTGGCTTTTAACCCCTAAAGAGATCTTCACACATTGCTTTACACATTTTTGAAGACTTCTTTAGCATCCAGAGGGTTAACATAATATCAGTATTAAATATATTTACTCAATAGATGGTCCTGGTAATTAAGACTGTTTTATGATGAATGGAAATGCATACAGGGCAATATTCTGAGCGACCTCCCATTTGTTAGTGCCAGGGATATGCTAAGTCTGGGTGAGGAGAAAGTCCTACCTTTGATAACTGTATAATAATTGACAACACAGAGCAGTACTTGTTCCTTATGTTACAATAGAATGGGAGATCAGGGAACAGACTCAAGACGAACACCGAACTGCTCTCTCTGATGTACAGGAGTATAACTATAACTTGAATACACATGAAATTAAATTAATTTTAAAGGAGCAGTAAACTTTTTTTTATGAAAACACATATTTTACAGAGTATTTTCTGCTGACTAAAACAAGGTCACTCCCATCGCTGTCAGATGTTTTATTCAAAATGTATAGCAGTTCAAATAACCAGGAAGTGACTTTACTGTGTTTACTTCCTGATAGTTCTAACTGACAGTAAGTGACAGGCAGTTTCTATCACATTCTATGGAGAACTATATGTCTCTGACTTTTCTGACTTTCCTCTCCATTAGAATCTAACAGCAAATCTAATTAGAATTTGACCACTAGAGGGCACTGCTAATGTAAAAAAAATGGGTTTAAACTGTAATAACTCTGGAAATATAAATCTCTCAGCAGTGGGAGTACCCTTATTTTACTCAATACGAAAATCCCTACAATACATATTTTTTCATAAAAAAAGTATACTGCACCTTTAACTACTGAAAACCAGCTGCTCCATGTGTTTTTCCATTGAATGTAAGACTAACAGCCTTATGTATAAGATGATCAATTCTGAAGAAAGCCAACTGAACCACATAGGGCAAATAAAAATTCTGAGTAGAGCTTTTAACCCATGAATGCTAAGTAGGTCACTAACAAATTGCTATGTTCTTTCAAAGTGTTATAAGAGGTTACAAATAAACAAGATGTGACCCCTTCCTCTAGGCAATCAGAAAACAGGTGAAAGGATCACAGCTTGCACAAGATGTGTGATCCCTTCTTTTTGTCATTGATTAGCTGGGAGGTAAAGTTACTCAATGGCATGTTCAATGCCCTGTGTAACTCCACCTCCCAGCCAATGATAGAATGGAAACTACATTTAACACATTCCATATTGCATTATAAAACCTCTCATGCTGCATGCGTTTTCACACTGTTGTTACTTTAGCAATGTCCTTCTCAGCACCAAATATGCTAGATGGTGTAGTGCGAGGCTAGCAAACCATGACAATGTCATTGTAGGAAGGGGGAACCCTTGCAGACTGGGAACCAGACCCACACAGGTCAGAGCTTCTGATACTGGTAGACTTCACAAGAGAAAAGACCTGAGGTCTTACCAACAGAAATGGAGCTGTGATACAGCGGCTCTTGGTCTCAGAGTCTGGTGGCTCTTGGTCTCAGAGTCTGGCGAACACAGCAGCAGTCGGAACTCAACAATTGGGGAGTCTCTAAAGATGTGCAGGAGCTGGTGGTGATCACCTTGGCAGATGGACCGCCAGAAAATGACACAGTTTGTTGAAGACTGCCCACATAGGAGAAGAGAGTCCACTGATGAGCACTGAGACTGAGTGGTAAAGATCTCCCTGGTGGACGACTGCCAACTAACACAAAGAATGTCAAAGATTGCCCAAGTCCCAGGAAATGGACACCGAAATTCATGATTTTACATATAGACTTTCCTACAACAACTAGAAAAAACTGAAGTCACGTTTTTATATTTTGCATAAATCGCCATTTCAAACATAATATAAGAAAAAAAAAAAAAACGTGTGACCCTGCAACATTATATATTTTTTTCAAAGTACACAAAATTCTACATTCAAGATTGAATTGCTATGAAATGTCCCAAAGATGGCGCTATAGGGAATTTTTAATTATCTTTAGTAAATGCATACCCCATTGGTAAGGCTCCGGTGTGAACGGAAAATAACCCAGGGCCCCTGGGGAAATGGCTGTCATGGGCCCTCTTTACCCTGACCCCCACCCACATTTATATCCCACCCCATATCCCTCCTGCCCACCATTCCAGACCACCCCCTTTTGTTAATTTTATAAGTGGCATTAATGTTGTGAAGTAAAGCAAGCTATATCACAGAGCTTACAATTGAAATAACACTACAATTCCAGTGTTACTCCATTTCAACTGTAAGCTCTGTGGCAGAACTTGTGTAGCTCCATTTCAACTGTAATTACACATAGTTTTTCAATTCAAATGTAGCTACAGTAGTGATACCACAAAGCTTACAATTTAATAGTATCTAAGCCAATGATAATCCCGAGTTTACAACTGAAATGTTGCTGCACTATTGATACCACGGAGCTTTCAATTGAATAGCCCTCTGTCACTCAAAGGGTTAGAAATATATAATTTCACATATCATTTAACTAAAGATAAGAACCATTCGTCCATCTAGTCTGCTCATTTTTCATACTGTAGAAACATTAAACCTTATTTAATCCTTTGTCTTGTCTTATGTTCAGGATAGCCTTATGCCTATCCCATGCTTCCTTACATTCCCTCACTCACATTAACCTCTACCACTTCTGCTAGTAGCTATGTCATTTATCTACCACCGTCTCAGTGAAGTAAAACCTTCTTACATTACATATAATCATCTGTCCCTCTAGTTTTAGACTATAATCTCTTGTTCTAACATATAGACTCATTTGAAATGTACTTCCCTCCCTTACTTAATTGAATCCCTGTATATATTTGACTGTTTTTATCATAAACCCTCTCTCTTCTGTCCTCTAAGCCATACATGTTCAGACCCTTTAGTCAATCTTGATAATTTTTATCCTGTAAACCATTCACCATTTAAAGTGATAGTAATGTTTCATATTAAAAGCAGCTCTAATTAATCTTCATATTATTTGGGCCATGGAGAGTGTTATTTCAATTCTGTCAGAGTTGTAGTTCAAGAGTAATTCAATGACAAAGTGTCCCCCTCCCACCCCTTTTACTAATGTAACACTGCTCAGCCAAAGCAGAAGAGAGGTGCCCAGGTAGACTGCAGAGAGGGACAATCTTTAATTAAGTTAAGGGAAAAAACCTGAAAAACCTGTCAAGGGGGGCAGGGCTTTCATTGTTCTCACAGGAAGAAGATTGTCCCCTGCTGTTATCTGACTGGTCTATGGACTGCATTCCACAACTGAGAAGAGATGGCTTACACTAGGTAAAAGGGTCGGGAGGGGGAAACTTTGCTTGTGCATATCTCTTAAACCATAAAGGTTTGAGAGATAAGACTTATATCGTTCTTCATGTTTTTTTAATGCCTACAAAATAAAATAAAGATAAAACAAAGTATTACTATCCCTTTAAGTAGCCATTCTCTGAATTATCTCCAGAATACATATATCCTTCTGGAGATGGGGTCTCCAGTACTGCACATAATACTCTAGATGACATCTAACCAGAGATCTGTAGAGTGGCATGACCATTTCCCTCTTTCTGCTACTAATGCCCCAGCTATACAATGCAGCTCCCTGCCTGAATTCCAACCTGCTTTGTTACATTGCCTGCTTACCTTTAAAAGGATAGTAATGTTTCATAATAAAAGCAGCTCTAATTAATCATCATAGTATTTGGGCCTTGGAGAGTGTTATTTGAATGCTGTCAGAGTTGTAGTTCAAGAGTAATTGAATGATTTAGTATCCTCCTCCCACCCCTTTTACTGATATAACACTGCTCACCTCAGAACAGCAGGGAGTGTCCAGGTAGATTGCAGAGAGGGACAATCTTCAATTAAGATAAGGGAAAAACCTGAAAAACCTGTCAAGGGGGGCAGGGCTGTCATTGTTTTCACAGTAGCATATTGACCCTTGATGTGAGCTGTCTGGTCAATGGACTGGATTCCACATCTGAGGGGAGGGGTCTTACACTAGGTAAAAGGGGCGGGGGGGGAAACTTTATCATTCAATTACTCTTGAACTACAACTCTGACAGTACTGAAATAACACTCTCTATGGCTCAAATACTATGAAGATTAATTGGAGCTTCTGTTTTTGTGAAACATTACGATCCCTTTAAGTTATCAGGTCCCTTTCCTTGGTTGTTGCCAACAGCACAACACCCTGAATACTCAATATTGTGCTTTTAGATTTTTACACCCCAAGTGCATTGGTTTACATTTATCATTGAGACCCCTGGGTTAAACCAGTGGTCTGAAAATAAATTCCTCGAAAACCATTAGAGTGCAAGCTTTTTGAACTATCCCTGACCTTGCACAGTTTCAGTAATTTTCTCTGTAATTTGACTACAGCTGTGTAAAAATCAACAATATCCCAAACACTAGCATGGTCTCCAATCATGATGAATGCAGTTTGAGACCATTGGTATTAACCTTTTAACCATTTAAGTGCCAGATAGAGCATTGTAATGTGTCAGACACCTCTCTGCCACACAAAGCATTAAAAACTGCCTTAATAAAGATATTGATAGTTTTTTTTACTTTATTTTACAGCCCTCTGTGTAACTTGAACTTGTTTGTAAAACTGACCATAATTCCGGTTATTGAATTTTAGGCTCTTTCTGCTAATTAACAAATTCTTCATTTCATTATTGCTCCAATGCATAAGAAGGTTTAGTTGACTCACAAATTAAAGGCAATCCACCTGCAAGTTCACACAAGTACCATTTCATTAAATGAAGATTAGTTAGGGAGAACAGATAAGCATAATTAGATTTGAAGTAACCATTTAAATACCGGAGAATTGTGCAAAGCTTTCTGAAACAATTCTTTCCACATCTCTTTAGTTCTCACATAGTGTAACAACAGAATCCGTTACCTTCACCTGCAGAACAATGCAATAAAGATACTTCATGTGCTTGAGGAACAGGAGAGCTGATTTCTGACTGGGGGAAAAGTAGACATATTTGGGGCCAAACCAACTGCACCATAGGGAACAAATACAAATTGTGTGTGTGTTTATTAGGGATGGGCGAAAATTTTCTTCTCAAACCAAAATCGGCAAATAGTGGAATGATAAGTACACCTGCACTCACATGAAACATCTGGCACAACTCAGGTTACTTTTAAATGGTCACACACAAAAGAACATGCGACCAAATGAAAAGGTTACCATGTCAACATCTAAAAATGTCGACATGAGAATCTCACACTGCATGACAGAGCAAGATTCTCATGTCGAATAGTAAAAGGTCGCACACTGCCCTGGCTGTATCACATCATGCTGCTCCGTGCTCCGTCCCATGCTGCGCTCTGTCCTGCCCCAGAGCTGGCTGTAATAATGTTACAATATCATTGTCTTGCTCTCCATGCTGCCCCGGAGCTGTAATGATATTAGCATGTCATTTTCTTGCACTCAGTGCTGCCCAGGAGCTGTAAAGGAACCGTATTACTACATCTCCTGGGCATCATGGAGTGCAAGAGAATGACATGGTAATATCATTACAGCTCCGGGGCAGCAAGGAGCGCAAGACAATGATATTGTAACATTATTACAGCCAGCTCCGGTACAGCACAGAGTGCAGCATGGGACAGAGCACAGAGCAGCATGATGTGATACAGACAGGGCAGCATGTGACCTTTTACTATTCGACATGAGAATCTCACGCTGTCATGCAGTGAGAGATTCTCATGTCGACATTTTTAGTATGGTGACATGGTAAGTGTTTCAGATGGTCGCACACTGTTTTGCATGTGACCTTTTAAAAGGATACTTTACTCTATCCAAACACCATGACACTTAGGGTCCCCAATGTGAAATCCCCCCACTAGAAACCAAGTACTGCTGCTGTCACACTCACTATGTCACTTGTCCACACCCTGCTAAGGATACATGACAACTTGCTGACAGTTTAATAGTAATGATGAACCCTCCCTGCCACCAGCTTAGCTTATTCTGCGGGATGAAATCTCCTCAAATGCCTCTTGATGCCCTGCTAGAATTCCCCTCCACCACATTGCCATATGTGGTCAGTGCACCACACAGAGTGCAATGGGTGGACACAAGCTGCCACATCCTAATATCTTCTGAGTGGCTAACGATGAATGAGGTGGATTAACAGAAGATGTAGTTACCTTAGAGCAAGAAGGTGATGGCGAGCTAGTTGTTTCGCTTATCATCAAACTTCCAGTCTCTGCCTGGGTTTCTCTATTCTTCCTTCTCTTTGATCTCCATCTCGCCTCTTGTTGCCTTTCTGGAGAGTCAGGGGGTACAACAGTAGCGGTGCTCGATTTCTGTGGTGGGTGTATGGCTGTAACATGTTTCACATAAATGTTATGGTGCCTGTGTTTCATGTGTGTTATCATGGCGGTTGTGCCAAGGTGTGTTCACTCCTTTCCCCTTGTGCACAGTGCCTTTGTTGATGACTGCACTGTGCCTGACTCAAGAGAAAAATAATCCCACACTCATGACTTTAAAGGGGAAGGAAAAGGTGGAGAAGAATGGCCTCTTTCTTCTTCTGTTCAACATTCCCCTTCACTGTCTAGGGCAGAAGATGATGTTGCTGCTTCTGCCACAGAATCAGCACTGCAACTTGAACAAGGAGTATTGCTACTGCTGGCAAATGGAACCTGTCCTAGGCCTGCACGTTTTTGACCCCACTGTGTCCACGGTGGTCTGTGTCACATTAGCCTGCTCCTCAGCATCCTGGTGTTCTTGAAACTCAGCAGCAGCAGGAATTACAGCAGTTAAAAATCTTCATCTTTGTCTCCCATTCCTTCTCAGTTTGGGCTAAAAAGGCCATCAATGTCTCTTCCACCCCAGCTTCTCCACCATCATCATTCCCACCACAACCAGTCCCTCCTTGCTGCTTCTAAGCAAGTGTGACATCAGAGGGTCCCCTAATTTCACACTTGCCATTTCTCAGTGACCTGAAGAAGGCAGACTGGTGGCACTAGCAGCAGGCACAGACAGCTGTTCTGTGCTCCTGATGGTGGTGGCAATACTTCTGCCTTCTTCAGGATCATGTTCCATCTGGACAATGCTAAGCGGTAAAGGGGACTCCCAGGGTCAGTGGAATGGTGTGGGCTTCCTTTACCGCTAGCCTGGATGTTCTGCATCACTTCCCCTACCACTCCCTTAAAACTAGTCCCACCAGCTGCTTCACCATCACTGTTACTACCACTAACAACAACCCCATCAATATCAGTCCCTGAGTCTTCCCTCTCACAGTCACTAGTAATATGATGATCACCCCCTCCTTCAATCCCAATGCTAACAAGCTGCAGGACCTTCTTAGCAGTAGTACTAGCACTGGCGGAACTGCTTGGGGATGACAAGTGTGACTTAGGGTCCCCTGCTATCACACTTGGCATCATCTTCTCCATCCCCACCTCCTGAGAATTACAAGACACACTAGCAGCAGGTTCAACACTGGCAGCAGATTCAGCACTGGCAACAGGTTCATCACTGGAAGCAGGGGCAGAATTGGCAGAGGGTACAGCAATGGTGGCAGCAGTCCTGTCCTGCTCTCACTACTACCCTCTTCTTCCTCCCTTGAGACTAATTTCCCCAAGATCCCAAGGGATGATTTACGGGGACAGGCCAGCATTGAGTCTGTAGTGGTCACTTCCTCCCCCACCTCAGTGGACACATAAAGGTCCTTCCAGTTCTTCCTTTTATTGTTTGTAAACCTGCTCATTGTGATGGCAGTCACTATGAGCCTCTCCTGCCTCAATTTGGTACAAACTCACGGCAGAACATGTGTATGTGTGTGTGTTTATGTATGTGTGTGTATGCGTATATGTGTGCATATGTGTGTGTGTGCGTGTGGTGTTCCGTTTGTTTCAGAGATTCAGAGGGAAGATACATAATTTTAGTTGGAAATATATGTGGAACTTATATAACTTTGGTGACTGTATATGGTCCTCAAAATAACAAAAAGCCTTTTTTACTATAAATTGAGGTTGGTAATTCGAGAGTATAGAAGAGGTACTTTGCCAGTGGGTGGGGATTTTAACATGGGCCAAAACCCTAAACTTGATAGAAGAGGTAAAGGAAAATGAAGGGATTCCCATTGCAATATAATTAAGGGTTTTATGGAAGATTTGGGATTTTTTGATCCTTGGAGAATGATCTACCCCATGGGAAAGGAATATACCTTTATTTCTATACACAGGGATGTCTCATTGAGGATTGATTAATTTCTAGTTGATCACTCCTTGATGGATAACATTAACCAGGGCTCAAAATTTCCACGTGCCTCCTCAAAATTTGGAGAGGAGAAATTAAGTGAGGGTGAGTGGAAATTGAAGCCCTGTATGACAATTGCCCCTTTCCCTGCAATCCCACATGGCTAGTGTCCACCCCCCCCTCTCTCTCTCTGCGCGAGGACGGTTAGTGGAAGCAAGCAAATGTAAGTAGATTTACATTTGCTTGCTTCCACTAACGCTCCTTGCGCAGTCCAGCACGAGTCCAGTGCCACTCCTGCTCTGCTGTCTCTCCCTCTGTTGGCACACCTTCACTTTCAGAAGCAAGCAGCTCAGCGGACGCTGCCGATGTTACTAGAGGCATCGCTGGGGGGGGCTAAGGGGACCCGGTAGGTGCATTTTCCTGGGGCCTGGATGCAAACTATGTCTGCCAGTGGCATAGCACAGGGGGCTCCTGTGTCCGGACAAGATCTCCAAAGAGAACCTACCATAGAGGTTACAAATTGTGTATGTATGCGCAAGAATCGTGACACGCATGAGCACCTAACACTAAAGACCACACATGTAAATGTTTAGTTAGACGCTTGTGGACATTAGAAGAATGTTTCAGCTGCAAGAGGGAATCTCATCCTCTCCATTTCCAAGTGCTGCCACTATCAAGGCAAAGAGGATCAAGGTACTTCTGAATATTACACTGCAGTGATGTCTGTCTGGTGAAAAATACCTGGGGGATTGATCATGTAGACAGGGAGCAGGGTTGTGGAAAGAGAAAGAAATGAGTTCAAGGTTGGACCTATTTTATCATACAGGCAGGGGTATACAAGCTGTGAGGAACTGGCAGGGGGTGCAGAGACTTTGACATTTTCACTACATTAATAAAAAAAAAATACAGTTCCTGTGTGTGAAACTATTTTTTGTTTTTTCTTAGACAGCAATACTGGACAGAATTACACCAACTGATAGTTTCATCAGTCTGCACTGCTAGTAGTAATCACACGGTGTTATGTGTGTCTTAGTGCTTTCTTGTTGCATCAGATTCCTGTCTGTGATATGCTGCTTCCCTCAGTTGATGTGGTGGTTCTCCTGTCTTAACCCTTTGAGTGCCAGAGATCTATCCAATGTATTAAATGCATTGGCTGGCTACCTCTCTGGTATTCAAAGAGTTAAAATTAAAAATTAGCTCACTCTAATAGAAATTTGTAGTACCTCCTTTCCAGATTCATTTTCTTCTCCCATAATTTCACGAGCGCAATGCGGCACCAAGTAAATCCCTGGTGGGCCCCTGCTTTTTCTATGAGCATGTCATTGCTGCAGGTCAGTCAGGCTGTACAGAAGAAGACATGCCTTCCACGCCAACATTGTTGCAGTCTGTAGGTTTCACACAACTGTGTAGCTCAAGGGCAGACTGACCATCAGGAAATTCGGTCACGGACCTAGGGCCCGAGATCGAAAGGGTCCCGCCACCACCAGCAATGAAAATGTATTGTCTCGCGTCACTCTCCCGTTTATTTGCTGCCAGTGCCTGCCGTGTAGGAACCCGCTGCAGGAGCACCGCTCCATGATGTGACGTAATAGGGGTCGCACCTGTGACAGGGCCCATTACTCCAGGGGCCCGGCCTCCTCCTGCGATCCCCTCGCCACGCACCCGCAGCAACTATGGACCGGCACTCTAGACATCTCCCAGCGCTCTGCATTACTGAGAACCGCACGCGGGAGCTTCAGGAGGCACAGATCACTCTCCTGATGATGCCACACAAGTAGACCACCAGGGACTCGAGGTAGGGGCATTATTGTGAAGATATGAATGGGGATAATGTGGAAGGGACATTGTTAATATATGGTGGCAATATGGAAGGGACATTGTGGAGATTGAAGGGCATTGTGGAGATGGGGACAATGTGAAAATTGAGGGGCATTGTGAAAGGGACATTGTGAAGATATGGGGGCAATGTGGAGATGGAGGGGCAATGTGGAGATGGAGGGGCATTGTGGAAGGGGCAATGTGGAGATTGAAGATTGAGGGGCAATGTGGAGATTGAGGGGCAATGTGGAGATGGAGGGGCATTGTGGCAGGGGCAGGTATTGGATGTCATGGGGGGGGGCTACTGCATGGCCTGGAGGGGGTTACTGCATGGTCCTGGGGGTACTGGATGGCCTGGGGGGTTACTGGATGGCCTAGGAGGGTACTGGATGGCCTGGGGGTAATGGATGGCCTGGGGGTACTGAATGGCCTGGAGGCCCTCCGGGCCATACAGTACCCCAGGCCACCACACTTTTGCAAATGATATATGGAACATTGTGCTCAGTACAGGCACAGCCAAGAGGCCAGACATCCTGCACACCCTCAAGCTATCCAGCCAGTAGCCAAGTAACCTCCAGCCAACCGGCAAGAAGCTAGCCAGCAGTGTAAGGTTAGTTTTATTTATTTATTTTTTTTAATGCAAGATTAATTGTATTAAAACAAGTTTACTTCTAAAATGGTGTGGAGTACCTTAATTTGTGTAATGTGAATCTTCTGGATGGGAGGAGTGTGTGGGGGGGAGGGTAGGTGTGTGGGGCTGAGGATGGGGGGCTGAGGATGTAGTGAAAGGTGGGGCCAATGATGTCACGGAGAGGGGCCAATTATGTCACAGGGAGGGGCCAATTATGTCATTGGGCAGGGGGCCCAGACCTCTTTTTGGACCAGGGGCCATGGGTCCTGTCAGTCCGCCCCTGGTGTAGCTTTTTTTTTTTATATCAGCACAGCATATGCTAAATGGTCCTGGAATGAGGTAGAGTGGTACTAGATCATTTATTTGCCTGCTCGACCAAAATAATAATGGTATCACTTGTGATAACTGTATCCCTTGTTTTGCACCCTATCAGTTTTAAGCTCTGTGTTGTCATGTATGTAGCACCCAATCAATTGTAAGCTATGTGGTATCACTTGTGTAGCACTCTATGAATTGTAAACTCTGTTGAATCACTCTCGTAGCACCAAATGAACTTTAAGCTCTGTGGTATCACTTGTGTAGCACTCAATGAATTGTAAGCTCTGTTGAATCACTCTCGTAGCACCAAATGAACTTTAAGCTCTGTGGTATCACTTGTGTAGCACTCAATGAATTGTAAGCTCTGATGAATCACTCTTGTAGCACCCTGCACCCTTGACAGGTTTTTCATGTTTTTCCTTATACTCACTGAAGATTGGATAGTCTTGCTGCTCTGAGGGGAGGGGGATACTTTATCATTCAATTACTCTTGAACTACAACTCTGACAGTATTGAAATAATACTCTCCATGACCCAAATACTATGATGATTAATTGAAGCTGCTTTTATTGTGAAACATTACTATCCCTTTAACAATTTAAAAGATAAACTGGATAGTTGGAGACATATTTCTTTGTCCTTTATAGGAAGAATTAATGCAATAAAAATGAACGTTCTAAATAAAATGTATTTACTGGGAATTTAAAATAGTTTTTTGAAAATTTTCTGGAACAATAAACACCCATGTATAAGAAAGCAGGTTTTATATAGAGAAAGAGCATATGGTGGTTTGATGATGCCCATCCCAATTACCGTATTACATCACCTCAAGGTTATCTTAACTGTTGTGTTTGTGCTATAATTATGGCTTGTCATGTTTGGTTCCCAGATGGATATCCTTTGAGACAAAATTTGTTAAAAGAAAACACATTTTAAATTGGATGTGGGCTTTATCCAAACAAAGGGGGAGGGTCCAAAAATGTTAAATATTACAAGAATAGATCTTTGTATTTGGGATAGAAATAGAATAAGACTGAAATTAATGGACTTTAAAACTAAGGTTTACCTCTGCCAGCTCCTATGTTTAAATGGCATATGGGAGAACAAATCTTTGTTAATAGGTTGTATGTGAGTGGTATGGAAATTCTGATGGATATTATTTTCTGGGATGAATCAGTCGAGTGGAATCTTATAAGAAATAAGATCAAGGGGAATTCAGAAGATGTTTTTCAACAATTTAGGAAAATGTGTGTAAATATTTAAAGGGATAGTAATACTTAAAATGTAAAGAAAAATATGTTGTAGGGTTTATCCCCCTGAGTAAAACAAGAGTACTCCCACTTCTGAAAGGTGTTTCATTCAAAAGTTATTAATTTTCAAAGCTGAATTTTTTTAGGTGAAATATCACAGTGGCCTGAAATTGTACAGTGGTGCTGTTGCTACATAATCCTATGGACAGCTCTGGTCCCGGGACCATAAATCTCCATAGGATGGTGTAGCAACAGCTCCACTGTACAATTTCAGGCCACTGTGATATTGCACCTAAAAAATTCAACTTTGAAAATTAATAACTTTTGAATGAAACACCTTTCAGCAGTGGGAGTACACTTGTTTTACTCAGGGGGATAAACCCTACAACATATTTTTTTACATTTTAAGTATTACTATCCCTTTAAGTAGTTATATAGGTATGCATTTAACAAATGAGAGTCTTTTTTCATAAGGTAGACCCCATTGTTCAAATCGATCTCTCTTTTATATAAAAAAAATTATGTGATAAAGAGAAACTAAAATGTCAGGACTTCTGGGAATTAACATTAGAACAGAATCTTGGAGGAGTAATAGACAGCTATTATTAAAATAATTCATAGAATTAGTATTAACATTGATTCAGTTAAGCAGTTGTTTAAGATGTTATATTTTTGTTATTTAGTTCCCAGTAAGTTGGCCCTGATGTATAATGATGCCACAGATGTATGTTTCAGGGGGTGCAGAGATGCCGGAACAGTTCTTCATGCTTCGCGGGATTGTAGAAAAGTTAGATTGATTTGCGATAAAGTTAATGGATTATTGTCTCACCTTTTATTGAAGAATGTTAAATTAAATAATTGGGAGGCGTTATTAGGTAAAAAAGCTGAAGGAGTGACTAAAGGTGAGACAAGCTGAGAGTAAGTATTTCTTCACGTACCAGAATGTGTATTGCATCCGAATGAAAAAAAATGGAGATTCCATGGGGTCTAGCTTTAGATAAATTTAATATTTTCTGTACAAATGAATATTTTTCCTCTTTTGAAATGGGTAACTTTAATACATTTTTAATGACATGGTTTCCATGGATAGAAAGTAAGTATGGTCAGGATTATAAACTATCTTTTAAAGTCATAATATTTTTTCTTGTGTTTATATGGTACTATTTCTGCATAATGTCAATTATTTTCCTTCTCTTTCATTATTAGATATTTTAATTCTGTTGAATATGTTTAATTGTGGATTATTCTAGCTTTGTGACCAAATAATCTGAATTTTATTAAAGACAGGAGGCGAGTATTTGCATAACATCCTTTTACTGGTCCTCACAGCAGCAGGAAGAGATAGACAAAAAATGTAACCAATCACAGATAACATCCTAACACATATAAGCTTAGGTCTGTGAGCATAACTTCCTCTTCCTTGACAACACGAACTCAGGAACACGAACACAGGAAACCATCAGGAGCCAACGAACAACCTGGGCACCCGACTAGGCCCCGAACAAACCCTCCAGGTGAGGATCCTCAACAGGATAGGAGCATCATAGCAACAGCAATCCAAGGGAGAAGGCCAGCGGGATCAGGCTGGAAAAAAGAAGAAACACATAACAGGAACTGGAAGGAAACACAAATCCAGTGTAATAATAATACAAAACAAGAACAGAAAACAGTATAAATGGAGGATAAACAAATGAACAGACACCCACATATTTAGGGAAGGGAAAGGGTGGGAAAATACTCGCCTCCTGTCTTTAATAAAATTCAGATTATTTGGTCACAAAGCTAGAATAATCCACAATTTTATGGCAAGACAGGAGGCTCATATTTGCAGTTTTAACGCTGCGCAATTAAGAACTCAGCGGCATGAGAAAGAGGACGGCAATAAAACTGACGGAAGGTAGATTCCCTGGACCAATCAGCTGAACGCATGATGTCGTGGAGAGAGCCGCCAGAACGAAAAACCTGAGAGGCCGCCGCACCCCGAACCGAATGGGCGCCAAAAGAAGAAGGCACACCAGCCAAAGACAAAATCCAGCGGACCCACCGAGCAAGGGTGGCCGAAGACACCGGGCGAAAAGGCGAAGAAAAGGAAAGGAGGAGTTGAGACGAGGCAGAAGAACGAAGCGCTGAAGTGCGAGAGAGGTAAGCCTGAAGACAACGAACCACACACAAGAGCGGTTCGGAAGAGAAAAAAGGATAGCAGACGGAAGAAGAGCAAGATTTAGTCCTGCGGCGAAAAGAAAAACAAACCCCATCCGGGGAAAAAGAAAGAGAATTGAAATCAAGGGCATGAACATCCGAAACACGTCGAAAAGACACCAAACAAAGTAACGTAGTAAGTTTGGCGGAAAGGTGACGGAGAGAAAGGTCAGGGTTATCGGACCAAGATTTAAAGAGGGAAATGACCAAGGAAACATCCCAAAAGGAAGAATAACGAGGGGCAGGAGGTCTGGAGAGACGCATACCCCGTAACAAACGACAGATTAAAGGATCCCTGCCCACAGGCAAACCCAAAAGAGGAACATGGGCAGCCGAAATAGCGGAGCGAAACACATTGATCGTACGGTACGACTTACCCTCAGAAAAGAGAGAAGAAAGAAAATTAGCAACCTCCGCTACAGGGGCCGTAAAGGGATCACCCTGTCTAGCCAGACACCAGCAACACCAGGAGTTCCAAGCGCTGAGGTAGGCACGTCGAGTGCCCGGGGCCCAAGAGTCTCGTAAGAGGTCTGAAGCTGACTGTGAAAGTCCAGACACCGCCCAGGAACCCCGGAAATCGACCAAGCGATCAGAAGAAGTCGATGGTCGAGAACGAGAGGATGTGGTTCGCCTCCTGGGCCTAGAAGAAGAAGGGGGTGCCAGGGAAGAAGAAGCGGAAGATCGAACGACAGTTCGAGAAGGGCCGGAAACCAAGGTTGCGCCGGCCACCACGGAGTCACAAGGAGAAGAGAAATTTTGAGACGACGGAGATGGTGAAGGATCCGGGAGATCATTGAAAAGGGGGGAAAAGCATAAGCTCCCGTCAGAGGCCATGGTTGGGAAAAGGCATCCGTCGCCGTCGCATCCGGATCCGGAAGCCAACTGAAGAAGGTTGGGAGTTGGCGGTTCCAGCGGGAGGCGAAGAGGTCCACGGAAAACGGACCCCGAAGGGAGGACAGCGTCCGAAAAATGGACTTGTCCAACATCCAATCGCTGGCATCCCGCCAAGACCGGGAGAACCAGTCTGCGGTCAGATTCTCCAAACCTGGTATATACTCCGCAGATAGGGAGATCTGTTTTTGAAAACAGAAATGAAAAAGATCTCTGGTCAGATTGGACAAACGTTCGGAACGGGCGCCCCCTAGCTTGTTGATATAGCGCACCGCCGACACATTGTCCATCCGAAGCAGGATAGAACAATGAGAGAGATCCTTTGAGAAACTGCGGACAGCGAAGGAACCGGCGATGAGTTCCAAGCAGTTGATGTGAAGAGATTGTTCGGAGCGAGACCAGCGACCTCCGGTCGCGGAGCCGGCGCAAGAGGCGCCCCAACCCCAGAGACTGGCGTCGGAGTCCAAGACAAAATCGGGAGAAGTGCCGAAAAGAGCTGTGCCGTTCCACGCCGACATGTGAAGGAGCCACCAGCGGAGTTCGGAACGAACATCCGCGGTGAGGGGAACCAGATGGTCGTAAGAAAGGTGGGTCCTCAGATATGTGGCCTTCAGGCGCTGCATGGCCCTGTAGTAAAGAGGGCCAGGGAAAATCGCCTGAATAGAGGACGAAAGAAGACCCACTATTCTGGCGAGAAGACGAAGAGAAACAAATTCCAGACGCAAGACTTTCCGGAGCTCTCGCTTGATATTGTTGATCTTGGATAGCGGGAGCTTGAGGAGAGAGGAGACGGAGTCGATTTCGAAGCCTAAGAACTGAACCGACTGGGCCGGAACTATCATGGACTTCTGATGATTGACGAGGAAGCCCAAACGATGGAGCCAGGATATGACCCATTCTGTCTGAGAACGGAGGAAAGACGGGTTCGCATGAAACAACAGAATGTCGTCGAGATAAATAACAGAGCAGACGCCCTGAGAGCGAAAAAACGCCATGACGGGTTTCATCAACTTGGTGAAGCACCAAGGAGCTGAACTCAGGCCAAAGGGAAGGCAGGTGAACTGCCAAATCTCCGAACGCCAGTGGAATTGAAGGAAACGTCTGGAGTCCGGATGAACAGGAACCGTAAGGTACGCGTCCTGAAGGTCTAGACGAGTGAACCAATCCCCGTCGCGCAGCAGGTCTCGCAGCAGATGGATGCCCTCCATTTTGAAATGGCGGTACACCACATAGTCGTTGAGGGCACGCAAGTTGATGACTGGGCGTAAGCCCCCCGACTTCTTGCGGACAAGAAAAATATTGCTGAGGAAACCGGGCGTCGAAGAGGGAGCCACTTGAATAGCACCCTTGTCCCTCAGAAGAGAAATCTCGAGGTCGATAAGATGACGGGACTCGCGATTGACCACCAGGGGAGGGGGAGGATGGGCCTGAAGTGGGGTAGAAACGAACTCTATGACGAACCCCTGAACGGTTTGAAGGACCCACCTGTCGGAGGTGATCAGGGACCAAGTATGGAAAAAAGCAGCGAGACGTGCCGCAGGGGGCAGGGGAGCAAGGGAAGAAACAGGGGGAAGTGTGCGTACCTGGGTTGAAACGGGGGCGTCCACGTCCATCTCTGCCACGGCTTCGTGGGAATCCTCTGGAAACCGGAAATGGGGTCCGGAACGTGGGGTTGTAGGAGGCAGTGGTGTTGGTAAGTAAAGGTCTGGGGCCAGAAGAGTATCCACGGCTGGCGGCACGGCCCCGCTGTCTGCCAGCCCGGTGAAAAACACTCTGGGCCTGAAAAACCCTCTTAAGAGAGGTCTCCACCTTGTTTATAGCGGTGTAGTTGCCCGCATGTTTGCGAAGCTCAGATATAAAAGGGTCCCCAAAAAGTTTACCGTCCGCCTTGGGACCAAGCTCCTTGTCAGCCATATCGGATAGGCGTGAGTCTATCCGTAGGAGGGCAGCCTTGCGGCGTTCAGCAGAAATAGCAACGTTGGCGTTGCCCAACAGGCATATAGCCCGTTGGGCCCAATCACGAACCAAAGAGGGGTCAAGGGCGGAAGCATGAGCAGCAGCCTCATCTGCCAGAACAAAAATTTGGGTGAGCGGGCCAGAGACATCCAATAGTTTGTCCTGAGCGGACTTCAGACCTTTTTCCAACCCTTTGCGAGGGTCCCGACCCTTCTTGGCCATGTAAGTGACCATGAAAGAATCAAATTCCGGGGTAGCGGTAACTTTACCCGGAATAGAAGGGCGAGGGCATTCGGCCCTAAGGCGATTGCGGACCTCCCTGTCCAGAGCTTTACGCATCCAGACTTGAAGATAGCGCGCAATATGGTCCGGAGGAGTCCATTCGGCAGATCTAGGGTGCCGAATGAAACGTGGGTCAAAAAGAGCCTCACCCTGAGGATTGAAGATTAAATCCGCTTGAGACGGGTCAGAACATAGTGAACCTGATTCAGGATGGGAACGGGGCTCACCCGCACCAGATCTCTGAAGAGCAGGAGAAACAGACTCATCACCAGAAGAGTAGTCAAAGGCATCTCCCGAAAGAGGTGCAGTCAAAACAGGGGCAGTCCCCGAAGGGAGCGCTGAGGGAGGAGGGGCAGGGGAAGTAGAGGGGCGGGAGGATTTAGCGGGGCCCTTGCCTTTGTGTGCAGAAGCACTAGACCCTTTCCATGGTCTTTTAGGAGGAGGAGAACTGGCAGAACCCTCAGAGTCAGAGCCCGAAAGGGTGGTAAGCTGTACTGGAGGTGAAGGGGATGGGCCAGCTGGTGGGGCAGGGAAAGAGGCCAAAGCCTGAGTAATAGCCTGCTGAATCCAGGACTGCAGATCAGCGGAAGGAATAGCTGGAGGATTATGGTCAGCCATTGAAGTAGATCCCAATTAACTTTTAGTGAGGGAAGAGAAAGAAATAGTACAAGGTACAGTGGGGCTCACCCACTAAAATGACCAAAGTGTAAGGTTAACGTTAAAATTTAAAAAGTGGAAAAAAGGGCTGTAAGGGGCTCACCCTGTAAAGAGAGAGGCAAAACATAAGGGGCTCACCCAGGGATGAAAAGGAAAATAAGGGAGTTTAAAAACCACAAAGGGAAGGACAAGAAAGCAGGGCTCACCTGCAGTCACAGAAGGTAGTGTATGATTTATGGTGTAAAACAAACACCAAGGTGCAAAGAACCGATAAAGAGGTAGGAGAGGCAGAGGAGCGGACCGCCAGCCCAGTATGTATGCAGCAATAAGAGAAGGAAAAAACGGACCGAAAAAGAAAATGGCGTTCGAAATCTCGCGAGATTCGGGCAGTAACGCGAGATCCAAGATGGCCGCCCGAATCTCGCGAGAAGAGGGCAAAAGACCGAACGGAGACAACTAACTGAGCCCGAACGGCTCAGGGAGGAGAGGGGAAAGGAGAGCACCAGCTCAGAGAGCAGAAAGGGAGAGGGGTAACGTAATCCACAGAAAACGTGTAGCAGTGTAACAAGAGAAAGAAAAAGGACAAGCTTACTGAAACCAACAGTTATAACAGGATAACAAATTAGAGAGAGCTGTAAAAACGTCTGACCTGTGTGAGGAGCAGCAAGGAAGAGGAAGTTATGCTCACAGACCTAAGCTTATATGTGTTAGGATGTTATCTGTGATTGGTTACGTTTTTTGTCTATCTCTTCCTGCTGCTGTGAGGACCAGTAAAAGGATGTTATGCAAATATGAGCCTCCTGTCTTGCCATAAAATTCTAATTATAAGTCTATTGAAACTATATATGATATTTATCTCAAAAACTGTTAATATATTAATTAAAATAAAATAAATACATTAAGTTTAAAAGTGTGTGTGTGTCTGTGTGAATATGTGTATTTGTGTGCCTGTGTGTGCGTGCGCACGTGTGTTTATGCAGGTGTTTGTATGTGTGTGTGTGTGTGTGTTTGTGTGTTTGAATATATATATATATATATATACACACACACACACACCAGAGCCAGCCCTTACATGAGACCCAGGCAGCATTTGAGAGGGGCGGCAATTTGCCACCCCAAGGCATGTCCTGATACGCTGTCACAAGAAGCGCGCCTTCCAAAAACCTGGCCTCTCAGCCAGACCTCTGTCACTGTCACTTTTTTCGGCATTAACTGGCGCAAGCTCACGCGCTACTGCTGGAGATGTATCCTACAGTGGGAGAAGGCAGAAGAGTCCTTTGTGGAACAAGAGTAGATCCTCGAAGGTGTCTGCCCAAATAAAGAGGTAATAGATAAAATAAAGAGGTAATAGAACTTAGTGGTTGTGGAAGACCCACTACAGGAACAGCACTGAACGTAGCCAGACTGCCTCCGGATGGATGCATACCAAGATGTAAGCACAATCCGCGAACAGCAAGTGGTAAGGCACACAAACAGGGAGCAAGGAAAGGCTCAAGTACTACAGACGTCCTAGAACACTAGTACAGTCGGGCAATACGGACGGCCAGAGTGCTAACCCACCTGTTAATGGTGTCACACCTGAACGCACTCTGAGCTCTCCCATCCCAAAACAATTTGTAATTTGGAAATCCCTCAGTCAGTCATTCAGTGTTCTTAGGGATTCCAGTTACTATATATTCAGGCCCAGTTAGGGGTGGCATTTGCCTGGGGTGGCATTTGCCAGGGGTAGTAGTTGGCACCTTTCTCAAAGTACATCTTTATCTAAGTACTGAGAGTTAGGCAAGAGAGATAATATGTTACTATCTATCCAGTATGCTGCATTGTATGCTATATGAAGACAGTCTCCTAACAACTTTCTCATCTTCCTTACAGGTATGTGTTTCCAATCCAGTCTGCTTCAAATTCTGTGCTGTACCCCAATTGTTTATTAACTATACAGTTTCCTGGTATGTGTTTCCAATCCAGTCTGCTTCAAATTCTGTGCTGTACCCCAATTGTTTATTAACTATACAGTTTCCTGGTATGTGTTTCCAATCCAGTCTGCTTCAAATTCTGTGCTGTACCCCAATTGTTTATTAACTATACAGTTTCCTGGTATGTGTTTCCAATCCAGTCTGCTTCAAATTCTGTGCTGTACCCCAATTGTTTATTAACTATACAGTTTCCTGGTATGTGTTTCCAATCCAGTCTGCTTCAAATTCTGTGCTGTACCCCAATTGTTTATTAACTATACAGTTTCCTGGTATGTGTTTCCAATCCAGTCTGCTTCAAATTCTGTGCTGTACCCCAATTGTTTATTAACTATACAGTTTCCTGGTATGTGTTTCCAATCCAGTCTGCTTCAAATTCTGTGCTGTACCCCAATTGTTTATTAACTATACAGTTTCCTGGTATGTACTAATCTACCCTTCACCTGGAACTCCAATCTCATCCAGTCTCCCTCTACCATTTAACCCCTTGTTGTATGTACCAATCTACTTTAGCCATTTTGACCCCCTGTCCCAGTCTCCATATTGCCTTCCTCCCCCATTCCTCTCCTATATCTCTCTGTGTCTGTTTCTTATCAGAGATTTAATGGTGTCACACCTGAACGCACTCTGAGCTCTCCCATCCCAAAACAATTTGTAATTTGGAAATCCCTCAGTCAGTCATTCAGTGTTCTTAGGGATTCCAGTTACTATATATTCAGGCCCAGTTAGGGGTGGCATTTGCCAGGGGTAGTAGTTGGCACCTTTCTCAAAGTACATCTTTATCTAAGTACTGAGAGTTAGGCAAGAGAGTTGGACAAGAGAGAGACAGCTGCTGCAGCCACCTAAAGACAAGAGGCAAGTAAACAGGCTGAATTCAGAATGAAGAAACAGTCATTTTCACCAAGCACTGACATTTGCTTCCTCTGCTGAAACTACTGACCACCTGATGCAAGAAACCAGGATTTCCAGCCACCATTAACCATTACAACTTCTGCCTCTCCTGATCATCATTGGACTACTTCATTTAACCCTGCACTGATTCCTACCCTCACCAAGTACTTTGCAGTTCTGCTACTGACTCTCCTCACCATCCCTGGCACCTATACCCTCTGCTCCGTGGATTGACCCTTGACTGCCAAGTCATCTGTACTCTCCTGGATTACTGACTGTTGCACATCTCTACTGCCCCATTCATTAACCCAACTATGGGCAAATTAACACCTTGTTTTGTCATCGCCATTCTCACCTGCATAAGACTCTCCTCCTCCTGTGTCCACATTAAGTGTCACGCCATTCACATTGCACCCTCAATTCTTCACTCACCACTTCTCTGCTCCCATGAACTTTTTTCATTCCTCCGCTCCCTATCACCACCATCTCCTTCTACCCCTGCAAAAAAGCCCCACTGCTTCAAATCTCACTCTCACCTTATGTCCCTGTCCCTTCTCCTCCTACTTGCTGCAGGTGACATCTCACCTAACCCAGGCCCCCCTTCCATTCTCTCTTGGACCACAGAACCCACTCACACACGCAACACTCACAATCTAATAACCGTACCCCGTCACCTAACCTCCTCCCCCCCCTTTTGCTTTGGTCTCTGGAATGCCCGCTCTGTGTGTAACAAACTAACAGCTGTTCATGATCTGTTCATTTCTCATTCCCTAAACCTCCTTGCCATCACTGAAACTTGACTCACATCATCAGACACTGCCTCCACTGCCGCACTCTCATATGGAGGCCTTCAATTCACACACACACCGAGGCCTGGCAACAGGCAGGGAGGGGGAGTAGGCATCCTGCTGCCCCCTAACCATATATTTCAGGTACTCCCCACTGTTCCCTCTCTTTCCTTCCCTACATTTGAAGCTCACACACTTCGCCTCTTCTCTCCCCTCCCCCTGCGTGTCGCTGTCATATACAGGCCACCTGGTCCCACTGCACAATTCCTTGATCACTTCACCTCCTGGCTCCCTCACTTCATGTCCTCTGATGTCCCTACTCTCATCATGGGTGACTTCAACATCCCTATAGATAATCACAACACCCCCCCTGCCCTCAAACTCCTCTCCTTAACAACCTCCTTAGGCTTATCGCAGTGGACCAGCTTTCCCACACACAGTGATGGTCACACCCTCGACTTGATCTTCACTAACCTCTGCTCGGTCTCCAACTTCTCTAATGTCCCCTTTCCCCTCTCTGACCACCACCTCCTCACCGGTAACCTCATCATACCACGCAAACCCATCACCCCCGCCACAATCAAGCGAATGCGGAGAAATCTACATTCTCTTGATAAGCAACAATTTTCCACCTCCCTGCAGCCTATCCTCAACCCCATCCTCACACTTACTTGCCCAGACAAAACTACTGCTCTCTACAACAGCACTCTCACTTCAGCCCTTGACATCGCGGCACCTGCAACTCCACGCCACCCACGCACAACCCCACTACAACCCTGGCACACAAGACTAACGCGATACCTCCAAAGGTGCTCACGCACTGCTGAAAGGCACTGGAGGAAATCGCGCTCCACAGCCGACTTCACACACTACAAATTCATTCTCCGTTCGTATAGCTCTGCCCTCTCCCTGGCTAAACAGTCATTCTTCTCCTCTCTAATTTCTAATCTTTCCTCCAACCCCAAACGCCTTTTCTCAACCTTCACATCTCTTCTAAACCCACCAACACAAACACCTTCCACTAACTTCTCTGCCCAAGATCTCGCCAACCACTTCAAGAACAAGATTGAATCTATCAGACATGACATTTCATCACTACCACCCTCACCCAACCAGCCCAGCCCTGTCGCCTCTCCCACATACACACTAAGCTCCTTCCCACCTGTCCCACCTGTCACTCGCTCAAACCTAACCACATGCCCTCTCGACCCAATCCCATCTCAGCTCACCCAAGAACTCTCCCCTCTACTAACTCCAATCCTTACTCACTTATTCAACCTCTCTTTGTCAACCGGCACCTTCCCATCCTCTTTCAAACATGCACTAATCACTCCCATCCTAAAAAAACCCTCCCTAGACCCAAACTCATTGTCAAATTACCGGCCAATTTCCCTACTCCCGTTTGCCTCCAAGCTTCTCGAGCGCCTTGCATATAACCGGCTCACTAAATTCCTCTGCTCCCATTCCCTGCTAGATCCCTTGCAATCCGGATTCCGCCCTCATCACTCCACTGAGACTGCCCTCACTAAAAAGGCCAATGACTTGCTCTCAGCCAAGTCTAAAGGCCACTACTCCCTACTCATTCTTTTGGACCTGTCAGCCGCATTTGACACAGTCGATCACCCACTCCTCCTCCAAGCCCTCCACTCCCTAGGCCTCTGCGACACTGCACTCTCCTGGTTCTCATCTTATCTCTGCAACCGCTCCTTCAGTGTTTCATACTCCGGCTCCACTTCCCCACCCCTCCCACTGTCTGTTGGTGTGCCCCAAGGATCAGTACTGGGACCCTTGCTCTTCTCAATCTACACTGCTTCCCTTGGAAAACTAATAAACTCCTTTGGGTTTCACCATCATCTCTATGCTGATGACACCCAAATATATCTTTCCTCCCCAGACCTCTCTCCTTCCCTCCTGTCCCGAGTGTCTGACTGTCTGTCTGCTGTGTCTTCCTGGATGTCCTCCCATCAACTCAAACTTAACCTTAGCAAAACTGAACTAATTCTCTTCCCTCCATCTGCAACCAGCCTTATCCCAAACATTACCCTCACCGTTAACAACACTTCCATCACACCAACCCCTACAGCACGCTGCCTGGGGGTCACATTTGACTCTGCCCTATCCTTCATTCCTCACATCCAGTCAATCTCCAACTCATGCCGCCTCCACCTCCGCAACATCTCTAGAATCCGACCCTTTCTCACAGAAGACACTACCAAAATTCTAATCCAAACACTCATCATGTCCCGTCTTGACTACTGTAACTCTTTACTAATTGGCCTGCCTCTCACCCGAATAACCCCGCTACAGTCCATAATGAACTCTGCTGCAAGACTAATCTACCTCACTCATCGCTTCTCTAACACCACACCCCTCTGTCAGTCCCTACACTGGCTCCCGTTAGCATACAGAGTAAAATTCAAAACTCTGGTGCTAACTTATAGAGCCCTCACTAACACTGCACCCCCCTATATTTCATCTCTCATTTCCAAATATACTCCCGCCCGCCATCTTCGCTCTGCACATGACCTTCTGCTCTCCACAGCTCTTATTACATCCTCCCACTCCCGCCTACAGGACTTCTCCCGTGCTGCACCTGAGCTGTGGAATTCCCTCCCCCGCCCCATTAGACTCTCCCCCAGCCTTCAAATCTTCAGACGCTCCCTGAAGACTCACCTCTTCAGGGAGGCCTATCAACTGCCTCCATAAACATCATCACCAAGATTCACCCCTTGCACGGACTACTGCACTCAATGGCACTTCTCACTCCCACCCACTGACTGGCAGTTCATGTGGCAGGAGGCACTTAAACACAATAACACTTACTCCTTCTGTATCAAACCTACCTTCCTCTAGACTGTAAGCTCTCACGAGCAGGGCCCTCTGATCCTCCTGTTCTACACATCTGATTGTACTATTTAATACCACTGTATGTCTATTCCCCAATTGTACAGCGCTGCGGAATTAGTTGGCGCTATATAAATAAAGAATAATAAATAATAAAATACTCACACACGGATGCCCAATAGAGAAGTCAGATATGCAGGCAGTGGTCATACACGGAACGGGTAGTCAGAGAGAGCCAGGGAAGCACGTAGCGGGTAGTAAGCCAGGCCAAGGGTCATACACGGAGCAGTTAGTCAGACAAGCCGGATCGAGCACGGACTGGGCAGTCAGACAAGGCCAGAGGTTCAGACACTAATCGGATAGTCAGACAAAGCCACAGGTTATACACAAATTGGAAAGGCAGCCAGAAAACAAAAATGCTCGGGAACACCACGAAGGGCAATCAGGCTATTACCAAACGTGGCTTATAAGGCCTCCTAGGAAGGGGGAGTTACAAGACTAAGTTGAGCATGGCCTATTAAAATATTGAGCGCATAATGACGCACGAGCAACCAGGAAATCCGCAAACAGAATGTAGCTGCCAGTCACTACAGTAATCACCAGGTATCCAAGGCCCAAATCACAGTACCGTGATACTGTACTTCTCAGCAATGAGTTGACCATAAGTTATGACCAAATCCACAACTCCATTTGCAGAAATATAGCCCTAAACTTGCAAGGAACCTCCACCATGCTTCACTGTTACCTGCAGGCATTCATTCTTGTACTGATCGCCAGCCTTCAGCGAACAAACTGACTTCTAATACAACTAAATATTTCAAATTTTGATTCATCAGTCCAGAGCACCTGCTACAATTTTTCTGCACCCCAGTTCCTGTGTTTTCATGCATAGTTCAGTCGCTTGGCCTTGTTTCCACGTCGGAGGTATGAATTTTTTTGGCTGCAAGTCTTCCATGAAGACCACTTCTGACCAGACTTCTCTGGACAGTAGATGGGTGTACCAGGGTTCCACTGTTTTCTGCCTATTCTGAGCTAATTCATTGCTGGATATCTTCTGATTGCGAAAGGAAGTAAGTCTGATGTGTCTTTCATCTGCTGCACTGAGTTTCCTTGGCCGATGCGTCTACAGTCCTCACGTTGCCTATTTATTTGTGCTTCTTCAAAAGAGCTTGGACAGCACATCTGAAAACCCCTGTTTGCCTTGAAATTTCTGTCTGGTAGAGGACTTGCTGATGCAGTATAACTACTTTGGTATTGTTGCTATGCTTAGTCTTGCTATGGTTTATGAGTTTTGATATTAATCTGTTTTCAGCAACCTCACCTTGTTAGCTGAGTTTAGCTGTTACTCACCCAGTTTTATTCCTCCTACAAAGCTGTTTCTGTTTCAGTTAATATTTGTGTTTTAATCCAAATATTAACTTGATGATCATTAGAACCTATCTGGTATAATTATTTAATCATACACCTGACTATATGCCTACAAAAACCCTGACTTTGTACAAGTGTACCTAGAACAATTGATGCTGTTTTGAAGGCAAAGGGATGGTCCCACCAAATATTGATTTGAATTAGATTGTTCTTCTGGTCACTAAGTGTAAGTGTCCAGGATGACAGTCTGTGCTTGGGGGAGTGAAAGCATATGGATTTATTATGTTAGTGTAGGCAGACAGGCAAAGAGAGGTTGCTGGAGTTGCTTTATGGTAGTATTAGTGGTAGCCACTACCAGTTGTTCTGTGGATGTGGGAGTGGAAGGAAAAAGGTGGACAGAAATTGCTGCTTTATGGCAATAGAAGGGATCCACCATGGTTGGCAGGGATGTCTGGAATGTGTTCAAGCACATGGGGTACCAGGCAGGGGAGTGGGTGGGCTATTGTCCCCTCAAGTTTCCTCTATTCTGCCCAGCCCAAGGAAATCAGATGAATTTTGACTGCTTTACTTTGGCTTCCCATAGACTCTCTTTGGGGATATTTTGAGGAGGGGGAGGACAAACCACAGACGTACGTTTCGGCCTATTTGTGCCTCGTCAGTATGGTGCAGCTGAATCCCTCTAGGCACATGGAAGCAAGGACCCATGCCTGGGATACCCTTATACTTAGGGAGACATACAAATGAGACATGCACCCATCAAGCATGGACAAGATAAAGTTTCTTGTTCTTAAGCATGGTGGCCAGTTGTAGCACCAATGAGAGGCCACCATGCTTATGAAAAAAGACACTTTACTTTGTTCGTGCTTGATGGGTGCTCATCATATTTGTATGTCTCCCTATGTATACAGTTATCCCAGGCATGGGCCCTTTATTCCATGTGCCTATAGAAATTCAGCTGCACCACACTGCCTAGGTCTACATAGCACGAAATGTACATCTGTGGTTTTGCTGTCTCTCTCCTGCGGAGAGGATTTGCCTGACATTTCGGAACTGAACTGTCTTGGGGGCAGGAGCAGTCTGAGATGAATATGGAAATTTGCTCTCTGCAGTGGCACATGGGAGTGAAAAAACATGACTTGTAGCACCACTGAGAGGCCACCATGTCTAAGAACAAGACACTTTATCTTGTTTGTGCTTGATGTGTGCTCATCACATTTGTATGTCTCCCTAAGTATATGGATGTCCCAGGCATGGGCCCTTGCTTCCATGTGCCTATAGGATTTCAGCTGCATCACTCTGACGAGGCCCACATAGGCTGAAACGTACGTCTGTGATTTTGCTGTCTCTCTCGTGCAGGGAGGATTTGCCTGACATTTTGAGCTGGACTGTCTGGGGGCGGGACCAGTCTGATAAGAATATGGAAATTTGCTCTTTATAATGGAAATGGTAATGAAAAATGTGACTTGTAGCACCATTGAGATGCCACCATGCCTAAGAAAAAGACACTTTATCTTGTTCGTGCTTCATGGGTGCTCGTCACATTTGTATGTCTCACATGAAAGTTTTCATAAAAGGGTCAGGCTATCACAGCATGTCCTTCTGTGTTCGTGAGAGGAGAAAGCAGACATTTTTGAGCTAGAGAAGATAGGCAGAAAAAGGGTAACTGAAGCTTACTATAAGCAGTCTTTTAGGTAGGACATTTGTTCTCTGTATTAGGGAAGTCTGGGGGCACTCTGAGAGAGGAGAATGGAGGAAGGAAGTTGACTCCAAATACCACAAAATTTGGTGCGACTGACTGGCAAGACACAGGCAGCTGGGGTCCAATTTGCTTGGTGATTTTGCTTTTATTGTCTGTATGGTGGGGAAATCTAGGGAAAGAAGTTGCTGATTTTGTTTTTTAGAGCCACCCTCTAGCACACCCAGACCCCTAAAAAGCCTGCACCCTTGTCCGGATCCATCATGGAGCCCAGGAAGAGCAGCCCACCTAATAAGGGATTACACAGCCCCATCAAAGTTAATAAAATAAAAAAGGCTAGCTAAGACAATGTTTACCGTGATGCACCTGGTTCACTATGAAAATGTTGCCCTCTATTGGGCGAACAACACAACAGCGCATTAAAAATGTTCTTGCATTCAAAGCAGCGCTATCAAAATGTGGCTCACAAGAAAAGAGAGTTATTCTGATATTGCAGCATCAGAATATCGCATCCTCATTACCTGTCCCACATCCACTGTCATAGCCTTAGGCTTCTATCTTGACGGAACTGCCAGCGAGAAACACACATAGGGAGTAGCCTGATATTCCTACCCCTTCTTTAACTCAAAATAACATGCAATGGTCATGTACATGTAACCCATTTAGTGCCAGAGAGGTACATAACGCATTGCTTTGCAATGCATGCATACCCCTCTGGCACACAAATGGTTAATGTATAGGGCAGTAGTAAGGAAATAACTGTCTTGTTTCCCTCATCAGTTTGCCTAACATATGTGTTATCAATCTCTGTGTACTGTGGCCTTACATGTCCCTCTCTGTAGTGGTTCTGGCAGCCTCTGTGGGGCTCTCCTTTGTCCTCAATTCTAATCTCCTCTCTGGTTTGTCATTGTGGCAATCCCACAGCCCATTGTTGGCCTTTAGGGGACTGCAGCTGCTTTTAGGTGACTGGGGGGGTCTTGCTGCTATCAGTGGTGCCAATTTCCCCCCTCATTGTACCAGTTGCTTGTGGTTCTCCTCCACATGTGTGGGTCTCCCTGCTTACGGTCGTGATTTTACACTGCTTTGCTCTCTTCTCTGGGCATTATCTTGGGATTAGGCTACCATTCTGGTTCCCTTGGATAGTTTCCTGCATCTGGGGTTCTATCTTGTTGCATACATCTGTGTAATGCAAAAGGTTAACATTGCAGTTAACCCTTTGCATGCCACAGATGTACACAACAAAACAAGCACAGCAGCAGAGGAAGCAATATGAGGAGCCTAAGCACGTTGTGGCAGTGTTGATCGATGTGCTGGAAAGGTTATGACAGTGGATGTGGGACAGGCAATGAGGATACAAAATTCTGGTGCTGCTATTTCAGAATGTCCCTCTTTTCATGCGGTCAGCATTCTGATATCGCTGATTTGAACGAAACTACATTTTTAATGAGCTGCTGTGTCGGTCGCCCAACAGAGGGTGACATTTCAATAGCATACCGATGCACCTCCTTCATAGTCACTTATAAAACGGAGAGTGTCTGGTGGGGGTAAAATGGATTAGGGTGAGAGTTTCCATCTCCAGAGAGCCTTCTTTTAGGCAAGTGCCCTTCTCTCCTGACCGCAGGATACTTTACACCATGGTTCCTGTGCTTCAGATTGGAAGAAAGAGAAAGAGGGATTTTATTAGGCTCTTGTATGGGGAGCTGCAAGAAACTACAGACTGGGGGAAGTGAGTAGATAAGTATTTTCCTGTTCTACTTACTCACAACCTCTCTATCAATCCCCCCTCCAATCTTGCTCTCCCCACTCTATCCATTTTATCCTCCACTCTACTCTTTTTACCCTCTTTATATTCTCCTACAGGAATATGTACAAGTCCACCAGTGTAGCTCATTTACTTTTTATGTACCCATAGAATTCATGCTGACGCACTTTGGATTGAGTGTAGGACCACAATCACCATTGTACACAATCCCTGAAACCCTCCATTATGGCATGTTCAGGAAAATTTACCCTGACTTCCTCTGCACTTTGTTACTACATGGTGTTAAACATTAAAGCAATTTAACTCCCTAAAACATTCCTAAAACATCCATACATTATGTAAAAGTAGTATGTCAATTTTAATCTGTTAGGCACAGAACTTAAAAAAAAAGGTTCACGTGCCTATTTTAATGTGGATATAGGAAAACTGAACCCACTCTGAAACCTCTCCTTTATAAATACGGCCCTTAAAGGGATAGTAATGTTTTATAATAAAAGCAGCTCTAATTAATCATCATAATATTTGGACTTTGGAGAGTGTTATTTCAATTCTGTCAGAGTTGTAGTTCAAGAGTAATTCAATGACAAAGTATCCCCCTCCCGCCCATTTTACTGATGTAACACTGCTCAGCCAGATCAGAAGGAAGGTGCCCAGGTAGACTGCAGAGAGGGACAATCTTCAATTAAGATAAGGGAAAAACCTGAAAAAACGTGTCAAGGGGGGCAGGGCTTTCATTGTTCTCATAGGAAGAAGATTGTCCCCCGCTGGTATCTGTCTGGTCTATGGACTGCATTCCACATCTGAGAAGAGATGGCTTACACTAGGTAAAATGGGCGGGAAGGGAAACTTTGCTTGCGAATATCTCTCAAACCATAAAGGTTTGAGAGATAAGACTTATGACCTTCTTCATGTTTTTTTAATGCCTACAAAATAAAATAAAGATAAAACAAAGTATTACTATCCCTTTAAAAGAAACAGAGGTAAGGACAAGTAACTAGGACATATTTTGGAGTTTCCATGTATGTAGAAGTGGGAAATGAAAACAATATATCAAATAAAATACCTTCAAGGTCAATGAAACAGATACTAAAAAAACATAGCTTTCATTTCTAAAAGATAAAATAAAATCTATTGTATATTTAAAGTCATTTCTCTCAAAGAAGTTCAAACACAAATAAACAGTAATAAACAAGGCACACACACATTTAAAAGAATTTCTCTACTTCTTACAATAATCTTATTGAGTCTAAAATCATTCAAGAGCATTAAGACGTTGGACCCTCCAGGTTGTACAGATATAACTGTAAAATGATGAGCTATTCATCAAATGTATGTTAACTATTATTAAAATAAGAAAAGAATATCATCCACATTTTTTTTTACACTAGAAAGAAGCCATTTGACTCTCACTTCATAATGTGTGTCTCCCGACTGGGAAAGAAGGCAACTAATACATTTCACACAAATCAAAGTGCTTTCTTGAGCAATGGATGCTCCACTATGTGGGTGGGAGAAAAAACACTTTCTAAAAGCTCTAACAATTGCATCATTATTTACTGAATGGCAAGACTTATCATCACAGCACTACAGAATTCCTACCATCAAATCTATAAATAGTTTATTTTCAACTAGTGTAAAAGCCCTTGTACACGGGCCAAGGTCCGGGTGATGTTAAGAGGCCAGTCCTGCTCTGCATCCTGCCGCCTACACAGTCATGCACTGTAGAGACTGCCTGAAAGCACAGAATGCTCCAAGCACAGAACTCCCAGCATTCCTACAACTCCCAGCATTCTGTGCGTTCAGGCAGTCTCTACCATGCATGACAGCTTCTGACAAACATTCTAGTGAATTATTATATAGGATGTTATTTTTATCAGTCAGTTATATTTCTTTTTTTTTGGCATCGTGATTATGTTAATTATATTTTTTGTAAATATGTAACTTCTTTCTGTAAAAGCTCTCCCAAAGATACTTGAAAATGAGATAAATCTCAATGTATTCTTCCTTGTAAATCATATTTTAAATAAATACTTCCATTCAGTCATATCCTGTAAATAAAATAAGCTAAATTAAGTAAATAAAGTTGCAAATTAAATTTATACCACCAAACTCTATAAATATTAAGGCAACTCAATATTTTCATTCAGGCCATTTAGATGCAATGTTCCCAGTATAAAAACTCTGATATGCCTCCTTTTTTTTTTAGTATTTTATTGGTCTCCTGGACAGAATGAAATTAATATTTAGAATTACTATGGTCTAAAAAGGTTTAAGAAACAAAGCAAGTTCAGAGCTTATTGTGGATATTTATTTTATTTTCATAAAACCTTATTTTGAATTTTTTCTTTGCTTAGTTGAAAAAACAATGAAGATGAAAAGTTATGAACTAATGCAAAAAAGAAAATACTATAGATCTGACCAAAGGTCAAACTGAATTAGAGGCAAGGATTAACAAAAATAAAAATAAGTATAGCATGAAGAATTATACAGTGAATGCAGTAAAGGGTATCATTTGGAAAAGAAAAGTGTCCCCCTCCCGCCCCTTTTACTGATGTAACACTGCTCAGCCAGATCAGAAGGGAGGTGTCCAGGTAGATTGTAGAGAGGGACAATCTTCAATTAAGATAAGGGAAAAACCTGAAAAGCTTGTCAAGGGGGGCAGAGCTTTCATCGTTCTCATATTCAATTAAGATAAGGGAAAAACCTGAAAAACTTGTCAAGGGGGCAGGGCTTTCATTGTTCTCACTATCCCTTTAAAGCAACCAACAGCTATATGCTCACCGTAAAAAACTCAGGAATTTTTTAGGCATTTTAATACTTGCCTTTGCAAGTGACATAGAAATCAACCCTGGTCCTCAAACAGCAACAAAATGCACCTTCACCTTTAAAAAGGGACTTTCTTGTATCCATTGCAACACACACTGTATACTGGCCAAAATTGATTAATTAAAAGCATGGTGTTATGCATGCAAACAAAAAATCCTGACTCTTACTGATTCCTGGCTGAGCCCTAAAATTTATGAAACTGCCATTACCATTCAAGGATACTCATGCTTTAGGAAAGATCAAGCAAAGTGAGGAAGAGGCATAATCATCTACACACAAAAATCTATAAATGTTACTGTTTTAAATTACTCTTGTACCTCTACTACATATGAATACATTGCTGTCAAAATTGTTGTCTTCTCAAAACTAATCATAATTGCTGGAATCTACCGACCATCTAATACTGATGCACAGTTCCTTTCGGTCATAGCCAGCCTCCTCAATGAGATTACCAAGAAAAGCAAGTTGTTGGTTTTTGGAGAATTCATTGTTAATTAGCTGGATCAAAGTAATGACAGATTCTGTTTATTAAGACTTGAACTTATCGCAACTAATCTCCTCCCCTACTCGTATAAATCAAACAAACACCCAACTATATTCTGCTGGACTGGATCCTTTCATCCTGGCCAAGCCGAATCCAAGATTCAGGCTTACTAGCAAATGTGCTTAGTAATCATTCCATAGTCTACTGTGCTCACAAAATTAAGGCAATCAAATCTTGTCCCAAAATAATAATAATTGCAAGATCTTTCAGGAAATGTAATCTCTGGTCTTTCCTAAAAGATCTAAAAATATTGAATAACAAATTTAATACCTCACCTAGACTAAGCAATTGACTTTTTTCACTCTGAGTTCTTGCAAGTCTGTAATATCCATGCCCCACTAAGGAAGGTCAAGGTAAGGGGGGAATTCATCTACCTGGGGTCTCTGCTGACCTACTCGAGTTTTAAAGTTTTAGAGATGCAAAATGTAAACAAACTGGCCCCACTTATGATCACACTGCTTACAGACAATTACAGAATACCTGCTCAAAGAAAACAAAAGTAGTCATAACGCAATATTTTACTAGTAACTTGGACAGTACTATATCAAGACCAACTATTGAAAGGTTATTAAAATTATCTACAACCACCCTAACCATTCTCACCCCCCAACTATAAAAATCGGCAATGAAACAATACAATGCCCCAAATTAATAGCTAATGCATTCAACAACTACTGTGTTGGATGTGCCACCTTTCTGATTACGGAAAACAAAAGTATTGGGGAAGTAGAAATGTGCTTTGTCACTGTCTCTGTCACCTTCTATCACGGTCCCCGTGATCCTGTGTGTCACTCTTTGCTGTGCTGCTCCCTGATTGGCTGAGCTGTGTTGGCCCGCCCCTGGTTACCCTTTTTATACTGGCCGCTGGCACCGGTCTGGTGCCCTTTCGTGGTGTTCCTGAGCCTTGCTGCTGTTCTCTGCGTTCCTGATTTCCGTGTACCGACTTGGCCTGCTGAGACTCTCCTGTGTTCCTGCCCGTTGCTGATCCGGCTTGTCTACGAACCCGCTCTGGTATCCGACCCGGCCTGGCTGACGTTCCTGCTTGTTGCTGATCCGGCTTGTCTACGAACCCGCTCTGGTATCCGACCCGGCCTGGTTGACATTCCTGCTTGTTGCTGATCCAGCGTGCCTACGATTCTCCACAGTTCCCGGTTCCAGTCTATCTACGTTCCTGCTGCTGACTACTGGGCGACATTCTTACTCCTGGAGTCGCGCTCGTGCTCGAGACTGACCTTAACCCTTGAGTCACTGTTTACTGTCAAACGCTACTGAGCTATACTACTGCTGAGTCTCCTTAAGCTTGCAGAGCGATATTATCAGGGCAATTACGATTGCTGAGCTGATTCCTTGCTGTGCCTCACCTCCTACCAAGTGCTTAGTTAACCCACTCAGTGCTACACTACTACTGCTGAGCCGGCCGCTTGGGTCTGAGAGACGGCGGCTCATAGTCCATCTATGCAGGATAGTTGTTCCGGTACCGTACCGGTGGTCATCTTGCCCACGCACTTGTGCTGGTGGAGTAGTTGTATGCCCGTGGGGGCTACCTGGCAGTAGCTATTGGCTTCCGTTTACGCCCGAGTGGGCTTGATCCTTACACTTGCAGCTTGCAGTCTCCATTGTACGCCCGTGGGGGCTAACGTGCCTTGCTCTTGCAGCTTGTAGTCTCCGGTTTACGCCCGTGGGGGCTAACGACTCACAGTTCCCAAATACTGGTGGCACTTGTTACGCCCGTGGGGTCTATCCATTATTGCTCTAGCGTTCTGGGTCAGTTCTGCCGTGCAAGTCGAGTGCTCTCCTACAGACTTGGTATTGACTCCTCATACTTATACAAGCTTCAGCTACACCTTGGGTGTTCCTACTCCACAACAAAGACTGATAAGGACTGAGTTAACTATTACGTGTCCCTGTCTGGGTTACCAGTCCTAGTATATATTTCTTGTACATCTATTCTACTCTGTCTGTTCTCAGTATACTGGCCTGTAAGGGTCTAGACACTTGTTGTTGTTTACCCTGTGTGCCTGTAGAGGGCGATATTGTTCATTAATTTATTTAATAAAACTGTGTTTTACCATACCCTCTGTCTGAGTGTCTGAAAACCGTAACACCTTCCCCTGCTCCAATAGCACTGATGAGTTCTATTTCTTGCCAGTATCAAATTGTGAAATATATGACCAGCTTCTCAGCCCAAAAACAAAATCATAATCTGGGCCTGACCAACTGCCAGCAATGTTATTAAAGCTCAGTGCGTAGGTCACTGCCTATCCCATTGCATCCCTAATTAATACCTCCTTGTCATTGGGATGCATGTCTAAAGACCAGGAGTTTTGCATAGCCACAAAAGTGGGGTAAAAATTTGGTATACAATTGCAGACCAACATCCCTACTCCCCATATTATCTAAAGTCCTGGAAAAATGTGTCCACATCCAACTCTATAAGTATTACCGACTGTCCAGATTTTTCACCCCACTTCAATCAGGCTTTCTACCAAATCACTCAACAGACGTGACCCTCCTAAAAGTATGCAACAATATCCTGACTGGCATGGAAAATTGTGAACATACTGGAGCCGTTTTCCTTGACTTTTCATTGGCCTTTGATAACGTACACCTTAATATTCTGATAGATAAGCTCAAAAGCTTAAGATTCAGTAATCATTTCCTAAACTGTTTCCAATTCTATTTATCAAACAGAACACAATATGTGTTAATTGCTGACAATATTTCCCTTCTACTCAAAGTAACTACTGGGATTCTCCAAGGCTCCATTCTTGGCTCTCTTCTATTTTCCCTATTTATAAATGATCTGACAGTGGTCTGGAAAGCAACTTCTCTGCACATTTATACAGATGTCACTATAATCTACAGTAAAAATCAAAACGTATCACAATTTAAGCAGTGTTACATTATGATTTCTCGGAAGTTGAAAGATAAATAGCTGAAATCAAATTGTTTTTAAACACACATAATAAGGTCCCAATAGTATCTGGTACAAAGCGTAAGTTACTCAAACAAAGCAATACCAATTTAACCATTGCAACAGTCTAATCCCAACTTGGCCCTGGTCGACTCCTATAAATATTTTGTTCTTCATAGTGATAAAATAATATCCAAATTTTCTCCTTAAATAGGTGCTCTGTTTAGAAACAAATCCTGTTTAAGTGCCATGGAATGAAAAAGTACTGTTCATCAGATTCTAAGGCCAGTCATAGACTATGTGGATGTAGTGTATGCTTCTGTTCAAAAAAATCCATCTGGTAAACCTGACACTGTATAATTGTCTTCCAGTGCAATTACACTAACCATTGTGATATGTTTAAAGAACTAAAGTGGTTGCCATTCAAATGTAGAAGTACCATTTACCTTTCTTGCCTGGTTTAGAACCACTTCACTAGAAAGCTACAAGGCTACCTGAGCAGTATGTTCACTGTGGCTTTTCATACTATCTATAACCTCCACTTTGTTGCCCCTACTCATGGGGGGTTATGCGTTAAGGTGTGATAAAGAGGTGATAAAATGGAGATTACTATAAGTCTATGTACTAAGATCTCTCCCGCCAGAGAAATCTTAGTGCTCCATAGAGTAACATGGGAATTGGAAAAGTGATATCAATGGAGTAATCTCCACATTATCTCCTCTTTATCACACCTTAGTGCCTCTCCCCCATTGTGAAACCCACACTACAAGAAAGACACCATTCGATCTGCCTTCTCCTTCAGAGTTCAAAAAGCCTGGAATAAGCTACCCGAAATAATCAGACTTTCTCCCAGTCTAAAATCCCTAAGAAAAAAACTGCTTGATTGTAGCTAAAATAATATGTAACTATATTTTTCATGTTTTTTTCTCTATTATGTGTAAAAGCGCTCAGGGACATACTTGAAAAAGTATTTTTCCTGCTAAAACATTTTATAAATAAATAAATAAATCATATTGAAATTTGCTTTTGTTAAAAACAAATTGTCTATTTACATTTTAGAAATTCCAAAAGATAAGCTACTTAGACAATATGGACTCTGAAGAGGAGAGATTCTGTTGTCTTGTGCTGAGAATTCTACCCAATTAGCAACCTACTTTTATAATGGGTGGAGCCTTTATAAAGCCACTTGTCTCCAACTCACATTGTAGAGCATCCATTGCTTTAGAAAGGACTTTGTTTCATGTGAAATGTGTTGCTGTTGGATGTATATCCTTCCCAGTTTCGAGACCTACATAGCGTAACGAGATTCAAGAGGCTTCTTTCTAATTTAATTAAAAACTCATGACTTCTATTTTCATTCTTATTTTAATAATAGTGAATTTGCATTTGATGTATAGCCTATAATTTTACAGCTGAGCCCATACAATATGGAGAGTCCATAGTCTTAAAGCCCGTGACCGAATGAAGTCTATGTAAGACTCCGTAAGATTGTCTGATGAAATAGAGAGATTCTTTTAAATGCATAGCTGTGTGTGCCTTATTTATTCCTGTTCATTATTTGTGATAGTTTGAATGTATTTGTTTGAGAGAAACTGCTCTTAAAGGGATAGTAATGTTTCATAATAAAAGCAGCTCTAATTAATCATCATAGTATTTGGACTTTGGAGAGTATTATTTCAATTCTGTCAGAGTTGTAGTTCAAGAGTAATTCAATGACAAAGTATCTCCCTCCCTCCCCTTTTACTGATGTAACACTGCTAAGCCAGAACAGAAGGGAGGTGCCCAGGTAGATTGCAGAGAGGGACAATCTTCAATTAAGATAAGGGAAAAACCTGAAAAGCTTGTCAAGGGGGGGCAGGGATTTCATTGTTTTCATAGGAATGAGTGTCCCCTTCTGTTATCTGTCTGGTCTATGGACTGCATTCCACATCTGAGAAGAGATGGCTTACACTAGGTAAAATGGGCAGGAGGGGGAAACTTTACTTGTGAATATCTCTCAAACCATAACGGTTTGAGAGATAAGACTTATATTGTTCTTCATGTTTTTTTAATGCCTACAAAATAAAATAAAGATAAAACGAAGTATTACCATCCCTATGCTATATTTTAGAAATAAATAAAAGCAATTTTTTGATACAAGCTATTTTATTGACTCTGAAGCAGCAATTTAACATATGTTTATTTTATTTCACATTTTTTCGAGTTTGTATGTGTGTATTTCCTGGATATTGTGCTTATCTCTGTTTATTTTAAGGGTGTCACCAATGGTCATATCTGGTTACAGTAAATCTATTTTCTTCTCAGCAGCAAAAAGGTTGTTAAACCTCTGTGAGGACCATAGCTGCAAGACTCCCATGACCCAAAATTGTCTGATATTTCTATATACACAAACTAAAAATTGAGTTATAGGGGAGGTAAGAAAATACAGTCTACACAATTTAAGATTAGCCATTAAGCGTGTCCAAATTTTTAGTATGGAATTGTGTGGATGTGAAAAAGCATCAATGGAGTTGTATTCACCTTTGCAGCCCTAATGGCGTTAACTTGGTACTTTTTATCATGACTGCATTTTTTATTACAATATCTAGGGATGGGGGAAAACTCTCTCCAAAAAAGAGAAATGTGGAAAAAATGACACACTTTTGCATTCTGCTGTGCAATGGCAGCCATTCAACCACACATATTGACACCCAGCCTTGTGCCATGGTAACCAAAGAACCACACATAATGACCCCCTCTGCCTTGTCCCACTGCACTAGTAGCAATAGAACCTCAAATACTGACCTCTAGATGTGTTCCACTGCAATGGTAGCCATAGAAACTCACATTCTGACCCCCATCCTTGTCCCATTGCATTGGTAGGGTAGACATAGAATGACACATACTGTGCCTTCAGCCTTGTTCCACTACACTGGTATCCACTGAACTATACATACTGACTCCCAGCCTTGTCCCACAGTACATAAAGCCTTACAGCCACAGATACTGACCCCAGGCTTGTCCCATTTCACTAGTTTAACCAGAACCACATACTGAGTCTAACCCCTAAAATGATAAGTTTTGAATGCCTCATTCTTATTCTGCCTGGAGAAGAGACCTAGTTGTCTTGATAGCTTGCATCCTAGTGCCACTCAGCCAATAAATGTAAAATATTTACTCTATTAGTCTCCTGCGTTTTCTATGGCTAACACAGTCCCAAGCTTTACCCAGCATTTGAATGAAAAGTTTGTTTTACTTATTGGGAACTCCCTATACAATATATTTTTCATTAAGAATGTTTACCATTTCTCTAAATAAAGAGCAGTTATTGACAGCAGCAAAACCTTCACCAGATGGCAGAATGGTCTCAGATTAAAGAGGTTTCTAGGCAAATAGGCAGTACAAATTTATTTCTCTATTCTTTTATCACACTTTTTCTTAAACATATATTTGACAATGGTACAATACAGTACGTGCATATTGCAGTTCAGGGAAATGTAAGGGAGGATTTCATAATAAAAATTAATATTTGAGAATGATTAGAGAGTTTCGTTCTAGTCAAGGTCAGGCAGCTATTACAATAAGGACCATTCTAAATACAATCTGAAACATTACTCACTTCAACAAACTCTAAACAGATCAAAGGACAAAAACACTGAAGAAAATATGCAGAAAAAAATGGAGCAATTCCAGAACAAATCAACCGCACCATACGTGAACAAATGAAAATGAGAACTAATTTACACAGGGTTAAAAGTCCCATTTAAAGGGGCACGAACAAAAAAAAAATAGTGTAATCCACAACATTGCAAAAATCCACCAGTTCCTCACCCAAAAAACTACTAAAACTCTTGTGCAAGCCCTCATTCTGTCCCGCTTCGACTATTGCAATGTCCTGCCTCCCATCGTTCCCCTTTGCAGTCTGTCTTAAGCTCAGCTGCATGAATCAAAACACTCTCCCCAAAAACTGAACCTGCCCACATCATTCTTAGACATCTGACATAGTCCCTATTCAGTAACGCACCTTCTTATCGTTAATGCTGTCCTCACTGTTACCCCTCGTTACATATCTTCCTTCATCTCTTCTTATGTTCCCAACCGCCTTCTTCACTCAGCGCACAACGCCCTCCTTCTTACACCCTCTGCCCTCTCTCGTCTCAAAACTTTTTCACTTTCCTCTCCCTACCTCTGAAACTCCATACCTCTCTCCCTACATCTAGACCAATCCCCCTTTGTCTTTAAGTCTATCCTGAAATCGTATCTTCTGGAGCATTAGGACGATACACTACCTTTTGGCAAACTCAGCACTTTACACCCTCATACTCTGTTGTCTCTCTTCTACTACCCATGTAGACTGTAAGCTCCTTGGGGCAGGGACCTCTCTCCTATTGCTTCTATGACTGTGACACTTATTTTACCCCCATTTATTTATTTATTGTAACATACTACTATTATAAGGTGATGCATACACTGTGTGACACCATATAAATATATACATACCTACATGTACATTCAGCTACATTTCTAAAAATTGGTTATTTTAATCCTAAACTTGCATTTTTAGTGCGTGTGGAGAGTATCGTTTTATACACAATTTGGCTAATTGTTAATGTACAGCGAAAGCTGTTAATAGATTGAGATTAGTAATGGCGAGTGAGAGTCAGGGCCAAGCAGGAACCGGTTACAGCATACTCTCCCTTTCCAGCATCCTTCCGGGCATGCACAAGGACCTGAGCCAATGGTGAATCAGCTCTTGTGTTGGGACAGGGTCTGGCTTGGCTCCACCCGCAACATGACCCATATCTTGTACCTACTTGTCTTCTATTCAGGAAGACTAACATGTTCTCTCAGGTTCATTAACAAACAATAAACAAAAATTAATTCTAAGACACCTATCAAGACTGCTATTGTAATGGGAGTCCTGAAGCAAGGAGGAATGAGAGACCTCATACATTAAACCTTAGATTTTAGGCCTCAGAAAACAAATTGAGATTGTTATTTTTATTTATTTATTTTGTTTATTTTTTTTATAGAGGCTAGCATGGAGTACAGGGTATTTAAAGGGATAGTAAACCCCCCAACAACTTGACGGCAAAATACAGCAATCATAGAAACATACCGAACGCACTTAGTCCCTAAGGGGAGCAGGGACATTGAGATTTCTCTGGCCGAAGCCATAATTCAGAATGAGCATATCCAGCACAGCTGAGGTTCCTCAAGAAATCTGGGGGGAGATTCACTATGCAGTGATAAAGAGGTGATAAAGTGGATATAACTTCTCCAGTTTATCACTTCTCTAATTCCTATTTTATTCTATGAAACCTATGCATTAAAATGTCTTCAACTTTGGAGATCTTAGTGGATATCCTCTATAGAATAACATAGGAACTGGAGAAGTTATATCACTGGAAATGTCATCTCCACTTTATCACCTCTTTATCACCGCTTAGTGAATCTTCCCCAGGAGCTCTAAGAAGTTGCTTACTCTACGTACTGGGAAATCTGGCCCTGTTGGTGGTAGCAGAACACTCTGTCCCACAGTAACATCTGCAAGACTTCTCCTTTGATTTATTTTTTGGACAACTGAAGTCCTGAATAAATAAGAGAACCATTTCATATTTTGAGAGATGAATGCCTCTCCATACATACCTCTTTATGATGTAGACAGGGTAAATGAGGAACCAATATCTTCACTACATACAAACCAAAGACAGAACAAAAAAATATCAGACATTCATTTTCATCTCCTAAGAAAATATGACACATCACGTTTATGTACCAGTATCAATGTCCGGAAGAAATACAAAAGAAATAAAAAAATAAAAATATCTAGGTTAATTACTTTCATTAATAAATTAAATGTTTTATTTTAGAGATCTTATGCACTAATTTAGCTTTCTATTAATTTTCATTCTGGGACTATTTAACACTTTAAATAGCCTATTTTTAAATCAGTTTGAGTTTAAAACCTTGGGTGCAAGAGATGTCACCAACACATGGCTTCACAATGCGTTGGCGACATCTGTCATCCAATCATTTAAAATATGTTACATTAATTACTTTCTAAAGCATAAGACATTCACATTACATTTTCTGTAATTTTTGTATATCAACTGCATACTTGGGAACTCTACAGATATCCCCTGTCTCTGGGGACTGAGCCTCTCTGTCCTACTTTCAGACATACCGCCCATTATCTGCTGAGTTCTGCATACTATGGGGAAAATCCCACCTATTATATTCCCTCACCCAGCTCATGTCGATAAAGCACAACACTTTTTATTCAAGTCATTAAAGCACTCCCATACAAGTTCCTCTTAACTCTCTAGGGTTAGACTAAAATGTTCCCAGGTATGATAGTTTGTGGAAGATAATGTCAAACTGAAGACTACCACAAGTAATGCAGAATGCTATTTGTCTTGTCATTGTTATTATCATCCTTGCACTTTTCACCACCTGATCGCTGCAAGGCTTCCCAGTAAAGTGCAATCTCATGTGGTTGCACTCCATGAGACGAGACAATATACCGATAATTGCAAACAGAGAATGGCTTTTTTTCTGGAAAAAATGTTTGCGCTGTGTCAAGTTCCTGCAAAGGAATTTTCAGTTTCTTCAGACATAGCCCTATATAGACATCCTCTAGCTTAAAAAATGGTACACTGTCTGAGATGTTGTGTACTTTTAGTGCAACGTCTACTGAAAACAGATACCCTGTTCCTGAACAAAAAGGAGGGTACTTTTCCCAAGGGTATTCCTTTCTACTGACATAATATTTGCTGAATACATTGCGTATAGGATTATCATTTGGTTTTAGGAAACCTGTAAAGAAATTAGAAGTTTGATGTTTCTCTAAAAGTAAAGAGACAAGATGATATATATTAATAAACATATCTGCATCAGTTTTCATCACAAAGTTAGTCTCAGGGCAATGGTGGTAAATCCAATCAATCCCCATTCTGGTTTTAATGGTCAAATTGTAATATACGTCTATGAAATTTCTCTGAATTATGTCATGGTAAACGTTGTTTTCTTCAATCAGGCTAGCTTCTTCTTGCGTGCTCTGTGTTTCACTTGTACCCAGAAGAAAGTAGGCAACCACACGGTGTCCTCTGATGCGTCTCTCTTTTCCCCAGGAGTAGCGAATTGCCATTCGGGCATCTTTTTGACTGTGGATAGTGGTTATAAGCAAAACCAGAAAAGGAGGATTTTTTTTGCAGTCTGCTTTTGGCAACAGCAGAAATGTTTTATTTTCCTCATCAAAGTTGAAGGTATGAATTACAAATCTCTTAGGCCAAAATGTGTAGATATCCAGGACACTGAGCTCAAGAAAAAGAGTAAGCAAGCCAAAGCAGGAAAACAGCACTACAGTAGCAAATATCACCTTTCTTCTTGCCATCTATAATATAAGAGAGAGAATACAATAAGACATTTTTAAGACTTGAACAAATTGCAAACAGTAACTGCAGGGTTTATTTGATGGGACAGTAATGTTTCACAAAAACAGCTGCTCCAATTAAGCTTCATAGTATTTGGGCCATGGAGAGTGTTATTTCAGTACTGTCAGAGTTGTGGTTCAAGAGTAACTGAATGATAAAGTATCCCCCTCCCTCCCCTTTCACACTGCTCACCTCAAAGCACAAAACTGTATGGATGGATCACAGAGAGGGACAATCTTCAGTGAGCATAACGAAAAACATGTCAAGAGAGCATACCTCCCAACATTTCAAACTGCCTAAGAGGGACACTTGTGTTTTACGGGGGGCTGGCTGGGGGTGTGGCTGGTGGTTGAGGCATTAGCGATCATTTTTAGGCTATTTCTTGACCTATTGAGACCTCCTTGTGTAACCTAATAAATGACTTGTAACAAGACCAAAGTATTTTATTTACACAGACTAATTTATAAACACATATACTGATGTTTAAACAAACATTAATGTGAGTTGTATTGCTGTAGAGCAATGTGATACATTTATATACACACCACAAAGACTGATCTCCTAAAAAGAGGGACATCAGGGTAGGAAAGAGGGACAGAGGGATTTGGGTCTAAAATAGTGACTGTCCCTCCTAAAGAGGGAAACTTGGGAGGTATGAGAGGTGCAGGGTTTTCCTTATGCTCACAGTAAGAAGATTGTCCCTTGCTGTGAGCTGTCCGGTCAAGTGACCAGATTCCACATCTGGGTGGAGGTGGCTTACGCTATCTTACTTTATCATTCAAAAACTCTTGAACTACAACTCTGATCATATCGAAATAACACTCCTCATGGCCCAAATACTATGAAGATTAATTGGAACTGCTTTTTATGTGAAACATTACTATCACTTGAATTTTCCCCTGAAAATGAACTCTCTTGTTTTGTGAATATATGACCCTGCACACTCTTCATATTTTGCAGTCTTTTTAATGACTTTTTAAAGGAATACCAATTCTAACATGTAGGTTGCTCTGATATAGTTTATTATAACATATATCCCCATGTTGAAATTGGTTTTCCCATAATTTATCAATTTTTTTAAATTTAAATACAGGGCCCTTACTCTGTGTCATACACAAGTGGTAGGAGATAGCTAGTGGGTGAGAAGTTTTATTGTGAAAACTAAGAATTAAAATCAGTCCTGTTAATAAATGACACTATTACTATGACAATATAAGATTTCATTAGTAAATGAAAAGTTTAATTTAAATATTGTCTTTCTGTGTTATACTCAGCGGAATGAAGGGGTTAACAGACAATCACATTGCTGGCCTGTGCCAATGAGTCCAGTTAGTGAACTAAGATCCTGAGCAATTCTGGAGCAAACCAACTGTACTATAGAGGGGAAATATACACTTTCATTCATTAAAATTGCACTTTTATCCCTTGACTTTGCAATGCGTTGCGTACCCCTCAGGCACTCAAAGGGTTAACTGCTAGCGAGATCTCTAACTCATTGCTCAGCAATGCTTTGGAGATCTCTCTAGCATTTGTGGGGTTAAAACCCCCATTAAAACCAACAGGAACTTGAGAATGTGTATCTGTTCCATATGAAGCATATGTCTGTGCAAGTGACAAACTGTGTATATGAGTTAAATCTATGATGATGATAGTCTCTCTTCCTTGTTTGCTTTAATGGGAACTCATGCTGCATGATGATGTATGTATACAATGAACCAATCATGTGACATGTGACCTTCATTTCTATTGGCTAGAACAACAATTTGAGTGTTCTTATGAGAGGGGTTAATATACCCGAAATTGGTGGTTCCTAATCTTCTGATATTGTGTCTCCTCTTTGGTTTTCACTAAACCCTTGCACACACACCCTTTTTATTGTAATATATGTAACAGTTTATATGTTTATCTATAGTATTATTGATTTTCATAATATACATTTTGCAATATATTTTGCAAAAACATATGTACTATCCATCTTTTTTTGATTCAGACATTTCCGCAAACCTTTATATATATATATATATATATATATATATATATATATATATATATATATTTATACTGAATAAGGTTGGATGGAAGCGCTCGCTCTGTAGGGTTTATATGTCCAGGTGCACAATCCTCATAACGAGTTAACATGTACATCAGCGGTTCTCAACCTTTCTAGTGCCGCGACCCTTTGATAAAATTTCCCAAGTTGTGGTGACCCCCTAACAGTAAAATTATTTTTGTTGCTCCTTCATTGCTGTAATTTTGCTACTGTTATGAATCGAAATATAAATATCTGATGTTTTTAGGTGACCCCTGGCAAATCGTCATTTGACCCCCTAAGGGGTCCCGACCCACAGGTTGAGAACCACTGATGTACATGGAGAAAAGAAAGAGGCAGCACCAGTGGGACTTCCTAAAGATAATTTAATTGGCAATATAGCAACAGGAATTGGTCGATGTTTCAGTCCTGTTGACGAGTCTTGAGAAAGGTCCGTCAACTGGAACGAAACGTCGACCAATTATTGTTGCTGTATTGCCAATTAAATTATCTTCAGGAAGTCCCACTGGTGCTGCCTCTTTCTTTTCTCTATGTATATGTGTATATATATATATATATATATATATATATATACACACTAGTTGAACAGCGTCACAGTGTCACAGCCACCCGGTCGTGGGGCAGTCACGCGCAGTAGAGACTGGCCGCACCACGGCTGATACAGAGCTGGACACTCCTTCAGAGCGCCCAGCTCTGTATCAGCTGCGGCGCGGGCAGTCTCTACTGCGCATGACTGCATCACGCGCAGCAGTGTCTACTGCGCATGTCGCGGCGTTACACACGATTTAGCGAATTATTATATAGGATATATAAAGGTCCATGTAAAGGACTGAAACGTTGACCCTGTATATGCACAGTTGCCTATTAAAATTTTCCAGTATAAGACCCACTGGTGCTGCCTCTCTTTTCTTAAATTTCTATCTATGCTTTGAGGATTGTGCACCTGGGCACTTAAGATTATTAAGAGCGAGTGCCTCCATCCCAAGTCACTTGTATATAGGGTGACCACGGGTCCCGGAACGTCCGGGACTGTCCCTTATTTCAGGGCTATGTCCCGCGTCCCGGGTCCCCTTCAACCGGGACAATGAAGTGTCCCGGAATGAAGCCAAGCCGCCCTGGATGTCAGCCTGCAAGTGGTGTGTCACATCATGGACGCCGCTCGCGGCGTCCATGATATGACACACCGCTTGCAGGCTGACATCCAGGGCGGCAATGCAGCTTACCTGGAGGCAAGCGCTCTAGTAATACAGAGCGCTGGGAGATGACATCATCTCCCAGCGCTCTGCATTACTGAGCACAGCGCGCGGGAGCTTCAGCTCTGTGCCGGAGGAGGCACAGAGCACTTTCCACGCCGCTAGACCACCAGGGACTTAAGGTATGACGGGGCAACTAGGGTGACCATGTCCCGGAATGGCAGAAGGGAAATGTGGTCACCCTACTTGTATATATATATATATATAGATATCTATATATATATGTCCTTTTTTATCAAGCTGCAGTAGAGCAATTCTGGAGCAAATCAGCTGAACCGTACAGGACAAACAAATGTTCCCAACACATAAATTCATTTAACGTTTTGAGTGCCAGGGAGCTATCCATTGCATTGCATTGGATACCTCTCTGACACTGAAATAGTTAAATGGGCTTTTAACCCCTTGAAAGTTAGAAATATCTCCAAAACATTGCTTCTTAGAGTGCTGGCAACCTCTGGAATTCAGTGAGTTAAAAGCCAGATTTATTTCAAAGGCAATTTTATTTCCCCCATAGTACAGATGGTTTAAGACATAACCGTTCAATTTTAGCTTGAAAAATAAGTCCTGTAGGCTCCCTGCCAAATTCTGGGCCTATGTGTGTCATAAATAACAACACAGTACTATGTGTAGTTCACAAGCATTCTTTGGAGCAGCCTTTCCCAGACTTCTGGACATGTAGAGCAATGCACACATTTGGCTCGGAAACCCCAAGAAGGGCCTCATTCTTCCCTAGAGGATATGCCCACTAGTCTGGTAATCATTTCCATAAATGCAAAGATTGCATTACAAGCAGTTTCCCAGGATTCAATCATCACCATAGTCAGTTCAGGATGAAATAACATTCTTTGATAGAAGGGAACTAGAGGACTGCAGCTAGAAATGATGCACAGCACCCTGTGCCCACCAGGAAACATTCTCTCTGGAAGGTCAGAATTCAGCAACATGAGATACAGGAGCTTCAGCATTAAAAAATGACTACAGAAGCAGGACTGCATCTACTTTACAAAGCTGACCCTATGAAACAAACTGAACGGTGGCAAAGCAACATAGATCAAGAAACACACATAATCTCAACAACAATTCCAACTAGTATACCTGTAGTAATGAGGCTTAAAGGGATAGTAATACTTCATTTTAACTTTATTTTATTTTGTAGGCATTAAAAAAACATGAAGAATGATATAAGTCTTATCTCTGAAACCTTTATGGTTTAAGAGATATTCACAAACAAAGTATCCCCCCCCTGTTCAACCAGATCAGAAGGGAGGTGCCCAGGTAGACTGCAGAGAGGGACAATCTTCAATTAAGATAAGGGAAAAAGCTGAAAAACTTGTCAAGGGGGGAAGGGCTTTCATTGTTTTCATACAAAGAAAATTGTCCCCTTCTGTTATCTGTCCTGTCATACAACCAGACTCACATCTGAGAAGAGATGGCTTACACTAGGTAAAAGGGGCGGGGAGGGGAACTTTGCTTGTGAATATCTCATAAACCATAAAGGTTTGAGAGATAAGACTTATATCATTCTTCATGTTTTTTTAATGCCTACAAAATAAAATAAAGTTAAAACGAAGTATTACTATCCCTTTAAGCCTTGTTATTCAAAGTTACTGCTGCCAGATAAAATCTGTCAGTCAGAAACTAACCTCTGAGATCTTCACCTAAGGCCCACTGAAGCGCCAAGCACCCCTACCTTTTTCATCCACCATGGCAGTTTGGACTATCCTGAGTCCTCATCTTGTGGAAGGGGGTGGGTATGGGATTTGTTTCAGGTGACAAAATCTCTTTAGTTGACTTTTTTTCCTGGTCTTTGCAGGGTAGTAGCATATATATATATATATAGTATCGATGCAGTAGGGAGCACTTTCAAACACATTTCATCACAACCCGAACCCCATGTTAGTTTATATAGATGTCTACAGAGCTGTACTCACATTAGGCAGATGCTGAGAGAACCAAGGCACAAACCAATTTGAAGTGTCAGGAGAAATGTGTTCTTTTTGGTTACTGGGGCGGATACTAGTGATGAATAAAAAACCTGTCAAGTGCAATTAAAATGACAATGTTTGTGATCTGCAAGTTCTTGGGTACTCTGGCCCTACCCTCAAGACAGTGCAAACTACACTGAAGAGTTTTAATTATGGTTCTCAGTGTCCTGAGGAAAGAGCCAGAAAGCTAGTATCCACCCAACAGGTGAAGAGAGACGCCAAATAAAGGCAGGAGATGGTTCCCCTGATGTTCTAATTCAATTTGATTACGGTTCTATACACTCTCCATTGTCAATTGAATGTGAGTACTGCCCTTTACACATCTTCACTCCAACCAGGGGAGGGCTGGGAACTTTTGGCCTGGGAGGCAGTACAATCAAGTGGCCCATTTCTACTCTCTCCAGCCCACCTTTCCAGCCCAGTCTAGCCAATTTTCATAATTTTATAATTGACATCAATGTTGTGAATTAAAGCAAGTAATATCATGGAGCGTATGACTGAAATGGAGCTACACTAGTGATACCACAAAGCTTACAATTGAAATGGAGCTATACTAGTGATACCACCGATATCAAAAATTAAATGATAACACACTAGTGATACCACAGAGCCTACAACTGAAATGGAACTACACTAGTTATACCTTGGCTTTCTTTCTTTGTTGACAATTGTATCTGATGCTCATAAATAATGCCTAAAGATTACAATGTACAAATTAACTGTATCAGAGTTTGCATTCTCTGGAGCAGAAGTGACCACACTTTAGTGAGATGGTATGTACTTTTCTGTTAGTCATCCTAATATTATCTACTGCTTTACCATCATGGAGTCAACAGTCGCTCACCAACTCCTTCTTTGGGCAATGAAGCTTAAGACACCACCACCACTCCTCTGTTTTATATCCATCAGAGATATCCTCCCTCGTCCCTTTTTGCCATCCCCATACCAATATTCTTCTTCCCTATCCTTCCTGCCACAATCTTTCACTGCTTTCCTTCCCATTTCCCACAGTCTCCCTGCTGTTTTTCTACAAACCAGGCATAATGCAAGTTGGCATGTCTACATATCCTATGCTGATTTTTATAATAACAGCAGGACGACAGCGGGAAACAGGAAGGAAATAGGCATTAGAACAGGGAACTTTAGGTAGTAGTGGGAATGATAAGACAATGAATTTGGGAATAAAGTGAAAAGAATATGGCAGGGAAAGAGTGTGGCGCGAAGGACGGGTGGTGGTGCTGCTGCAGTGGATAATACTAATATTTTGTTAAATTACAACCCCTATCATCCTCAAATAGCTGGCTCAGGATAATTAGAGGTGATGTTCGTTAACAGTTGAGCCTCAGGTTGCCCACCCCTGCTCTCCCTAGAATCATGTTTATGCTACAAACACCCCAGGGTCACTACACACACACACACACACACACATATTATTATTATTATTTTATTTACTTTGTATTTTTTATTCACAGATGCACCCTGGCACATGCATGCATACACTAACACACTCATACTCTGGCACATACACGCATACACTAGCACACACACTCACACCCTGGAACATACATTAACACACACTCACACCCTGGCACATGCACACATACACTAGCACACACATTCACATCCTGGCACATATACTAGCACACACATTTGCACCCTGGAGCATACATTAGCACACACACTCATACCCTGGCACATGCACACATACACTTGACTAGAACACATATTCACACCATGGCACACACATGAATGCATATGCTAGCACAAATTCACACACATGCATATACTGGCACACTCTTGAATACATGCATGTGCTAGTGTATCCATGTGTAAGTTAGTGAATACACTAGCACACATTTACACCCTGGCGCACACATACATACATTAACACACGCATGCATACACCTTAATTCCCCAGAATACTAATGCATACACTAGCACATTCATACCCCAGAACACTAATGCGTACACTAGCACACAAGTATTAAACTTTACAACATCAAATACAGTCACACAGTGATCCATCAAGCAAGCAACTCTGTCTGAATAAAGCTGCAAAAGCTCCATAACCCGCCTCGCAGGGCTCTCGGTGGCGCCAGTCACTGCCCCTGCGCTGCCCACACGCACCACACGTCTGCCTTCAGTCACTTCCCTTTCCCAACTGGCCTGTACAAGTATGTGTTTGTTGCTAGGCAACCGATCGTTGCTACTCCACCTCCAACTTTCCTCTTCATTTTGTTTTGAGCACGACAGGTGTCCTGTGTTGATTGATGGCAGTCCTGAGCGGCCTGCTCTGGGCTGATAAAACAATTACTGCATACCACCAGCCCAGCAACCAGTCTCGCGCACACCTTCTGATGGGAGCAAGTAGGTGATGAAGGGAGGCTGTGGCCCACCAGCCATATTTATGACCGTCCCGGGGGGCAATTTCCCCCCTGCCCCCCGAGCCAGCCCGCACTTGACTCTAGCTTTGGGTTTAAGTTCTGATAGTGCATGGCTTGTTTTTCTCTTGTTTGAGGGAACATTGGGGGAGATTTATAAAAAGCATTCCTAGTGTTTTTTTAAGAACTGTCGCTGTTCACGACAGGTCATATTTATAAGGAAATAAAATCAAGATTATAAATATGCTATCTGAGAATTTTATGAGAATATTCTGTGATATGGGATTTTTTTTCTCATACATAACTATCCCTATATAGTTCCGTTAAGAACACGTTATTTCTGGTGTTAATATTTAGGGTGAGATGTTTGTAAACATGGTGATGGTAACAGAAAGTGCCTGTAATCAGAATTAAAAAGTTCTTATACCATGGTCTGTCTAGTTTCAATGTTTCCGTACTTTTTTGCATCCGATTTCGCCATCTCCGTCAAAGGCAAAAAGATGGCTTCAAAGCAGATAGGATATTGATCCGGGGTACTATCTGACTACCAATTGGAGTCAGGAAGGAATAATTTCCCCGCGCACACTTGGGACTAGATTGGAAATGGCTCCAAAGGGCTTTTTTTTTTTCCTTCCTCTGGATCAACAGGGGTGTTTTTGGCATGGGCTGGACTTGATGGACGCATGTCTTTTTTCAGCCTTATCTACTATGTTACTATGTTAAGCTGTCTTTAAAGTGGGTGTGGTTTAATCTACTGTCACATTGTAAGGTATTTTCAGAAAAAATATTCGTTTCAAAGTCACTTTTTTGTCGGATTAACGTCATTTTGACCCGACATAATAAAAATGGTCTAAACTTAGAGAAGACAAACTAAAGTACTGAGAAGCAATTTGTTATTTCTAAGGCAAAAAAAAGTCTTTGGTTGAGATGTTAAAAAAATTGGTGGTGATTGAAATTGTCTGCATTCAGAATAAAAAAGTTCTTATGCCACAGTCCTTCCGTTCTGATACGTTACCTTCATTTTTTGCATTCATTTCGGACATCTTAAAAAGTGGGTGTGGTTTAATCTACCGTCATATTGTAAAGTATTTTCAGAAAAAATATACACTTTTTTGTCTGATTAATGTAATTTTTTTTACCAACAAATAAAAATGGTCTAAACTTGGAAAAAAGAAATGAAAGTACTGATAGTAGGAGTGAGAAGCAGTACTATAGAGTTAACTGGTAAAAAATAGTCTTTGTTTGAAAATTTGTTGTTTTAAAGACAAAAAATATTTTTCTTGACGATTTTCATGTCAAAGACAAAATCAAAGACATTTTTAACATCAGGATTTTTAAGGGTAATATTCATCAAGATTTTAAAGGGATAGTAATGTTTCATAATAAAAGCAGCTCTAATTAATCATCATAGTATTTGGAATTTGGAGAGTGTTATTTCAATACTGTCAGAGTTGTAGTTCAAGAGTAATTCAATGACAAAGTGTCCTTCTCCCGCCCCTTTTACTGATGTAACACTGTTCAGCCAGAGCAGAAGGGAGGTGCCCAGGTAGACTGCAGAGAGGGACAATCTTCAATTAAGATAAGGGAAAAACCGGAAAAACTTGTCAAGGGGGGCAGGGCTTTCATTGTTCTCATAGGAAGAAGATTGTCCCCTGCAATTATGTATTCTTCCTGGTAAAACATTTTCTAAATAAATAAATAAATAAATAAATTATCTGTCTGGTCTATGGACTGCATTCCACATCTGAGAAGAGATGGCTTACACTAGGTAAAAGGGGCGGGAGGGGGAAACTTTGCTTGTGAATATCTCTCAAAACATAAAGGTTTGAGAGATAAGACTTATATCGTTCTTCATGTTTTTTTTAATGCCTACAAAATAAACTAAAGATAAAACAAAGTGTTACTATCCCTTTAAGTCTTTATGACCATACGTCAGAACTTTCATTTGTGGAGTCCCCTCTCTGATGCCGCTTGAGAGTATAATTGTAGCAAATCGTGGTAAAAAGGGCGGGGCTTTCTGGGGCATCACACACACACACACACAAGTGGTTGGGAGTGGGTGGAACTGGGTGGGGAAGGAAGAAAAGTAGGAGGAACTGGGTGGGATGGAGCGGAAGTGGGCAGAATTTTAAAGAAAACTACCCACATCTGGAGAGTCAGCCTCTGCCCTGAAGACCCGGTAATGCACTCTCAAAACCGAAGACTCTGGGGCAAATCTGGAGCGTTCCCATGTATGATTTTGACACATTTTAAAACATGATGGATTTACTTCTGAAAATGTTGTCCTTCTTTTACAACTAACTCGTGATCCGTCAGTTTTTTCATTATGATGGCTTTTTGAACACCTCATCCTATATGTTGATACATAGCTTTGTCACTTTGTCTCTTTTCTACATCTCTCCCATTGTCCTTGCCAGACAGAGGACAGCAGCTGATGATGATCTGTGTGGTGGCAGGTATACTGTTCCCCATTTCCCTTTATAATGCTTTGTAGAACAGTAGCAACCATCCAAAACAGTGAGAAAGATTTCTGCACTGTATGGGAGGATTACTTGATTGTTCTAAAGTTGTAGGCTTAGTGAACACGTGCAGATAGGACGTTGATCCAGGGAAAAATCCGACTGCCTTTTGGAGTCAGGAAGGAGTTTTTTTCACCAACTTGGCGCTTAATTGGAAATGGCTTCAAACAAGGAAAAACAAGGGTGATATGGCATCGGCTGGATTTGATGGACACATCTTTTTTCGGTACAATGTTACTATGTATAAGAAGGTGGTAAGTGATGCATTGACACCTTAACTCTCAATGTATTGTACACCCTTCTGGTCCTCAAAGGCTTAACGGTTTGAGTGCCAGAGGGGTACGAAATGCATTGCATACCCCTCTGGCATTCAAAGGGTTAACAATGAATCAATAGGGACTGGTCCTGCACCCTTTTTAGACCTAATAAAATGCATTTAAAGGGATAGTAATACTTCAGTATTAGAAATCCCTATATTAAAGCCCTTGTAAAAAGAAACGTTTTGCCCCCAGTGTCATCTCTCAAACCTTTATGGTTTGAGAGATGAACGCTTCTAAAATTGCCCTCTCCCTCCCCCTTCCCCGTAGTCAGCATTTTAGCTGACTGCAGGGAAGAGAGTCGTACCACTTTCAGGCGGCTCTCCAGCACAGCCTGATCGCGTTAACTAAAAAACAAACTTTCACTAAAACTGACTTCTACGTGTGCTTGCAAGCCAAGCACACGTAGAAGACCGTTTTAGTGAAAGTTTTTTTTTTAGTTAACGAGATCGCGGCTCTGCTGCAGAGCTGCCTGATGATCTCTGACCGGATTCCCTTGAGTCAGCTAAAACGCTGACTACAGGGAAGGGGGAGGGAGAGGGCAACTTTAGAAGCATTCATCTCTCAAACCATAAAGGTTTGAGAGATGACACTGGGGGCAATACGTTTGTTTTTACAAGGGCTTTAATATAGGGATTTGTAATACTGAAGTATTACTATCCCTTTAATGCTCTCAAGATATTTATTAAGTCATTTCTGGGCATATTTCTCTTCCAGTAATATTTTTAGGTTAATGACATGTCTTAAAGAGATATAGGGCCTTATGCACAAAGTAAAAGGAGAGCAGCTCTGCACCGTGTGGGTCAAATATGTAAAATAAAAAAATCACAAACAGCTTCCGATTACTGCTGCACACACTAGATAAGATTGATACAGGGTGTGCAAAGGACAAACAGTTCAGAACGCCAAACAGCAAATATAGCCGAGCACTGTCTTTAAAGGGATAGTAATACTTTATATTTATTTTATTTTGTAGGCATTAAAAAACATGAAGAACAATATAAGTCTTATCTCTCAAACCTTTATGGTTTGAGAGATATTCACAAGCAAAGTTTCCCCTCCCACCCCTTTGTGTAAGCCATCTCTTCTCAGATGTGGAATGCAGTCCATAGACCAGACAGATAATAGAAGGGGACAATCTTCTTCCTATGAGAACAATGAAAGCCCTGCCCCCTTGACACATTTTTCAGGTTTTTCCCTTATCTTAACTGAAGATTGTCCCTCTCTGCAATCTACCTGGGTACCTCCCTTCTGCTCTGGCTGAGCAGTGTTACATCAGTAAAAAGGGGCGGGAGGGGGATACTTTATCATTGAATTACTCTTGAACTACAACTCTGACAGAATTGAAATAACACTCTCCAAAGTCCAAATACTATGATGATTAATTAGAGCTGCTTTTATTATGAAACATTACTATCCCTTTAAAGCTTTCTAAATCTTTTCAGCAATTCTTCCTATATTTTAAGCGGATTTAAAGGGATGATGTTTAATATCCCTCCATTTTATATCTATTTACTAATTCCTTTTTTATTTTTTATATTTATAGTATATATATAGTATATATAGATTTAGAATCATCCCCAAGGAGATCTTGATCTATTTAAAGTTTTCTTGGACTTTTTCAATCTCTAACATATTTCTTAAAAGGATTTAAAGGGCTAATCTTTAAAGGAATGGTATATACCATTCCTCAATTATATTTACTTACTAAAACCTTTTATATATATATATATATATATATATATATATTGTATTTATATATTTATGCCAAAGATGTTGCAGATTTTTAAGGACATAAACATATTTAGTTAGAATTTATCGATCCCTTTATACCCTTATAAAATGGTAGTTATATACATACTTAAATACTTATGTATATAAAAATAAAGTAGAAAAATTTGTATACGTCTAAGGGTGTGTATAGATTAGAGGGGAACCCAACCCCAAAAGAACTAGATAAATGTAACAGTATCTAATTTTTCAATTAAGCCTATTGGTTGTAAGGCTTCCAATTTATATATCTAATTATTATTGTGATATTTAGAAAAACTGGTGACTTAAAGGCTATTTATTGTCAGCAGAAAGAATAGATCTTCGGTGCTCTAGAAATCAATTTTTTCATTTTCTTTTAGTTCTTCCCACAGATATTTTTTTCACATGGACATTTAATACTGTGTACTACAATTTTTGTCTTACAATTAAAATGTTGTTTAATTATAAATGTACTAGTTGAACAGCCCGTTACACGGGCCACAATGCCTCTGGAAGCCGGTCGCGGGGCAGTCACGGGCGGTAGAGACTGCCCACGCCGCTGCTGATACAGAGCTGGATGCTCCTTCGGAGCGCCCAGCTCTGTATCAGCTGCGGCGCGGGCAGTCTCTACTGCGCATGACTGCTGCACATGCAGCAGTATCTACTGCGCATGTCGGGCATTACACATGATTTAGCAAATTATTATATAGGATTGTCTTTTTTATCTGTAACTTCTTTTGTTTCTGAAATCCATAAGTGATACATCTTGCAGAGCCATCTATGGCTACCTTTGATGCCCGGTTATAAATTTTATGTATTTGTTATTGGTTTTTAGTTAAGATATTTATTTATTTTTTTTAGTCAACATGATGCATACCTCCCAAGTGTCCCTCTTTAGGAGGGACAGTCACTCTTTTAGACCCAAATCCCTCTGTCCCTCTTTTTAGGAGATCGGATTGCATGGTGTGTGTGTATATAAGTGTATCACATTGCTCCACAGCAATAAAACTCACATTAATGTTTTCTTAAACGTCAGCATTTGTGTTTATATATTAGTGTGTGTAAATAAAATATTTTGGTCTTGTTATAAGTCATTTATTACACAACACAAGGAGGTGTCAATAGGTTATGAAATAGCCTGAAAATTCTCAGTAATGCCCCGCCTACCAGCCACGCCCCCAGCAACACCCCCTAAAACACAAGTGTCCTTCTTTGGCAATTTGAAATGTTGGGAGGTTTGATGATGTTTGGAGTATTACCTATATGATCTTTTAGATTTGAGTGTTGTAGAAGAATTGACCAATGATTTTTAAATATCTGTCTAATTGTATAATTATCTGTACTATACCTAGTTATACATTTTGGTTGTGTATAATTATAATTTTTTTTCTTCACCGTTTTTTCCTTTTACAAGATACAAGATCTCTCTCCTATTTTTATTCTCACAGTCAAGGTAAGCTCTATTTACCAAACTCTCCGGGTAGCTTTTTAAATAAATTTATTACTACGTTCACCAGACAGTTTTTCATAATCTGAGTCTTTTGTACAATTCTGTCTCAATCTGTGGAATTGACTTTTTGGTATATTTTGTTTCCAATTATTTAAATGACAGCTTTCATAGTGTAAATATCCATTTATTCTTGCAGGTTTTACAAATGTTTCTGTAATAATTTTTTTTAAATCCAGATAATTTACACTATGTTTGTCAATTGTATACTTAAATGTCAGTCCCATTTCATTGTTATTTAAATTATTTAAAAATGTTATTACTTTAGACTCATTATTAACCCAGATAAAAATTAGGTCATCTATGAATCTTCTGTAGAAGACCAGGCTCGCCCCCAGCTCTGCGGCCCACACGTTTGGACTCCCATTGTCCCATGTATAGGCTTGCATAGCTGGAGGCAAACCTGGCCTCATTGCAGCTCCTTTAATTTGTTTATAGAAGCTTCTCTTGAATTGAAAATAATTATGGTGTAGTATATAATTATAATTGAAGTAACAATTAATACTGTCTAAGATAAAATTGTTTTGTTTAGTTGGTATACGTTTATCCTCTTCAGGTAATGCTTTTGTACTTTTTTATGATTTATATTAGTATATAGTGCCACTATGTCAACATTATTTGTTTATTATCTGTAGAATATATATCAATATATACTGTTTGGATATGAATAAACTGTATCAATACATTACATTTTCTATACCATCATTGAGTTATTGATATTTTGATACATTTTGTTATGTTCATGTTAATAGTTTATTTTTATCAATTAACAAAATGATAGTGAGTGAACAGAAGAAAAATCTGAATTAAATCGATATTTGTTGTGACCACCCTTTGCCTTTAAAACAGCATTGATTCTTCTAGGTACACTTGTACACAGTTTTTTAAGGAACTCAGCAGGTAGGTTGTTCCAAACATCAGTTCTTCTGTGGATTTAGGCAGCCTCAGTTGCTTCTCTCTCTTCATGTAATCCCAGACAGATTTGACAATGTTGAGATCAGAGCTCTGTGTGGGCCATACCATCAATTTGAGGTCACCTTGTTCTTCTTTACACTGAAGATAGTTCTTAATAACTTTGGCTGTATGTTTGGGGTCATTGTCATGCTGCAGAATAAATTTGGGTCCAATTATATGCCTTTCCTTATGGAATTGCAGGATGGATAAGCATCTGCCTGTACTGCTTAACATTCAAGAGACATTTAATTCTAACCAAATCTCCAACTTAATTTGTAAAAATGCAGCCCCAAATTTGAAAGGAACCTTCACCACGCTTTACTTTTGCATGCAGACACTCCTTCTTGCATTGCTCTCCAGCCCTTCGGTGAACAAACTGCTTTCTGCTACAGCCAAAAAAATCAAATTTTGACTCATCAGTCCAGAGTACATGCTGCCATTTCTTTTCATCCCAGTTCCTTTGTTTTCATGCATAGTTGAGTTGCTTGGCCTTGTTTCCACGTCTGAGGTATGGCTTTTTGTCCAGAAATCTTCCATGAAGACAGCTTCTGACCAGAGTTATATGGATAGTAGATGGGTGTACCAGGATCCCACTGTTTTCTGCCAATTCTGAGCTGATGGCACTGCTGGACATCTTCTGACTGCAAGGGAAGTAAGCATGATTTGTATTTCATCTACTGCACTAAGTTTCCTTGGCCGACCACTGCGTCTACGGTCCGCAATGTTGCCTGTTTCTTTGTGCTTCTTCAAAAGATCTTGGACAGCACATATGCCTAGAAATTTCTACCTGGGAATGACCTTACAGATGCAGTATGACTACCTTCTGTCTTGTTGCTGTACTCAGTCTTGCCATGGTGCATGACTTTTGACATTAAACTGTCTTTAGCAACCTCACTTTGTTAGCTGAGTTTGGCTGTTCCTCACCCAGTTTTATTCCTCCGCACAGCTATTTCTGTTGCAGTTACTGATTGTGTTTCAGCCTACCTATTAAACTGATTATCATTAGCATCTGCTTGTTATAATTGTTTAATAATACACCTAACAATATGCCTACAAATTCCTTGATTTTGTGTAAGTGTAACTAGAAGAACTGATGCTGTTTTGAAGGCAAAGGGTAGTCACAACAAATATTGATTTGATTTAGATTTTTCTTCTGTTCACTCACTATCATTTTCTTAATTAATAAATATTAACTATTACCATGTTTATTTCTGAAAGAATTCTTACTTTACAGCATTTTTTCACACCTGCCTAAGAATTTTGCACAGTACTGTATTATGTGACTTTCCCTGTTGAGAAAATAAGGGCACTGCCATTGTCAGGAGATGCTTCTTTCAGAAGCTATCATTCATTGTTCAAACTTGCATGCCAAGATGAAGCTGTTACAATTACATTCTTTGGAGAATTGTAGCCAGTGGCTTATTACTTCCATAGACTGCAACAGAGATTCAGTAGGAAAAAAAAAGCATGGAAATCAGGTGGCAATTTATTTTACAACTATATTCAGTAAAGCAATACAGTTAAACTTCTGGAGGAAACCAACTACGCCACAGAGGGCATGTGTTATTGAATTAACCCTTTGAGTGCATGAATAGTACCCAATGCATTGTGTTGGATATAGGGTGACCACGGGTCCCGGAATGTCCGGGACTGTCCCTTATTTCAGGGCTATGTCCCGCATCCCGGGTCATCTTCAACCGGGACAATGAAGTGTCCCGGAATGAAGCCAAGCCACCCTGGATGTCAGCCTGCAAGCGGTGTGTCACATCATGGACGCCGCGAGGGAGCGCTTGGTAGCATAAATCAGCGCTCCCTCGCGGCATCCATGATATGACACACCGCTTGCAGGCAGGGCCGGATTTGCCATAAGGCAAAGTAGGCACCTGCCTACAGGCGCACACCACTGAGGGGCGCCTGCCATTGGGATTTTTTTTTTTTAATTCGCTAGCCTGCCAGGCCAGCCTTTGATCCGGACCGTGGTGGACTACAAAGGGGGGGGGGGGGTATGCATGCTGCGCTGCTCCTACCTGTTGGACAGTGTGAATGTGACAAGATCATAAGCGCTGTGCCTTCCTCCTGTGCAGCCTGCAGGGAGCCGCAGCTGCTCTACCGGGTTACTCAGTGAGTATTACTATCCCTTTAAGTTATTATCAATGGCTCCGTACTTTTGTGTCACTGATGGTTCCTGCAATAGCATACATCCGCAGGCAGGTGGCCTCAGCGAACCCAAGCAATGTGCTAACAACAAATACACAGTGGCACAGGGCAGCTTTACATGAGGATCGGAGGAGTGGAGCAGAGAATCTGGGCACCTCTCTAGTCCAGCCTGTGTTGGCTGGTAAGTGTATTATTTTTTAATTTAACCCTCAAAACTTTTTGTCCTGACATCCAGGGCGGCAATGCAGCTTACCTGATCTCCTGGAGGCAAGCGCTCTAGTAATACAGAGCGCTGGGGAATGCAAGCAGGGTGTTGGGTTGTATAGCTAGGGGCATTAGTAGCAGAAAAGGGGAAGTGGTCATGCCACTCTACAGATCTGTGGTTAGACCACACCTAGAGTACTTGCAGATTTTCACTTTTCCCGCTAAAGATTTTGTCTTTCCGCATACGCAAATATGTCCTCCTTTTCGCCTATTGTAACAAATTTTTTGCCTATTTTAACACATTTTTCACCTGTATTTCCTACCAAAACTACATTTCCCACTGTAACATTACTTCTTCTGAGGGCTGTAATTTAAAAATAAGTGTCTGAAAGTCAAAGTTGTGAGTCCTACAGCAACATATGCCTTGAAAAATGTGTTATCATGCAGAATGCATTTGTCCTTTGCGAAAGCTAATGACACTGGCACATATTCATGATGATGTCAAGAGATTAAAAAAAAATACATCCTACAATGTGTCAGATGTGTATTGTAGTGGTGGTGGTGGGGGATTGGCTGGTATGGTGTGATTTGTGTATGTATATACTTTTTAATATTGACGTTTTTGCATCAAATCGCTATCATCCTTCTCAGATTATTGACACACATTACTTGTAGCTCATAGCAGTGGTCCCAAGTGGGGTAGATGGTGGAAACCCTTCTTCACATCCCTCTTCCACCTCTTCACCTGTGCTGCTGTTAATATATTTGTCCTGGCTTTGTCTGTCATCATATGTGGTTTCTGCTACCTGATACTCAGGTGGTATGAGATTTTGGTTCATTTTTAAGAATGTCAGTCTCACAACATTGCTGCTTGATAGCCGTGTCCTGCGGTCATTGACAATATAACCAGCCGCACTGAAAACCCTCTCAGACTCAACGCTTGCTGGAGGACAACTAAGGTTTTCCACTGCAGTACGTATCAACGTTGGCCACACACACACACTGCTTTGTTTGCCAGTATTCCAAGGGGTCGTTGTTTCTGCCTAAAAAGTAGCTGTCCTGCAAGTATGCAGAAACCATCTCACATGCAGTGGGACCACTTCTAAGAGCTACAATGTGTTCCTGTGTTTCATTTACCAACCCATACTCAGGGAGCAAGTCCCAAAGAGATGTGCTGCTACCCCCACTACCAATGTTGGCTTTTTGCCGCCCCTGCTGAGACCCATGAATTGACCTGTGTTTCGAATGGGATATTCTGGTTGATGATGTAGCTGCTTCTGCAGGTTGAAATGCTTTGCTGCCTTCCTTTTCACTATATTGTCTAGATGTTTGTTGTGCCCTCACTTTCTCCCTCTCATCCTCCACAATGCAACACTCCACTCAATCAATAATCATGTCACGATATTCCTTGACATAATCCGTTTCCTCAGAGAGTTGCTGCTGATCTCCATAACTCCTTGTTGTGACAAACTGGTAATGGCCCTTTACCAGAAATTCTAAAATTTTGTGTTTAAAGCAGGGGTTCAGCACAGTGGCAAGAATGTATTCCTCATTGCTTTTAATGGACACTATGCGAGGATCTTGTTCAAAGCACGCAAACATGTCCTTTACCAGCTGGTGCATGTCTGTGTTGTCATTATGGTAAGAATCCATAGCCAGGCTCCTCTTTTTTTTCTGCAATAAAAATATTAGTGGTAGAATTTCACTAATTCCTGCTCCAATGCAACTCAAAAGCATGGTTACCTCCTCAAAGGATTTCAGCAGCTCACATACCACACACATTAGTTGCCATTGGCCAGGTGACAAAGATGCTCCCTCCAAAGCCTTCCCAGTTTTGCATGGTGTACTCGCTAATGGCCTTATTACGCTCGTACAAACGCTCTAGCATGTACATGGTGGAATTCTACCTGGTAGGGACCTCCAGTTTCAGCTGGTGATGGGGCAGGTTGTTATACTCTTGTAGGGAATATAGAGCATTGCGTGCACTGTAGGAGCGACTAAAATGGGCACAGATTTTGCGAGCAATAGTAAGCATCTCATTGAGGGTTTTGTATTCTGGCAGGAATCTGGTCACAACTAAATTTGGCACACGGGCAAAGCAGGGCACATGCATCATACCACGTATTCTCAAAGCAGCAGTTATGTTGGAGCCATTATCAGCAGACACAAAATCAGCTTTTATGGAGCTTGGTACAAGCCATTCCTCTATTACCTGCTCTAGCTTACTCAGAACATCTACAGCTTTGTGGGACTGTCTCTCAAAACTCTGCATGCACAAGGTGGCGTGACAATGGTATGGGCTATCCTGCTGCTGCTGCTGTTCCCGCCTTTTAGTCACACTACCACAACCAGAAGCACGATTACTGTCTGTCACCTGATGCTGTAAGCTAGTGCTGTCCACTGCTGGTGCTGGGAGGGAACACCAGTGAGCAGTAACAGTCATATAGTCTGTGCTCTGGCCACTTGTCCACATATTGGTTGTCATGTGGATTTTCTTACCATATGCACTTTTCAGCCCTTTGCCCACCACATTAACCACCTGATTGTACAATTCAGGCACAGCCGTCCTGGAAAAATAACTACGGCTTCGGATATTCCAGCATGGAGCTACACATGACATCAGTTCTCTGAAATCTCTGTTTTCTACAAAAGAATATGGCAGCGTGTCCATTGCCAATATCTTGGCAACCTTGCCATTCCACAGGCATACTTTGGGATTGTTTTTGTGAGGTTTTGACTCCTTCCTAGGAACTCAGTCAGTGTGGGTTGACAGGACATGGAAGAAGAAGCCTGGAACTTTATTGCTTTAACAATATCATTTATTGGACACGGTGCAGCAGCCATTGCTGCAGTCAGTTTTTGAACTACTACTTTACTCTCACGTCCCTGCACTGCTCCACCCCTCCCCCTTCCCCTTGTGTGTTTGCTGGACATTACGCAACAACGGTACGGTACACAACACAACTGATGGAGCTGTAGGATGCCTTGCCTAAGCCCAGTCAGCTGTCTGTCCCTGTCACCTAATATATTTATTTCTTTATTCTTTTTTATTTATTTGTTTCATATTTTTTTTAAGTTATCCACCCTGTTGTCTTATCACAGTCTGTCCAAATAAAAATTATAACTGAAAAATAAAATCAACAACGTCTTTCCCCAGACTTCCCCACCCAGCACAGAGACAAATAACAGCAAGATCAGCAAGCAAATAGGTCCCTAGCTGCCTGTGTCTTGCCAGTCACATGGAATTTTGGAGTATTTGGGGTCAACCTCCTTCCTCCCTTCTTCTCCCCAGAGTGCCCCGCTGACTCTCCTAACAGAACAAATGTCCTACTTAAAAGATTCCCTAAACTAAACAATTCCCCTCTCTGTCTTCTCTAGCTCAAAAATCATGCTGCTCTCTCCTCTTACAAACACAAAATGGCTGCTGTGAGAGCATGACAGCATTTTATATGGCTGTAGAAAACTTTTGTGTGGTGTAGAATTATTTTTGTTCCCAATGATTTCAAAGGGCGAAAAAGGCAGGAAAAAGTGGAAAAACTGCACGTTTCCTGGAAATTAATCGCCAAGCAGAAAGTGCCATTATTCGCCAATTTCTGGTTGAGGTGAAAATGTTCGTCCATCCCTACTGGATACCCCATCTACAGGAGGATATAGATACTCTAAAGAGAATTCAGAGAAAGGCTACTAAAATAGTGAATGGCTCACAGGAAAATAAATATCAGGATAGACTAAACATGTATATCTTGGAAGAGAGAAGAGAGATATATACATGAAAGGTTTCAACAAAGTGCAAAAGGGAAGTACATTTCAAAGAATCAAAATGTTAGGACAAGAGGCCATAGTGTACTACTAGAGGGACAGAGGGTTAGATGTAATGTAAGAAAGTGTTACTTCACTGAGAATGTATTAGATAAGTGGAATAGCCTACCGGCAGAAGTGGTAGAGGTTAATACAGTGAGGGAATGTAAGCGTACATAGGATAGGCATAAGGCTGTCCTGAACATAATACAAGACCAAGGACCAAATAAGGTTTGAGGTTTTTACAGTAGGAAATGGGTAGACTAGATGGGTCGAATGGTTCTTATCTGCCATTACATTCTATGTGTCTATGTTTAATGGGCCGTTTAAAGGGATAGTAATGTTTCAAAATAAAAGCAGCTCCAATAAATCTTCATAGTACTTGGGCCATGGAGAGTGTTATTTCAATACTGCAAGAGTTGTAGTTCAAGAGTAATTGAATGATAAAGTATCCCCCTCCCGCCCATTTTACCTAGTGTAAGCCACCTCCCCTCAGATGTGGAATCTGGTCTCTTGACCGGACAGATCACAGCAAGGGACAATCTTATTACTGTGAGAACAAATGAAAAAGCTGCCCCCCTTGACAGGGTCTTCAGGTTTTTCCCTTATGTTAATTGAAGATTATCCCTCTCAGCAAGCCATCTGGACACCACCTTTCTTTTCTGAGGTGAGCAGTGTTACATCAGTAAAAGGGGTGGAAGGGGGATACTTTATCGTTCAATTACTCTTGAACTACAACTCTGACAGTACTGAAATACCACTCTCCATGGCCCAAATACTATGGAGATTAATTGGAGCTGCTTTTATTTTGAAACATTACTATCCCTTTAACCCCTTTGAAGGTTATAGAGATGTCCAACATATTGCTTTTTAATTTAAATCTATGGAGAGTTCTATTTGTTCCCTATTGTGAAGTTAGTTGACTCCAGAATTGCTCATCCTTTCTTGTGTACATAAAGTAGACTGATCAGACCTCAGTGTTAACCGAAGACGAAACATGCATATTGCAGTGCAGAACTGCTTTGCAATGCAAACTCCCTCTTGGTTTGAAGCAACTGAGTAATTGTGTTACCATCCTACAGATCAGAAAATGTTATCTCCGCCATGAGTAAAAATGGAGAAATAGCTTCTTCTGTCTCCATGCCAGTGAGCTATAGCTAAGATGTGACATCTTGAAGAAGTTCTAAACCTTTATTAGAGAAATATTTATTATAGGACTTTTCCTGCTGTGTAAAACAAGGCAGTTCCCTCTGCTGTTGATTTATTCAAAGTTATAAACTTCCAAAGTGTCAGGAAGTGATGGAGCCGTTATTATCACATTTTGTGGAGGACTGTAGACAGAGGCCTACATCTGTCATAGAATGCAATAGAATAACTGTAATGACACAAGGGTGGAGATGCACTAATAAATGATAAAGAGGTAATAAAGTGTTGATGAGGTCTCCAATTCCTATGTTAATCTAGGCAGTCAATGCACTAAGATTTCCCAAGTGCCTAGGCTCCATAGAATAACATATGAACTGGAGAACGGAGAAGTCGTCTCCACTTCATCATCCTTTTATCACACCTTAGTGGATAACCCAACCCATGTGAACAAGAAGTGAGCTAACTGGACACTAGAGGGCACCGTTAATAAAAAAAACAGTGGGACTATATGTTTTTCTTAACAGGAAAATCCTTACAGTAATTGTTTACTGTTCCGTTAACCCTTTGAGTGTCAGAGGGTTACGCAATGCATTGCGTAACCCTCTGGCACTCAAAGGGTTAATTACAAGCTCAGTTGTCACAACGAAACAAACCACAGTCTTTTGCAAGCACAGGACAATGAGGGAGATTTATACAAAACATTTGTAATACTTTTTAAGGAATCGTTCTTAGGTCATGGCAACTGGAGATAACGTCAGGGCTGATTTATAAATTATTTAAAGGGATCTGTATAAATACGGCCTGATTACTTCAATGTTAACTCCTGGAATACTTAAAGGAGCAGTAAACTTTTTTTTATGAAAATACATATTTTACAGAGCTTTTCCTGTTGAATAAAACAAGGTAACTCTCACTGCTGTCAAATGTTTTATTCACAATTTATAGCAGTTTAAATAATCAGGAAGTGAATTTACTGTGTTTACTTCCTGATAGTTCTAACTGACAGGAAGTGACAGGCAGTCTCTATCACATTCTATGGAGAACTGTTATGTCTCTGACTTTTCTGACTTTCCTCTCCATTAGAATCTGACAGGAAATCTAATTAGAATTTGACCACTAGAGGGCACTGCTAATGTAAAAAACCATGGGTTTAAACTGTAATAACTCTGGAAATATAAATCTCTCGGCAGTGGGAGTACCCTTATTTTACTCAGTAGGAAAATCCCTACAATATATATTTTTTCATAAAAAATGTTTACTGCTCCTTTAAAGCAGAACTTTCACATAGTATAAAGTCGCCCTTCAATAATTAAGCATATGGCGATTAGCTTCATAATACGTGTATTACCTCTCAGAAATGCCAGATTCTAAAGAAATCCTTAATCTTCGGAGACTGATGGCCAGGTTAGCGCCGTCTGTGTGCCTGTGCCGTCAGTCCCTTCTGGTTAACTTGTGGCACACTGCAATGCTTCTTAGAGGAGACTGGGACTGACAGCACAGGCAAGATGTTAACGCTGATGCCTGACTGCCTTCAGGTCTCCGAAGCTTAAAGGGATAGTAATACTTTATTATTACTATCCCCCAAATTGTAGATATTTGCAAAATAAGTTAATAGCCCCCAGGTTCATCTCTCAAACCTTTATGGTTTGAGAGATAACCGAAGGCAAAGATCCCCCCTCCCTCCCCCTTCCCTGAAGTCAACGTTGTACTGACTGCAGGGGAAGTCTGTCGTACGACAGGCTTGCGGCTCTGCAGCTGAGCCGAGATCCCGTTAGTGAAGAAGAATTATTTCACTGAAACAGTCTTCTACATGTGCTTGGTTTGTGCTTGGTTTGTGCTTGGTTTGCAAGCACATGTAGAAGACCGTTTCAGTGAAATAATTATTTGTCATGAACGCGATCGCGGCTCTGCTGCAGAGCCGCATGATGAAAGACAGACCGGATATCCCTGCAGTCAGTACAACGTTGACTTCAGGGAAGGGGGAGGGAGGGGGGAACTTTGCCTTCGGTTACCTATCAAATCATAAAGGTTTGAGAGATGAACCTGGGGGCTATTAAATTATTTTACAAATACCTACAATATGGGGATAGTAATAATAAAGTATTACTGTCCCTTTAAGGATTACTTTAGAATCTGGCACTTTTGAGAGGTAATACACATATTATGAAGCTAGTCTCCATAGATTTAGTTATTGAAGGGAGACTTAATACTATGTGAAAGTTCCGCTTTAAGGACAGCATATACCTGGTGTTAAGATTCTGGAGAAAATTCTGTGACAAAGTGTCGCAGATGGAGACATTTCTCTATAAATTCGCTGAGTAACTTTTTACAAACGTCATTACTCCATTTAAAAACGTACTATATGGCGTACAGTCCTCCTAAACTGGAGTTCTTAGTTTTATAACTATTGAAGACACTCTTCAGACATGTTAACGGTTCTTTTTGCTTAACTACATTTTTATAAATCTCCCTCATTGGCCCATATAAAAGCTAAAAGCAAAGCAGCTTTTCCCAGTGGATTGGAGACCTCTCTAGGGGTTAAAGGAATAGTAATACTTAGCATGTAAAAATATATATATTGTAGTGTTTATCCCCCTGAGTAAAACAAAGGAACTCTCAATGCTGAAAGGAGTTTTATTCAAAAGGTATTACAGCTCAAACTTGAATTTTTTAGGTGAAATATCACAGTGGCCTGAAAATGTACAGTGGCGCTGTTGTTACACTATCCTATGGAGATTTATGGTCTACTGAGCAGAGCTGCACATAGGATGGTATAGCAACAGCGCCACTGTACAAGTTCAGGCCACCATGATACTGCACCTAAAAAATTCAAGTTTGAGCTGTAATAACCTTTGGATAAAAGGCCTTTCAGCATTGCAAGTACCCTTGTTTTACTCAGGGAGATAAACCCTACAACTATTTTTTTCCAATTTAAGTATTATTATCCCTTTAAAACCTCAATTTAATTGAACAGATATGTTTATCTCCTACGTTGAAATTGGTTTACTCCAGAATAACTCCAGTTTTTATAAATATTTACTAATTCTAATACTAATATGATTGCTGTGGGGGCTGTGTAATAATTCGCAATTGTTCCAAATGAAAAGAAAAATAAAGCAACATGGTATTCTGAATATTGTAATGACAAAAGAAGCAATTAAGTTTGGATCGGTGATGAGAGAAATCCCCAGGTGACGTTCCCCTAGTGGCCAAGAGTACAGTGTTTATGTGAATTTCCATTTCATACCTGTTATTTGGAGCAAGCTTATGTCAGGAGGGAGAGGGCTCAGTCTTGCAAAATCATTTGTTACCAAAGCTCTGGGCGTGATTACAGGCACTGCTGTTCAAATCCATTATTAGCCAGGGGATCTAAAATAAGATAAAGTGAAATTAAAATAAGATATGAAAAAGCTCAGAAATAAAGCACGAAACTAATTTAACCCCTTAAGGACCGGCGCGCACACACTGGGCCGGCACTTGGTGACCACGGGGCTTTTTTTTTTTTTCACTTTCGGTTCAGGGCTTCCGGAGCGGTGTGCAGCCGTGCCAGGAGCCCTGAACTCCATGATGTGCCAGGACCGTCACTGGTCCTTAAGTGCCGGATCGCCGTGAGGGTCCTGGCACGTCAGTGGTCGTGAATGGGTTAATAACAGCATTTTTTAAAATTGTGTTGCAGGACCGTCACTGGTCCTTAAGTGCCGGATCGCCGTGAGGGTCCTGGCACGTCAGTGGTCGTGAATGGGTTAATAACAGCATTTTTTTAAAATTGTGTTGCAAATGCTTAACCGTTTGAATGCCAGAGGCTGGCCCGGATTTCCCAATAGGCAGACTAGGCACCTGCCTAGAGCTCCAAATTCTGAGGGGTGCCTCAGCTGTGCTGGCCAAACCCACATTCTGAATTGTGGGTGGGGCCAGAGCAATCTCTGTATCCATGCAGTAGATTATACACCCCTTTACAGTCTATTATTTATCCCCTTGGATGCTAGTTAGATCTCCAATGCAGATCGCTCTAGCAATCAAGGGGTTAAAACTTTTATGTCTTTGCTAGTAGGCCAAAGGTATATTCTGTGCCAGGAAACAGTGGATGACACTGATAGAATGGTCATGTGAGCAATGGGGTGTGGCCATGGGCGGAGCTAAGGGTGCCCAGAGTGCCTTGCCTAGGGGAGTCTGGAATGTAAATCCAGCCCTGGCCAGAGGGGTACGGAATACATTGCTCTGCAATGCATTCCGTACCCCTCTGGCACTCAAAGGGTTAATAGCATGTATGGGTTTATTCCTCTGAATGCCAGAAGGGTGCACAACATTGCTTAGGCAATGCATTGTGCACCCCAAAGGCATTCAAGGGGTTAAATTCAAGAGGCTGCAGAGGAGGAGCATTTCCGGGGCAAACATACTACACCTCTGGAGACAAATAAAATGTTCCACATTCCAGCTGATTCAAATAGGACTTTTAACTCCTCGGGGTTTATTCACTAAGCGGTGATAAAGTGGAGATGACTTCTCCAGTGATATCACTTCTCCAGTTCCTATGTTATTCTGTGGAGCCAAGGCACTAAGATTTTCTTCAGCTTTGGAGATCCTAGTGCATAGGCTCTGTCCTTTTATATTATAATTTGCTAAGTATGTTTGTCAGAAGCCATCATGCACAGTAGAGACGGCTGCACGCGCTGCAGTCATGTGCAGTACTGATTGCCCGAACACGCTGCGGATGATATGGAGCAGGGCGCTCCGAATTCAGAACGTAGTCCTCTCTGCGCATTACTGCAGCGCCACCTTTGTTGGCCCGTGTACACTGGCTTTACAAGTAGTACACTAATATAGGAAATGGAGAAGTGATATCACTGGAGAAGTTATCTCCGCTTTATCACCTCTTTATTACACCCTAATGCATAACATTCCCTTGAATGTTAGTTAGGTGTCCAGTACATTGGCCCATATTTATAAAACCAAACTGGAGTTATTCTGGAGTAAACTGCACAACAGAAGACAAATAAAAAGTCCTGTTTAATTTAATTGGGCTTTTAATCCTTTGAATGCATTGGAGACTTCTCTAGCATTCTGGGGTTAAAAAGTTCTATTCGCATGCATGGAAATTTAGGAATTTGTACTTGTTGGGAGCTAACGCACCTTAGTGTATAGTAATATATATATATGATAACATTTGTGTAAAGTGAACACTGAAATAATTGGGTTACTGAATTGTGCAGCAAGGAATGAGAGGGTTCTCCAGTCCCCCAAACATCAGGCCAGAGCCCAAAGTGCAAACACAAAGCAAACAACAAACCTGCGCTCCTCCAGTCTAATTGTGAATAGTGTGCCCTGTATTAGGCATGTATCATAACGCTGTTGTTGATAAATATGAGGCTTTAGTGTCCACATTTTTGGCCAAAAAAGAGGTATAAGCTTGCCAACTCCGTCACCTATAAAGGCTGATTGAGTTACAGTCCTCTTGCACAGATATCCACTCATTGTAGGCACACAAGGCAAGTCCACCTTTACACCTTTTTAAAATATTGTTTGTTATATGTTTATAATTGCGTACATGGGGACCTCCAAGCATTCAAATTGTATTAAAGGGATAGTAATACTTGAAAATAATGTTATTTTATATTGTAGCTCTTAAAAAAACATTAAACATGATATAAGTCTTATCTCCCAAACATTTATGGTTTGGGAGATATTAGCAAGTAAAGTTTCCCCTGGAATGACGTCACTGCTCAAGCCTTCAGATTTGTTATCCAGTCCCAGGACCGGCGGCGGCTCTTCAGAAGTGCTGAGATCACGATCTTTAAAAATAATTTCTTCATTGGAATGGTCTATAAAATGTGCTTGCAAGCCAGGCACACTTTGTAGACAGTTCCAATGAAGTAGTTCTTTTTAAAGATCGTGATCTCGGCACTGCTGAAGAGCCTCCGGCTGATCTGTGGACCAGATTCCAAATCTGTCCACTAGATGGCAGACTTGGCTAAAACAGCCAGGAAAAGTGAACTTCACTTAACTTTACTTGCTAATATCTCCCAAACCATAAAGGTTTGAGAGATAAGACTTATATCATTTTTAATGATTTTTTAAGGGCTACAATATAAAATAAAAGTATGTTCAAGCAATACTATCCCTTTAAAGGGTGCCCCCCCGACGCATTTATTACAACATCTCCTCAGGGTCTATTTTATTTTTAATTTATATATTTTCAATTTAGATAGTGTCTTCAGGTGTTTAGAGTAGGTACTTCCCATAGACTCGAGGTACCTTGACAGGGTTGGCAAGCTTATACCTCTTTTTTTGGCCAAAAATGTGGGCACTAAAACCTCAGATTTATCAACAGTGTTATGATACATGCCTTATACAGGGCACACTATTCACAATTAGACTGGAGGAGCGCAGGTTTGTTTTGTGTTTACTCCAGAATAACTAGTTTACTTTTATAAACATTGGACATTGTGTCTCAATGCACCTCAGACCTATCTAGCGTTCATTTCGCTTTTGGCCTTACTGTGGAGCAAAATAACAGCACCGTAGTATAGAAATAAACATGATCAAAATTCACCTTTATTTAACCATTTGAATACCAGAGAGGTACGCAACACATTGCTCTGCATTTACTCTATTCTTAACCCCTTAACGACCCTTGACAGTCATAGTACGTCATGGGTCGATCTGAGCTAACGACCCATGACGTACTATGAACGTCATGGAATTCCGGGCTCCCCCCGCGGCTGCACGCCGTTCGGGAAATCCCGAATCGAAAGAAAAACAAAAAAAAAGCTTTGTGATCCTTTAGTGACCGCCACATGCCTGCGCGGTCGGTCGTTAAGGGGTTAAGGAATTCCCCATTGTTTTGTACTCAGATCTCTGAGTAAAGAGTTTCCCAGAAAGTACTGTTAGATTAACAAAACAGCCAATACACTACAATAAGAAACAGGAACACAAATCATTCATCAGGTGAAAAAGAATGTGTGTTTTCTTTCTGCATGTCAGTATGTGTAACAATGAAACTATAAGAATTCTGATGTCTGCTTAAAGTGAGCCTATCATGCTATGGGGCATTGACACTTTGATTAAAAGCAACTGACTGCTTTAAGAAACTCTTTTATTGGTTGCTCCTTGCTAGTACTACTAGAGTGGAGCTTATGGTGATTATTATTTAAGTATGAATTATTGCTCTTATGTTGATACCATCCCTCCTGCTTCGAAAAATAAGAACAAACCATCTACCTAGTCATTCTCCATACCTCCCAAGTGTCCCTCTTTAGGAGGGACAGACCCTCTTTTAGACCCAAATCCCTCTGTCCCTCTTTCCCACCATGATTTCCCTCTTTTTAGGAGATCAGACTGTGTGGTGTATATATAGGTGTATCAAATTGCTCTACAGCCATAAAACTCACATTAATGTTTGTTTAAAGGTCAGTATTTGTGTTTATAAATTAGTCTGTGTAAATAAAATAATATGGTCTTGTTATAAGTCATTTATTCAGTTACACAAGGGGGTGTCAGTAGGTCATGAAATAGCCTAAAAATTATCGGTAATGCCCTGTTGTAGGGTTTATGTCCCTGCTGAGAGATATTTTTTTTTAAATTATAAAAGCTCAAACTTGAATTTTTTAGGTGCAATATCACAGTGGCCTGAAAATTTACAGTGGAGCTGTTGCTACACCATCCTACGGAGATTTATGGTCTACAGACCAGAGAAGTCCATAGAATGATGTAGCAACAGCGCCACTGTAAATTTTCAGGCCACTGTGATATTGCACCTAAAAAATTCAAGTTTGAACTGTTATAATTTTTTAATAAAATATCTCTCAGCAGTGGGAGTACCATTGTTTTACTCAGGGGGATAAACCCTACAAAATTTTTTTTTTCATTTTAAGTATTACTATCTCTTAAACATGTTTCTAAATGACCTGGAGATAGGTATAGAAAGCAAAATTTCAATATTTGCAGATGACACTAAGTTATGCAGGGTAATAAATTCAGAACAGGAGGTTCTCTTCCCCGGCTGACAGGCAGGACGGATCGTGGACATCTTGCCATAGTGACGTCCGCGTGACTGCGCTGTTAGTCCCAGCCGGCTCTAGGAGGCGTTGCTAGGAGCCGTTCGGGTCTGGAAGGGACTGACAGCGCAGGCGAGCAGACGTCACTATGGGAAGATGTTTGCAATCCATCCTGCCTGTCAGCCGGGGAAGAAAAGGTAAATCTATTTAACAATGTAATAATTCTGGCGACTAGCGCTACTAAGCAGCTAGTCGCCAGATGAGAAGTTATTTAAACTAAAGTGTATGTCAGGTGGTAGTTCCTCTTTAAAGTGGGAAAGTTTAAAGTTGTGCATTTTAGAAGAACAAACCCCAGTGCTACTTATGGAATCATTCTGGGATACTCATTGCTACAGAAAGACCTGTGAATCCCTGTAAACTACAAGCTTGGAAACAGTTACCAGTATCAAACAGCAATAAGACCTCACCTCCAATATGCAGTTTTGGGCACCTGTTCTGAAAAAGTATATTCAAAAACTGGAGAGAGAGTACAGTAAAAAGCAACAAAATGAATCAAGGAAATGGAGGTCTTGACATATGAGGAACGTCTAGACAAACCTGAAAAGATGACTAAGAGGAGATCTTGTTACAATATATATGCAAGGTCACTACAAGGATCCCTCTAGTGAGCTTTTCATTCCAAGGTTTGATCAATAACTAGGGGCCACCCTTTAAGATTAGCGGAAACTATCAACTTCAGAAGAGGAAGGTTTTTTTATGGGGTTTTTTTTTACAGTGAGGTCTGTTAAATTGTGGAATTCTTTACCCAAGGATCTGGTAATGTCAGATTCAATGGATATATTTAATAGAAGATTAGGAGCATTTCTTTCAAGAGGAAACATGCAGGTATTAGTAGGTACAAAAGGATATTCTGGTAAATAGACCAGTACTGATTGGCAGGAAGTCATATATAGTTATCATTTTTCTGGCGGTGGAACTGGATGGAACTGGATGGACCAATGTCTTTTTTTCAACTTAATTTACTATGTTACTATCACTTTTTGTAAAAAATCCTTTTTTATAACATGAAAAAAATGTCTTTACAGAACAATAGACTATGAGCAAAGAGAAGGACTCAAGATATTAGGGTGAAGGTGAGGCTGTGCCCCATACTGTAGAAAATAAACTGATTTCTCCTGCAGTCTTCTCCTGCTTTCTTGTCATAGCAAGCTGTCTCAGAGAGCTTATACTTTTGAGCGCCAGAGGGGTAAGCAACGCATTGCTTTGCTCTGGCACTCAACGGGTTAACCCCTTAGTGACCGGCCGCTCGTGCACGCGGCCGGCACTTAATGCCCGCTGGACTTTTTTTTTTCATTTTGTAAAACGATTTTGAGGACGTACATGTATGTCTTCTGTCCACCTGGGACATCCGCTCAGGACATGCATGTACGTCCTCGGGCGGTAAGGGGTTAAGGTAGAAGAGTAGAAAGATCCACTGTGAGCAAACCTGTGGCTGGCCCTGCGATGGCACAGTTATAATCAGCGGAGAGAGTGAAGGGAAGAAAAACAACATTAATTAACGAAGTTAAAGGGATAGTAACCCCCCCGAACAACATGACGCCAAAAGAGAGCAATCGTGCAAACATACTGAACTCCCTTATTCCCATCTCTCAGACCTTTATGGTTTGAGAGATGTAAGGCAAGAAAGACCTCCGCTCCCTCCCCCTTCTGCCTGACGAGCTGTAAAGCTGTCAGAGGCAGAATCCGGTCGGCCAACTTTCGGCAGTTCTGCAGGAGCTCTGACATCTAGATATCACCGTATAATTACTTCATAGGAATGGTCTACATGTGCTTGCAAGCCAGGCACACGTTTTAGACCATACCGATGAAGTAATAATACGGAGATATCTAGATGACAGCGCTCCTGCAGAGCCGCCGTCTGGTGCTGGAAGCAGGATCTCATGACGTCCGCTATACAGCGGACGTATGAGAAGGGGGAGGGAGCGGAGGTCTTTCTTGCCTTATATCTCTCAAACCATAAAGGTCTGAGCGATGGGAATAAGGGAGTTCAGTATGTTTGCACGATTGCTCTCTTTTGGCGTCACGTTGTTTGGGGGAGTTGCTATCCTTTTAAGGAAATTATGAAGACTTTATTCACTGTAAAACATTATTTACTCTGGCCAAAAGAGACCCAAAAGGGGATTTTACATTGCGCAAGTATATGTGAGGTCAGTGCAAGGATCTCTAAAGTAAACTTTCATTACAAGTCCTGATCAGTAGGGTTTACTCCTTAAAGCAGAACTACCACTTTAAGTAAAGTCGCCCTGCAATACTTAGGCAGGTGGCGACTAGCTTAAATCGTAACTATTATACAAATAATATTGTCACCCAATATATTTGTAACGTAGTGATTTGCAAATCCATACTGTTTTTAAATTCAGTATGTCTGCATTAATGGTGATACACCACTTCTTCAGCAGGAATGTGAGGACAGACAGCGCAGACATCTTCCAGGAAATGACAGCGCTGTCTGTCCCGTTCACTGCCAGCATTGGTGGTGACACTAGTTGGTTACCTTAAGGTAACCGGATGTTCCTGAAAGCACAGGCACACAGAGCTTTCCTTGTAAGCTCTGTGCAGCCCGATGCCTTAGAAAGAAGCGGTGTATCATCAACAACACAGACATAGTGACTTTAAAAACAGTAACGATTTGCAAATCACTAGGTTACAAATATATTGGGTGCCAATATTATTTGTATAATAGTTCCGCTTTAATAATAGTTATATTACCTCTCACAATGACAAGATTCTATGCAGGGCTCAAAATTTCCACTCGCCACTAGCCAATGGCGAGTGAAAATTTAGCCCTGGCGAGTAGAAATTCAGCCCTGGTGGGTATGTTTTGGCTTGCAGTGGCGAGTAACTTTTCAGGTCTGGCTAGTAGCAAAGGACCTAAAATTATAAGCCCTGTTCTATAGAAATCCTTAATCTTCCGAGACTGATGGCCAGGTTAGTGTAGTCTGTGTGCCTGTGACATCAGTCCCTTCCGGTCCCTTTCGGCACACTGCAATGCTTCTGAAGGGACACCGGGACTGACAGCGCAGGGGCGCAGACAAGATGTCTGCTCTGATACCTGGCTTCCTGTCTTGGAAGATTAAGGATTTCTATAGAATCTTGTCGATGTGAGAGGTAAAATAACTATTATTAAGCTAGTCGCCACCTGCCTAATTATTGCAGGACAACTTTACTTAACGTGGTAGTTCCGCGGTAAGATTACAGAAAATGAGGTTTTTAACTTCAGCTGATTTACACACAAAATTTTTCTCTGAAATAGAAAAATCCATAAACATTTTTGTAGAGAACTCTGCAATTTTGACCTATAGTTTGTATCATTGCAAGAATTCTTGCTGTAACAATATTAAAACCTACCACTTCCTGCAGTACTATGAGGTTTTAGTGCTATGTATGCTGTCTGTTCCCATAATGTATCTGTACACAGTCTGTACACTGTACACCTGATCACACATATCTTTCCATATGAGGTTTCCTGTGCTTTGCTCAGAAAACTAACCACCTGTTTGTACAACGTCTTGAGAAATAATGGCTTGGAATATGACAGTGGGTTCAACACCACATCAATTCTTTAAAACGTCTGTTTTCTACAAAAGAATAGTACAATGCATGATTCACATAGCTGCACAAATCCCCCTAATAATAAAATGGTTGCCTTTATAGAGACTGCTGCTTGTGCTTCTTTCATCGCAGTACAGACTGTCCGCACCGTGGCTGATACAGAGCTGGACGCCCTGAATGAGTGTCCAGCTCTGTATCAGCCGCGGCGCGAGCAGTCTCTATTGCGCATGACTGCCCCACGACCGGCTGGCAGTGGCACTGTGGCCCGTGTAACGGGCTCTTCAACTAGTACATAAATAACCTTTTGGACTGATAAGTGACAGTCAGGTGATCTATCCTGATAATAGAAATCTCTAGAGTAGTGCTAAAACACCTTCAAAATAAATGGACGGTTCATATGTCACCTTAATTTGCATGCTGACTCTGAATAATATAATCTCTTAAATAGTTGAAGAATAATATAGGAATGTCTATATATGAGGAAAGGAAGTAGAAACAAGGGGCGTCTCAATCTCACTGGATAACAGACCACCAACACCCGATAGGTGTATACTCACAAAAGGATTTGTTGTAAGGTAACTTATGCTATCCGTGCACAGACATTTTGGGGGGCAGGGGCTCAAATTAAAAAGAAGACACTTCTCATATTTATTTATTCAAAATATATATTTAAAAAAAGAAAATAATTTACATTTCTGGAGCCTGTAGGCACAGAAATCTGAAGCGCCCCCCCCCCCCATTGGCCATCTCCACTGGACACCTCCACAATGCTCCTAATATCCACATTGCCCCTCAATGCATCTCCATATTGCCCATACATTGTCCCCTGTAAGCTCCATATTGCCCCCATCAGATCCACATTGCCCCCATCATCTCCAAATTGCCCCATCAGCTCCAATTTATCCTCACATTGCCCCCATCAACTCCATATTGCCCCATCAGCTCCAGCTTACCCTCACATTGCCCCCATCATCTCCATATTGCCCCCATCGGCTCCATATTGCCCCATCAGCTCCATATTGCCCTATCAGCTCCAACTTACCCTCACATTGCCCCCTTCATCTCCATATTGTCCCCCATCAACTCCATATTGCCATCAGCTCCAACTTACCCTCACATACATTGCCCCATCATCTCTACATTACCATCATCTCCATCTTGCCCCCCATCAGAACCATATTGCCCCATCATTTCCACATTGCTCCCCAGTGTCAGTTTCCTACCTCTTCCCTGGTGGTCCAGCGGCAGGAGAGGTCTGTATGTGCCTCCTTTGGCACAGACCTGTACCTGTTGGAGCCCCCACACAGACTTCTCTTCATGCAGAGCGCTGGGTGATGATGTCATCTCCCAGCGCTCTGTAATACTATAGAGCCGACAACGGAGCGCAGCATCTACAGGTCTGTCCTGAAGGAGACACAGACCTGACTGGGCGGTGGGGGGGGGGTTAGTGTGGGCAGCGAGGCAACTTTTTTTTTTCGCTAAAAGGGCACGAGGGCACTTTGGACAAAAAGGGCACGTGTTCAAGCCCCCTTGGTGTCTATGTGTGCACGTGCCTGCTTTTGGGGGTCTTGGTGGCAGACAATTCATTCTCTGTGTGTAGGGAGAATCTGGAGACTCTGGAGGAATGTGAAGGGAGAAAGGAGAGTTACCAAAAAAAAATGTTTTTTGACTGAGAAGTGAGGCAGGTAGGTGTTCCAAGTTCTTTCTTGAGCTGGCTGATCCTTTGTGACAGACAGATATACTTTGCAGACTAACAGTCAAGAGACACATAAGTACAACTGACACTGACTCCAAAACCTACTAGTGGTGGTGCTGCATGTTTACACCAGCTGCTGTGCAACACAATCCCTAATTGCCAGCTGTTGATTCTGCAGCAGCTAACAGGTCTGTCAGCATCCTGTACTGTAAAAAAGACAGCAGTGACATTGGAAGGGAGATAGAGAAAGCTACTGCGGAAATGTTGACACTAGCTACAGGCAGACAGGTAAAGAGGGGGAAGAGGAGTTGCAGTTGGACAGAGTGGGTGTCTTAACTTTTTTATAGACACTAGACTGTGACAAACAGGGATAGTTTATTAATCAAACTTGACTGATAGGTGGCAGGCACTGATATTTTGAGATGGAAAAGACATTCACTCATACAGTGTAATTTACTGTAAAAATCAACACTATTTTGATTTTGCCCAGATAAGGGGCAGGGAATGGGTAAGGGGAAAGGAGTAGGAGGAGTATAGGGATAGGCGTAGGTGGAGTAAGAGGAAAGGAGTAGGAGGAGTACAGGGATAGGAGTAGGTGGAATAAGAGGAAAGGAGTAGGAGGAGTACAGGGTAAGGAGTAGGTGGAGTAAGAGGAAAGGAGTAGGAGGAGTATAGGGATAGGAGTAGGTGGAGTAAGAGGAAAGGAGTAGGAGGAGTACAGGGATAGGAGTAGGTGGAATAAGAGGAAAGGAGTAGGAGGAGTACAGGGTAAGGAGTAGGTGGAGTAAGAGGAAAGGAGTAGGAGGAGTATAGGGATAGGAGTAGGTGGAGTAAGAGTAAAGGAGTAGGAGGAGTATAGGGATAGGAGTAGGTGGAATAAGAGGAAAGGAGTAGGAGGCGTATAGGGATAGGAGTAGGTGGAGTAAGAGGAAAGGAGTAGGAGGAGTATAGGGATAGGAGTAGGTGGAATAAGAGGAAAGGAGTAGGAGGAGTATAGGGATAGGAGTAGGTGGAATAAGAGGAAAGGAGTAGGAGGAGTATAGGGATAGGAGTAGGTGGAATAAGAGGAAAGGAGTAGGAGGAGTATAGGGATAGGAGTAGGTGGAGTAAGAGGAAAGGAGTAGGAGGAGTATAGGGATAGGAGTAGGTGGAATAACAGGAAAGGAGTAGGAGGAGTATAGGGATAGGAGTAGAGATGCACCGATACCACTTTTTTAAGACCGAGTACGGGTACCGATACTTTTTTCAAGTACTCGCCGATACCAATTACCGATTTTTTGTGGTCATTTGCCAGTTTTCCAGGTACTTAAAGCGCATATATTATATATATAATATATATGCTTTAGGTACTTGGAAAACTGGCAAATGACCTCAAAAAAAGTATTGGTGAGTACTTGAAATATATATATATATATATATATATATATATATATATATATATAAATATATATACATACATACACACACACACACACACACCACCTCTTGACTCTCCCCTTTTGCCTCTTTCTCCCCCTCTTGATTTCTACCTTTTGCTTCATTCTTCCCCTCTTGAGCTCCCTCCTTATGCCTTGGCTTTTTCTCTCCCTTTTGATCCCCCTTTGTCCCCCTCCTTGACTCTTGATCCCACTCTTTTGCCTCTCTTGCTCTCTCCTGATTCTCCCTCCTTTTTGCCTCTTCTTAGTCCCCTGATCCCCTGTCACCTGATCTTTACTCATTTTGCCTTTTTTCCTTTTCCTTAGTACCTTTTTCTCCCTCTTGGCACCCCTCTCTGCCTCTTTCACCACCCACTCAAATGTCCCATCTAGCCTCCCTTACCCTCCTCTGCCTGGTGCTCACTGTTCTTTCGCGAGCCCCGGCAGAGGTCAGCGTCAGATCGTTGCCATGGTAACCCACGGCAACGCTCAGACGCTACAGGAGGGAGAGAGGCAACCGGGGAGCATTGTGAGCAGCTCCCCGGGCTCCCTCACTGCAGCACCGAACCTGACACAGGGTATCGGTGCTGGCATCGGCCGCATTTGCACGAGTACAAGTACCAGTATAGGTATCGGTGCAACCCTAGATAGGAGTAGGTGGAGTAACAGGAAAGGAGTAGGAGGAGTATAGGGATAGGAGTAGGTGGAGTAAGAGGAAAGGAGTAGGAGTATAGGGATAGGAGTAGGTGGAGTAAGAGGAAAGGAGTAAGAGGAGTATAGGGATAGGAGTAGGTGGAGTAAGAGGAAAGGAGTAGGAGGAGTATAAGGTTTAGTAAAGTGGCAGTCTAAAAACTGACTGCATGCTGCAACATGTAATGATACTACTACTCCTGAGAAGACTGTAAGAACACAGACAGTGACAAACAGTTGAATGCTAGTGTGGTGACTTAGCGGAGGAGTGTGTAGCAGTTAAACCAGCTGCTGTGCTTGACAATAACAGTACAAACTCCCAACCTCTGAGAAGTGGTGAATGTCCAGAAAAGTTGAAATAGTTTGAAACTTCAAAAAACTTAGAGCAGGGCTTATAATTTAAGTCCTTTGCTACTAGCCAGACCTGAAAAGTTACTCTCCACTGCAAGCCAAAACATACCCACCAGGGCTGAATTTCTACTCGCCAGGGCTGAATTTTCACTCGCTATTGGCTAGTGACGAGTGGAAATTTTGAGTCCTGACCTAGAGTAATATTAAGGGAATGGGGAGAAGTGGTGGGTGATGCTGAGGATGACCTAATTGCTGATGATGATGTTGATGTAGAATATAATCCTCCAGTGTTCTCCACTTCTTCTGATATACATAATATGTTAGGGAAATAAAGACATGGTCATAAAATTAGCTGAAATGAAAAGGCTCAATCGTCCACTACTGAAAAGGAGCACTATTCCCCTTTATAAACTCTTCACAATGAGTTGTGCAGCCCTCTGATCCTAAATGGGTTATGTAGGTTCATTGTCTCTGCCTGCTTCAGTCTGAAATAAACTGACAGCAACTGCCATGTCTGCCTCTATGGACGCTACATCAAGTACTGACTGAATACGTTATCTCTTGAACAAAGGCAGAATGTGTTGGGGCCATAAAGATTTTCTGGCCACAATAAGGATTTAGGTTATTACTAGCAATGTGGGACGGCGTTGCCCGTCATGTCATGACCGTTGGGCGCATGTGTGTAAAATGCAGACACACTGAAAAACACAGACATATACAACACACAGGCAGACACATACCATACATCCCAAGTGTCCCTCTTTAGGAGGGACAGCTCCTCTTTGAGGGCCAAATCCCTCTGTCCCTCTTTCCCACCCTGTTGTCCCTCTTTTTAGGAGGTCAGACAGTGTGCAGGGCCGGCTCCACCTATAGGCGAGGTAGGCGCCGGCCTAGGGCGCACACATACTGGGGGCGCGGGCATGCAGCGGAGAACAGCTGCGCCCGCACACACCACGCCGGGAACCACAACACAGTCAGGTCTGTGTTGCTACAGCGCTCCCTCATTGGGTCGGATCTTTAGTAATGCAGAGCGCGCTGGGAGTCATGGTCTCCCGCCGCGCTCTGCATTACTGAAGAGAACACTGCGCAGGAGCTACAGGTATGTGATGGGGGGCAAGTTGGAGCTGAGGGGGCATACTGGAGCTGCTGGGGACAAGTTGGAGCGGATGGGGGGCAAAGTGGAGATTATGGGGGCAAGTTGGAGCTGATAGGGGCAAGTTGGAGCTGAGGGGGCATAGTGGAGCTGCTGGGGGCAAGTTGGAGCTGATGGGGGTCAAAGTGGAGCTGATGGGGGCAAGTTGGAGCGGATGGGGGTCAAAGTGGAGCTGAAGGGGGGTCAAAGTGGAGCTGAAGGGGGGGCAAAGTGGAGCTGGTGGGGGCAAGTTGGAGAGGATGGGGGGCAAAGTGGAGCTGATGGGGGCAAGTTGGAGCGGATGGGGGGCAAAGTGGAGCTGTTGATGGCACGTTGGAGCTGCTGGGGGCATAGTGGAGCTGCTGGGGGGCAAAGTAGAGCCGATGGGGGTAAGTTGGAGCTGATAGGGGCAAGTTGGAGCTGATAGGGGCATAGTGGAACTGAAGGGGGGGCAAAAGTGGAGCTGGTGGGGGCAAGTTAGAGTGGATGGGGAGCAAAGTGGAGCTGATGGGGGCAAGTTGGAGCGGATGGTGGGCAAAGTGGAGCTGATGGTGGCAAGTTGGAGCTGCTGGGGGCATAGTGGAGCTGATGGGGGGCATAGTGGAGCTGGTGGGGAAAAAGTGGAGCTGGTGGGGGCAAAGTGGAGCTGGTGGGGGGCAAAGTGGAGCTGATGGGGGTAAGTTGGAGTTGATGGGGGCAAAGTGGAGCTGATGGGGGCAAGTTGGAGTTGATGGGGGGCAAAGTGCAGCTGATAGGGCCAAAGTGGAGCTGATAAGGGGCAAGTTGGAGCTGGTGGGGGGCATCTCTTACAGGCATATCCAGACCAGGGGCAGAGTGGCTCAGGGGGCAGAGAGAGGATAATCATGAAAAGAGGTTGGGTATAAGTAGGCAGGGTATAAAGGGGTGGGACACAAGGGGCGGAGCGAAATGGGCGGCAAAATTAGGTTTTGCCTAGGGTGGCAAAAATCCTTGCACCAGCCCTGACTGTGTGGTGTGTATTACTTTGCTCTACAGCAATAAAGCAATAAACATCAGTATTTGTGTTTATACATTAGTCTGTGCAAATAAAATACTTTGGTCTTGCACTAAATCATTTATTCAGTTACATAAATAGCCAGTAATAGGTCATGAAATAACCTAAAAATTCTTACTAATGCCCCGCCCACCAACCACGCCCCCAACAATATCACCTAAAACTAAAGTGTCCCTCTTTGGCCATGTGAAATGTTGGGAGGTATGCACATACACACAGTGAGCGGCAGAAACATGCAAAAGACACGCACACACACAGACACACTGGAGATGCACACATATGTAACAGAGATGTACACACACAACATATATGAACAAAAACACATGCGTGCATGAGTTGTGTACCCCTCTGGCACTCAAATGGTTAAGGTATAGAGAGGCATGTGAGAGTTAAATAGCAGTGGGAAGTGTATTCATACCTGGGAACTTTGAATTGTGTAGTCCCTAGAGGGGACTGATGTGGTGCTGATGTGGAGAGACAAATGGGGCAATCTGGGTTAAAAGTGGGAGGGGCTTAATCCTGAGTAGGGGCGGGGCTTAACATAAATGAGGAAAAGTGTTAGTAATAGGCTGGGGAAGGAGGAGAAGTGGGAGGGAAATGCAAGTTTACAGTGTGAGGGGTTTGAACACACTCCCTGAGGGGTTAAACTTGATACACAACCCTGTGGCAGTCAGTGGGTTAAGTGTGTACCTGATGGCTGTCTGTCCTGTGTCTTGCATGGCAAATGATGACAGTGAAGAAGTAATTCAGCAATGAGGGCATACCTTAACCCTCTGAGTGCCATTTTGTTCCCCTGGTGAGGTAGCACCCTTCAGTGGCTGTACTACAGGTCCTGCTGAGGCCACTGGGAGTCAGGGTGAGTGACTGTGTGTCAGCCATATTTCTTTCTGGCGTTGTGTGTGTGTGTGTGTGGTGCTGTGTGAGTGGGGCATGTGTGTGTAATACCTGGGAACTTTTACTTGTGGAGTCCCTCATGTGGTGCTGATGTGGAGAGAGCAATGGGGCAATTTGGGTTAAAAGTGGGCGTGGCTTAATCACGAGTAGGGGGCAGGGCTTAAGAGAAATGTGGAAAAGTGTTAGTAATAGGCTGGGGAAGGAGGAGAAGTGGGAGGGAAATGCAAGTTTACAGTGTGAGAGGTTTGAACACACTCTCTGAGGGGTAAAACTACACAACCCTGTGGTAGTCAGTGGGTTAAGTGTGAATCTGATGGCTGTCTGTCCTGTGTCTTGCATGGCAAATGATGACAGTGAAGAAGTAATTCAGCAGAGGGCCTACCTTAAACCTTTGAGTGCCATTTTGTTCCCCTGGTGCTGCACTACAGGTCCTGCTGAGGCCACTGGGAGTCAGGGTGAGTGACTGTGTGTGTGTGTCAGCCATATTTATTTCTGGCTTTGTGTGTGTATGTGGTGCTGTGTGTGTGAGTGGGGGCATGTGTGTTTGGTGCTGTGTGAGTGGGGCATGTGTGTGTGGTGGTGTGTGTGTGTGAGTGGGGCATGTGTGTGAGTTTGGTGCTGTATGAGTGGGGCATGTGTGTTTGTCTGTGGTGTAGGAGCAAGTGGCAGCCATTTTATTTTTTTCTGACTTTGATAGTGGTGGGCGGGCTGCGTAGTGGGGGCGGGCCGACTCCCTGGCTGACTGAATCACCCAATAGGAGTAGTAACTCCTGCTTTATGCTTCCCCTGGGTGTGTTTTGGCAGGCACAAAGTCTTCTTTTATATATATATAGATTAGGTGGTGTTACTTCTCTAATTAAACATGATTAAACATAATCTAAGCATAGAGGAGTTAGTGAATACTTGTCACTATTATTAAACTGGAAGCACTGCGGGTAAAGGTTCCCTTCTCAATGTATGATTCACTTGGGTGCACTCATTGCCCATTAACAATGGAATGGTCACACTTTAAAGGGATAGTAATACTTAAAATGTAAAAAAACATATGGTATAGGGTTGATCCCCCTGAGTAAAACAAGGGTACTCCACTACCGCTGAGTGATATTAAAAAATTATAGCAGCTCAAACTTTAATTTTTTAGGTGCTATATCACAGTGGCCTGACAATTTACACTGGCGCTGTTGCTAAACCATCCTATGGACTGCTCTGGTCAGTAGACAATAAATCTCCATAGGATGATGTAGCAACAGCGCCACTGTAAATTTTCAGGCCACTGTGATATTGCACCTAAAAAATTCAAGTTTAAGCAGTTATAATTTTTTAAGAAAATATCTCTCAGCAGAGGGAATACCCTTGTTTTATTCAGTGACATAAATCCTATAACGTATATTTTTTTATATCTTAAGTATTACTATCCCTTTAAGATGATGCTCTAATTCCGTTCTTGTATTTTTATATTGTACTATTAGTGTTTGTTTTTGGAAACAGCTGTGTACACGTATAAGACTATATAAATAAAGTTACATACATATTTTGGAGGGCCAATCAATGTTGTATTTATATACCACTCACAAACAGGTCTGCAAATCCAATTAAATTTCCAGGCAGGGTACAAACCACATCAATCCCAGAAGGCTAGAAGATAACTGGACATAACTTAGTGTTACTCTTGTGATAAGAATTGCAATGTCTGAGATAGAACATCATTAGCATATAAATTATTTACAGTTTCTCTATTTCAGTCTTGTCCCTAAGTAACTCTTACAATTGACCACAAAAGCACAAGGTTGCCGGGGAAGCAGTATGAACTGGTACCTCACACATATATACTCTAATAGCCAGAGATAATGACCTGATAAGTGTTATTAGAAGAGAATTTTGGCTTTCACATGATGGAAATTAATCTTACAGGGTGCCAGAAGGTTTAGAAGAGATGTTATTGTACTGTGGTAAAAACCCTGGTTTGAATGCTACATTTTTATTGCTTTCCATCATCTGGAAGAGGGTATTTACGGCACACCAAATGCCCTGTATGTCAATATGGCAATTAACATTTCTGACAAAAAAGGAAAAGCCGTTAGCCAGGGAAACTGCTAAGATCCCAATAACCAATCTAGGGCTCGATTCTATTACCAGCGCTAAAACCGGCGTTACAAGAAAAGCAAGTAGCGTGAATTTTGCAAACGTGTGTTACCTCGGTATTCTATTACAGAACCACGGTGACACAAAACTGGCGTAGACAGCACTTTTCAGAGTAGTAACAAAATTGGTGTTGTCTGCTTTTTTCGACTACTGCCTACAAAATACGAGCAAAATGTCAAAATCCAAGGAAATAGGCGTACAGTTGACGACAGAAAGATCAAGTTCAGTGTTAGATGTGTTCCCCACTTAACAAAATCCGACAGAGTGCCCCCTTTTGACATATTAACCCCCCCTTTTAAAAGTCGACTTGCAGTGCTTTCTTTCACCACTTTAATTTTACTAATATTGTTCACATTAAACATTTTAACCCCTCCCCCTTGAAGAGTCGACTACAGTGCTCCCATGACTTTCTTTCCCCATTTTTATCCCACATTTTTCTTCTCCTCTTATATTCGACATGCTCTCGTATTTTGTATTGCAAGATTAACCCTATGAGTACCAGAGAAGTATTGTAATGTGTTTGCTACCCCTCTGGTACTCATAGGGTTAATAGACAACCTGTATATATATAAAAAAAAAAGGTGTTTGTTTTTATTATAAATGTAATTTGTGTGAAAATGTAATTAAATATTTAATTTATGTGTAACAATGATTTTCTACTTAGGTTATATGCTCTTTAATTAATAAAGGGGGCAATTGTCGCCACCATGCTAGGGGGGTGTCATGAGGGGTTATGATACCCCTCTTGAGGTCTGAAGTACTTTTTTTAATACAAATTATATATATAATTAAAAAAACGAAAATCATTGTTACACATACATTAAATATTTAATGACATTTTCACACAAATTACATCCATATATATAAAAGAAGACTGTGCCTGGCAAAACACACACAGGGGTGGCAGTAAGGAGGAGTTACTGCTCCCATTGGGTGATTCAATGGGGGCGTGATTTTCACACCAATTGAAGTGGCCTAAAATCATGCAGGGAGTTGGCCCGCCCCCACTATTCAGGCCGCTCAACACTATACAACTCAAAAAAAAAATGGCTGCCACTCCTTCCTACACCACAGACACACATACAAGCCCCACAAATTCAAGCCCCAGAAACACACACAAGCCCCACACATACACCACCTACATCACAGACACACACACAAGCCCCACAAACAGACATAAGCCACACACATACACACAAGCCACCCAAATTTGCACTGAAAGCCAGACACAAGACAAGCACACACTGTCTCTCCCTCCCTCCTCTCTTTCTCTCTCAAATGGAGCCCCAAGGATGCAAGCCATGTCGGGGAATCATGAAGAACAGCCTAGAAAACTGCCCAACATCATTAACCCTTTCAGTGTCAGAGTGGTACGAAACGTATTGCAAAGCGTTCCACTCTGGCACTCAAAGGGTTAACCACTGCAACACCAACCGGCTCAATTCATCACTAAACATCGCTATAACACACAATACATTGTGCTCCTCTCACGATCAGATTTGCGCGCCGCTCCAGACTCTCTCTCTCTGCCCTCAGCTTACATATCACATAACACAGCACTTTACTTTTTTCTTTCTTCTGTCATGCTGCAATGTAGCGCTATCTCGGTGCTTCACAACAACCCAAGGTTCTTTCACTCATGTTTATACACATTTATGGACAAGAGGCTGGGAGAGAATGGGAAGCAGCTGCATCCTGGTTACCTCAAACTGGAGTCAAAGGCAGCACTGCGACTTGTGGCTTATCTCTTGGCACTAATGCCGAGGGTGTGGGCGCATGCTGTTTAACCCTTTATGCGCACCAGTGGGGTTGTACTGCATTGCACACAGATCAACAGCGCAAAGTTGGACAATAGAAGAGACTGCCATCATCCTTTTCTTTTCTGCACAAAAGGGAACTGCATGGGGCCCCTGCTCCCATTTTTATCTTTATTTTGTTAACTTTATGATGTGCTCATCATACTTTTGCCTGTGCATGATAAGCAAGGCTCCACAGTGAGAGTCTGCACTGCTAATTGCCCAATAGCTCTCCTGAAAGCTGGAATCTGTTCTTTTAACCCTTTAAGTGCCGTACACGGAGCCGACGAATTGCAACACAATGGGTTACATACACCTCTGCCACTCAAAGGGTTAATTCTCATACAGTAGCAGATAGGGTTGCCACCCAGCCGGTATTTTACCGGCAGGCAGGTAAAAAAATTGGCTTCTGTCCAATGTTAAGTCTATGGAGGGAATGCCATGGCTGGTATTTTTTTTTAAGAAAAGGTGGCAACCCTAGTAGCAGACCACCCCCTTTCCTTGTTGTCCATAGCACATCCATAACATATATATTCGTACATAAACAGTTAGTAGACTGACATCACCAATGAACAGTGATAAATACGGAGCTAAAGTCTGACCTGTTTCCGACACGGTCAGGCCCGGACTGGCCATCGGGCATACCGGGCATTTTCCCGGTGGGCCGATCCAGCGACCCAGGCTCTGTAGTAATACAGAGCGCTGGGAGATGATATCATCTCCCAGCGCTCTGCATTACTGCGACCCGCGCGCGGGAGATTCAGCTCTGTGCCGAAGGAGGCACAGAGCACTGTTAAGTTCCTGGTGATCTAGCGGCATACCATGAGGTAGGGGATCAAGGGGCATTGTGGAGACGAATGGGCAATGTGTAGATGAAGGGGCTTTATGGGGCACTGATGAAGGCGGCATTGTGGAGATGAAGGGGAATTGTTGAAGGCGGCATTGTGGACATGAAGGGAGCATCGTGGAAGGGGGCATTGTGGATGTGGAAGGGGGCATTGTGGATGTGGAAGAGGCATTGTGGACATGGAAGGGGCAATGTGGAGATGAAGGGGGCATTGTGGAAGGGGCAATGTGGAGATGAAGGGGGCATTGTGGAGATGAACGGGCTTTATCGGGCATGGATCAAGGGGCATTGTGGAGACGAATGGGCAATGTGTAGATGAAGGGGCTTTATGGGGCACTGATGAAGGCGGCATTGTGGAGATGAAGGGGAATTGTTGAAGGCGGCATTGTGGACATGAAGGGAGCATCGTGGAAGGGGGCATTGTGGATGTGGAAGGGGGCATTGTGGATGTGGAAGAGGCATTGTGGACATGGAAGGGGCAATGTGGAGATGAAGGGGGCATTGTGGAAGGGGCAATGTGGAGATGAAGGGGGCATTGTGGAAGGGGCACTGTGGAGATGAAGGGGGCATTGTGGAAGGGGCAATGTGGAGATGAAGGAGGTATTGTGGAAGGGGCATTATGGACATGAACAGGGCATTGTGGAGGTGAACAGTGTGGGCAATGTGGAGGTGGGGAGGAGGATGGGGTGGGCAGTGTGCTGCTGGGCATAGTGTGGGGGTGAATATGTGGGCGGGTCAGGGGATTGTGTCCGGGTCGGTGGGGGGTGGGGGCATCAAAATGCACCTTCGCCCTGTGTATACATAAATCCTTGTACCGGCCTGGGGGCCGGTCCGGGCGTTTAAAAAAAAAAAAAAAGAGCGAACGTGCCCCCCCCCCCCATGGGCTGCTCAGAAAATAAAAATGGGCTGCTCAGCTTTAAATGCCCGGGCCTATTTTTTGTCCCAGTCCGGGCCTGGACACGGTCCATCTCCCTCTCTTGCCCTACAGTTCGTGACTGTGCAATAAAGAAATAAAGTGTCATAGTTCTTCTACTATGTACTCTTATTCCACACTTACTAAGTACTTAGAAAAAAGTCAAGAGAGACCTGCACAAACATTATGCAAATGTACGCCTATGGAATAGTAAACTTCCAAAATGTTGGCAGTTGACAAACTGCCCTTTTCTTTTGTTGAAAACAGAGGCTTTAAAGAATTGTAGTAATGTGTTGCACCCTATAACGCTATATTTTTGGTTCATTTTTTTTCACGACGTGATTATTTGAGTGACACTAAGGCAGTTAATGTACTGATATTAGTACCTATCCCTCTTTAATTCAGTCAGGCGTTTCTCTGACTTATTGCATACATTACTGGATTAAACTCACTTATGAGAGCAGTTGATCCTGCACAATTCTTGAATGGAGACCTGAATAGGACACATTTAAAGAAACAGTAACATCCTAATAATAACCTCCCCCCACACACACACACACACACGCATACATTTGCCCTATTATGCCCAAACAATACTAATGAAACAAAATAAGAAAAAAAGATATATCATATATATATATCATATATATATATATATATATATATATATATATATATATATATATATATATATAGTTGCGGCTCCTGGCTCTATGAAAACAATAGATCCAATCTGTTCTACTATACATTGTTGCAATCTGTTTTCACTGCTCCACTAAAGAAGCTTTTTCTGGAAAAAAAATCAGATAGCTCTATGATAAGGACAAAAATAATTAGTAATAAAATGTATAAACAGAATGGCTTTACTTATTATGCACCTTCAGAAAAATTTGAAATAAAGGGTTACTGTTACTTTAAATGTGTCTCCATATGGGGGAATATGCTAGGGGAGAGGTCATGCTTCTTATCACTGGGATGACATACTCTTAACCCTTTGAATGCCGGAGAGGTATCCAACACATCTAAAACACCCTGTTGCCTGGATAACCAGTAGTAACACATTTATATCTTAACATATTTGGATTTATTTTAGGCAACAGAAGTTGTCACTGTGTAGAAAAGCTATAAACATATTGAGGAGGTCTAACATCAACAGACTAGTGTAAACGCCCGTGTACATTAATCTTTTGAGTGCCAGAGGGGTACACGACGCATTGCAATCTGGCACTCAAAGGGTTAAGAGGCCCGGTCCTGCTCTGCGTCCTGCCGCCAACGCAGTCATGCACTGTAGAGACTGCCTGAAAGCACAGAATGCTACCAGCACCAAACTCCCAGCATTATATGCTCTCAGCACAGAACTCCTAGCATTCTTTGCTCTCAGCACAGAACGCCCAGCATTCTTTGCTCTCAGCACAGAACTCCCAGCATTCTTGCTCTCAGCACAGAACTCCCAGCATTCCTACACCTCCCAGCATTCTGTAGATTTGGGCGGTCTCTACTGCGCATGACGGCTTCTGACAAACATTCTAGCAAATTATTATATAGGATACTGGCATTTATTTTACCCTGTTGCAAGACTTAGCCTTGTATATACAAGTCTTCCTTTTATAAACTTTCTTTTCAGATACCAGCCTTGCTTGTGCCAGCCTATTCATTCAGATAATCAGCACATGAATAGCATTTGTGCCATTCTTAGTACAGCCAGCAACTCATTAATATGGGAAACCAACAATCAACTGATGTACAAAGGAATTGGATTTTAATTACACAAAATTACTCAAGCACCGGAACCCCTTGAGAACCAAGAGGGGATAGAAGTGCAGAAGCAGTGACAATGACGTGTTGAAGTTTTCCAAACGTGGAAAAACAGAGGAACACCAGAGTCTAAAATATTATCATGGATGCTCAGCAGTTTAACCCTCTCAGTGAAAGAGAGGTAGCCAATGCATTGAGTTTCAATGTGTCGGATACGTCTTTTGGCATTCAAAGGGGTTAAAGCAGAACCAGATTTCCCATTAAGCAGAGTAGGCAACTGGCCAAAGCTCCAAATTTTGAGGGACGCCTCAGCTGCTTTGGACTCACCCATAATCTGAATTGTGGGTGTGGCCACAGAAAACTCAGTGTCTCAGCACCAGTTTTATACCCCTTTTACAGGATATACAAGGTATAAATATGGACATTGCAATTGCTCTGACCACACCCACAATTCAGAATGTGGGTGTGGCCAATACAGTTGAGGAACCGCTCAAAAATGAGGAGTTCTCGGCAGCTGTCTACGTTGCCTAGTGGGAAACCTGTTAACCGAACAACCTTATTTTTTTTTTTTTTTTTTTTCAACACAGAATACAGTATGTTAATCCTTATGTATGTTTAAAGTGGACCTGTCACTCTAAGACAAGTTTAGTTGGCAGATAATTAAATATGCCAATATGTTGTACTAACCAATCCCCTGTAAACAGTTTTGAGAAATAATAGCGTATGTGTTGGTGGCACAGCGCCGCAATTTGCCTGCACAGAATGATAGTTAAGTCTGCAGTCGAATGTATTGATTGCTGTTCTATTAGAAATGGCCCCAATCTACGGGCACTGTCTACATTCACAGCACAGTTTGTATGGATATTGGCCCAGCACATATATTAATTAGCATAAAGTGCCACCCACTGTCATCTAAATATTAATGTTTAATTTCTCATAAATATTGTATATTAGAAACATATGGCTATTGCAAAATAGAAAGTTTTTCGTTATCTTTAATATTAAAGGGTTTATAATTCCCTTATATAAGATTATGCAGTATTGTAGATGTTAAAAAAATAAAGTATCTGAAGAAAGTCCCATTTCTCAAACCTTTATGGTATGAGAGATATTCGCTGTTAAAGTCCCCCCTCCCTCTCCTTACATCAGCGCTCTACTGACACCAGGAGATCCCGGGCCTGGGACCAGCCAGTGGCTCTGCAACAGAGCCGAAATAGCGATCTTTAAAAAGAATTACTTCACTTGAAACGGTCTACAAAGTGTACCTGGTTTGCAAGCACACTTTGTAGACCGTTCCATTGAAGTAGTCCTTTTTAAAGATCGTTATTTTGGCTCTGCTGAAGAGCCTACTCGAGTCGGCCGACACGGATCTCCTTCTGTCAGCTTTACAACTGACATCAGGGGAAAGGGAACTTTATTGGCGAATATCTCTCAAACCGTAAAGGTTTGTGAGATGGGACTTTCTGCAGATACTTTATTTTTTTTAAAGGGATAGTAATGTTTCATAATAAAATCAGCTCTAATTAATCATCATAGTATTTGGACTTTGGAGAGTGTTATTTCAATTCTGTCAGAGTTGTAGTTCAAGAGTAATTCAATGACAAAGTATCCCCCTCCCGCCCCTTTTACTGATGTAACACTGCTCAGCCAGATCAGAAGGGTGCCCAGGTAGATTGTAGAGAGGGACAATCTTTAATTAAGATAAGGGAAAAACCTGAAAAGCTTGTCAAGGGGGGCAGGGATTTCATTGTTCTCATAGGAAGAAGATTGTCCCCTGCTGTTATCTGTCTGGTCTATGGACTGGATTCCACATCTGAGAAGAGATGGCTTACACTAGGTAAAAGGGGTGGGAGGGGAAACTTTGCTTGTGAATATCTCTCAAACCATAAAGGTTTGAGAGATAAGACTTATATAATTCTTCATTTTTTTTAATGCCTACAAAATAAAATAAAGTTAAAACGAAGTATTACTATCCCTTTAACATCTACAATACTGCATAAACTTACATAAGCGCATTACTAATCCTTTAACTAAACAATGCATATTGATGCATTCACAGATATACGTGACTGTCTATGTCAAAGTTTCCCGAATTTGAAATTATATGAAATTGCCAAGGCTGTTTTTAAGCAGTTTGTGCCAATACATTTAACTGTGCTTTGCTTAACCTAGGAGTGCCACAGGAATAGCAAACACATTGCTTAAACACCTCTTGACCCAAATATTAGCAATGATCTGCTGAACAACATGATCCAGCCCACAGGTTTATTACACACCTTTTCATTGTAAAATAGAAGACAGTGGTGTCCTCCACAGACCAACGTGGCTTATTTGTTCTCCAGGTCCCTGTTAATCAACACCTCAAGAGGTTCAGTGCGACATGATGACATCATCGTGTTGTGCCAGCCACGTTGAGGACACAAAAGGCACAAATGATGAGAGAGACTGGATCCACCATCACCGGACTGCCAGTATAATCAGAAGTCACTCTGGCTCTCAGAGAGATTTTTCCACCCTTACCTTAGCCCCGGCATGAAGAGTGTGTATGATACACACATGTCAAGTGTGTATTAAAGAGAATTTTTACTTTATTTCACGGCCTACTGACATCTCTTTGTGTACCTGAATAAATTATTTAGAACAAGGCCAAAGTATTTTATTTACACAGACTAATTTATAAACATATTTATTGAAGTTTAAACAAAAATTAAGGTGACTTCTATTGCAGTGGAGCAACGTGATATACTTATATACACACACCACACCATCTGATCTCCTAAACACAGGGACACCAGGGTGATACGCTTCTATACACACCACACAGTCTGATCTCCTAAACACAGGGACACCAGAGTGATACACTTCTATACACACCACACAGGCTGATCTCCTAAACACAGGGATACCAGGGTGATACACTTATATACACACCACACAGTCTGATCTCCTAAACACAGGGACACCAGGGTGATACACTTATATACACACCACACAGTCTGATCTCCTAAACACAGGGACACCAGGGTGATACGCTTCTATACACACCACACAGTCTGATCTCCTAAACACAGGGACACCAGGGTGATACGCTTCTATACATACCACACAGTCTGATCTCCTAAACACAGGGACACCAGGGTGATACACTTCTATACACACCACACAGTCTGATCCCCTAAACACAGGGACACCAGGGTGATACACTTCTATACACACCATACAGTCTGATCTCCTAAACACAGGGACACCAGGGTGATACACTTATATACACATCACACAGTCTGATCTCCTAAACACAGGGACACCAGGATGATACACTTATATACACACCACACAGTCTGATCTCCTAAACACAGGGACACCATGGTGATACACTTATATACACACACCACACTGTCTGATCTCCTAAACACAGGGACACCAGGGTGATACACTTCTATACACAACACACAGTCTGATCTCCTAATCACAGGGACACCAGGGTGATACACTTCTATACACATCACACAGTCTGATCTCCTAAACACAGGGACACCAGGGTGATACACTTCTATACACACCACACAGTCTGATCTCCTAAACACAGGGACACCAGGGTGATACACTTCTATACACACCACACAGTCTGATCTCCTAAACACAGGGACACCAGGGTGATACACTTCTACACACACCACACAGTCTGATTTCCTAAACAGAGGAACACCAGGGTGGGAAAGAGGGACATGTGGATTTAGGTCTCAAAGACGGACTGTCCCTCCTAAAGAGGGACACTTGGGAGGTATGCTCCAAGATCCAAAGAAATCAAATGTTTCATTTCGTGTGTGTTCCTTGAATACATCTATTCAGTTACTATACCTTTGTTTAATACAACCCATACAAAAGTTAATCCCTTTACTACACGAGAGCCCTTGGTCTGCATATGTTTAATTGTCCTTCTGTAAGCAATGGTGTTAAAATACTGATGCAGTGTGTAATGTTTGCATGACTTATGGTTAGGAGATTTGTTTTAAGGCTAAGGAATCTGATAAATTGATGTTATGGTATATTTAAATAAAGTCTCTGTGGGCAAAATTGGTACTTAGTTTGATTTAGGATTTGTTACTAGGGGACATAGTTTATAATAACATGCAACTCAAATCAAAACAGAGTAGTGAAGTTGGAACAAAAAAATTATTTTAGAGTAGGGGTGTCCAAACTCAGTCCTCATGTGCCTCAGACAATGGGATTTAAAGGGACAGTATTACTTAATTACTAAACCCTATATTAAAGACATATTAAAAATACATGTATTGTCCAAGTCTCATCTCTCAAAACTTTATGGTTTGAGAGATAATCACTCTTAAAGTTGCCCTCTGACTGAAGGGGAATCCGGTCTTCCGATCATCAGGCGGCTCTGCAGCATTGCTGAGATTGCATTAATAAAAAAAAATCTTTCACTATAATGGTCTTCTACATGTGCTTGCAAACCAAGCACATGTAGAAGACCATTTCAGTGAAAGATTTATTTTTTATTAACATGATCTTGGCTGTGCTGCAGAGCCGCCTGATTATCGTACGACAGGCTTCCCTGCAGTCAACCAGAACGCCGACTTCGGGAAAGGGGGAGGGAGAGGGCAACTTTAGGAGCGATCATCTGTCAAACCATAAAGGTTTGAGAGATGACACTGGGGGCAATACATTTATTTTTAATAGGACTTTAATATAGGGGTTAGTAACTATTAAGTATTACGATCCCTTTAAAGACATCCCTTTTGCAATTAGAGACTCATTTGTTTTGATACCTGAAATGAGAACCATTCATAGAAGATAGAGGGGCTCTTTAACAGAAACAGACTCTATTCATCTACGTATCCTCCAACGTACCTGAAGTAGCAGCTACAATACTTTGATGGCGCTTCTGTTCCTTATAAATCGGCATTAACAATTTATTTGTTCTTAGCATGCACTGTAATTAGATTTTCTTTACAGGACAGAAACATATCTTGTAAAGTAAATAAAAATGATATTCTGCCTATTACCTCTTCTCTGCACATCCCTGTGCTCTGTGTGGGTGTATTTGGACAAAGAGAATGTGTGTTTTTATAAATAAGTTGTAAGCAAGCTCTGTGGCTGATATCACTAAATGAAAAGGAAGACAATACTGTTATGTGAGATCCTTCTGCCGACTCTTGTCAAAAAAACACACCCACACATTGGCTTAACTATAGGGGTCGCAACTATGATCAGGCCCGTCACACCAGGGGCCCGGCTGCCCCCTGCGACCCCCTCCTCCTGGCACCGCAAGCTCCCTCCCGCGCTCTAGTAATGCAGAGCGCTGTGAGATGACATCATCTTCCAGCGCTCTGCATTACAGAAGAGGACAGTGCGGGAGCAAGTCGCACCAGCCCGCCTCTCCTGCCACTCCACTGGACCACCAGGGATTGGGAGGTAGGAAATGGAGGCATTGTGGAGGGCCCGGGGGCCAATGTGTTCAGGGGCAGGCACATGCACACATAGACACCTTGAGCACCTGCCCTTTTTGTCCAAAGTGCCCTTGTGCCCTTTTAACAAAAAAATAAAATAAAAATAATTATGAGAAGTGCCCTTTTTTTCATTTGAGCCCCTGTCCCCCAAAATGTCTGAGCACGTCCCTGTTCGGGGGTTGGGGGGGGGGGCCCATGGCACTTCTTGCACCAGGGCCCGGACCGTTCTAGTTACGCCTCTGCACCCAAGTATTTCACTCCCTTGACCACTTTTGTGAAAATCACACCCTATGAATGGGCCAATGGGACAGGCAGTACAGATGAGTTTTGCATAACTCTTCCCTACTGCTGCATCTATGTGTTGTGGCAGGCACGTAATATTACCCATTAGATCATCATCTTCAATCGTTGTCATCCACTGAAAGCCTTCAACAAGCCTCCACAAATTGTGGTAATGTGCCTTTTGTTGCCACTGGGTACCAACAAATTTGGTAATTTCATCCAACCATCTTGATATCCTTCTTGGACATTTAGTATTGAGTGGAATCCATTCCAAAATGTTTTTGGTCCATCTACTGTCAGGTCTTCTTGCTATGTGACCTGCCCATTTCCATTTTAGGTGCTTTGCACTCTCAATGAGGTCATAACCCTTTGTTTGCTGATGAATCCATGCACACTTTTTTCTGTCTCTTTTTGTTGTTTAGAATTCACCGTTCCATATTTCTCGGTGTAACCTTAACGGGTTAGTAATATTTTGAATAAATAAAAAGTAATATTGTAGATATTGAAAAAATAAATCCATTGCTGCCAGTCCTATCTCTCAAACCTTTATGGTTTGAAGGATAGACGGTAATAAAGTCTTCTCCTCCCTCCCCTTTCCCTGACGTCAGCCTTTAGCTGACAGAAGATGATCCTGGTTCCCGGACTGGCAGGTGGCTCTTCAGAAGAGCCGAAATACCGCAATCTAAAAAGAAATAGTTAATTGGAACGGTCTACAAAGTGTTCTTGCAAACCAGACACACTTTGTAGACCTTTCCAATGAAGTATTTCGTTTTACATTGCAGTATTTCGGCTCTGCTGAAAACCTCCTTGAGTTGGCCAACACAAATCTCCTTCTGTCAGCTTTACAGCTGTCATCAGGGAAAGGGCATGGGAGAGCTTTATCACTGTATATCTCTAAAACCATAAAGGTTTGAGAGATCGGACCGGCAGCAATGGATTTATTTTTTCAATATCTACAATATTACTTTTTATTTATTCAAAACATTACTAATCCTTTAAATTTTTGTATGGCTTTGGCATTCAGTGTCCATGTTTCACAGCCATACATAAGGACTGGGAGGGCACATTGATCAATAACCTTTTACATGAGGAGGAGTGGGAAATTTGTCTTAATGACGGAACTACTACGTTTTCCAAATGCTTTTCATCCCAATTTCATTCGTTGCTAAGTTTCCATCATGGTGGTTCAATCTGTTGACATTTCCCGTCCATGGTAAACATGCTTGTCCGCTTCTTCTAGTGCTTGTCCATCTATTGTGATTTTCTTTGGTATAGTAACTTTATTAAACATGACTTGAAATTCATCTTCAGACAAAAATGATGCTTTCCTGTTGTCTCTTCAGTACGTTCTTGCAGTTCTTCAAGACTACTGACAAAGAGTATGATATCGTCTGCAAAACGTAAGTGATGTAGGTAGTCTCCATTGAAATTAATTCCTTTTTTGTTCCAATTTGGTTTGCAGAAATTTCTTCTAAGCAAACAAAAATAGCTTTGTCTCCTTATCGCATGACTTTTTCTTTGTTGTCTTGTACTGATGCAGATGTATTTTCATATATTGATTGGAAGAAATTGATGTAAGCTCTGTATATTCCGTGGTTGATCAGGACATCAGTTATTGTTTGCTTTTTCACTAAGTCAAAAACCTTTTCATAGTCAGTGAAGGCTATGCATAATGGAATGTTGCTTTAGAACTTGTTACACTGTCTGGATATGGTCCACAGGGGAACGGGGTTCTCTGAGTGCTTCAACTCCTTGGTTGACAATTGTTTGGATACGTTAGCGGCAGTGAAAGGGTTACGTGTTTGAGACCCAAACAGGTATCCATGCAGTGTCTGCTACTGAAGGGGTTTGAAGAAACCAAAGAAAATGCTGAATGTGTTGCCTTCCTTCAGAGACAAAGAGGTACCCAACACATTTCACTGGATGTATACCTCTGAAACACTTAACACTTTCACTGCTGCAAATATACCCAAACCCTGACACACCCAAAGGAATTAATTCACACAGGCAACTTTGTGTGACATAGAGACACATACACACACAGTGTGACATAGAAACAAACACACACACACAGTGTGACAGAGAGACACACACAGTATGACATAGACACACACACACACGGTGTGACATAGAGACACAGTCACATACACACAGTGTGACATATACACACACACAGTGTGACATATACACACACAGTATGACATATACACACACTCAGTGTGACATACACACACACAGTGTGACATATACACACACAGTGTGACATACATACACCCAGTGTGACATATACACACACAGTGTGACATATACACACACTCAGGGCCGTACGTTCAAAGGGATAACTCCAAAAAATCTTGTATGAAAGACAAAAATAAGTAATTGTATGCATGAACGACATATTTTCTATAGAGTATATGACAAAAGACTAGTAATGTCCGTTGTGTACGACACAACTCCAGAATTGCTGGGCAGAGGGGCGGGGCAAGGGCATGGCTAAACTATTCTCCAGTGTTGTATAGAGGAAAAGAAAATGTGTCGTAACTCATGACAAAAAAAATGTCTTGCAAAAGACAAACTTTGTACGTTAAGAAAAAAGTGGAGGGAATGTGCAGTTCTGAATGTGAGAATTTTTGTCTTTATTTAAGACATTTTTGTCATTGGTTAAGACATTTTTTACGACATTTGTGTCTTTACATACGACAATTTCAGTCAGGACAAAGGACATATTTCCGATCACAACCGACACTCTCTGAAAATATTAATGATCCCAACAACACTGTACTTTGAAAAGTCGTTACAAATGGCAAAAGCTATTTCACTACTTCTTTGAACATATGGCTCTCATTGTAGCATACACACAAACACTCACAATGACATATTGCTATCTGGGCTAATATTAAGCATCTCCGTTGTTCAATGTCTTATCACCCCTCTGGCACTGAAAGGGTTAAGCAGCCAAACATATGAGGCATTGGTGGGTAGGTGTAAATAATCGTTTAAGCGAATATTAACCCTTTCAGTAGCACAGCGAGTAATACATTGGTTTACAATGATTTGTTATCCTTGTGCCACTGAAATGGTTAAGAGTGTGAACAGTGTCCCACGATAGGAGACATTGGTGCTCAGTGATAAATCCAGTGGAATTCAGTTCTGCCTTCCCCGGCTGCTATCAGAGACTCTCACTGTATCTGTGTCTCAGCCACAATTCAGCTGTGGTCAGTCTGAGACACAGACAATGAAAACACCATACTTTAGGCAGTAGCAGGGGAGAGTTAGAGGAGAAAGAGGATTTATTATGACTGAAAACCAATGTCTAATATAATCCCTGGACACCTATTTGATGTTTAACCCTTTCAGTGGCAGAGGGTTAAGAATGCATTGCAGAGCAATGTATTGGTAACTCCTGTGTCACTGAAAGGCTTAATATCAATCCAAATAATTTTTTAGCAGTGGGCAGGAATGCCTTAAAGGGATAGTAATACTTAAAATGTAAAAAAAAATATGTTGTAGGGTTTGTCCCCCTGAGTAAAACAAGAGCACTCCCACTGCTGAAAGTTGTTTCATTCAAAAGTTATTAATTTTCAAAGTTGAATTTTTTAGGTGCAATATCACAGTGGCCTGAAATTGTACAGTGGCGCTGTTGCTACACGATCCTATGGACAGCTCTGGTCCCAGGACCATAAATCTCCATAGGATGGTGTAGCAACAGCGCCACTGTACAATTTCAGGCCACTGTGATATTGCACCTAAAAAATGCAACTTTGAAAATTAACCCCTTAGGGACCCTTGACGTACCAGGACCGTCAAGGGTAAATTTGCTCGAAAGACCCTTGACGGTCCTGGTACGTCACGTACTTTTTACTTACAGCGCTCTACCGGGAGCGCTGTAAGTAAAAAATAGGGCATGAAATAGACCGCTCCAAGATCGGAGCGATCTGTTTCAAGCCCCATAGTATCGCGCCGATACACGTGACAGGTCACGTGTACCGGCTCGTCAAAGTGCCCCTATGCGGACGTTATGGGACGGAAATGTCCCATAACCTCCGGTCCTTAAGGGGTTAATAACTTTTGAATGAAACACCTTTCAGCAGTGGGAGTACTCTTGTTTTACTCAGGGGGATAAACCCTACAACATATTTTTTTTACATTTTAAGTATTAATATCCCTTTAAGTATTTGCAAGGGGCTGGAATGCATTGCTCACTGGCCTAGTGTGGAAAGGGTTAATATCAGTCCAGATAACTGTACATAAAGTAATAGCATGAGATTTTCTTGTTTACATGGCTTCATACTGAGTTCTGTAATAAAACCGCCTTACTTTCACTTCTTGTATTAGCTGAATCCTGTGCATCAAAACACATTCCAGACACGTGAGAGTGTTTGGAGGAGTAGTTTATCTTTGTACATTGTGCACCAAAGCAGGATCATATTGCATGGGCTGGGGGTCTTACTTCTGGGAAGCAGTGCCTCCTGGGAGTGCATATCCCATTGTCCTCCTGAAGTCCTACAGACTGTCCAAATAATTCCTGTTATAATATTAACCCTTTGAGTGCCAGAGAGGTACGCAATGCGTTGCATACCTCTCTGGCACTCAAAGGGTTAATGGGAAAGAGTCCGGTGCATTAATATTATGAGGCATGATGTGGAAAGACTGAAGGAGTGAGCTCTAAGTAGGGCCCTGCTCAGATGTATCGCCCGCTGCTTAGGTGAGGAAGTGCGCCAATGTTATAAGTGGCCCAGAGGGCAATTGGCCACAGGGACAGGCTCTCCAGCTGTTGAGGACTACAACCCCCATCAATCCCAGCTAGCCAATGGGTGGCTGGAAATTATGGGAATTTTAGTACTAAAGCTACAGAGATCCAGGTTGCCCATCATTACTATATGTCCATTAAGGGTAATGTGTTCTATAAGGTCAAAGAGTTTGAACTGGTCACAAAAGGCTGTACCAAAGTGCACTTTAGCACATTTGGTGCAAACACCACCTTGGCACTACCGTTACAGAATGACAAGCATATTCACCCAAGAATATTCCCTCTGTGCCCAGTTTGTAGATTGCTTGAGCACACAGAAAGGCACACCCTGAAACACTGGTACATTCCAGTAATACCCACCCTTTGAGCACACAATGCATACCAACCATTTTGTCATACACAATGCTTATAGATTTCAGTGGGACTTATAGTCACTTGAATTGTAGAGATTCAAAATATTTAGCAGTCAGGGAATTAAAAGGGCAGCAAAGAACTGATATAAAACCCTTTTAAACTATAGGATCCTAGTTTCCATAGCTTAAAATTCACTACCCCTGCAGATCATAGAGATCTGCAGAAGCTTATCTCTTGTAGGGTTGCCACCTTTTCTTAAAAAAAATATCGGCCATGGCATTCCCTCCATAGACTTAACATTGGACAGAAGCCAATTTTTTACCGGCCTGCCGGTAAAATACCAGCTGGGTAGCAAGCCTAATCTCTTGACATCTTCTCTGGAGAGGACATAAATATCCTATAAGCACAGATAGAAGCACTGACATCACTCCATGATCCGCAGTAGTAACAGAGAGGTGAGATTTAAAAGGATAGTAATACTTCGTTTTATCTTTATTTTATTTTGTAGGCATTAAAAAAACATGAAGAACGATATAAGTCTTATCTCTCAGACCTTTATGGTTTAAGAGATATTCACAAGCAAAGTTTCCCCCTCCCACCCCTTTTACCTAGTGTAAGCCATCTCTTCTCAGATGTGGAATGCAGTCCATAGACCAGACAGATAACAGAAGGGGACAATCTTCTTCCTATGAGAACAATGAAAGCCATGCAATATATACAATTTGGTGGTGTAGAGCTTTATAGGTATGGATTATGTTCGAAGGAAGTGGATACATCCCATATTTTGTAGAGAATACAAAAAAGGGAGTGCCCTAGTGCAGTGAAACCAGGATCACGTTTCACCACCAAAAACACACCCCACACCTTGGTACTCATAAGGAAAGTAGCTGTTTGTCACATATATGAGAAACAGTGACATTTTCAGACTGGGTTTATATCCTGCATACAAAATATGAGAGGCTTCTGAGGACGAACAAGAACACAATGGTCTGTTCTACAGCTATTCACCGCTCAGATGCATCACGTTTTAGCCCTCTAGTGCCATTACAGAGGAGAAATTTCCACATACACAAAAGGGAGGTCCAGTTCCAAATTGAAGAGCAAGACCCCTCTGCATGGGAACACCAGCTAATCCCGACGTTCGTTTCGGCCTTGTTAGGCCTCATCCGGGAGGTGAAGCTGGATTCCCTAGGCACTGACAGCATGGGGTCCACTTCTGGATTACCCTTCACGTGATGCTTCTGAGCAGTGACTAGCCATAGAACTGACCATTGTGCTGTTGCTTGGCCTCAGAAGCCTCTCACATTCTGAATGCTTATTTGGTTTTATATCCTGCCCCAGACACAGGGAGATGTTCACTATCACTATGGGTTGGAGACATTTCTAGCATTCAAGGTGTTACAGGCTCCATTTAAATTACTTGGAATTTCTATTTGTCCCCTACGTACCTAGGAACTCTCCCCTGACCCGGTTCTTATACTTAATTACCAGGCCTGTGGTGGGAGAGGCAGATTGTCTGGGATCAGCGACTTCCCTTGTAACTCCGCCAACCTCACTGCCAGTTCTGGTCACTCTCTGGCCATTCTCCTTCCATTTTAAGTGTAAATCCCTCCTCCCGTCCATATAATCCGCCCACTCCAGTCAAGCCCTGCCCACTGTATGACTGGAATCATGTCATCTGGACATTCCCCTCCAGACCTTACTGGACCTTTGGAACCTTGTGACAAGATCGTTCCCAGGTATGGTCCCCTATGATGAAGTTGGTTTGCACCAGAATACCACTGCTTTACTTTTATACACAAGGCTTTACTAGTAGTAACAATAATTGTGACAAACTAAAATGTATTATGAAAGACACCAGGACATGCATCTCTATAGTTATAGAACTCTTAAAGGAAGAGTAATGTTTGAACATAAATTCAGCTTTGATTATTTCTCATTTTTTGTAACATGCAGAGTGTTATTACAAATGTGTACGTTCTGTAGTTCATGAGTAATTATGTTATAAAATGTCCCCCTCCCGCCCCTTTTACCTACTTAATTATACCTCTCCTCATAGCAGCAAGCCGTCCAGATAGAGCATGACAAGAGACAATCTTCTTTAAAGGGGATCTCTCACCTATATTAAAGTAGCCCAAATCTGAATCCTCCCTTGGCTTGAATCTTTGATTTTTTATATATATATTTTTTTAATATACTGCTGTATTCTTGGAGATATTAGCTTTTAAAGTGAAGCCTGTGATGTCAGTTATGTACAGGCTGCGGTACCCCTCCCCAAGACTTGCCTTCTTCCTTCCTAGTCTGATGAGGGAGGATTGTGGGTTGTGACCTGGCACGCTCTCTTGCTAATGCGCATCCAGGTTCATGTGCTCAGTCATTTATAAAAAGTTGCAGTCCGCTTGCTGAACTAAGCAGAGAATACAGCAGATTCAAAGATTCAAGCCAAGAGAGGATTCAGATTAAGGCTACTTTAATATAGATGAGAGATCCCCTTTAAGCATAAAGAAAAACCTGCCTTCTTTCGATGAGGGGGGAGGGCATAGTTTTCGTTATGCTGACCTCCTGGAAGATTGTCCCTCACTGTGATCGGTCCGGTCTGATGACCAGATTCCAGATCTGAGGGGAAGCAGCTTACAAAAACAGTTCAATTCAAATTGTTCAATAGGGAACAAATTAAGTTGTTTGTTGATTTAAATACGGCATTTAACCTCTTCCAGTGCAAGAGAGGTCGCTGACAATTGTTTGGTGTAGTCATACCTTGGAACTTTGCTGTCAGCAGCCCACAGAGTCACAAGTATGGGTGGAGGTGGGAGTGTGAAGATGAAGTAATGAATGCCACAATGTGGGTGGGGCCTCAAAGAAGTGGGTGCGATTGGGACAAAAGAAGCATGGGTTTGTCTCCAAAATGGCGGAATGAGGTGGGAGTGGGCGGAATGGGTGAGAAACTGAGTGGAGTTATCACAGATCTCTCTTACCCAATGAATCACCCTCCATGTCTGAAGACCTGGAAATAGAGACAGAAAACAGGAGTCTCGGGGGCACATCCAGAGAGTCCCCTGGATGCTAGAGGTCTCCAACCCATTTCTAGCATTCCAGGTGTTAAAACCCCATTTCAATCAATAGGAATTTGGGGAATTTCTATTTTCCCGAGTGGTGCTAGTGATGTTTGTCTGCTGCAGAACAGTTCCTCTTTACTTTATTGAATTCCTCCTTAAGCGAGGGGGATATAGAAGTTATCTACCGGATATGTATAAAAAGGATCTCTTGGGGATGTCTAAAAATAATCTAAAATACGGCTCATTGCTCATATTCTACCCTTTCCTTCCTGATAACCAAAACAGACTTCTGGCATGTATGCAAAAGATCAGAACCACAGAAGAGGTTTGTTTATTTTACACACACACACACACACCACATCTCTCTCTCTCGCTCTCTCTGGGCAATATTTTCAAAAGAAAAGTGGAGGAGTACATTTAGCTTCTTGTGTGCAGCACTTTGTGTTTAGCATATAGTGTTTTGAGGATAGCGTATAGCATCCACTATTAGACACATGTTTCACGGAATCTCTTCTAGTTCTTCCCCCTGGGCTCTGGTGAAACATAGAATGAGAACCACTGCCTTGTCTATTCACAACCAATACAACAAACAACAAATTAAAGGAAAAGAACACCTCCCAATAACCTCCAGTTTTCTTACTATGGGTAGAAAATATAAGGACCACTAAGGTGTTAATTAATGAAGAAGAGCATATCTTAATTCTCATGGAAATCAGAGGATTGTCTTTACGGATTAGTGATTGGTCAGTTCATCTATGGACTTGCTAATTTATCAGGGAAAGAGTGCCAGTGAGATCAATCAGTGCCATCTAATAGCCTGACACATGCATACACATAGGATGCTGGCATAGGTGTGTATATCACCAGAACACAGCCATAGCAGAGGCTCCCACTAGTCTTACCCAGGTTTTGCTGAATGTATATTATATTGACCCCTGCCAAACTTGGGACCCCCCCAGAAAGTTCTGCCCACATAGCCTATTGTTTAAATGGAGACCCTGTCAGACTCTGGGGCCTCCAGAAAGTTGTACTCTACAGAGTACAGAAGCAGAACTGAACTGAGTGACTTTGTAAACTTGGAGCCCAACTCACTGGCTTCCTTCCTTGTATGACATAAGGAAGGGCAGGGTGACAGGATGACAGTTGGCTGCATACCACACTGGTCACTGCTGGCACGGGCTGCTCAAATCCTGCAAACCCCAGCCACACACTTGCATTTGCATTGCCAGCTAGTATTTGCAGATGCCCTGCTCTCTAAGAGAGAATTTTTGGCTCACTTCAGTTGTGTTGACTCATTTCCTGCATTGTTCATTGCTGTGCTAATCATAAACACACAGGTACCAGACACACAGGCCAACCCATTAAAAAAAAAAAAAAGATAATGGCAGACTTTATTAGGCCCATGAAGTGAATCTGAAAACCTGCCATATGGGGCCATTGTAAAATTATATGGTTCCAATAATTTATTTTTTGTCCAAGAAGAGAGTGGGCAAGATAAGGAAAGTTTCCTAATTCTTTATTTTCCTCATGACAGCACACACCCCAATCGGCCTTGCAACGCAAGTTTAAAGTCTAGTAAAGCCCGGTTTCTAGCTCATGAATACTTTCAAAATTATATTTTACTTTTACAAGAGACTATATTAGACAATATAGCCAATCCCCATAAGCTAAGAAGGAGTGGAGAAAGGGACCCTTATTCTGGTCTCTTGTAGCCGAGCCTTATGGGGGGGGGGGGTAGCCATTCTTTTTAAAGGCTTTAATGTGACTTGTTGGCAGTTAGAGATGGCCAGATGTATGCTAATGGATATCTTATTAAGGGGACAAGATCTCAGTCTTATTAACCATCTATGGTCCTCCATCTCCTTGGGAGAGAAAGAGTCTGTTTAATGAGATAAAGCCTTTCTGCTCCCAGTTGGTTGTCGTTGGTAGTGATTTTAATACCGTCACTAGGCCTAAAGAGAAAAGCTGTGCCATAGACAGACTGGAGTATATTGGTGTTTCTCTGAATAACACAACTAAAGATGCCGGTTTGGTTGATGTGCATATTAGGCATTTCCCAAACCACACAGGGTTCACGTTCCATAGTAGTAAGAGTAGGATTTTTTTTTTTTTTTTTTGGGGAGGGCTCTGCAGAAGAGTTCTCTGACCATCTTATTCTATCTGTATCTTTGAATGTTTCTGAGACGTCTCAGAGAGACAAGGGCCTTTGATGTCTCACTTCAGAACACCTCAAGGAATAATGGGTAAGGCCGTCATTTTTTTGGATTTTCTCCAGGCTCAGGAGTCATTTGTAGACATTTATGACACCAAGTCTGAGTGGTAGGAGATGGTTAAAGCAGAAGTACCACTCTATATAATGTTGCCCCCAAATAATAATGCATATGGCGACTAACTTCTTAATAGTGTTATTATCTGCCACAAGTACCACCTTCTGAAGTAATCCTGTTTCTTCAGACACTGCCGGCCAGGCTTCTTGCTGTAGAGCTGCCTGTGCCGTCAGTCCCTTCCGCTGCCTTTCGGCTCCATGCAACGCCTCCTAGAGGAGACAGTGATGGACAGCGCAGGTGCGCAGACATCCTTAAGCCAAGATGTCTCGTTCAAGCCTGGCCATCGGTCTCTGAAGAAACAGGATTACTTCAGATCGTTGTACGTGTAGAAGATAGTAACACTATTAAGAAGCATGTCACAATATACCTAATTATTGGGGGGCGACTTTATATTGGGTGGTAGTTCCGCTTTAAGTTTAGAACCCAAAAGCTCTTCCAAAGTCTATCTAGAAGGAAAGAACTCTGTAAATATAGGACCGCTCTCTGTCTGTCTCAAGAGGAAACTGGACTTGCTTTTCTCGGGTAAAGGAGGTTCAGCGAAAATCTCCAGGGTTAAACATCTCATGAAAGAGTGTCTATGAGTCAGCAAGGAGGCAGGAGCCAGGAGGTCTTTGGTATACAGCAGCTTGTGGGAGAGTTCAAGTCAAACACTCCATAGTAAGTGACAGGAAAGGCACCACCTGCTGACCTGACAGAAAACTGCAGTTCAATTAAAAAAATAAATAAAATAAATAATAAATATTTGAGTTGTAATAAACTTTGGAATTAAATATTTCTCAGTGGGAGTGCTCTTGTTTTACTCATCAATAAGCCATATGGCTTCCTGCTGAGTAAAACAAGAGCGCTCCCACTCAGATATTTCAAACCAAAGTTTTTTACAACTCAAATATTGTCTTTCAAGGTCTGCTCACCACTGTGTGTATGAAATACTGCATGACAACCAATTGGTTCAGCGAGGATAACAAGCATTTGCACTCCTAAGATGCTAGTCTGTTAGGTGACATCTGAATTGTAAATGGCAGATCAGCTGATTATAACAAACTAGTTTAAAAGCCCGTGTACACTGGCCACAGTGCCAACCAGCAGACTCGGCTGGTGCCCGGAGCCTCTCTGCTCACTGGCAGCGCTGCAGTTATGCGCAGTACAGAGTGGCCAAATGTGCCACTCGTATCAGCCGCGGCGCGATAGGGCAGTCTGTACTGCACATGACTGCAGCAAGCGCAGTCTCTACTGTGCATGGCAGCTTCTGACAAACATCCTAGCGAATTATTATATAAGGAAGGATGTGAAGCTCAAGATTTGGTTACTTCTAACACACACACATACACACACACACACGTTCCCTATGGCAATATAGAGAAACTAGTTTTCTACTAGTCATGCCACTTGTGAAAGCATGAAAATAAGCATTCTTAAAAGTCCAGTCTTAACTCGTTACCAAAGTGTAAAGTGAGTGGCAGGTGAACTGATCTTATGATAAACAATGCCCTGGACCCTCCTGTTACTATGTTACTTATCACCAAAGTGTACACAGGGTAACAGAATGTGATCTCCGCTGTGGGTAATGAAATACTTTATGACAGCTGATGGGATCAATGGGAATAACAAAAGAGTTTGCCCTCTTATTATGCTGGTCTGTCAGGGCCCAAGCCAGGAGAATGGATGTAAGTATTAGCACTGCATTAACCCTTTCGGTGCCAAAGGCATGGGATTTTCCTCTACCTTGGTGACCGGACACATTTTCTGCATTTATTCTATCCATCTGTTTAGGTATGATTCACATAGGTAACTTGTATATAAATTATATATTGTTTTTCAGAGATGAGAAACATATGGCCCACAGGCCAACTTTATCTTTCCCTTAGATCTGGCTGGTTGTACACATACAGAAGAGCTCGTAGGAATAGCTAGTCATTGGAGGCCCCGATGCAAGTATTTTTTGGGCCCCACAAAAGTATTTGTATAACTAGAACCTATTGCAGCCTGGGGTAGATGCCCCCCCCCTTGGATGTTGGACCCCACTGCACCTGCAACCTCTTGGCTGCCATAGTAAGTGACACACTGTATGGAACATGCACTTGTTATAGCAAACAAAAGTAATAACGGTGCAGAGCGACATAATTGATACATTGTGCAGTTGCACAACTGTTAATGATGAACCTAATCACAAAGTCAACCCCATTTGTAAGGGTAGACATATTGTATGGGGGTGCCATGTGTACTAACCTACACCGATTACTAAAACTGTCATAACCATTACAATTATGAAGAAAAGGTAAGAACGGCATACAATTTTGGAAGAAAGACCTTCACCCGCATCAAGTAAGGGGTTGCGTGCTTTTTTTTACCCCTATCTTGGTGTGTACAAATGTTTACAGATGAGCTATTTCTACCTCTCCAGACATAGTTGTAGCTATAGACGTCCACTGCTAATGGTTTCAGTTTACAATCTAATAGTGGGCCTAATGTTTAAATATGGGGTAAACCAATTACACCATAGGAGAGAAGTAAAAAACATTCTACAATTCCCATTGATTTAAATGGAGCTTTTAACCCCATGAATGAGCAAGAGTAAAGCAATGCACTGTAGACCACTATAGCATTAAAGGGATAGTCATGTTTCACAAAAACAGCAGCTCCAATTAAACTTCATAGTATTTTGGTCATGGAGAGTGTTATTTCACTACTGTCAGAGTTGTAGTAATTGAATAATAATGTATCCCCCTCAGATGTGGAATCTGGTCCTGGGACCAGACAGATCACAGCAAGGGTCAATCTTCTTACTGTGAACATAAGGAAACCCTGCCCCCTTGACAGGTTTTTCTGGTTCTTCATTATGCTCACTGAAGATTGTCCTTCTCTGTGATCCATCCGGACAGTCTTGCTGCTCTGAGGTGAACAGTGTTACATCGGTAAAAGGGGTGGGAGGGGGATACTTTATCATTCAATTACTCTTGAACTACAACTCTGACAGTATTGAAATAACACTCTCTATGGCCCAAACACTATAAAAATGAATTGGAGCTGCTTTTATTGTGAAATATTACTATTAAAAGTCATATTTATGTGCTGTTCTCTGTACTGTTCTCATGTTAATGTAACTGTCCACCATATTATCAGTTCTTCCATCACCATGTTGTGTCTATGTATTGTTGTTTTGCTGCCATCTGCTGGCCAGAATTTGTATGCTGCATGCCTCTGCTCTTGTTAATAAAGCTTTTCCTTTTCTGGGAGTGGTTTTAGGCAGCCTGGGTCCATGTCACTTCCTGCAACCAGTTAGTTTTCATCTGCTTGCTTTGTGACTGGTCATTCATCACTTGGGCTCGTAAGGCATCAGTTTTTGACCAGCAGTTAGCCTCAGGAAAGATACCAACAGACAACACCAAGGTCATTTCAGTATTATATCATTGCTTGTCACTGTACTTGGGTCAAATAAACCCACATTGAATCAAATCACCGTGTCTACGTGTATCCATCTAACCTGAGCTTCTGCCGGTCCGGTCTGCTCCACTGCTTGGATACGAAGGTAGGAAAGTCACACAGTCGCTATCAGTTACACCTTCATTCGCCTTCATGTGGGGACAGAACAATTTAAATCAGTGGAAATGTTTGTGTGTGCCCTACTGTGCAGTTGGTTTGCCTCAAAATTACTCCAGTTTGCTTTTATACATAAGGCCCAATGTCCCTTAGGATCCATTGAGGTCCAATGAAGTATTTTGTTTATTGTGAGGAGATGTGACCTAGAGACATACATCAATAAAGATAAATGTATACACCAAACTGCAGATTAATGCTTTTTTTTTCAGATAATGCAAAAACAAAGTAGATGCACCTGACGGTTGTATGAAAGGCACTACTTAGTCTTTTAAATTGGTGCTTCTCAATGTTAGTACTCTGGGCACATCAATAGCTCAGCTTTTCGAGCTATCGTTACTTAATCATATGACTAATCAGTGGCTCAGTCATTGTGATTGAACTGTGGGTGTTTAATAAAGGCTGTCTTGATAACCTGACCAGTTGTATGCCTTGAGCTGAGAATCACTATCTTAAACAAATTAAGAGTTACGTATTCCTAGGGCAGTTCCCCTTTAACCCAACTATATCTATGTGCATCTTCCGCAGTCTGTTGCCAGAATTCAACTCATTATAATCATAACCTAATGTACTTTGCTTCACATTTATACCTACATGAAATGTGCTAATAGCATGACACAATTTTTCCATAGTAGGCCATTGCTAAATTTTTAGATGCATGAATAACTTTATTTATATGGCTACACACACTGTACAAATAAGAGTATACAATAAACGTGTTATAATTCATGAAAGGATCATGGATACATTAAACAAGAGTTACCACTTCCTAATAATAATCCCCCACTTACCTCACTATGGCTAGAAAATCCTACTGACCCCCTATGAATTTTTGCCTTGTGCCTTTGTTCAAGAACCTCTTCAGTCATTCTTGGATGTCAAACTAAAGCAGACAGAGTGCATGAACTTAACTCTTTAATGACCAGAGGAATATGCAACATATTGCTAAAGGGCTAAGATTATTATGGGTAGTTGGTCCTGTGGTCCTGCTAACATCTGCCATGTCTGTCTCCATGGACTAATTTAAGATGGTATTCACTTGAACAAAGGAGCAAGGACAAATGAATTGGGTGTTACAGTGACTAACAGGACAAGAGACGGACCTGCAGGACATAGAGGGAAGGTTAGTAGGCAGAACAGATGCAAAAATAACAGCCAGTAACAGTCACAGAAAGCTTGGAAGCAGAGAATGAGAAGTGCAACTCACTTGCAGATATAAATTAGATGATGGGTGGCCACGGGTTGGCAGACAAAACTAGCTGAGTGTAGCTTCAAAGCAAAGCTATGGTGTGAAGCTAGGGAGTAGCCTAAACTGGAATAAACACACAAATAATTACAGGAATAGGAGCTCACAAAATCGAGGAGGTAGAATCCAAATCAGCAAACAGAATCAAGTTTGAAGAGAAGCAAAGGTCAAGACAGGAGGCAAACAAGCATGGTCAGAATTCAAAGCCAAGGTCATATACAGGAAATGGGAATTTCAGCATTAGATGACTGGTGAGTAAGACACTATACAGGTGACCTGAAGTGATTGTAAGGCTGCTTGATATAGGCCTCAGTTGGCATGTCCTGGAAACAGACTGGAAGACAGACAATAGCAAAGCTTGAATTTGAGTGGATTTGACCAGGGAAACAGGCAGAGCTGCAGATAAGAGCAAAGTAAGACACCCCCACTCACTCACACACACTCACACACACACACACACTCTGAGGAACCCAGAAATGCTCTTCTGTGCATTAACCTTCCAGTTCACGAGATACAGAAAGGAACCTTTACAGAAGCATGAATCCAGAATTTTATCAACAATACATTCCTCGTGTCCATCCACAGACACAGGAGGAGGAGGACGTGCAGAGTAAACAAATCTGTTACAGTTACAGGACTTGAACAATTGGAAAATTGGAGATATATTAAGGTTTGAAGGAATCTTCAGTTTTTAAGTCATCTGGTTGATGCATTGGAGTATCTTGAAAGGGCTTATCTTGCAAGAGCCACGATAGTCAGAAGGTTGGCAGAGCTTGGTGTTCTTCGTTGGAAGCCAGACCATATCTCTAGGAGAATAATCAGATGCTGCAGAGTGATGTTTGTCAAAGGATTCCCCTGGAGAGACTGGGCTCCTAGCAGCTTGTCTCAGATATGTCTACAAGACAGGAAGCAAGGGCATTAGCAGTAGGTAATCCAGTCAATTGTCTCTCCAGAAAAAAAAATGCTGGGATTATAACCCAAGGAAAAAAAGAAAGGAGGAGAACATTCCAGGGAATCTTGCAAAAAGGAGTTTTAGGAAAACGATGCCTGGGGGAGTTAGTCCAGTTATCCTGTTGTTCATTACAGTAGCACCAAAGAAACTGTTCAAGATTCTGGTTTAATCTATCTGACAATTAGACTGAGGGTGGTAGGCAGTTGAACAGTGCAAATCAATTCCAATCTTTACAGAGAGCTTCTGTCAGAAACCATTTGTTTGGGCACTCTGTGGAGGCTATAGATGTCTTTTACAAAGAGGTCAGTCAGTTTTTTAGAAGTAAGCAACCTAGAAAGGAACACAAAATGACTGTTTAGATATGTTGTACACTAAGACCCAAACACTTATACCTTTGAAGATCAACAATGAAATCCATCACTATATGGGACCAGGGCTGAATTGGCACAGGAAGAGGCTGATGAAGACCCACTGGTTTAGTTCCAGGTATCTTGGTTTGGGAACAAACAGGGCAGGATGCCAAAGTCTAAAATGTTAGTTTTAAGCTTAGGCCACCAAAAGCTGTGAGCAAGAAAGGTACATCTGACTCTGGGATGCCCAGCCACTACAAACTAATGATCCCAGTGTGGGATCTTGGGTCATAGGGAAATAGGCACAAACATCTTTCCTGGGGTGGGATTTCAGTTCCAGTAGGAATCCTTTGCTGGGTGGCTAAAACTAGGACAGTGAGGCAATTACTTGGGGGGATGATATGATGGGTTCATCCAAGCTTGAAACTCAGAAATTTCCTCATGTTGCCTGGAGAGAGCTCAGACTCAAAATTCTTGGAACCAGGTATGTATGAAATAGTAAAGTTGAAACAGCGAAAGAACAAAGTCCAACGAGCATAACATGTATTTAATCTTTTGCCGTTTGAGATAAATCAAGGTTATGTTGATACAATAAACCTATTATGGGTGTAACAGCACCCTCAAGCAGGTGGCACCATCCCTCCAAGGCCACCTAAATTACAAAAAGTTATCGGTTACCCACATCCTAATTTCTCTCGGCAGAAGAGAACTTCTTTGAAAAAAAGACACAAGGGTGGTATCTGCCAGTGTGGGGAGGTATCTGGAAAATAACTGCTGCAACTTCTATTTACAAGGCCCATTGGTGATCTGGATGTAGAAGGATAGATGTCATGGAGAAGGCTTTCAGAAAATCAAAAGCTGCCAATGCTTCTGGGGACCAATTCTGGTGGTTGACACATTTATGTGTCATTTTGGTAATAGGGGCCAAAATCTTTTAAGTACCTTATCAAGCACTTTTAGTAATTTGCAAGGCCAATGAATGTTGGGATGGCTCTAAGACCTTGAGAAATGGGCCAGTTATTGACGCTTCAACCTTCACAAGATCCACTTTAAGACCATCAGCTGAGATAATGTGGCCCAGAAAAGGAAGATGAGACTTCTCAAATTCACATTTCTAGCTTAGCATACAGGCAATGAGTACCTAAGCTTTCTAGGACCAAGTCTACATAGGTAGATATTCTGATCTTTTTTTAATACACTGCAAGAATGTCTTCCAGGTACACTACAATGTGGGACTGAAGCAGGTCATGGAATATGTCATTGATGAAGAACTGGAACATGGCAGGGACATTGCAGAGCCCGGGTATTCATAGTGTCCTGAATGGGTATTGAAATTTTCTACTCATTCCCCTCTCTAATGTGGATTAATTTGTAACCCCTGCGAAGGTCTAGCTTAATAAGTACTGTAGATCCTCGAAGCCAGTCAAATAGTTCTGAGATAAGGGAGAGAGGATAACTTTTTTCTTGGTACTATTATTTAAACCTATGTAATTAATGCATGGCCTCAGCAATCCATCTTTCTTTAAAAAAAAAAAAAAAAAAAAAAAAAAAGCGGAAGAACTGATAAACTCTCTTGCCAAACTGGTCTGGATATACTCTTCCATAGCTTTGGTTTCAGGTAGGTGCAAACCCTAAGAGGAGTTGGACCATGCAGAAGATTATTGGCACAGTCACGGGTTCTGTGGGGAGGTAAAGTATCAGCTTTTTTTTCTTGCAAAAGTTGTCTGTGAACTCACTGTGCTAGGTAGGCACTAGAGAAGGCTCATCCAATGCAAGTGAGGTTCCCCAGTTTTCCAATGGATAACAGTGTTATTAAGACAAAACCAGGGGTATCCCAGGATGATGGGAGTCAGTGGTGAAGAGGTCACTTCAAAAAGGTGGCTCTTTCATGATGCAGCCCTCAGACTCTGGTTTGAAGCGAAGGATTGCAATGGGTAACCAAGCCACTACCTGAAGCAGTGCCACCCACAGTGGTTATTCTGATTGTTGTTTCCTTGGTTACAGTAGGAAAAGGACTTATCAATAAATAGTCCAGCAGCTCCAGAGTCCAGGAAGCCCAAGTAGAAATACATACTTCTGATCTAGCAGAGTCAGTGGCAACAGCAGGCGATTAGTGTTGCTTGCAGTGATGGAATGTATGCTTAGTGGAGCTCCCCGATACACTACTAAGCCTTGGGATTTTTGTGGCTTCACTAGGCAACAGTGGGCTAAGTGACCAGAAAGAGTGCAGTATAAGCAGAAAACAAGAGTGCACCTAATCAAATTTTCTTCTTGTGAGAGGACAGTAAGACACTGCAGTCCCATAGGCTCAGGAGAGGCTGTAGAATGAGAATGGCCTGGTAGTTAAGAATGGAGTTCTAGTCGAGTGCGCTTGCATGAATTACTGTAAAATCTCATGTATAATACTTACAATTTTGTCCCTTTTCACCTTATGTGAAGTGGGGGGGAGGGGGTATATTATACATGAGAGAAAAAAATATATATATTTATTATATATCCTCATATCTACTCCCCTCCTCCCTCCCTCCACCACAATATGACCCCAACTTCCCCTCCCTCTGCTCACCCCTTCTAGAGTTACCTGGAACATATGCACAGTGGGCGGCATTTTTGAAATTGCCACCAGCTTCCCACATCCCCCTGTGAGGACTTGTGTTCATTGAACATAATAGTAGTGCACTTTGAGGACCTGAACATCCTTGCAGGGCATTACTTTAGTTTCAGTGCACAGAGGTTTATATATTGGATCTACTCTAGTGCCCTGCAAGGACCTTCAGATCCTCAAAGGGCACTACCGTTATCTTGAATTAACACAGGTCCTCACAGGGAGATGCAGGAAGTGGATGGCAAATGCAAGCATTCCACCCTCTGCGCAGATATCCCAGATGCCTCTGGAGGGGTAGGTGAGATCATATTGCGGTAGGTGGAGGGAAGGAAGCAGGCAAGAAGCTTATTTTATATTTAGATGGGTAGAGAGAGAGAAAACAAGGGTGCGTATTATACATAAGCACTTTTGTTTTCCCTTAAAATGTGGATATAAATTACACCTGCATATTACACACGGGCGCGTATTATACCTGAGATTTTATGGTATTTCACTGTCTTTCTAGATGCCTCTGTGTAATACGATTATCCAGTGTAATACAAAATGAGATAAGGTCCTCAAGAATTTCTGGAAGGTCTTGAAAAGTAAGTAACTCATCTTTTACATTTTTCCCCTGTCAGTGTCATATGCCAGTGTGAGGAACTTGCTGAAGGTCTAGAATAGCAGCAACTTGCCTGCCAGAGATGTCAAATACAGACCACAGGGATGCTATGAAGGTATCTGAATTTTCTAGGATGGGAAAGGAAGGGTCTAAGAGTGGAGAGTCTCAAGCTAGCACTTGCCCTTTAAGAAGGGAAATGATAAAGGTTAACCATGATTGGTATGTATGTATGTATCTTTATTTATTTAGGGCCATGCATGTACACAGCGCTTAACAGAAGTTGAAATAATACAATACAAAAATACAGAACAGGGTTAAGAGCATTAAGCTAAAGTGCAATCATTGCATTATTTGTAGGAGAAGTGCACTATGAAAGGGACCCTGCTCCAAGCAGCTTACAATCTAATTAGGGTTCATGATGACATACAGAGACAGTAGGAGGATGATTATAAGTGCAGGTACAAGGTGTGATGAAGGAAGTGCAGAAGGATTCTGATGTGAGTATCTGTGTGCAACCCGAGGATATTGCTATTGAGATGCCTTCTTGAGCAGGTGGGTTTTGAGGAGATGCTTGAAAGTGATGAGTGTGGATGATTGACGAATGGTGAAAGGGAGGGCATTCCAAAGTCGAGGGACAGCCAATGAAAAAGCTTGTAGCCGAGAGATGGCTCGAGTTGTGTATGGAGAGGACAGGAAGAACCCTTGGGAAGACAGTAGGGGATGGGAAGGGGTGTAGAGAGAGATAAGAGCAGAAATGTAAGTGGGTGCTGAAGAACAGAGAGATTTACAGGAGAGGAAGAGAATCTTGTATGAAATACAATACTTTATAGGTAGCCAATTGAGGTGTATCAGGAGGAGATGAGAGGGAAGGTATCTGGGAGCAAATGTGGTGATTCTTGTGGCTGAATTGATAACAGATTGAATTGGAGAAAGATGAGAAGCAGGAGAGAATGAGTGCCTGAGATAGAGTTTTTGCAGTTGACATGCAGAGGAAAGGACGTATTTTGGCAATATTTTTTTTAGGAAGAAGCGACATGTTCTGGTGACAGCTTGGATATGGGGGGAGAAAGTTAATTTAGAATCAAGTATGACCCCAAGACAGCGTGCTTTGGGTACTGAGTGTATGGCAGAGTTGTCTATTGTGGTGGAAAAGGGGGTTGGTGGATGGGTTTTAGGAGGGAACACAACCAGCTCTGTCTTAGCCATATTGAGTTTAAGATGGTGGTGGGCCATCCATGATGATGGTGTGTAGAAAAAGTACTAGGCTGATTTCTTAGGTGCAATGCACACTGATTAAGGCATCTCCTGAGCACCTTGGCAAGGGTATTTTTAAGGCTTGCCAGGGTGTTTCTATGTATTTGGAGCAGCTGAAGTAGAAACCTCCTTATACTGCAAAGTTTTCAGAAGCCCAGTGATAGAATCCAACTTCTGATTAAGTTTCTTAATTTGTAAAGAATACTGTCCAAGTAATGCTCCCTGTTCTGCAGTTATGGCACCTGTATAATCGTTCAAACTGGCTAACAGGACAGGAAGCGGATGCACAGGGCAGAGGGGGTTACTAGGCAAAACAGATGCAGAAACAGCAACCAGTAACAATAACCCAGAGCTTGAAAGCAGAGAAAAGTACAACAAACATTCAGATAAAAACTGAATAATGGTTGGCCACAAGTTGACAGACATAACTAAATTTTGAGGCGGTTGCCTCTGACACCTGCTAGAGAAGCTATGGTGCAAAGCTAGAGAGCAGTGTGAACTGCATGAATCTCACACAATTACAGGACCAGGAGCTCACAAACAATCAAGGTCACAGAATCCAAATCCAAAAACAAGATCAGGTCTGGAATGTAGCAGAGATCAGAACCGGCGGCAAACAAGTATCAGAATTCAAAGACAAGGTCATACACAGGAAATTGGAATCTCAGCACTGGAACACTAGTCAATATGACACTATACAGGTGCACTGAAGTGTCTGTGAGGCTGCTTGATATAGGCCTCAGCAGAGCTGGAGTGACTGGAGTGGTTATGTCCAGGCAAGCAGGCAGAGCTACAGATAAGAGCAGAGCAGGACTTTATGGACCAGATTCTTACACAGGGGTCCCTAGGATTTCTTGGCCATAGTAAGGAGAGCGAAGGGTTATTACGAGGTGTTAGTTCTTTGTTAAGTTTCAGAATCATAAAAACAACAGGAAGCGGTCCCTGTCCCAAGGAGCTTACAATCCAATTGGGTAAGGAGAAACACAGATAGAAGGGTGTACATCAAAAAGAGCATAATAGGAAATATCTAAAAGCAGTATTTATTCAATAACTGACACACACATACAGATGCACTTACAGAAGATAAGAATAATCTTGCCTTTAACCCGTCTGGGAGCTATAGGTGCATAGCTAGGTCTTGTTAGTTACTCCCACTGTTATGACATTATCACTTGTCCATGATAGCCAAGAAGAAGTCTAAAATAGTCCACAGGTTTGTAACTGCAGCAGCTTCTGTCAAAAAGTTCTTGAGACAGATTCTCTCTCCGGCCCAATGGTGGAGGAATACTGCTCCACTATGTGGGACTAGACAAGGGATGGCATTCTTGGGGAACATGGGAAACACCCAGGAGGTAGAACCAGGGGCAGACTGAGCAGTAGGGCATTTGTTCGTGGACCGAGGGCCTTGCGCAGGAGAGTCCTAGCCATGGCTGGGGTACAATTGGGCAGTAGCTTAAAAAAAAACAAAAAAAACCAAGGATCTGGTGGAGCAGAGCTGAATTAACCCTTTGAGTGACAGAGTGGTACGCAACGCACTGGAATGCGTTGTGTACCCTTCTGGCACTCAAAGGGTTAGTGTGTATATGCAGAACGTCCACAGAGGGAAAATAGAGACAGGAGGCAGCTAGGTGGCAGCAGAGTGCATGGTGTAGAGTTGGCTGGGTAATAGCACCTAATCATGTGGTGCAGAGAGCAGGCTCTGGTGAATAACTTCTCAGCAAAACAGCAGAAAAAGAAACACTGGATGAGTGACCCTACAGGCTTGCAGTCCCAGGAAGGTGCGCAGAGAGGACTACGGTCTGAATTCGGAGCGCCCCACTCCGTATCAGCCACTGCGCGGGTAGTCTGTATTGCGCATGACTGCAGAGCACGCAGCTGTTTCTACTGCGCATGACGGCTTCTGACAAACATCCTTAGCGAATTATATTATAGGATCCTTCTCTTTCTCAGCAATCCACTCTTCCTCTCAGTGATCTCTCAAGTCTTCCCCAGCCTACTCTCTCTCTTTTACTCCTCAGTCACTCACCCTCAAAAATACACTTCCACACAAACACAGAGACAGATCCAGATAGAATGGAAAGACACATGCACTTGGAGGGGGGAGGGATATTATTCTTGCACATGAGCCCTCCACCTACTAGTTACACCACTATATATGCGTATGCTATAAGGGATGCTAGTTCAGTATTATATAGCTAGGTGTATATAAAAGTGTAAGCAGTGTACTAATATATAACTTGTTCTATTCATACTACTAAAAACTCTTCAGTACCATTTATTATCCCACCCAAAATGATGGAAATAAAACACAGAACAGAGCTTTTAATAGTATGAATTAAAGTTACATTTTTGGTCACTGTTTACACAGACTGTGGTCCTTTCTGCGTACCTTCCTGGGAGCAAGCGGCCCCAGGAAGGTGCGCAGAGAGGACTCCGGTCTGAATTCGGAGAGCCCTGCTCCGGTGTGGGTAGTCTCTAGTGTGCATAACTGCAGTGCGTGCAGCCGTCACTACTGAGCATGACGGCTTCTGACAAACATCCTAGCGAATTATAATATAGGATATTATAAATATACAGTATATGCAAAGCAATATTTTGTATGCACATCTGCCACTAAACAAGAGTTAATACACTTTAACTATTTGAATGTCAGAGAGCTGGGCACTCATTTGGAATTCAGAATTACTTCTTTAAGGGGTATTCAATTTGTGGCTCTCCAACTCCCATTATCTCAAGGATGATGGAAGGTATAATCCAAGATCAACTGCAGAACCACTGATTGAAGGCACTATGTATACAAGTGACTTTCTAATTGCCAAAAGGGGTGCCCAACGTTCTACCTCTCAAATGGTTAAACTAGATTAACTGTTTGAATGTCAGACAGATGTTCAAATTGCAGTGTGTTCAGTACTCATCTGCCACTAAGAGTTAATACACGTTAACCCTTTGAGTGACAGGGGAGTGTGCAGCCTTTTGTCTCTCAGCACATAGCCCTCTAACTGCTATTGGATGTCAACTAACAATGATCTAACAGCAGCTGGAGAGCCATTTGTTGAGCACAACTACTATAGATGCTCCCTGAATACTAGGGGGTTGGATGCTGAGGTCAGGTGCAGCAGGGTTAATGGGGGGGTTTGGGGTTCCTGCTTAGGGCCCTATGAAATCTTAATCCAACTCTGAGCAGGTGGCATTGTTTGAATTTGCCACCCGCTTGATCTATTGGTTTTAAAGACCTGCAAGGTCCTGTGTTCCAATTGTACAGCCAGATGGTTACATCCAGCTGTACAGCGGCATCTGCACGTGCACCTGGTAGGTCCTGAAGGAGAAGGGTGGGAGATAGGTATGTGGCATCACACTTACAATTGAATTGAAGCTATGATACCACAGATTATTTAAGTGGGGCTACATAAGTGATACAAAAGACCCTACAATTGAATTGAAGCTACACAAGTCATACCACTGAACTTACAATTGAAATGGAGTTGCACTAGTATTTTGTCTCAATTTCAATTGTAAGATCTGTGGTATCACTTGCACTGCTCCATTTCAATTGTTAGCTTTGTGGTTTTGCTTTATAATGCAAGTTACAAAATTATCAAAAGGAGATGGGCTAGGACAGTGGGCTGTAGTGATAACTTGGGGATGACACATAACTGTGGTTGAGGTAAAGGGGGCCCATGACCTCCATACCCCCAGGGGCCCTGGGTATAACTATTACAAGTAACCCCATACCTATCGGGGGCCGCTCTTCCTGCTTTCTCTAGGGTAGAAGAAAGCCCTGTATCAGACCCTCCATTTATACCTTAAAGGGATAGTAATACTTCATTACTACTATCCCTCATGTTGTAGCCCTTAAAAATAGGAATTAAACGAGACCAGCGGCATCTCTCAAACCTTTATTGTTTGAGAGATATCCACATTCATAGTTCCCTCTCCTTCTCTCTCTTCCCTGACGTTAGAGTTATACAGCAGGGGAATCTGGTCCATGACCATCGGTAGCTCTGCAGCAGTGCTGAGATATCGTTATAGAAACAGAAATCCTTCACTGAAATGGTCTTCTACGTGTGCTTAAGCAATATTAAATCAACTTAAAATTAACCATTACTATCCCTTTAAAGGGATAGTAATTCTTCTAATAAAGTGCACGTTCGAGTCTTCTTTATTTTTTTTGAGCACACATAGAAGACCATTTCTTTGTGTTCAGTGACCATTTCTATGTGTTCTGTTTCAGTGAAGGATTTCTGTTTCTAAAACGAGATCTCTGTTTCTAAAACGAGATCTCAGCACTGCTGCAGAGCCGCCACCGGTCCCGGGACCGGATTCCTCTGCTGTCAGCTATAACTCTGACTTCAGGGGAGAGAGAAGGAGAGGGAACTTTGAATGAGGATAACTCTCAAACCATAAAGGTTTGAGAGATGCCGCTGGTCTCTATTAATTCCAGTTTTTAAGGGCTACAACATGGGGGACAGTAAAAATTAAGTATTACTATCCCTTTAAATGAGTAATTCTAATAAAGTATAGATCTGAGACTTCTTTATTCTTTTTGAGCATGTAGCGCTATATTTCAATACTTACAGTTTTGTACTTCAAGCTCTACTGAATCCATAAGGATCCCCCTCACGCTCCTTTCCCCAGCGTCACTCTGCCTCTCATGCTGGTCCGGATGGGATGGAGTGCGGTGAGGGACAATCATCAGGAAGCATAAGGAAAATTCTGCCCTCCTTTGTCAAAGGGTGCAGGGTTTTCCTTATAGTTACTGGCTGAAGATTTCCTTTTCTGAAACTGTCTGGTCCCACGACCAGATCCCACAACTGATGGGAGGTGGCCAGAAGGGGCCCAAGAGGGATTCAATAGCGTTTGAACTACAAAACTGCAATTATTGAAATATAGAGATTCGTGCTCAAAAAAGAATAAAGAAGACTCGAACGTGCACTTCATTAGAAGAATTACTATCCCTTTAAAGGGATAGTAATGGTTAATTTTAAGTTGATTTAATACTGTAGACATTAAAAAAGGTTAACATCTATGTAAGTCTTAGCTCTCAAATCTTTATGGTTTGAGAGATATAACTTGCTAAAGTTACCTTTTCCTGGCTGTTTCACTCAAGTCTGCCATCTAGCTGACAGCTGTAGATTCCAGTCATTTGACCAGACAGAGGCTCTTCAGCAGAGCTGCAATCATGCTATTTAGGAATAAATACTTCATTGGAACAGTCTACAAAGTGTGCTTGCAAACCAGGCACCCTTTGTAGACCGTTCTAAATGAAGTATTTGTCTTTAAATATCGTTATATCGGCGCTGCTGAAGAGCCGCATCTGGTTGCGCGACCAGAATCTGATTCTGACAGCTTTACAGCTCGTCAAGCAGAAAGGGGAGGAACCAGAGAACTTTATTATCCTATATCTCTCATACCATAACGTTTCGAGAGATACGAATTAGTGCAAGTACTCTCCTTTAATTGTATCTACCATATAGTTAATATTTTTTTCTGACATTATTATCTCTTTAAGTTTAAGAGACCATAAAACAACAGCAGAAAATAAAATAAAGTTGATAAAAGCTTATACACTAAAAATTAATGTCATAATGTAAAAAATCATGTCTTCAATCCATTCAGTTCGCTCCAAGCTATCATAATAAAAACTACAGAATGATTAACCCTTTGAGTGCCAGAGGGGTACACAACGCATTGCTCTGCAATGTGTTGCATACCCCTCTGGCACTCAAAGGGTTAAAACTGTACAATAATCTTTTAAAAACTAGTAGATATTGCAGGTGACCAAACCTAATAGTAACCTGAATAGACTGAATAAAAAGTAAACAAATTAATAAAAAAACAGGGATACAACTAATATTTGACCTCAATCTTACATATGAGTATTTGTTTCATAAGGATATATATTTGCTTAATAAACTAAAATTTAGTTAAATAAAACAAAAACTGTGGTTGAAATCCATCAAGACTCAATTGTAAATATTCAAAAATTTTGGCAGATGTCACCTACATTAGAGGGAGGGAGCGATTGTGTTCACAAACAGCAACAACTATTTGTATATAAACATAGATATATGTACATGTACACAAATATATACAAACAAGTCTACATTTCAACATACTCTTACATTATCGCATGTAATTATGAGAAAAAATATATGAGAAAAATTATGAGAAGAAAAGATATGAAAATAATTCTCTGTACGTATGTATTAGTTTTAAATAAAAGCTTCAAGATCAATACTTTATATTTAATCCTGCAAAGTCCACAATTCTGAGTTGGTAAATCCAATATCTTTCAACAATCTACTACTCTTCTGCCAATGTTAACATGGTTTATGGTTCTTGCAGCAATTAAATGATCCTTTGCACCCTGACAGATAGAGGGGAGTCAAATGTTGTAATTTACAGTTGTTATGTTGCTATTAGGCTGTGTATAAAGGTAGTGTTTTTTGCCTTATAAAGAGCAGTTTTTGGAGAACAATGCAATATTTACAATTGACAATACATGATTTGCATCTACACTGCACAGATCCACTCACACACCTGTTCAATTCATTACCCCTTTAATTAACAGAGGGTACACAACCCATTGCTTTGCAATGCGTTGCTACTCCTCTGGCACTCGCTCAAGGGGTTAACCCTTTCAGTGGCAGAGATGTATATAATGCATTGGATACTTTTATGGCACTCAAAGGGTTAAAGGACACACTTCTCAATACCCATACACCCCAAAAAATTCACACAATCCCACTTAGCTTACTGGAGTCTGAAATTCCTAATGGACACTACCAATGTGTAAGACTTGGATGTTATGTCCATGGAGGTGGACATGACAGTTCTAGCAATGTTTCCCCCAAACTTAAACAGATGGAAAGCAATGTATATTGCACACCACTCTGGTCCTTAACCCTTTGCGTACCCCTCTGGCACTCAAAGGGTTAAGATCGCCATGTGCAGTCAGTAGAGTTTGATGTCCTGTGGTCCAGCACCCAACTGTCATGTCCACCTCTATGGACAAGAGGTGCAACACTGATTGAGGATCTTCTTTTTTGAACAAGGGGTTAAAGAAATTCATATGGACCACATAAGGATTTTTTTGGTTATAGGAAGGTAAATCGGGGGTTCGCAGTTCTACTTTCACTTAACCCTTTGCGTTCCAGAGGGATACCCGACGCATTGCAATGCGTTGGCTACCCCTCTGACACTCGAAGGGTTAACGGAGACCCACATATCTGAAACGCTACTTTTTTTACATGATGCGCAACTCCTCTATGTGCAAAGGGATACAATGTAGCACAGCACCCAAAACAGCAAGTGCCCCAATTTTGACAAATCCGTTTTATTTCCTACACGCCCCTCTCTAAATCTAATAATTGGTCTGAATAGAAATAGTTCCGTTCAGATATAATATTTCCAGTCTTACCTCCAAGGTTTGTTTCACCCACAGCAGCTGCATGGAAATGGTTCCCCTCTGATGTGTTTGCAATTGAAAGAAATACAGAACAAAGCGATGTAGCTGTAGCAAAACTTCCCCTAGAGAGGACAATACATCCACAGCATCAGCCGGGAACTGGAGTAAGGGACCGTCTGCAAAGTGTGCTCTCTGTGAAAATCGCAGCTGTAATGGTGAGTGGGAGGGAGTTTTTACCTCTTCACTGCTAATCCAGCACGCACTGAGTATGTGCAGGGAAGACTGCCAAGAAGCGGTTAATAATCATCTATATTTCTGCTATTTCAGCTTTAACCCTCTGAGTGCCAGAGGAGTACCTCTGGCATGCAAACGGTTAAGTTATAACTACCTTACTGGGTGCTTTGCAAAGCACTGGAGACATGCATTCAAGTTAAAGTGGCAGGTATCCGCTTTTTTTGACTGTATATATTTTAATGAATTGCAGGAAAAGTGATGGGAAGTAGTCTATACTTTTTATTATGTTTTTCCCATATTCCCCTATTTTTTAAGGTTTCTTACAGGGAGTTTCCTGAAGCTCTATTTCCAGAAAGATTTCTGTCTGGGACAATGAGGCTGGTATCGATAAAAGAACAGAAAGGCATGCCAGTGGTGCCATATCGTTATTACAGTAATGACATGGTGTTAATGACAATTTATTTTTGCACTCACATTTAGTTATTGCCAGTCACTTGATACCAAGAGTCCTGGCTCATACACTTACTGAGACAATCACTCCATCTCTGTTCAGGTGATAGCCGTGTTCAGCTGAATATTGACAGGCAGAGGCTCAAACTTGAAATTTTGTATTGTTTAATAACAGATTAAAAATTCACAAATAAAAGTACACAGGTATTTATACGCTTACGCGTTTCGCAGCTATAAAACGCTGCTTAATCAAAGCAAAAAACAACCCGGTATAATCAATTAAAAACACAAAAGGAAGTGTTTTATAGCCGCAAAACGCGTAAGCGTATAAATACCTGAATCGGATACACAAAAAAAAAGTTATCCTTAAGCTTCCGAGACTGATAGCCAGGTTACTGCAGCCTATGCTCCTGCGCTGTCAGTCTCTTCTGGAGCCGTACGGGTCAGTGCAATGCCTATGAAGGGTGACAGAGGACCGACAGTACAGGCGCGCATTCAAGATGTCCGCGGTGCTGCCTGGCTTCCAGTCTGGGAAGCTTACGGTTAATGTTATTTGTGGGCACTTTTGATAGGTAAAATAATGATTACATAGCTAGTCTCCACCTGCATAAGTATTGCAGGGCAACTTTAGTGGAGATGGTAGTTCTGCTTTAAGTGCCAGCCGCGTGCGCCGGTCCTTAAAGGGTTAAGGAATTTTTATTTGTTTTATATGGTGTGGTCGATTTGCTCTGGAATTGCAACACCTCTTTGAGAGCAGTGATGGTGGTACAATGTTGCACTCTCTTCAGCACTGAGTTCCCTGTACGCTGTGGCAGACATTTCTGCTGCAGGAATAATGTTATATTGTATCACTAACTCTGCTTTCACAATCCCTGACAGAAAGCTCACTGGAAACAGAAATTCAGTGACAGAGGTTAACTACAGAGGGTTAATTTGTGACAGGGCCCAACCCATTGGGTCCATTGGCCCAGTAAGTTATAGTTTTGCCTCTGTGTTAAAGGTAAAGTTTGGACCAGGGCCCAATGACTAGTTATGCCAATTAGCTCATTGAGCTCCTTTGTCAAAAGTGTTAAAACAGATGAAGAAAAAAAAAATTGTGCTATAGGTAATTTGACTGTACAAATTATGCTCCTGCAGAACATGTAAAGGAGGGTGACTGTCACTTTAAAGAGATAGTAATGTTTCACAAAAAAAGCCACTCTGATTAATCTTCATAGTATTTGGTCCATGGAGAGTGTTATTTCAATACTGCCAGAGTTGTAGTTCAAGAGTAATTAAATGAAAAAGTATCCCCCTCCTGCCCCTTTTACCTACTGTAACACTGCTCTCCTTAGAGCAGCAAGACTGTCCGGATAGATCACAGAGAGGGACAATCTTCAGTAAGCATAAGGAAAAACCTGTCAAGGGGGCAGGGTTTCCTTATGATCATAGTAAGAAGATTGTCCCTTGCGGTTAGCGGTCTGGTTCCAGGACCAGATTCCACATCTGAGGGGATGAGGCTTACACTAGGTAAAAGGGGCGGGAGGGGGATACTTTATCAATTACTCTTGAACTACAAGTCTGACAGAATCGAAATAACACTCTCCATGGCCCAAATACTATTAAATTAATCAGAGCTTCTTTTTCTGTGAAACATTACTATCCCTTTAAGCTTTGTGTTTCGTATTCAAGGGAATTACTCGACAAAATAAATAAATGGCTTATTTACTTTATAATGCAGAAAGCAGTTGCTGAAAACGTCAGAGTTCGTTCTGTGTTGCAAACCTCCTGTTACAGTCGTCTCCAAGGTCAATGTTGTTTGAGGAGAGCACAAGAGGAGAGAGGCATTAAGGTAAGATAAAGGGGAACTGAAATTGAGAATTTCTCTCCATTATTATTCTACCAAGCCTTTTTTAACAAGCTTCGGAGATCTTAAGTCCATATTCATCGAACTAAAGAGGTTCAATTTCAGAGCAAATCAGTTGCACCATGGGGGTATAAAAAGTCTGCAGATTCCCATTCATTTAACCCTTTGGACACCAGAGGGGTATGCGATACATTGCTCTGCTACTCAGAGGGTTAAAGGGGGATTTTAACTCCTTGAATACTAGAGTGGGCTTCAACGCATTGAGAAAGAATGCATACCAAGGAACGCTCACGGTTTGACATGGAGACTCTGTGTCTTGACTCACACGTCAGAGTGAAAGGTCAGATTCACTGGTTAAGGGATCTCATTGTTTTCTGCTAAATGGGCTGCACCGATTAACTGCTCATTCTGGGCCCGATTTAAAGAAGGCCGTTAAAACAGCCGGTAGGGCAAAACTGGATAACGTCCGGTTAGCAAAAAGTGCTAACGAGCTATTCACTTGCCCTACCAGCTGAAAGCACAATAGACGTTACGCGACAGAAAAGGATTTGTGGCCAAATGTCCATTAAGCTCCCGAAATGTTGCTTAATACTGAGAACATCGAAGGAAAAAAAGTGAAGGATTGGTGCCTGACGTACCATCAAGCACCGATCATTAGCTCATCTGTGTTACACTTACTGGTCATCCACTGTAGTCCTATCTTCCTTCATTTATTTCTCTTATCTTCTCACTTCTCTCTTCCTTCTCATCTGGTCCAACTTCCTTCTTGCATCTTCTCTTCAAATGATTGTAAAACAAAGATATGCCATACAAAGAACCCGCACATCTGTGCATAGTTTAAACTATGAATAGATGTGAGAGTCAATATTGTAGAACATGCCCAAAGTCCAAAACATATGTCCCCATTATTATCCTTTAAGTAATGTGTATAGGAAATCGAAAACTGGCGAAACGTGTTAAATAAAAATACTGTCCCTTTTTTATTTCTTCGCTGATGTTTGCGGCAGCACCTCCCCCTTTGTACCCGACGGGCTGATGCCCATTCCACTGTGAGGGGATTTTGAACAGACACTGCCTTTATATATGGGCAGTCTCTGTTCAAAAGGACTCACAGCTATTGGCTGGGATCTGTGCTTACACACCTCCCAGCCAATCAGCTTCGAGAAGGGGGACTGGGAGATCTAACAGAAACAGCAGTATATATATTAGTTTAATAACCAGCACTCACAGAACTTTTTGTAAAAAACAATAAGCTTTTATTTTGATAGGACACCTGTCACTGATGGATGCCCTCACCTTGACCCTTACAAGGGGTACCTGTACAAATGACTCCGTATAACTCATAGAGATGGACTGTTGTCACAGGGGGAGTACACCTGTCACTGATGGGTGGACACCATTGAACAGGATGGGTCCAACTAGGGTTATGGAAATTTAACTAAGAGAGGAACTCTGGATATTCTATCAGGAGGAAGTTTAGGGCCTCATTATTCGCAGTAAGTGTTCTACCCACACAACCAGAAAAAACAAAAATGGCTTGGTCTAACTCAAACCTAAATGTGACTATCATTATGGGCTTGATGATTCTGTGCTAACTTATGTCTGTGTACATACCAATATGGAGACTATGGAGCTTTCTTGATGTCTGGATATCTTAACTTCTGTCTGTATTCATGCTGAGACTATAAAGTTTTTGGGGACTGAATATTGTTACAGTGTCTGGAATTATGGACAATATGGATCTATGAGGAAGATAATCAGCATCATTTGCCCTGATCCAATAGGGCTACATATGACTAAGAAAAGCATTGTATACCCATTATGACAGCTCAGCTGGGGTTGTCTGGTCTGACCTCTGGATTCAGAGGCGAGTTCAGGATATCCGTTAGTCAGTATTTATCTCTGGTGATCTGTTTTGGCATATTGTGTGTCACTCGGGGTACAGACTACATGGGATCATCTCATTTATTTTCATATCGGGAAGATTGTGCTTATTTATTTTTTCATACGTTTCATCTCTTGTACACATTACTTGATGTTATTTGGTTCCTTAAACCCCTTCCTGACAATGGACTTACCAGGTACGTCCCGCAAAAACTGTCGCTTAGTGACAGAGGATGTACCTGGTAAGTCCCGGAAGTAGTACCGGAAGTCCAGGTCTCTGTGCAGCTGCACGCCGTTCAGGGACTCCGGAATCTTTTTTTTTTTTTTTTTGTATGACGGGCGTTAAGGTGACAGCCGCGTGCGGACGAGGCGGTCACTAAGGGGTTAAATGGTACCTTAACTGTACTCACTGGAGTGGGTTGTGCTAGAACATGCTAGCCCACAGCAGTGAATGTCATTTGGGGCCATGAGAAGCTGCATATGTTTTATTCCATTAATTCTCACTATTATCTGTTGTGGAATATATGAGATGCCTTGTCTCTGGGATCTGTGCACTACTGCGGGCTGCTGCACATTGTGAGGGAGTCCGTCTGAGGGCACGGCTATCAGTGAATGTTGGGATTCCCTTAATTAGTATCATCGAAGGTTTCCTCTACTTATAAAAATAATAGAGCTGTATGACTGAATTACGTTACACACAATTGAGATTGGCGGTAATCAGTTAGTGGTGTGGTTTATTATATAGATCAAATATACAGGTCAAACTTTATTTTCATTATAAGAATTTATTTTCTTGGTTTAATATTTTTGTATATGTACATTGTACACCTTCTAGTGTCCTCAGTGGAACAAGGGTGATTTTAATTTATTGCAAGAAAGAAAGCTCACAGCACCAACTCACCATAACATACCCATATCCTATATAACAATTCGCTAGGATGTTTGTCAGAAGCCATCATGTGCAGTAGAGACTGTCTGAATATGCCGCAGCTGATATGGAGCAGGGAGCTCCAAATTCGGACCAGAGTCCTCTCTGCGCACCTTCCCGAGACCGTTTGGTGAGCAGAGAGGTTCCAGTCACCAGCCAAAGCTTTTGGGTGGCACTGTGGCCCATGTACATGGGCCTTTAAACTAGTAGTAATAAAATTTTAATGTGAATATAAAGAGTGAGTACATAGCAGCAGAGAATGAGAGGGATCGCCAGTCCCCCAAACCTCAGACACAAACCCAAAGAGAAAACAGAAAGACAAACAAGGTTTGTCTTGTTGTCGGTCTGATTTTAATTTATTATTGTTATTTTATAATTTCACAGGGTTTGTTGGGGTCAACACACACCAGGGGGTATAAATGGAGGCTGTGTTCACGTGGTGTTTGTCTTGATAAAGATCCCAGACGGGGATTGAAACATTGATCAAAATAAAAGCTTTATTGTTTTTCACAAAAAGTCCTGTGAGTGCTGATTATTCAACTATTTGCCATCTCATCTACCTTGGCACACACGTTCATTCACATTTGATCTCTTTCATAGTCCACTTTTATCTGTTTCACTTTAGAATATGAAATAAACTAGCATCATTTATGTGTAATTCAGATTTTCAAAGTCCAGTGTTTGCTGTGCAGAGATTTGACCTAGATGCAGACTTCAGAGATCACAATATACAAGAAACTGCAGATATAATTCTAAAAATGCTTTGAGAGATATACCGAACTTCCACATGAAGGACCCTTACCCAAGTAAATTAATTTAAAAACACTTAGTCCTATTATGTTTCTCCTTTAATGCATAACCATCCAGGTTCCCTACCATGGTTCATGTGATAGAAAAGCGACAAAATATCTTTGAGACTGCTATATAGAGAATCGGAGTTGTTCCAGTGGACCGTGTGAAGGTACCTAGTGCATATCCAGTTAGCTGGTGAGTATATATATATATATATATATATATATATATATATATATATATATATATATATTTTTTTTTTTTTTTTTTATTTATTTATTTTTTTTTTTGTTCCCCAAAATCTTTATTGAAAAAGTTCAATGACAATGCAAATAAAGACAAGTAAAACAAGAAATTTAAGAGAATATATATTTTATTATTACGACTAGTTGAACAGCCCGTTACACAGTGCCACTGCCACCAGGTTGTGGAGCAGTCACGCGCAGTAGAGACTGCCCGCGTCACGGCTGATACAGAGCTGGACGCTCCTTCAGAGCGCCCAGCTCTGTATCAGCCGCGGCGCAGGCAGTTTCTACTGCGCATGACTGCAGCATGCACAGCAGTGTCTACTGCTCATGTTGCAGCGTTACACACGATTTAGCGAATTATTATATGGGATGAACTGTTGTCTTGTGTGCCATTAACAGAAAGATACAATTATGTGCCCGGCCTGAATATCTCCTGTAAATTTAAATTCTGGCATGTTATCCATGTGATAGAAAAGCCATAAACATGCCTAACAGTGAGCCCTGACAGGTTTAACTTTAGCAACAGAGAAACAAATGGTGTGCGCACAACACTGCTTATAGGACAACTCCAGGAGGAGATGCACTAAGGTTCCATAAGGTCCAGGATGGTGACACTGTGGCATATCTGCACAGATTTCATCTTGTCAAATGCACCAATATGTTGTTGCCATCATATTCCAGTGAATACACAGCAAATATGTCACATAGCCATGCTTTTGCCTAGTTTATGATGCTGCTGTGTCTACTTCAATATTGTCTGATTTGCATATTGTGGCACTCAAAGGGTTATTACATACACAATCCCCTACTCCACTTAAAGGGATAGTAATATTTCACTTTAAACGCAGCTCTGATCGTTCAGCATAACAAACAGTACTGCTGCCTGATGCTCTTACCCTTCAAAACGGTTTAGTTAAGATTTAATTATATGCTGAAAATGATCCCTCCCACACCTTTTGCCAATGTAAGCATTTCTGTCTGAGATCCGACAGCGGATAACAACTAGGGACAATCTTGATTTAGTTTTTAGGAAAAACCTTCGACAAGGAGGGCAGGTTTTTCCTTATACTAAATGGGGGAAGATTGTCCCTCGTTGTGATCTGTCCAGGCAATCGATCAGACTTCAGATCTGAGGGGAGGAGGCATCAGAAAGGGAAAATGCTTGCATCGGCAAAAGGGGTGGGAAGGGATCAACTAAACAGTTTTGAAGTATAAGAGCATCAAGAAGCAGTACTATTAATTATGTTGAACAACATGAGCTGTGTTTAATATCAAATATTACTATCCCTTTAACAGTGGATTCATAATACACACAGAATTGGCAGAGCTGATTGTGAATGTTTTAAGGGAGAGCTGCTGCTGTTCTTTGTGCTGAAGTGAACACCACTGTCACTTGCCCCCCCCACACACACACATCGCCAGCATTACACCAACCTCATATTAGGGGGAACCCCCCCCCCCAAAAAAAACCCTTTATCGTCTAGAATTAAAATACATAAATGGAGGACACATCTAGCAGGACTTCTAACATTGGCACCAGGGACCAATACTCCGAATAGATTTTTGGCCCAGTAAAGTACTAATCAAACAGAACACTTACATCTCAGGTTCTCAGTACAAGTAGAGTGTGTAAGAAGGCATTAAATGTATTAAATGTAAAAAGGACTTGATAACTAACACTGCAAGAATAAGGACGCAATGCAAGAAACGTGCAATCGCCATTTTAAAAAAGCCATACATTTGTGTGCTATTTGCGATTCCTCATGTTTCGATGCAAGAAACGTATTAATGCCTTGATTCTGTATAGCACCATGCTCCTAAATTAATGGAAAAGTTAGCGAATGCACCTAAATCAATGGCAAAGTTAGACAAACGTATGAAAATGTGTGCTTTGCTGAATTAGGCGAAATTTCTAATCCTCTCATAAAACAGCAGACATTTTAGCCACACCCACTTTTTGAAAAGCATTTGCTAAAAAGTGAGCAAACGTTCGCCAATTGAGAAAAAACAGAATTCGGTAACATTTTGGTGTTAATCATTTTGCCATGACTACTACACTGTAAATAGCAATTGAACGTTTCTTGCATTCCACCCTAAATCCCTACCAGTACAAGGACATTAATAGGTATTAACCCCTTAAGGACAATTGCCGTGCCAGGACCATCACGGAGGTCCGGCACTTAAGGACCAATGATGGTCCTGGCACGGCATGGAGTTCAGGGCTTCCGGCGCGGCTGCACGCCACTCCGGAAGCCCTGAACTGGAAGCAATAATAAAAAAAATGCCCTGTGGTCCGCAAGTGCCGGCCACGCCTGCGCACACCAGTTCTTAAGGGGTTAAAGGTTATTGTAACTAAAAGTTCTAATTAACGGAATACATAAAGTTCAGTCGATCAAATAAATAAATATAACTGCATACCTGGAAACATTTCAAATGACCAAAGAAAGACACTTTAGTTTTAGGGGGTCCTGCCAAAGGCATGGCTGGTGGGTGGGGTATTATCAAGAATGTTTAGGGTATTTTACGACCTGTTGACACCTCTTTGTGTAACTGAATGACAGAGCAAAATCAAAGTAAATATTTACAAAGACTACTTTATAGAAACTTACGCTGAAGTTTACACAAACATCAATGTGAGTTTTATTGTTGTGGAGCTTTGTGATACACATATATACACCACACAGTCTAATCTCCTTAAAAAAGGGACACTGGGGTGGAAAAGAAGGATTTGGGTCTCAAAGATGGACTGTCCCTCCTAAAGAGGGACGCGTGGGAGGTATGTATTTCGGAATAGCATGTATTCCCAATCACACCACTCCCACACAATCTAGCCCATCAATACCACTGAAAACTTATAGCAATGTAAAATATACAGACGAGCATAGGATGGAACATCATGAGAAATCACATATCTATGACTATGAACATAACTGTAGGACAGTGGTTCTCAACTCTTGTCCTCAGGACCCACTAACAGGCCAGGATGTGAGGATTTCCTTGTTAGAGCACAGGTGAGTTAATCAATGTGAATGGGCCTCTGATCACATTATTTCCTTGTTAGAGCACAGGTGAGTTAATCAATGTGAATGAGCCTCTGATCACATGATTTCCTTGTTAGAGCACAGGTGAGTTAATCAATGTGAATGAGCCTCTGATCACATGATTTCCTTGTTAGAGCACAGGTGAGTTAATCAATGTGAATGAGCCTCTGATCACATGATTTCCTTGTTAGAGCACAGGTGAGTTAATCAATGTGAATGAGCCTCTGATCACCACACCTGTGCTCTAGAAGAGAAACCCCTAAGCCCTGGCCTGTTAGTGGGTCCTGAGGACAAGAGTTGAGAACCACTTATGTAGGAGATGGTAGTTTACATGCAGGAAGCTGGGAACATGTCTGGGGATATTCTTTAAAGCGGAACTACCACCCCTGATAAAATGTGGCCCAAATAAATACCCATCTGGCAACTAGCTGCCCAGTAGTGCTAGTTGCCAGAATTATTACATGGTTATTGAGAATTATACACTGTTCCCGGGCTGACAGGCTATATGTCCTTGGTTGTGCACTCACTCAGATGTACATGCCTGGGTGCATATCCAAATAACCATTGTAAATCCAAATGTAGCAAAATGAGGAAAGCACTCACAGGTCTTGTAGATTTAAAGATAAAGACTGTTGTTTATTCCATCAACGTTTCTGCCCTATTTGCATCTTGATAAAGGCCCAGAATAGGGCCGAAACGTTGATGGAATAAACGACAGTCTTTATCTTTAAATCTACAAGACCTGTGAGTGCTTTCCTCATTTTGCTACATACATATAATTAGACGCTCAAGGTCTTCAAAGTAGAATAAAATCTACTTTTATTGTTCAACATTTCGGATGCCAGACAGCAACCTTCATCAGGATTATACACGGTGCCAAAGTGAACCCCTCCCCCCCTTACAGTGCGTGCCAAAAAAGGAAGTGTTTGAAAAACAGTGATATCGTATCAAGTGAATAATTAGTTTCTAAATATTAATTTGAACCACATGTTAATCCCCAGTGTTGAGGTCCAAAATTAATTATCAGTTCAATGATCAAATCATAAGGATGGTCAATAGGCAGCGAAAACCTCAAATGTATTAACACAATGATATATTATATGCTTTAGAGAGTACTGATCTGGATAATTTGTATGGAGGAGTGCAGGCTTGTTTTTCATTTTAAAATTTGAAGAAGACCTGATCAGGCTTATGTTACTTCACACAGGAACACTGCATGCGCCTTCAAATCAGCACCCAGGCAAGAATCTACCTAAGATGTGAGAGCTTCCTTTTTGGCATTATATATATATATATATATATATATATATAGTGGGTGGTAGATACGTTAAACAAAATTTGACATACCAGTCAAGCCATAAGACTTGCTTTTCCCACAGAAATCACACTTTTGCAGTGTTGTTACTACTGCAAGGGATTCTGGGTAGGCATATGCAAATAAGTTTAACAAGGAATCACCTTTTTGCCTCAAATTCCCCTGTATACATGGATTCCTCAGAGTATGTGTATGCAGAGTATGTGTATGCTGAGTAACAGCTTTAGGACACAACTCAGGGAGAGATGCAAAGCCAGTGAACCACTCATGGACAGCTGTTTCGTTGTCAATGCAACTCTTCAGCATGAGGTTGGTTTTACTGGCTTGCTATTGAGGCTTGGTGCACATGTGGAGCACAAACTGAAAAGGTTATGGTGGGGAAAAAAGTGAATGAAAACCCCTTCCACCTGAATTTGGTGGGTGGTAGATACAATGTTAAACAAAATTTGACATACCAGTCAAGCCATAAGACTTGCTTTTCCCACAGAAATCACACTTTTGCAGTGTTGTTACTGCTGTCCATGAGTGGTTCACTGGCTTTGCATCTCTCCCTGATTTGTGTCCTAAAGCTGTTACTCAGCATACACATACTCTGAGGAATCCATGTATAAAGTGTAATTTGAGGTAAAAAGGTGATTCCTTGTTAAACTTATTTGCATATGCCTACCCAGAATTCCCTTGCAGTAGTAACAACACTGCAAATGTGAGATTTCTGTGGGAAAAGCAAGTCTTATGGCTTGACTGGTATGTCAAATTTTGTTTAACATTGTATCTACCACCCACCAAATTCAGGTGGAAGGGGTTTTCATTCACTTTTTTCCCCACCATAACCTTTTCAGTTTGTGCTTTTATATTATATATATATATATATATATATATATATAATATATATTTATATAAAAAAAAAACATAAAATTCTAGCCTGCGAAGCTCCCTGTGTGTAACCACAAATGCACAGTAGATACTGCCTTAACAATGCAGTCATGCGCAGTAGAGATTGGCTGAACGAGCTGTTCCGGAGCAGGGCACTCTGAACAGCTAATGGCATGTCGCTGGTCCCGGCTCTGGGGCCGCTGGGTGGCACTTTAGCCCTTGTACGTGGGCTTTCATACTAGTATATATCTATTTTATTATTTGCTAAGTATGTTTGTCAGAAGCCATCATGCGCAGTAGAGACGGCTGTGCGCGCTGCAGTTATGCGCAGTACAGACTGCCCGCACCACGGCTGATACGGAGCGGGGTGCTCCGAATTCAGACCAGAGTCTGACTACGGTCTGAATTCGGAGTGCCGTGCTCCATATCTGCAGCAGTGCGTTCAGGCAGTCAGTACTGCGCATGACTGCAGCGCCGCCGTGTTGGCCCATGTACACGGGCTTCAAAACTAGTATATAATAAAGTATCAATTCATCGTAAAATAGGCATAAAACAACTAGATGATAGATTGTTAAAAAATTATGGCTGTAAATAAAAATTAATATAGAGGACTTAAAGGAAATTATATACAGAATTTGGTTAAAAAAAAAATCACAAAGATAGTTCACAATTATAAATATTTAATAGTAATAATAATAAAACTACCACGGTAAAATCATTCACATGATATACACTAAACACCAAAAACTAACCCTGTTTCAAAAATCACAATCTAAAACTACACAAATGTACCACATCCTAAGAGGTATAATGAAATGTATGTATCTGCCTTTCTAGGTAAACAGTGTATAAAGTAGGTAAATATTTTCATATGCATTATAAGTGATTCAGTCATAACACATTAAATCCAGGTTGATATTAATACTGCAGGACTCAACGTGTTCAGCTTAAAGGGATAGTAATACTTTGTTTTATCTTTATTTTGTAGGCATTAAAAAAAACATGAAGAACGATATAAGTTTTATCTCTCAAACCTTCATGGTTTATGAGATATTCACAAGCAAAGTTTCCCCTCCTGCCCCTTTTACCTAGTGTAAGCCATCTCTTCTCAGATGTGGAATCCAGTCCATAGACCAGACAGATAACAGCAGGGGACAATCTTCTTCCTGTGAGAACAATGAAAGCCCTGCCCCCCCTTGACAAGTTTTTCAGGTTTTCCCTTATCTTAATTGAAGATTGTCCCTCTCTGCAGTCTACCTGGGCACCTCCCTTCTGATCTGGCTGAGCAGTGTTACATCAGTAAAAGGGACGGGAGGGGGAGACTTTGTCATTGAATTACTCTTGAACTACAACTCTGACAGAGCTGAAACAACACTCTCCAAAGTCCAAATACTATGATGATTCATTAGAGCTGCTTTTATTATGAAATATTACTATCCCTTTAAAGATCTGAAAGCTCTCAGTCTTATCCCTCCCTTTTGTTTGCTTTTTTTGCTGTGAAACATGTAATTCCTCTTACTATTAAAGCTTTTATCCCTTTCTGTTGAAATAATGGAAAATTGAAACTATTCCTATTAACTATATGGGAAGTTGCCTTCAGGGATCTGGTTGTCAATACCACATATTTTACAACAGAACTACATTCTAACAAATCAATTATATGGTACAATTAATAAAATGTTTGATAGGAAAGACTTCCCCCTGTGCTCTATAATGAAAGTTTTTTTTATCCCATGTTGGAATGTTTTCCTAATGCTACCAACTGCTATGTTACAAATGGTACTTAAAGGGATAGTAATACTTGCAAATTACTAATCCCCATATTGTAGCTTTGTTAAAAAGAAACTTATTGCCCCCAGTGTCATCTCTCTAACCCTTATGGTTTGAGAGATGATAGCGCTTCTTTGTTATATACATACTTATAGAATATATAGTTTATATTCACACAAACACACACACATATTTATATTATATATAATATAAAATATGCACAAATGTCCCTTTGTTGCCAAGGTTACATTGTCTCTCTCTCTCTTGCTTGCTTTTAATCTCTCTCTCTTTTTCACTCCCAGTCTGTCTATGACTATGAGGTTGACCTACTATGTACTATAGGTCCCATTTTAATTAAAAATTCTCAGTACACATTAAAGCCTCAAGTCACTTCACCAACCAGCTTTAGTCTTCCAAGGGGGCTTAAGGTGTGTCACCCCTAAATATTTTTTGAATTAACTAGTATGAGGTGGTGTATTATAAAATACAGTTGACAAACATTGTTTTCAAAGCAGAATAGGTTTAACCCCTTAGAGTCCGGTGACGTACCCGGACCGTCACGCTGGTCCGGCACTTAAGGACCAGTGACGGTCCTGGTACGTCACGTACTATTACTCACCGCGCTCCTGCAGGAGCGCGGTGAGTAATACCGGGGACTGAATTTGATCGCTCCAAGACCGGAGCAATCTATTTCAGTCCCTCAGTTCGGCGTGCCGCACCACGTGATCAGTCACGTGGGGCAGCACGCCGAAACTCTCTATCTGGTCCTTAAAGGACCACTCACCCCGCGACCGCTGGTCGTTAAGGGGTTAAAGGGATAGTAATACTTAAAATGTAAAAAAAAATAATAATATGTTGTAGGGCTTATCCCCCTGAGGAAAACAAGGGTACTCCAAATGCTGAAAGGTGCTTTATTCAAAAGTTATTACAGCATAAAGTTGAATTTTTTAGGTGCAATATCACAGTGGCCTGAAATCGTACAGTGGCGCTGTTGCTACACCATCCTATGGAGATTTATGGTCCCGGGACCAGAGCTGTCCATAAGATGGTGTAGCAACAGCACCACTGTACAATTTCAGGCCACTGTGATATTGCACCTAAAAAATTCAACTTTGAGCTGTAATAACTTTTGAATAAAACACCTTTCAGCATTTGGAGTACCCTTGTTTTAAATGCTCTGTTTACATAATTGAAAATTGTTTTATTTCTCCTCTATGGTACAGCTGATTACTTGCAGGACCGTCTGACTTTTTTAGTAATACACATATTGCAACTCGTAATGTGGAAAATGGCACCAGACCAACTGAGCATTATTAAAGGCATAGTAATACTTAAAATGTTAAAATGAAAAATAAATATCATAGTGTTGACTTTAACCATATAATACCCAAACTTTATAACACTACTTGACTGAGGGCCATGCCACCATCCCACCCTGAACTATTTGAATGTGGCAAGTGTTAGCCCAACAGCCATACCCACGTTTCTTAAGACCAAGCCTAAGAGCTATGATCCTGTACCATCACTGAGAAGACACATGCTTCGCCCAGCAAGCACCCTGCCATTCTGTGACAACATACAACCACCAGGCCTGCACAGTACAGACCTCAGATGTTCCCGAAAACCCACCACCGCTTCGGACCCTGTACCTATGTGCATGTAGCATACACACAGAGGTGCGTACCCAGCACATGTCCAACACAGGTGCAGGTGGGCAGGCAGCTCCTCACTGTGCGCCCGTCTCCACTCACAATGGCTGCAGGACACAACTTCCCAGCAGCCATCACTTCCTGTGCCTCCCCCAAAACCACCACATCAAAAAACTGCCCCATTTCTTGAACTACCGCTTTCTTCCCTCCTAGCTCCGTCACGCCCCCCCCCCCACTCCTGAGCTGCTCCAGGGGTCCCATTACAGCTCAAACTTGCATTTATTAGGTACAGTATCACATTGGCCTGAAATTGTACAGTGGCGCTGTTGCTACACCATCCTAAGGAGATTTATAGTCAGTTGACCAGAGCTGTCCATAGCATGGTGTAACAACAGCGCCACTGTGATGCTACACCTAAATTATTCAAGTTTAAGCTGCAAAAACTTTTGAATAAAACATATTTCAGGACTGGGAGTTCCCTTGTTTTACTCGGGGGATAAACCCTACAATATTTTTTTTTTACATTTTAAGTATTGCTATCCCATTAAGTTTGTGGGTGAGGTACGATTAAACATTTGAGTGCAGGGATGTGCATAACTCACTGGAAATCAAAGAGTTCAGTAGACCTCCAGAACTTGAACGTTAACCCTAACCTTTTAGGTTACACTTTAGCACATGCCAAGCTGCCCATTTTAACTTACCCAAATGTCCCTCGTTCCTACTCCATTCTCAAGGGGGAACATGGAGAAGGAGTGTCATAAGGCTGTCCTACCTACTGGCTATATATTATTGGCTAATGGCCACATGGATCTGCCAGTCACTGGACAATATGAACGGCATCACAAACTCCAGAACCTCTCGTGTGTCCAGTCTGTGTGGCTGCCCATAGATTGATATGCAGATCAACGTTCTGTAACTTGGACATACGGCATTCTGGGTCATTCTGCAAGATGAAAATCACTTGTGTGACCAGCACCACAGTGGGCAAGCATTTAATCTCAAACCAAAACATCCAATCCAAACTCTGACATTAACTGCCTGGACACCCATTGTTAACTCATAAAGAACCAGATGGGTGAGCAAAGCATTTCAGTGCAACGATTTGCACACCCCACTGGCCCTTAAAGGGTTAGTGCTTTGAATGCTTTGTGAGCTGACTGTGGTGCAGGGTGACGTCCTTTCAGGAGTCCGTTCTGACTATAACCTGCTGTGCCTGATCTGGTCAGTATAATACTGATATCTGCATGCCAACATCTACATACACAGGAACTCTCAACATGTGCCCCAGAGATACCATTTTTAAAGTTATTTTCATGGCCTCGAGGAACAGAGGTGGATTCTCATCTTTCTTCTTCCCAATTAAGCCACACCCATCATTTGGACACTCATGCTTAGTCTTCAAACTCGGGAGGCCTGTGACACGACTGCTCCCAGGTATACACGTCTGATCAGAGACACAGAAAGTTACAATCATGGCTGACTCGTGAATTAAAGTGAAAGGCAGCCTGCACCTCTCCACTGCACGTAGACAGGACCTCTCTTGGATCAAGGTGTTAAATAACTGGTACCATATTCAATAGTCTAACAAGGTGGATGTGTGTCATAGGGGACAAATAAAAATTATCCAGAACGCACAATGGTTTGGAGACCTCTAGCAACGAAGGGGTTAAAAATTGCTGCTTAAAATTGATGGGAATTGTATTTCCTCACCTATGATGCAGTTTGTTTGCTCCAGAAATGCGCCTATTTAGCTTCCTGCCTAAGACTCCTAGTTCATTGGGGTCTTTAATTATGTCTGGGCATGAAGGAGTCTGCAATTTGTGCCTTCTCTTCTGTCCACACATCTATTGAGATATGTGATTCTGTGATTAACTACTCTCTGGGGCAGCCCTACGCTCCTAGTGAAATCTGTGCAGCTATTTAATTTCTCACTGCACTTTAGTTTCATTAATAAAGTGGATCTGGCATTTTTTATTAACAAATGTGATTTTGAAACCACTTTTACATACCTCCCAACATTTCAAATCGCCAAAGAGGGACACTTTAGTTTTAGGGGTTCTGACTGGTGGGCAGGGCATTACCAAGACTTTTTAGGTTATTTCTTGGTCTACTAACACTGAATAAATGATGTAGATCAGGACCAAAGTATTTTATTTACACAAACTAATTTATAAACACAAATACTGAAGTTTACACAAACAATAATGTGAGTTTTATTGCTGTGGAGCACTGTGATACACTAATATACACACCACACAGTCTGATCTTATATAAAGAGGGACAGAGAGATTTGGGTCTGAAAGAGGCACTGTCCCTCCTAAAGAGGGGCACTTGGGAGGTATGAACCCCTAATACCAGTGGCGTAACTATAGGGGTCGCAATCTTCCTCTGGCGCTCTAGTAATACAGAGTGCTGGGGGATGACATCATCTCCCAGCGCTCTGCATTACTGAAGAGGACCGTGCAGGAGCTCAACCCGCTTCGTGGTCTCTCCTGCCACTCCACTGGACCACCACGGAGGTAGAAGATGGAGGCATTGTGCAGATTGAGGGACATTGTGGAGATTGGGGGGCAATGTGGTCAAGGGGGGCCAATCGGGGGGGGCCCATGGCACTTCTTGCACCAGGGCCCAGAGGCTTCTAGTTATGCCTCTGCCTAATACTCCTAAAGAGGGGCACCTGGGAGATATGAACCCCTAATACTCCTAAAGAGGGGCACCTGGAAGGTATGAACCCCTAATACTCCTACAGAGGTGCACCTGGGAGGTATGAACCCCTAATATTCCTAAAGAGGGGCACCTGGGAGGTATGAACCCCTAATACTCCTAAAGAGGGGCACCTGGGAGGTATGAACCCCTAATACTCCTAAAGAGGGGCACCTGGGAGGTATGAACCCCTAATATTCCTAAAGAGGGGCACCTGGGAGGTATGAACCCCTAATATTCCTAAAGAGGGGCACCTGGGAGGTATGAACCCCTAATACTCCTAAAGAGGGGCACCTGGGAGGTATGAACCCCTAATATTCCTAAAGAGGGGCACCTGGGAGGTATGAACCCCTAATACTCCTAAAGAGGGGCACCTGGGAGGTATGAACCCCTAATACTCCTAAAGAGGGGCACCTGGGAGGTATGAACCCCTAATATTCCTAAAGAGGGGCACCTGGGAGGTATGAACCCCTAATACTCCTAAAGAGGGGCACCTGGGAGGTATGAACCCCTAATACTCCTAAAGAGGGGCACCTGGGAGGTATGAACCCCTAATACTCCTAAAGAGGGGCACCTGGGAGGTATGAACCCCTAATATTCCTAAAGAGGGGCACCTGGGGGGTATGAACCCCTAATACTCCTAAAGAGGGGCACCTGGGAGGTATGAACCCCTAATACTCCTAAAGAGGGGCACCTGGGAGGTATGAACCCCTAATATTCCTAAAGAGGGGCACCTGGGAGGTATGAACCCCTAATACTCCTAAAGAGGGGCACCTGGGAGGTATGAACCCCTAATATTCCTAAAGAGGGGCACCTGGGAGGTATGAACCCCTAATACTCCTAAAGAGGGGCACCTGGGAGCTATGAACCCCTAATACTCCTAAAGAGGGGCACCTGGGAGCTATGAACCCCTAATACTCCTAAAGAGGGGCACCTGGGAGCTATGAACCCCTAATACTCCTAAAGAGGGGCACCTGGGAGCTATGAACCCCTAATACTCCTAAAGAGGGGCACCTGGGAGCTATGAACCCCTAATACTCCTAAAGAGGGGCACCTGGGAGGTATGAACCCCTAATACTCCTAAAGAGGGGCACCTGGGAGCTATGAACCCCTAATACTCCTAAAGAGGGGCACCTGGGAGGTATGAACCCCTAATACTCCTAAAGAGGGGCACCTGGGAGCTATGAACCCCTAATACTCCTAAAGAGGGGCACCTGGGAGCTATGAACCCCTAATACTCCTAAAGAGGGGCACCTGGGAGGTATGAACCCCTAATACTCCTAAAGAGGGGCACCTGGGAGGTATGAACCCCTAATACTCCTAAAGAGGGGCACCTGGGAGCTATGAACCCCTAATACTCCTAAAGAGGGGCACCTGGGAGCTATGAACCCCTAATACTCCTAAAGAGGGGCACCTGGGAGGTATGAACCCCTAATATTCCTAAAGAGGGGCACCTGGGAGGTATGAACTCCTAATATTCCTAAAGAGGGGCACCTGGGAGGTATGAACCCCTAATACTCCTAAAGAGGGGCACCTGGGAGGTATGAACCCCTAATACTCCTAAAGAGGGGCAACTGGGAGGTATGCTTATATTTATGTTAGACATTCTGGGCCTAATTTTGCCAAACTGAGGAGCTTCAATTCTGGGGCAAACCAACTGCACCTTAGGGGACGAATGGAAATTCCCCAAATCCACATTGATTTAAATGTAGCTTTTTAACCCTTTGGATGCTTTTGAAGCAATGCATTGGAGGCCTTTAGCATTCAAGGGGTTAACAACCCCATTGAAACAAAGAGGACTGTTTATTTGTCCCTATTGTATGGATGGTTTGCTTCAGAATTGCACTTCCTTAACTTGCTGAATTAGGCCCCTTGTATTTACAAAACACTGGTTTGTTGATATTTAGCTATATTTGTGTGTCACTTTATGCACATCCTACAGTACTAGCTGTCATTCCTGCCAGATGTTAACATTCTGCACTGCTCCCCATCCCAACTGCCATTCTCTGCATGCCATAGACTAATATTACATACTGAACAACATCACAGCTGCCACTCTCCGCTAGCCATCGATAGCTCATTTTCATAAACTAACAAATTAATAAAGCTACATGTCTTTTAAACAATTGTTTGATTTTAAAAAAATGGCTAACAAATATAGGGAATTTAGAAAGATTTCAAAATCACGTATTTGTTACAACAGGACCATCCCACTTTACCATAGGAGCAGATATGCTAAGAAACTGGAGACGTTCTATGGCAAACAAACTGCATCATAGGAGATATACAGAATTCCCACTGATTTAAATGAGTTTATAACCCACTGAATCCTAGAAAGATGGGTTTAGAGGCTGTTAAAAATTACCTTGATCAGGATGGTGAATTAACTGTGGATTACAGAGAATTTATTATGAGACTCCAAAGATTCTCTTTAACTCACAATTATTTTGTATTCCATGATAAATTCTACTTGCAGACCCGGAGTACAGCGATGGGGGAAGCCTGTGCCCCCACATCTTCCCTGTACTGTGGGTGTTGAGAGCAAGTAGTGGTATTTGATGACTCCCTTAACTTATACACACACAACAATAATCAATACGATCTTAGAATGACATGTGAGCCCAATAAGTCTCTGGTATCAGGTCAGTACCAGTTGGAGAATTCCTAAGAGTTATAAGAAATTGTTCTGACAATCAGGTGTTTGAGACAAGAGCTGATTAATTATTGAAAAGATTCTTTGCTAGAGGTTATAGTAAGAATCTAGTGAAAAAAGCATGTAACAGTGCTAGACTGATTCAAGATTCCAGCAAACAAGGTGATACTACTATCAATCATTAATGGAACCAGACTGTTAAAATCTTGAATAATCATCTTCTTCTGTTAGTACCAGACAATGATCTATGTGAAGAATTTGGGGAGAGAATCTTAACTTGTTGTCAGTGGTCCCCTAACCTGTAGTACAGACTAGTGCATAGTCACTTAGTCACACAAAGAAAGAAGAAACGTCCATTCAATGGTATTTATGGATGTGGCTATTGTTCGGTATGCCCATATGAGAGAAATTTGAGGTCATTTGTGGACAGATTTGGTTCACAACATAATTTACATCACTTTTTTTTTTTAATTGTAATAGCAAAAGAGTCAATTGAAACTGTCTGTGCACAGAGTATATCTGCAAGGGTGGCTACTTATGATCTATGCTGCCATTTTTATTGGTCTGTGAGTACAGCACTGAGTGAGCATATTGGTAAGTGACTAGCATTTAAAGGGATAGTAATGTTTCATAATAAAAGCAGCTCTAATTAATCATCATAGTATTTGGACTTTGGAGAGTGTTATTTCAATTCTGTCAGAGTTGTAGTTCAAGAGTAATTCAATGACAAAGTACCCCCCTCCCGCCCCTTTTACTGATGTAACACTGCTCAGCCACAGCAGAAGGGAGGTGCCCAGGTAGATTGCAGAGAGGGACAATCTTCAATTAAAGATTAAAAACTGAAAAGCCTGTCAAGAGGGGCAGGGATTTCATTGTTCTCTAAGGAAGAAGATTGTCCCTATATTCAAACCAAAAGGATCCACCTCTGCCCCTTTCCCTGTGTCACTCAGCCTCTCAGTCTGGTCCGGATGGAGTGCGGCATCACTAAGCAAAAGGAAAATACTGTTCTCCTTGGATCTAGACATTGCGAGGAACATTGTGGGGAGGAGTGTCTCCGCTGTACCAGGGCTAGTAACGTAGGGCGATGAATCTACATTATTTATGTCATAGGGACAACTTTTTTATACATTTACAGCAATATTTAACCCTTGGAGTGCCAGAGAGGTAACTAATGCATTGCACCACAATGCATTGGATGCCTTTCCAGAACTCAAAGGGTTAACTCTGACATGACACACCATTGTATACTGAAGGGCACTCTGTGGCTTAACATGGTGGTATAAGTCTCTCACATAATCTTCTATCTTTCCACTAATACACGCCAAACACACAGAGAGACATAATACTGCAATTCTGTCCCAAACTAAAGGAAATAACAAATACCACCGATTTCACGGTTTCAGAACCACAGTGGGGATGGCAACACATTGTGAAGCTATGTTTTCTGGTCCTTAGAGGGCTACATTTTGCTTCTAACTCTCTGAATACTGCAGATATTCACTTCAATACAACATTGTTACCTACACAGCACTGTAAAGTTCCTACACAAATCCCAGGGTGGCCACAGCCAGAGCCGGATCACAGGCAAGGCGCACAAGGCGCCTGCCTAGGGCCCGGTCAAATGAGGGGGGCCCAGAAAGCCTCATTCAACTTGAATGAGGCTTTCCGGGCCCCCCTCATTTGGCCGGGCGATTCAACCCCCTCGCCTGCAGCTTACCTAATCTTCCACTCGGCACACCGCTCTAGTAATACAGAGCGCTGGGAGATGACATCATCTACCAGCCTCTGCATTACTAGAGCGGCGTGCGGGAGCTACAGTCTAAGATCTGTGCCGAAGACAGCACAGATCTGTCAAGTAACACCACTAGACCACCAGGGGAAATGTGAAGATGGGTGCATTGTGGAAGGGAAAATGTAGAGATGAAGGTGCAATGTGGAGGTGAAGTGGAGATGGGGGCATTGTGGAAGGGGCAGTGTGGAGATGAAGGGGGCATTGTGGAGATGGAAGGGGGCATTGTGGAGATGAAGGGGCCATTGTGGAGATGAAGGGGGCATTGTGGAAGGGGCAGTGTGGAGATGGGGACATTGTGGAAGGGGCAGTGTGGAGATGAAGGGGGCATTGTGGAAGGGGAAATGTGGAGATGAAGGGGCGATGTGGAGATGAAGGGGGCATTGTGGAAGGGGAAATGTGGAGATGAAGGGGCGATGTGGAGATGAAGGGGGCATTGTGGAAGGGGAAATGTGGAGATGAAGGTGCAATGTGGAGATGGGGGCATTGTGGAAGGGGCAGTGTGGAGATGAAGGGGGCATTGTGGAGATGGAAGGGGGCATTGTGGAGATGAAGGGGGCATTGTGGAGATGGAAGGATTGTGGAGATGGAAGGATTGTGGAGATGGAAGGGGGCATTGTGGAGATGAAGGGGGCATTGTGGAGATGGAAGGGGGCATTATGGAGATGAAGGGGGCATTGTGGAAGGGGCAGTGTGGAGATGAAGGGGGCATTGTGGAAGGGGCAGTGTGGAGATGAAGGGGGCATTGTGGAAGGGGCAGTGTGGAGATGAAGGGGCGATGTGGAGATGAAGGGGGCATTGTGGAAGGGGAAATGTGGAGATGAAGGGGCGATGTGGAGATGAAGGGGGCATTGTGGAAGGGGAAATGTGGAGATGAAGGGGCGATGTGGAGATGAAGGGGGCATTGTGGAAGGGGAAATGTGAAGATGTAGGTGCAATGTGGAGATGGGGGCATTGTGGAGATGAAGAGGGCATTGTGGAAGGGGCAATGGGATGAAGGGGGACATTATGGAGATGAAGGGGCATTGCTAGTTATATATTTTGTAGGATTTATCCTCCTGAATTTAAAAAAAAAAAAAAAATTGAAAAGTACTCACAAGATGAAGGGGGCATTGTGGAAGGGGAAATGTGGAGATGAAGGGGCGATGTGGAGATGAAGGGGGCATTGTGGAAGGGGAAATGTGGAGATGAAGGTGCAATGTGGAGATGGGGGCATTGTGGAAGGGGCAGTGTGGAGATGAAGGGGGCATTGTGGAGATGGAAGGGGGCATTGTGGAGATGAAGGGGGCATTGTGGAGATGGAAGGGGGCATTATGGAGATGAAGGGGGCATTGTGGAAGGGGCAGTGTGGAGATGAAGGGGGCATTGTGGAAGGGGCAGTGTGGAGATGAAGGGGGCATTGTGGAAGGGGCAGTGTGGAGATGAAGGGGCGATGTGGAGATGAAGGGGGCATTGTGGAAGGGGAAATGTGGAGATGAAGGGGCGATGTGGAGATGAAGGGGGCATTGTGGAAGGGGAAATGTGGAGATGAAGGGGCGATGTGGAGATGAAGGGGGCATTGTGGAAGGGGAAATGTGGAGATGAAGGGGCGATGTGGAGATGAAGGGGGCATTGTGGAAGGGGAAATGTGAAGATGTAGGTGCAATGTGGAGATGGGGGCATTGTGGAGATGAAGAGGGCATTGTGGAAGGGGCAATGGGATGAAGGGGGACATTATGGAGATGAAGGGGCATTGCTAGTTATATATTTTGTAGGATTTATCCTCCTGAATTTAAAAAAAAAAAAAAAATTGAAAAGTACTCACAACTCTGACAAGTGTTTTATTCAAAAGTTATTGTAGCTCAGACTTTATTTTTTTAGGTGCAGTATCGCAGCGGCCTTAGTGGTGCTGTTGATACACCATCCTATGGACGTTTACGGTCAATTGTCCAAGGCTGTCCCATAGGATGGAGTAACAGCAGTGCCACTAAAATTTCAGGACATCGAGATACTATCCCTTTAAATTTCTTCGGTGCAGTAATACTTTGTTTTATCTTTATTTTATTTTGTAGGCATTAAAAAAAAAACATGAAGAATGCTATAAGTCTTATCTCTCTAATCTTTATGGTTTGAGAGATATTCACAAGTAAAGTTTCCCCTCCCGCCCCTTTTACCTAGTGTAAGCCATCTCTTCTCAGATGTGGAATCCAGTCCATAGACCAGACAGATAACAGCAGGGGACAATCTTCTTCCTATGAGAACAATGAAAGCCCTGCCCCCCTTGACAAGTTTTTCAGGTTTTTCCCTTATCTTAATTGAAGTTTGTCCCTCTCTGCAATTTACCTGGGCACCTCCCTTCTGCTCTGGCTGAGCAGTGTTACATCAGTAAAAGGAGAGGGAGGGGGATAGTTTATCATTGAATTACTCTTGAACTACAGAATTGAAATAACACTCTCAAAAGTCCAAATACTATGATTAATTAGAGCTGCTTTTATTATGAAACATTACTATCCCTTTAAGTTTAGGCTACAATAACTTTTCAATAAAATACCTCACAGAAGCGGGAGTAACCTTGTTTTACTCAGGAGGATATCCCCTACTATATATATGTGTATGTGTGTGTTTACATATTAGGTTTTACGAGCCCTATAACCCCTTAAAGGGATAGTAATACGTAATGTGAACGGTAGGTTTTATTTCCCCAGAGTAAAACAAGGTTATTCTCACGGCTGAAATGTGTTTTATTCAAAAGTTATTACAGCTTAAACCTGAATTTGTAAGGTGCATCGCCACTGTAAAATTTCAGGCCATTGTGATACTGTACCTAACAAATGTATGTTTGAGCTGTAATAACTTTTGAATAAAACAGGGAAAATCTGGGGTGGTTTGAACTTAAAGGACCAGTGCAGTTTTGATCTTTCTTGAGTAGGTCTTTGTTCAAAAGTATTTTCCCTCTAATTCCTTTATTAAACCTACACAAATTTGTTTTTTGTTTTTTTTTTGTTTTTTTAAAGGGGATGTATCACCAAAAAAAATAAAAATAAAAATTTGGCCATAGATTTGGTTAAAGTATTATTTACGAAGCTGTTTTTTTTCTGTTTTTTTTTTAATGTAACTAGTTTTGCAGATATTCTACTTTTAAGTGAAATAGAGCTGTGCCGAAGAATCAGCGTACTGCATTATGCTGACCGGCACAGCTCTATCTGACTGTTTTATTTTCTTAATGCCAGAACCGTCACGCCAGTTCTGACACTTAAGGACCAGCAACGGTCCTTGCACATCATGGAATTCCTGGGGCCCCGTGCTGGTGCACTGCGATCTGGGGCCCCTTAATCCTTTGCTGGTCACTCGTTGTGGCGGTTGGTCATTAAGGGGTTAATAAAACAAAAAAAAACAAAAAAAAAAAATTTTTTTATAAGTTCCCCTGTGGTAATTTGTGCCGGGTGCTTAATTTTTTATTAATACTGGATAAATGGAATGAAGGGTCATTCGTACCATCCAAATGTACAGATGTTGAGGGGCACTGTCCTTCTGGGGCAAAAATCCCCATGTACCTGGTGATCTACTTTTTTTTTTTTTTTTACAGAAAACACATATGTGTTATTCTCGAAATTTTATTTGTGAGTATAAGTCCTATTGAAAGCTGACTCAAAAGCACAATCTATCTAAACCTGAAGAGAATACACTAGGAGTGCTTCCTGTTTTATCTCTTCTTTCTGTTGCAGTGGACTTTGACCTCCTTATATCAGAGATTCTGGCAAGGACAGTGATCCGTGCCCAAAGATTCTGTTATTGAAAATACCAGGCACAGATGGCACCAAGATCATAAATGTTTGATTTGGATAATCTGGCCAGGAGGTGGTTAAGGCCATAGAGCTCAACACCTGCACAAATAATTGAGGTGCTTATTTTGGATTACCCCCAAGGCCTACCCAAGTGGACAGGGAAGCCCAACCACTTATGATTCTATGCTGGCTCTGGTAGAATGCTATGTAGCTGTGAGAGCAAACATCTGCAATGCACCAGAATCAAGGGCTGGCTGAGGCCCAAAGGTTTGGAACACTGGTAAACTCCAAAAGAATGAAGAGCCCGAAGGTTCTCAGGAAGGAACGGGATACTTTTGCAGACTAACAGTACCTGCTTTGAGTGTGGGAAACTGGGGCACATAAAAGCTGTGTCCCCACATTTTCAGGAAACCAAGGAATGTGGGTCTAGTTCTGTAGATCAGGACTTTTGAGGACTGATGTGTGATCAGGGAATCAGAAAGAAACGTGTATTTCAAAAAATTGTTTTGTTAAACAACTTTGGCACTTGCAGACTCAGTGAATGACATTTTAGCGCATAGCATTCTGATACAGTCTTTTCAATTGCTTCCAGAAGAGAAGGTTATGGTCCCCTGCTTATATAGCTGCACAGTATCTTGTCCTACTGCTTCTGTGGAAATAGGCTATCTTGACCAAACAATCCATGTAGTGGAATCAGTTGTGTCTGTCTGCCCTATTCCCTTATCCCTGGGTGAAATGTTCAAGCACAATTGTCACAAACGCAATCCAAGTCCACTAATAATGAAATTTTGTGTCCCTGACTTATTTAATGCAAAATGTAAGAGTCAAAGAGAGAGAAGAAAATATAAAAATAGGGGAACTATAAACTTGCAAATAACACTGTTAAATGAAACTAGAAATTATGAAGGTATGAGTGACCTTACCTGTCCAAGTACTGATTCCACAATCTCAACAGATTAGTGGACCAGCAAGGCAAAGACCAAGACAAAACTATGGTTATAAACCTAGACACTGATCCAAACCATTCTGGGGCTTACTGGCAGTAATAGTAAAAACAAGACTGAGTGATAAACCCACACATGTAACTATCACAGTCTACCTTAGAGGCCTAGTTATCCTGTGCTTCCTTCCTCTGTGGTGTGTCGGCCGGCATAGTTGCAGCCACCTCCGTATTGCTGAAATCATGAAACAGGCACTGGCTAGAACGCCTATTTATGGGCCTATTCTGTGTGGCTTAATTGGGTCCCGCCTGTTCCTGCTCCTTTATAAACCTCCCTGGGCCTGGGAGTCATTGCCCTTACATGGTGTTTCTGATATTGTCTCTTGCTCTCCGTTGTGACCAGTGCTCTCCTGAGAATCCGCTCCGTGTATGACCCTGACTTGCCTGACTACCCACATTGGTTCTGACCTGTGGCTCTGGCTGACTAACTCGCTCAGTGTAGTCCCCGGTTTGTCTGACCTTTGGCTCTTGCTGCCTTGTATAGTCCCCGGCTTGTCTGACCTGTGGCTCTGGCCGACTACTTGCTCTGTACTTTCCGAACTTGCCTGACCATCAGTCTCAGTGTTTCATGGTTCAGGCCTGCTCTCGCTCCCTTTTGCCTCTGGTAGCATGACCCAAGGTGGAGACTTGTGCCTCAGTTACCGTTCCCTCTGGTGTTCCACCCGCACCTCGGTCCTATTCTTCAGTATCTCGCAGTAGTGCAGTGCACAGCACAGTGTGCAGCTCCGGGTAGGAGCCTTGGTCCTATCATCTTGTATTCTGGGGTGGTGTGGGCTATATTATTACTACTGTACTTATTAAATAAAGGTGGATTTGTATTTTATATTCATGTCTGTCCTTCTTTGCCCGAAAACCATGACAGTACTTCAGCTATTCTATAGCTGGTGAGGTATTTGGAAGAAGAAGTGTTGGTGGCCAAATCGTGACTTGTTGTTAGTTTTTATTCCCACAACTACAGCTAAATAGCGCAAATTGTGGAAACATCAAAGGGAAAAAAGCCAACTCTCATTGTTTGACAGTGTAAAACAACGAGCGTGAGCTAAAGACAGTCAGAAATGTAGCACTTACCTGTCATCTATTGTCCGTCTCCTTCTTTAATCTTCTTTCTACTGTCTTCTCTACTTTCTTCTGTCTTTTCATTCGTGTTAAAAAAAAAAAAGGAAAAAAAAAACCTATTAGTGCTGTATGTCAATTATAATAAAAATATTAAGCACCCCCGCTAGAAGCTGAAGCATGAAGATGCCACCTATTTTAACCCTTTGAGTGCCTTTGTCCGTTGGACATTTTTGCGCAGCAGTGGTTGTTGACAGCACAGTTTATAGAATTGTAAACTGTGCTGTCAAAACCACTACCGCTTATTTTGAAAACTAACAGGACTAATAGTATAGAGCCCTTGGAAGGAAACAAGTCAAAGATATAACTTTGCAGAATTCCAATAGCAAAGTTGTAGAAGGTAATGGTATGTAGATCTGTGTATGTATATCGTTGAAGTAAAATCCAAAGAGATAAAGCCCCATTACATTCTTATAGCATAGTCAAGCATGAGGGATAAGAGATCAAACAACTCTTGGTTCCCAGCTCTTACAGAAGAAACGTGGTAGATTTCGCTCACGCACATTTACGTGCGACACTGGGAAGCATAAAAAACTCAAACATTAGGAGATTTTTCTGACCAGGGGTTTATTAAGGTTCTGTGCTTCATGTCCAGGATGCCAGTTGGTAATCCCAAAACCTCAGCTAAGGGAACCCCTAATTCTGGGTCCACTGGAAAAATCAGCTAAGGCTAATCAGTACATTTTGGTCATAACTGATGTCACATCTTGTCGCAACACAGGTTCCAAAACTATAGCAAAGGAATTTCTTCAAAACATTTTCTCGAGTTTGGTTACCAAATGAGATTTTAACTGATCAAGGCACTCATTTTGTGTCTCTGCTTATGTTATTGCTAAAACTAAAAGCACTACAAACATCTGTATACCACCTTCAAACAGGTTGGTTAGTAGACAGGTTCAATAGAACTCTAACCCACGTGTTATGTACAGTGGTCATATGAGATGGAAAGAATCGGGACACTCTCCTACCTTACTTATTGCTTGTCATTTTCCAGGTTCCCCAGCCCTCCTCAGGGTTTTCTCCTTTTGAGCTTCTTTATGGGAGGCATCCAAGGGGATTATTGGACAAAGCGAAGGAAGAATGGGAAGAACAAACTGCAGCAGGGAATAATGTGATTCACTATGTGGAACAATCGAAAGAGCACATTACATAGGTTACTCCACTAGACAATATCTAGGACAGTGGTTTTCAGACCATACCTTCAGGTTCCACTAACCAGACAGGACTTGTGGATTTTCCTGCTAGAGGACATGTGTGTTAATCAGGTGTGTTGATCAGAAGCTCAATCATAGTGATTAAGTCACCTGTATGCTAACAAGGAAATCCTCAAAATCTTGGCATGTTAGTGGTCCCAGAGGATACAGGTTGAGAACCACTGATCTAGAAGAAGCACAAAGAAATAAACAGGTTATTTACAACTGTCAATCATCAGTATGGTCCTTCCAGCTCATCGACTGGTTCTAGCTCCCACAGTAGAGAGAAATCTCCTGTCTCAGTTTCAAGGCCAGTATGAGATTGTTGAACAAGTAGGTCCTGTGACGTATAAAATTAAGCAGGATTACCATAAAAACCTGTTAAAGCCATCTTGAAAGCTATATGGTTGCTGTAGACAAATCCCCAGCCCCAAAGTTTAATGTATCTGCTGATTTCGCCTCTGAACAGCAGAAGGAAGCTGAAGAGATTATAAGAAATAAAGAATGCTAAAACCACAAGTCAGAAAAGTAGGTGCAATTGAACGTTGGCCATGGGTCCTAATGAAAAAGCAAGTCAGTTTTTGTAGGAATAGTTGGTTATTATAGATGCTTGATTCCCTACTTTGCGACTCGAGCTGAACCTCTCACGGACTCAATAAAAGCAACTGATACAACGGCGTGGAATAGTGAAGCTGAAATAAGGTTTTGCATATCTGCGCTCAGTTTTTTGCAGCAACCCTGCTTTTGGTAGCTCCGATTTCAAACAGCATTTTATTCTGAAAACTGATGCTTCAAAAGTGGGACTCAGAGCCATACTTTCTCAGATGGTTGGGGAGGAAGAACATCTGGCACATTGCTTCCAAGAGTGCAAAACTATGTAATAGTAGAAAAAGAATGCTTGGCCATGAAGTGGACGACTTTGAAATACTATCTACTAGGTAGATCTTTCACCTTATAACTGATCATGCTCTGGAGTGGATACAAAGCAACAAGGGCAAAAAGGCAGATTGGCCTGTTTCTTTACAACCATTTAGGCTTTTAATTGAGCCTAGAGCAGGTCTACTACATGATAATGCACATTAATTGTCTAGAGTGCATAGTCTCTTGAAATCAGCCACTTTACACTCCTGTGTTGTGCTGGGGGAAATATGTGGCGGAGTTAGAGAGGCATTCTGTGTAATTAAGAGTTTGAAGTGCTCTCTATTTCCAGCATACCATACCTCCCAAGTGTCCTTCTTTTAGACCCAAATCCCACTGTCCCTCTTTCCCACCCTAATGTCCCTCTTTTTAGGAGATCAGATTTTGTGGTGTGTATATAAGTGCATCACACTGCTCTGCTGCAATAAAACTCACATTACTGTTTCTTTAAATGTCAGCAAATGTGTTTATAAATTAGTCTGCTTAAATAAAATACTTTTGTCTTGTTATAAGTCATTTATTAGGTAACACAACGAGGTGTCAACAGGTCATGAAATAGCCTAAAAATTCTCGTTAATTCCCTGGCCACCAGCCACACCCACTAAAACACAATAGTCCCTCCTTGGCAATTCTAAATGTTGGGAGGTATGGCATACTGGGGTTAATAGGCTGAATATAACCTCCCAGGTGATATAGATTACCCTGAACTGCAAGGTTTAAAATCACTGCCTCTGAATGCATTTGTTTCACACATATAGTGTAGCGAGGAGATTGTCAGACTTGAGTGCGGAGACCTTAGGAAAAGGTACGGTGATTAAAATCCTGTTTTGAATCTTTTCCTGCTGATCTGTTTTGTAAACTGGGAACCAGATTATCTGGTCAGTTTTGATAGTGAGGAAAAGCACGATTTTGTAAGTCAACAAAAACTACTCCAGTTTGGATTCTGTTTTTGTTTGTTACCACCTTTAAAAGGAACAGTACCAGTTAACTCATGAAACAAATAATTCATAGTAAAACTTTATTCTGACTGATATTTTGTCATGGTGAAAAATCAGTCATCCTGCCACACAGGTAAAACCAGAACACAAAATGCCTCTCTTTTTTAGTGGTCATTGAAGAGCTTCATGGAGGATGCGCTAAATTGAGATATATTCTCTGGTGAGAGCATCTTAAATCCCTGTGTTATTCTATTGAGCCAATGTGAGAAAATCTCTGCAAATAGTCTTTACAGACTATCCTATGAATTGGAGAGTTTATCCAACTAAAGTACCCCTGGTCCTAAAGAGTACCTAGATTGTAATTCTCCATCGAAAGTAAAAACTAGTGGCAACCTTTTAGTTAAAGGGATAGTAATACTTCGTTTTAACTTTATTTTATTTTGTAGGCATTAAAAAAACATGAAGAATGATATGTCTTATCTCTCAAACCTTTATGGTTTATGAGATATTCACAAGCAAAATTCCCCTCCCCGCCCCTTTTACCTAGTGTAAACAATCTCTTCTCAGATGTGAATCTGGTTGTATGACAGTACAGATAACAGAAGGGGACAATTTTCTTTGTATGAAAACAATGAAAGCCCTTCCCCCCTTGACAAGTTTTTCAGCTTTTTCCATTATCTTAATTGAAGATTGTCCCTCTCTGCAGTCTACCTGGGCACCTCCCTTCTGATCTGGTTGAACAGGGAGGGGGGATACTTTGCTTGTGAATATCTCTTAAACCATAAAGGTTTCAGAGATAAGACTTATATCATTCTTCATGTTTTTTTTAATGCCTACAAAATAAAATAAAGTTAAAATGAAGTATTACTATCCCTTTAACTGAATTCTGATTTAACAACAAAAAAAAGTTATAACTGGTAAATGAAGCATCATCCACCGTCAGCCGTTGGCCTCAAATTTCCCAGCAATGCTATAGAATCAAAAAAACACAATTTGTCATTTGTAGAGGAGGACAGGGATGGGCAAAAACAATTTCTCTCTGACAGTAGCATAAGCCTTGAGTAAATTTATCAGGCTGTTAGTAATGGTTATGCTCTTGTTCGGAATATGATGCAATGTTAACAGCCTGAAACCTGCGCCAACATAAGCCTTGAAAAAATTCCTAGCAAAACAAAACAAAAATTGTTTTGTTTTTTGAACATAGTAAAGTTGTACTGGCTGTCTTTCTCGTCTTGAATGTATTATGCATGTTTGAGTAGTATATGTCAGCTCTGGTAAGATGGATCACCTTTCGGTGTGATTGTTACTTATCAAAGTTTTTTTTTTCTTTAATTAATTGAACTTTTAACTATCCTTTTTTAAGAGTAGAATTATGGCTCTGTATAAGACTCCTTGCACGAAGATCACTGGGCCGTCACTTAATTGTGGATATTTTGGGGTTGGGAATGGGACTCAACAGGGATGCCCTTTAGCCCCAATGCTTTATGCCCTTTCCATCGAATCTTTGGCAGCTTCAATTAGGAATTCTGATAAAGTAGATGGTATTAGGATTAACTCCCAGTCACATAAGCTAATGTTATATGCGGATGATATCCTCCTTACATTATCATCCCTAGTTACATCTATACCAGAGGTTCTCTTTGATAGAACAATATAGTCAGTTCTCGAATTATAAATTAAATTTAGTAAAATCTCAGCTTATACCATTCAGTGTTCCACAAGAACAACTGGACATATTAGAGTGTCTCTATCATTTTAATTGGGGGAATTGTCTTATTGATTATTTAGGGATGAAGCGGACATCTGATCTTAAGCTTACTCAGAACTTGAATTACTCCAACTTAGTGTTGGATATAAATTCACAAATTTCTAAATGGAGGGGAATTGAAGTTTCCTGGATAGGGCGATTAAATATTGTGAACGCCTATCTCCTCCCAAAGATAATATACCTGTTTAGAACTATTACCCTTAGGGTACCTAGTGCAACCCTTGAAAAGCTGACCAAGATTCTAGCAGGTTATGTTTGGCAGTTTAAACATCCTAGAATTTCTTGGAAAACATTGAGTAGGAATAAAAATAAGGCAGGTTTGGGATTTCCTGATTTGTGTAAGTTACATCAAGCAGTTAAGTTTACTCATGCTATGGCATGGCAAGTGAAGAGTGGTTCGGATATGGGTTGGTATAAGACAGAGCAGTTTCAGCTCAAAAACCCAAATCCGTTACTCTACTATTGGATTAAACCATATTTTAATCAGGAGTTAGATAAGGAATATTCAGTTGGAGCAGAAGTAATTAAATCTATTCATAAATATAGTGTGTCTATTAGATGTACAAGTTATATTACCACTTCAACCCCTTTGGGGGGCTTTAGCAATATATATTCTGGATATTAAATTAGGGACATGGGTAGGAAAAGGATTAATACTCTTGCAAATATTTTGAGAGAGAACTCAATACTCGCTTTCCATGAAATTAGGGATACTTTTTCACTTACAGAGAATTATATTTTTACATACTTAAGAATCAAGAGTTTTTTGAGATTGAACCCAGTGGACCCACATTCTGTATTAGACAAATTGTTAGATAAACATTATACCTCCAGGTTAATATCTAGAGTGGCAAGTCTACAGGGGGCATCGCAGGTATCAGATTTACCAAAATAAATAAGATGGGAAAAAGATTTTGGGAGGTCCTTCTTGATAGAAAATTGGTAGAACCCTTGGATTAAGTTTAGAAAAGCAGTACACTATGTATCTCTTCAGGAGTCGTTTTTTATGATTCTCCACTGATGATAAATTGTTCCCACTCAAATGAAGAAACTTAGATCTGATTTCTCTAATATTTGTTGGAAATGTAATAACACAGTGGGATCAATGTTCCATATTTGGTGGGAGTGTGAATCCTTGAGACAGATAAAACAAAAAACCTTGAATCTTTTGGAGGCTATTTTTTTTTTTTAAACATCTTTATTGAGAATAATCGAGTGACAAAAAGTAGTCGTCCTGCAGAAATGAGATCCACAATGCGCATAGGTGTAATTGTCTACCATTCAGGAAAAGAGGCAGATGGAAGAGAAAAAGAAGTGTTGTGGGAGTAGAATATTAGGGAAGCATGGGATGGGGAATGTGATCGCAATGAATCGCGATTGCAAAGCGACCAAATGGAGAAGGCGTGTGAGATAATAGGATGAGTATTCAATAGACTAGTCCTCGTTTTAGGAGGTAGAAATATTTCAACTAGTGGATCACCAGTAGCAGCCACTTCACACTCAATACGGACCTAGGTTTTTCAGTACCATTATGTGCCCAGTCTACAATGGAAGCAAGCGTCGATGCATGATAGTATTTAGTAAAATTAGGAAGCCCCAAACCCCCTTTAGATTTGTGCAGGTGAAGATATTTACCTGCTAACCTAGGGGGTCTGGATCTCCAAAGAAATCGGAGGATGGAACCGTTGAGGAATGTAAAGAAGGATGAAGGGATGGGTATCTGCAGGGTTTGAAATAAGTAGAGAAAACGGGGTAGAACATTCATTTTAAATCACATTGATACGGCCGTACCAGGATAGGTAAAGAGCGTTCCATTTGTTTGCGCAATAGGTTAAACCCCATAGCTTCAGATTTCGTAAAGTTGATCCTGAAGTTGGAAATACTCGAAAATTTCTCTAAGTCTGCAAGAATAGCGTTAAAAGATTGTTCTGGTTTGAAAACAGTGAATAGTACTTCATCAGCGAACATAGCTAATTTATGTTAGAAGAACCGATACATACCCCTTGTATGAGATCATTCAAACAAACATGCTGGGCTAGGAGTTCCATTACCAGAACAAATAGTAGGGAGGAGAGCGGACAGCCCTGTCTAGTGCCATTGGAGATGCTAAATGAATCCGAGAGGAAACCATTTACCCGAACTCGGGCATTGGGTTTCCTATATAAAGATAAGATGAAGATTATTATAGAAGGACCGAAGCCATAAGCCTGCAATGTCCGCTCGAGAAAAAGCCAATTAACCTTGTCAAATGCTTTTTCAGCATCCGTTGACAGGAAGACAGAAGGCCTAGCTTGTTGTTAGGTACCTTGTGCGGCGGCTGCTCGAGCCGACCGCAGTTGGCTCTAGCGTCTCCAGCCGGGTGATCCGTCCTCTGTTGTTGCCTCTGTTGAGGCAGGTTCGTGTTGGTGGCTCAGCCGCTGGTTGAGGAGTGCGGCTCAGCCGCCTCTCCTGCTGGCTTGCGGCGGCAGGTAACGTCATATTTGGCGCACGTCCAGAGGTAGGACGTGCGCTCTATTTAAAGTGACAGCCACCTGTTGGCTGCTCCTCCTCTTCCTCCCTTCCTGCCTATTTGAACTGCCTGGACACAGGGCTTAGTTGCCCTTTCGATTGTGTCCAGTGTAGTTCTAGTGTTTGGGCTCAGTGTATGATTCGGCTTGTCTGACTAACTGATCTGGTGCTGACTTGTGGCTCTGTCAGAGTACCCGCTCCGTGTATGACCCTTGGCTTGTTGGATATCCATTCTGGTGCAGACCTGCAGCTCTGGCAGACTAACCATTCCTTGTGTTGCTCCTGGCTTTGGCCGACTACCCGCTAAGTGTATGACCTCTGGCTTGTCTGACTGTCCATTCTGGTGTTGACCTGGGGCTCTGTCCACTGCATATCCAGCACAACAACGGTTCAGTGGACATCCTTTCTAGTGCAAACCTTTGGCTCTGGCTGACGACCCACTCTGTGCATGATCTCTGGCTTGTCTGACCACCCAATCTAGTGCTGACCTGTGGCTCTATCTACTTCCTTGCGTGTGGCCTTCCATTTTGTAGATAACCAATCTGGTGCAGGCTTGTGGCTCTGGCAGACTCCTTCCTGTTGCCTCCCTACATTGCGGGCTCTCCCAGGTGCAAACCTGAGACCTTGGTTACCCTTATCTCTGTCTGGCTACTCCCAGGTGCGGACCTGAGGTATTGCAGACTCTCCTGTTCCATTTCTGGGACACGGTTATCTAGAGAATCACACGGTAGCAGGCTTTTATTCCTGGTAGTCGTCTCTTGCACCGTTGTATGCTTCTCTTCAATCTTGCATATTGATTTACTGTCTTGTGATATCTCTGTATACTTGCTGCCTTAATAAAGTTGGTGTTACCTTCAGTACTCGTCCTGTGTATCCTTGCTGGGACTGTGACACTTGTTCTTGCAAAAAATGGATAATAATCAGCAGTTTGCGGGTCTTGTCATGTGCTTCCCAGCCTGGGATGAAACCTGCCTGGTCATTGTGTATCAGAGATAAGAGGGGTTTAATATGGTCCGTTAGGATCTTAGATCTTGATGTCTAGGTTAAGCAAAGAAATTGGTCTATAGCTTTCACATCTCTGCAAATCTTTGCCCAGTTTGGGGAGTATAGTAATGTGGGCTTCAGCTAAGTATGGGTGAGATCCAGTCCCCTCAGGTAAAGATGAAAAAGCCTCAGAAAGGAGGAGAGTCATTAATTTAGTTTGGAAGGTTTTAAAATATAGATGAGAAAGGCCATCTGGTCCAGGACTTTTCCCTCGTGGTGGCCTATAATAGTTCTGCTAATTTCTGAGCATGAGATAGGAGTTTCCAGGGCCTCATAAGCAGAGGGCGATAGCAGAGGGCGATGTGCCGATTTAAGATAGGAAGAGATGTGGGCTTCAAGATTCGGCAAGGAAGTGGATTTGTGATCTTGCAAGTTGTAAAGAGATGCATAGTAGTCCCTAAAGACTGCTGCAATTGTCGATTTGTCATAAGTTAAAGAGTTAATGGAAGTGCAAATCGAAGGGATATAATGGGAAGCGTATTTGGAGCGTAACGGACTTTACCCTGTTCGAATAAAGTGCATTTAGTCCTAAAAAATAGGTGCTCAATCTTGAGATTTAGTAAGGAAGAAAGTTGAGACCGGAGTCTATTAAGTTGCAGTAAATCTTGATCAGCGTTGGAAAGCTTATGTCTGCACTCAAGGTTAGCAATGTCAGCTAGAAGTTGTGAGATTTGCTGTAAACATATCTTCTTCCTAGTTCTCAGCAATATAATGGTCCAGAACAGTATTCAAGTGGAATACATTATCTTTATTCAGCACAAGAGATTCATACAATCGCCAGTAGGGAGAAGTACAAATGTCTTTGGACACCCGCAAGTCCAGTCTGATAGGGGCAAGATCAGACCACGTAATATTATCAATTGCTGCAGATACTAGCAGGTGCAAATGATCTTGGGGAATAAGAAAGTAATCTATCCGGGAGTAAATATTATGTGGTATAGTCTTTACGAGATGGATGACATACACGCCAGGAATCAAGAAGTTTATGGGCTTGAAGAGTGCAGGTAATGGACCGGATAAGGGATCTAGAATAGGACGAATATCCCGAAGAGCAGTCAACAGAGGGTTGTAAAGGAGAATTCAGGTCATCCCCCTATTATTAGTATCCCATCTTTGAATGTATCCAGCTTGTCTAAAACAGACACCATAAAAGAGTCCTTAGCGGATTTAGGAGAGTACAAACAAGCGAAAGTATATGTTTGAGAAGCAATAGAGCCTTTAACAAATAGAAACCGGCCCTGTGGGTCCCGGAAAGAGAAGGAGAGAATAAATGGCACTTTTTTGTGAAACAGCAGTGTTATCCCACATTTCTTCAAAGGAGAAGAACTCAAAAAGGCCTGGGAGTAGAATATATTTGTACGGTTCAGTTCTTTAAAACGTTTAAAGTGAGTTTATTGTTTAAACACAATGTCCCCTTTAAGCCAATGGAACTCTTGAAGCACCGCAGAGAGTTTGGATGGAGAGTTTAACCCCTTCAAGTTGTATAATAGAAGAGTCAAAGAAGTGGTAGGTGGGGGGTGCTGGATTGTGTTAAAATGTCAGGTGCCATCCTGTATCAAATGGATGGAGTATATCTTGTCGATTCCCTGATTGGGGGGGGGGGAGAAAAAAAAAGGGGGATGAGAGGGGTAGTATGAAAGGATGGAAGGGCAGAAGAGCCGAAGGGGGAAGGAAAGGGCCACTTAGATCTGAGAGTTAGGTCCCGTAGAGCAAAAATCCCCTTTAGAGGCAGGGAATGCGGATGGTTAAGAGTGTAGGGGACATGCATAAAAATATTTACACAAAGGGGGACAGGAGTATAAAGTGTAGGAGGGACAGGTGAGGAATGAGGATGTGAGTGTGAAGCTAACCACACAAGACTTAGAGCCAGTAAAACATGAACCAACATATCGTTACACCATATGAATACTAAAGATAGCATGTATCTATATACACGGTGTGATCTCTATTTAAGCAGGTAAAATGCTTGAGGGAACAATTGAAAGACTATATATTTCGGCACGATGCAAAAATGGTGTTACATGTAGGTGGAATCTCATTAACATAGCATGAAGTGAGGCATCCAATCAATAGGAGGCCCTATACCCCATAGGATCCTAGATTTCAAGCATCAGTAACCTGACTGAGTAAAAAGCTAACTGAATGAAAGGTAACAGAGAGCATAAGAGGGAAACAGGAAGAATTGGGGCCCCAGCGAGCAGCGTCCCAATGCTCAAGTAAATAATAAGTGGAGACGATCATAACCCTGTCATTATTTTCAAGGGGCCTCCCATTAATCAAGTGCATCAGTCAAACAATGTAAGAAAAGTACCTAATAAACAGTGTCTCATAAAATAACTGAACAAACTAGTGTCAAAATAGTTGTAAGTGGGACAAGAGCAAGCCCGTCCGTCTCCTATAGCACATCAGTTGACTTCGCCTCTGTCCCTCGCTGCAACAGTCTCCCGATGAAAAACAGGGACACTGCCAGTGAGGACCCAGTCTCAAAGTCAAGGAGTGATTGCCCACATCCCCAAATTAACATGCCTCTCGCCCAACAGGTTAACAGAGGTTGTAAACAGTTTAACCCAGAACAAGAACAACTAGAGGTCTCTAGTAAGAGCAATATGCGGGTAAGTCTCCATTCCAAACCTGTGGGTTAGACATATTTTTAGGAGCATAAATTTATTTCTGGATTGGATATTTTTATATATGAATTTGTTTTTAGTGTTAAACACGCAAATGCAAAACATTTTAAAATAAATAAATATTTTTATGTATTCAGTTTATTACTAAGATTAACTGGAAACTACTAGCCGAGACCTGAGAGTTTGATGCTTGAGCAGGGACAAGTATACTCTCCCTACATGTGATGCCGGTGTATTGGAGACACCAGTGAGATCAGCTCCATGAGTATGAATATTGAATATTCCTGAATCAATGTTTATAGTGCTCCGAGTATCAAGTTTGTCTACTTGCACTGCCTTTTCTGTTTCATAAGACAAGTTTAGTTTGTTATATACAAAGTCTTTCCATATGTTGCAGTAGCCATTTCTTTATATAATTAAATAGCATTGGCGTAATAAACTTATATTTTGGTGTACAGTGTAGCATTTCCTGATAATTCTCATCACAGTATACCAATTAGAGCTGTCTCAGGCCAAACGTACCAGTAGATTTGTGATTAGGAATACCGCAATGTGTGGACTCTGCCTGGATTCATTCATAGTGCAGTGTGTGGTAATACTGGTATAAAACCAGAAATGGTAGGCACTCTTGCTAGGAAATGTGGTGCTATCCACTCACTCACCCATTAAAGAGTCAGGCCACGTATAAACATACATTTTGGGGATGTCTATCAATCACTTTCCTCAGTACATTCACTGATACATTACAGACCCATGCCACTGTTATTGCTATAATATTCTCTCCACCAATAGGATCAGTTCTTCCATGACAGGGGATTCTAAGCAAGCTTGTTACATACAGTATCTCTAGTGAACATGTGTTAGTACATCAGTGCATATGATTGTCACAGCAACCCATAATCATAGCTGGAAACTCTACGGATTTGCCCTGGAGACTCCGGTTTTCAGTCTGCAATACCGGGTCTCCAGGGCGGAGGCCGATTCCTCTGGATGTGGGGAGTTTCTGCCCACTCTTGCTCTGTATGTTCCTCCCATTTCCCTCCTACTTCTCCTCCATCCCCAGCATATTTGACCTATTTTTTTGTTACTGTTCCTTGAGCCCCAGCCCCCACTCGTGATTAAGCCCCATCCACTTTTGACAAGACTTTCGTCATTTATCACCCCCCAACAGCACTACAGGACCCCCTGCAGAAGAAAAAAGTTCCCAGGTGCCCATAAACAAACAAAATCTCATGAGATTAAGCAAATATGTACAATGACAAAAACTATATATAAGATACAAATGTACCTCACTTTGCAGAAATGTGAATATATATATATAGAAACAGAACTCAGCATATGAGTCACCAATACAGTTTTATGCAAAGTTATTTTGATACATATAAGGTTGGGTGACTTAGCACCACGTTTCTTAGTAAGAGTGCCTGCCATTTCTGATATCTTTGTACCCGGATTTGAGGGCAGAATAGGCTACAAACAACAAAACACCTACAGTAACAGTAAGACTGTGCTATAAGAAAATATTCTATGTTCGTATTTTGTTATTGTGGTAACATTAGCCCAGCACAAACTAACTAGCAAAAAGTGCTTCCAGCAAATAAAATGTTAATATCTCAAAAACTGGTAACTCTGGGTAGGCGATCTGCCCCTTTAATTTAGGCAGGAAACATTCTAGAATTGTATGCAAGTGGTGGGGCCTACCTTCCCTCCTTGGCTGCAGCTAGCCAACCAGCTCCAGTAAGATTTGTTCCTTGGTGAAGACACAGGCAAGAGAACAGTTCTGCTATAGCTTTAGAAGTTTTTTATTTTTCTGTTAGAAATGGAATACTACCATTATGCGGAGTACCATAACTGACAATGCCCTTAGATGTGGCTAGCTCAGTAACCAGGTGCTTTTGTGGACATTAAGCCCTGAAGGGAAAATCTTGGGTTCAAGTTCTTTCCTCAGGAGTTGCCCACCGAGGCTTCTTCTTAATACATGGTAGTCTGAAGACAGAAGATCTGCAGGAAAGGTAAGCAACCCTTTGAGTGCTGCAGGTCCACATGTCCCACAATGCCCCTCCACACAGGGTTTTTTTCCTTTGGAGTTCTTATTGCACACTCTTGCACTCATTGGGTTTATCTGTATGTCTGTTAGGTGTTTTGGAGCAGGTTTATATGGTAACTTAACCCCTTAGCTGCTGGTTTTGCATCTTTGGGGGGGTTATTGACACTTTCCCTACTGGGTTCAGTGTTTTTTGGGTCTCCTAACATGTTCTAGTGATGTTTCATGTACTTTTATTTTTACTTTTCAACTTTGCAAAATTTAAGTTTTAAGGCGAGATTTAACGCATAGACGCCATTGCTTCATTCACTTCTATGGGACTGCAGAGTTTGGGACATTTCTCTGCAACCGCTCAACGTAACGACTTCAGAGATGGCTCATTTTAATTGTCTGCCCTTGCTCTTTCATCCGGTTAATGTTTCAAGTGTGTTGGGGGGCTCAGGGGGCTTCGGGCACTGTTGGGGCACTTTTTCTGGGAAAACTACATTTCCCATGAGTGCTTGCTTCGCGCACTCATTTCTGATTGGCTTCCTCTGCGGCAGCCATTTTGTGCCTTTTCCAGAATGAGTATCCTATGCAAAGCTTGGACTATATATTTATTATGTAAGTGTGTGTGTGTGTGTGTGTTCACCTGAATTAGAGGCAGATAGGCACTTGCCTAAATCTGGGGTAACTTGATGGGGAAGGCAAGCTTATCATGGTTATGGCCAGAAACATGCAACTAAACCCCACTGTTTGATATCTGTAGTAAGTCACATGCTATTTGTTGCTAAAGGTCAGGATTTGATGCACAGAACAAAGGCAGGGATTTTTTTTTTTTTTACAGTAAAGGCATTAAAGTTATGGATTTTTTTGCCTTGGGATGCTTGCTTTCAGCTAGTGTAACTGCTTTCAAAAAATAAATGATAGCCATCTAGTACACAACATTTAAAATTGACAGATGGCTTCAAAGCAGATATAATGTTGATCCAGGGAAATATCCTACTGCCATTTGGAGTCAGGAAGGAATTTGTTTTACCCACTTGAGGCTTAATTGGAAAGGGCTTCAATGGGTTTTTTTTTGCCTTCCTCTGGACCAACAGGAGTGATACGGCATGGGCTGGACTTGATTGACGCATGTCTTTTTTCAGCCTCATCAACTATGTTTATACTGTGTATGTAACCTATATTTAGTCCTTGCAGATCTCCGGACTACACTCATATATAACTATTTGAATATTATTTAAAATGGGATTTTGAGCTCACCACGAACCTGTATACTGTTTACATTGTATCACTCGCTCGGATTTCACAGTCACTGACCAGAAAGCTCTCTGTAAAGAAAGATTAAGAGAGCTCATGGCCTGAGACATGAAAGTGAAGTCAATTTTTGAATCATGCAATAACACGTAAAGGACGAGATGTTCAGAAAATGGTGGTGACTGAAATGGTCTAATCAGAATAAAAAGTTCTTACTCCATGGTCCGTCAATTCTCAGACATGTTTCCGTAATTTTTTGCATCCAATTCCACCATCTCCATCAAAGGGGAAAAAGCCTTCTTAAAAAAGTGGGTGTAGTTTAATCTACCGTCACATTGTAAGGTATTTTCAGAAAAATATATTTCTTTCAACGTCACTTTGTCCGATTAATTTTTTCCCGACAAATAAAAATGGTCTAAACTTGGACAAGACAAATTAAAGTGCTGTTAGCAGGAGTGAGAAGCAGTTTGTTGTTTCAAAGACAAAACATATCCGATTCTTTGGAAATTTTAATTTCAAAGACAAAATCAAAAGGCAATTTTTAAATATCAGAATTTGTAAGGGCAATGTTCCTCAATATCTTGGTACTATCATTATTAATTCTTTAGACGCAAATTTTCAAATGTGACGGATTTACTTTGGAAAATATTGTCCTTCTTTCACCACCAACACATGATAAGACAATTTTTTCATTATGACAACTTTTTGAATGTCTCGTCCAAAGGTCATAAAATAAAAAGTGTATATATTTTTCTTATATTATACAGCAAATCTTATATATCAAACAAATTTCAGTTTGGAGCTAAACTTTCAATTCTTAAAATCCCTGCATTCTGACTAGACCAACATCAAATACGCATAGTGGTACCTAAATGCATGTATTGTATAGACCACCAATTAATGGGCACCCAAAAGGATAATTTCAACCCAAAATGCATTCCACTGAGTTCATGGCAATATAACCCTAAGACAGCTCATTAGCCATACAAAAGCATCCATTTCCTGAAAAATGACGTGTCAAAAAATGCTTGACGTTTTTCCTGCATAAAGAAGCAAGGATACTTTGTTAATAATGAGAATTTTCTGAAATCTTTCAGAAAGTTACACTGAAGTCACAATTTACTGCGCAACTTCTCAGGCAAGCTTAGTATAACAAACAAGTAGTATGCAAACCTGGGAACTTTTAAAACAGGGCTACCCAGCGGGTAACCCTGTCAGTGCCGACCTGGGAGGCAAATGACGTGATTAGCGTCATAAAAGAGGCAGGGCTTAGTCACGGAGGGGGGGCGGGACAAAAAAAACCAAAAACTGCAGAATGTATCTAAGAGGGCGGGGAGTGGGAGGAACCAGGCGGCACAGAGCAAAAGTGGGTAGAGTTTCTATTTAAACTCTGCCCACCCGGTGATCCACACATTGCCCCAGAGACCCGGTAATTCAGTCTGAAATCCGGAGTCTCCAGGGCAGAACCGGAGAGTTCCCAGGTATGGTAGTAGGATTTGAAAAAACAAAAAGGGGGGTGCCAATAGTGCCTTATCACAATGGACACCATCACAATAATAAAAAAAAATAATAATAAAAAAAAAAAATCTATCAATCACACTCACATTCTGAAATGAGGGTTACACACAGCAACAAGACATGCAGAGAAATTCTTACCATCTCTGCTCAGTTCCAACAATAACTTGCTCTTCCATCCAGACATAGAACTGCTCCACGAACAAATAACAAATCCGATATCGTAGCAACTATCTTGATAAAGCAGTGAAGCATACTGTGAAACGCGCAGATGTTCTGGTAATAAGCAGTTCTGTGTCTGGATGGAAGAGCATTCCATTGTCATAACAGAGCAGAGATGGTAGGAACTGTATAACACAGCCAGTTCATTACGTGAGAGGGACTTATTTATTGTCCACTATGATAAGGCTCTATTGGCACCCCCCCACACACTTTTTTTTTTTTTTGGCCTTTCCCTATACTGGACTTCGTGAGAGGAGGATTTGGGAGAGCAGCCTACTACACCTATTCAGAGATAGCAGTTATAAGGGAGCAGTCACATATTCCCTGAGCCTTTGAGCTGGTACATATATATGCGATTCCAGCCATTTATTTTTAGAGTAGAGCCTCATTGGTGGTGCTGTGGTGTTACAAATAAAATTTTGAAGATACTGTACAAGAGACGCCTTCTTTTCTATTTTGTAAAAAGTATGATATAGCAATTTAAATACTGTATTTCCAGAGTACACCAATACCCAATATGTATTGGTGAACATATGTATATTCTCTGAGGCCTCAATTTGGTAACAGCACATAACATGATTTATTAATAATAACATTTTCATGACACTAATCAAAGTATACTAAGGGTTAGATTCTATCGGGGCAGTTAGTGAAATGGAAATAAATGTGGTAGTAGTCACAGTTGGTTTTCTATTACCTGTGCTGTGACAAACTACCGCTACTTAGGAGATCACAAAAAGGTGCAACATTAGCGCCCATTGAAAGTAATGGAACAGCACAACCATGTCCCATTTGATTGCATTTGGTGGCCATTAACATATGTTAAGGGACTGCCTTTTCTGCCATTGAGTCGGTAATGTTTGGTAAAAACCACAAATGTAAAAATGACACACAAGCAAGCAAGCGAAACTAGGCATCCTTACACTAGTAAACCACAGGTGAATTGGTGTGGGGCCCAAAGCATCCATAATCAATGCATCTAAGTTGGGGGAAAAAAAATACAAAATAAATATTTCTGTGTCTGATCCCAACCCTAAACTATGGCCCATGTCCCCTCTTCACATCTGTAACAATAACACACTTACCTCTATGTCAGTGGTCCAGAGGCGTCTTCTTCACCCTGGTCCTCCTGCATCTTCACCCTAAATAAAAGAAACATATGTGAGGGTGACTTAATAGCTCATGGTCAATGTTTGGCACTATGTCAAACATTGCATATTGGCTAGTTTCCTTTGATGTTCCCGCTACTCACACTACTTACTATGAGATGCAGGAACAGAAATCCTCGACGAGCTTTGTGAGTTCTTGCAACCAATACTCATTGTTGAGGATGCTGACCAAGTAATAGTATTCCACAGTACAACAATGTGTGCATCGTCGGAAATCACAGGTTTTAAAGGGCAGAAAAAAATAAAGCAGTAAATGTGGCTTACAGGTACTAATTACCTAGTAATATAAAATAAACCCCTGAAAGCATATTTCATGAAAACAGATATACCAAAGAATTCCAAACAGTCTAAAACGTCTTCCTTTATAAAAACGAAAAAGTGAGCAATTGTCTTAAAATAAAGAACTTCAGTTTTTCAGATAAAAATGCAGAAATGTCACAACGAGCAACACATCTCATGCAAACCTAGTCTAACAAACACAAAACGTGTGAATTTCTCAGATATCTAATATGCATAGATGCACATCTGTGTGTATCCTCCCCAATTTGGTAGCAGTAATAATGTTAGAAATGGGTTAACCAAAGTGCACCAAGCATGGTTTAAAAGGCTTACCTACCACTATCCCACATACCCCCTGTGAGTCAATCACAGAGCGAGGAGTTCATTGGTTGATACACCCGCCCCCCGTGATTACATTTAACTATTGCAAAAACTACATATAAATAGTCATTCAAGCCTTCACTAATGCAACACCCCCATCACTACTGTATGGAGCCACTAGTTCATCCTAGGCATACAGTGTTTGCTTGTATTCAAGTCCTGATGATGGTGTAGGTTAATGCTGGTAAGCCCTCAAATGCTGTAGTGCATAATGTGCAGTGCAACCACTAGCATTAATAACCGTGGTGCTGCACTAACAAACACCTATTTTTTATTAGGATTTATACATATTTATTTTTTTATTAATAGATACCTAAGAAGCCCTTGGGAATGTCAGCAGCCCTGTTAACCCTTTGAGTACCAGAGAGGTACCAAAATGTCGATACATCTCTGACACTCAAAACGGTTAAAGATGTTGGTGTTAACTGCAAAGGCACACCTTCCATTGAAGACCACCAATAATAGCAATAAACAGCACTGATTCAGGAGGTACTCCACTAGTAGTAACTAATTCTCCTTCTGAATCTATTCCTGTGGCAGAGTTGACTTTTTTTTTTATTTGCTTATGGCTACACAATAGCTACTGATAGAAGTAAATAGGGCATTAAACTAAGCGTGGCTTTTAGTCTAAGGCAGGGTTGCTCAAACCTGTCCTTAAGTTCCGCAAAGAGTGCTTATTTTTAGGATCTCCTCAATTAAACACAAGTGATTAATGTTCACTCAGGCGAATTCATCAGAAGGAACAAACTACTAATTGATTTGCTTCTGTTTGTGTGAGAAGATACAAAAAAGCTGCACCGTTATGGGGCCTGAAGACAGGTTTTATCAGCAATTGTCTAAAGGAGTTGATTAGGGACTCGATCCAAATGTTGGAGATAAAACCAGCGTGAATAAAAAAACTGCCTTCGCAAGTTAAACAAGACTGGGTAACATGAGATCCAAATGTTCCTTACCCAGAAGGGTTAACGCGCGACGGCCTACCAAACACACAAAAACTACAAAACTGGAGTCACCTAATATGTGACCTCATCGACGCAAAACACAATAAACGTGAGAAACGTCCCAATAAAAAAAAAAAAAGCGAAACGTCCAACGATACCTAGTGTCCTAGCCAATTACAGCACCCCAAAGTATCAAGTTGAGTCGAATAAGCTATAAATAGACCCAAAATCACCTACGCACTTTTGTCTGTTATCGAGTTCCAAGAGCTAGATATCAGGACCCAGGACCGGAGGCTACTTAAAGAGAGAAAGGGAGTTTAGGTGCACACACACAGGGATAAGGAGATGGAGAGATTGACAGCACACATAGCGACACATAATACACTTTTGTACATACCAAATACACACATCCAAACATACACAGCCCATTTTTTTTTTTTAGTAAAACACACACACTTTATATGTTTTTTTGACAGTGTGAGTCTGTGAGTAGAAGAGAGTGGCAGAGAGTGAGTGAGTGTGTGAGGGCCTGAGTGAGTGCCTGGGTGTGAGTGAGTGAGTGCCTGGGTATGAGCGAGTGAAAGGAATGGAGAGAAGAGAGAGGGGTGGAGAGTGTAGGAGGAGGAGTCGCAGGTGGTCATCCCTGGTCAGGGTAGGGGAGGGAGAGGAAGATCCCTGGGGCGGAGGGGCAGCCACGCCAGAGAAGGCACATCCAGTGCAGGGGCAGTGGTGAGAGTGGGACGAGGGGTAGTGCAGGGGGTGCACCACGCACAGCCAAGGCCAGTGCAGGCAGGGCTGGAAAGCCACAGCCAGGGCTCTCATCAAACCTCTGGGGGTGAGGAGAGGGCGAGAGAGCCCAGATTCACAGAGGAAGAGAACCTTGTCCTCTGTGAGGCAGTCATCGCAAGGGAGAGGCTCCTGATCCCCAAGGGGACTGTTGTCGGGATGGGGGGCCAAGCGAAAGGCTGCCTGGAAGGAGGTCCTGGCTGCAGTGAATGCCGTGTCCAGCCACAGCCGGTCGCTGGAGTCGATCAAGAAAAGGTGGACAGACTGGAAGGCCAAGGTAACATAGTAACATAGTAATCTATGTTGATAAAAAGACCTGCGTACATCTAGTTCAACCCTTTTCCTATTTCTGTCTACCATCGTGAAGGTGAAAAAGAAGATGGGAGAGCAGGCCTTGCATGCTGCTGGCACAGGGGGTGGTCCGCCCCTGTGCGTGGAGTACAGCCAGCAGGAGGAAGCCGTGCTCAGAACGATCTCCTCTGTAATGGTGCGTGGGATCCCTGGATGGAGTGACACCAGGGAGAAAAGAAGTCTCCAGTCCACTGGTAAGTGCATCAAGGCCCAAACACACATCACACAAATACTGACACCTACCAGACAGAGGCCAACACGGTGACACCTGAACACACGGACAGCATTCCACACCACAATTCAGCTTCACAACTTGGAGGTACATCAAACAAGGACAGAATACTTGACCAACCCAGCCTGAATGGTAATGGTCAAGTCCCTGGTGAACCCCCTTCATGCTGTCCACAACAACATCATGCACAGCACAAAAACAATGCACACTGTCATGTGTCAGTCACTGATCTAACTGGATCATGGGGCGCCTCAGGGTCATTGAGGCACAGCAGGTGGTGGCAAATACACAGCACCTGTAATTCCACACCGGGATGATGGAGGTCCTCGGCCACATGCTGGTCGAGATGTGGGACTCCAACCTCAGGCAGCATGAGCGGCAGGACATGGGCCAGCCATCACGCGAGGGGTCCAGTGATGCATCACCAGCCAGCAGTGATCCACGACTCCCACCACCACCAGTCACCAGACCCCCTCGGGTATCCCGCCAGAGTCAGAGAGAATCCTCCTCTACAACCCCCCCCAGACCCACCAAAAAAATTAATAACAATAATAAAATAAATAAATAAATAAAAGGGTGAGGCCAACCATCCCCAGGCACTTTAAATAAATCTTTGCACTTCTTCATAACATCTGTGTCCAAACATGTTTCCTATTCAAGATGTTGTTTGTTTGGCAGAGTTGTCTCCAATGCATTGCAAAGCTATGCAGTGAACACAACTCATGCATATCTAACATGGTTGTCAGGTAATGGATGTCTCCAATGCATTGCAAAGCTATGCAGTGAACACAACTCATGCACATCTAACATGGTTGTCAGGTAATGGATGTCTCCAATGCATTGCAAAGCTATGCAGTGAACACAACACATGTACGATGAATGGCGTCACAAGCTTTTACAGCAGGGGTGAACACACCCATCACATACAGAGATATGTTTATACAAGTTCAACTCACAGGCATTTGAAAGCCAAACAACATCAGGGTGTTGTTCCATGATGTGACTTGAACTTGAACAACATGAACACATTAGATACATCAACAGATCAACAACATAATCACAATTAAGGGGATAGTAACGCTTCGAATGTTTGAACAAATGTGTGTTAGGGTTCATCCCCCTGCGTAGAATAAGGGAACTCCCATTGCTGAAGGGTGTTTCATTCACAGGTTATTTCAGCTCACAGTTGTTTTTTAAATAGGAAACACACAGTGGCCTGACATTGTCAAGTGGCACTGTTGCTACACCATCCAATGGAGATTCATGGGGCTGGGACCAGAGCTGTCCAGGGGGTGGTGTAGCAACAGTGCCACTGTACAATTTCAGGCCACTGTGAGATTTGATGTATGACGTTCAACTTTGAGCTGAAGTAACTTTGGAATGCAAAGCAGGGGACATTCCCTTGTTTTAGGATGAACCCTACAAGATAGGTTTATGAAACATAGTCAGTATTACTATACGTTTAAACCCTGACAGGGGAGGGGTGCTCAATGACACAAGATAGTTATATGTGATCAGATTTATAATTGACATGGACACCAACAGGTGATCCCCATGGATGTGGATTCAACGTGTCACCGGAACAAACTTCTGGACCATGAGGGGTCATGCCATGGATGCCTGCAGAGGATGATAACAAGACTGGAAGGTGCACTACGAACACAACAGTCATGCTATTGCTGACCCATCATCATACCCTTGAGTGCCAGGGGTGTACACAACACATTGGTCAGCAATGCTTTGGAGACCTTACTGGCACTCCACAGGGACAGCTTGGTTACCTGACATGGAGTGAACAATCCATTGCTTGTCAGGGTGTCGTCTAGCCATCATGATCTTATGGGGTTCGTATCATGGTATGGCAAGCAGACATATGTGTATGTGAGTGGGCACACACATCAGTGTGTAAACCAAGACCCATGAAACAGAGGAGCTATTTAATGGATCTCAATCTACATACTGATGAGGTGTGTGCTCAGGGTCCTCGTGACACACATACATATGTCTGCTTGCCATCCCCTTGATGGACAACTCACATGGTCTTGACGCCTAGACAAGGCATTGACAAGCAATGGAGTGGCATATTCACTGTGCTACACACACGCGAAAAAGTCAGCATGGCAGGTCTTCAGCCGGTGCATGAACAGTTGCAGCAGGTGACAGCTGTTGGACAGGGGTGCTTGGAGGAGGAGGGGGATGAGCCCTAGCCCTCTCACACGTTCGCCTCCAACGTTGTCTTAGGTACAATCATGGACTGTGTTGGACTGTCTGTCTGTCATTGTCTCTCTCACACTACAACTTAGGAGGGTGGGCTGTCACTGTTAAACAGCAGTAAGGTGTTGTTCATGTGGTCATAATGATGGGACCAAAACAATGGGGAGGAATCACATCAGCTCTGTACATAACTCCTTACTTAAGATAAAACTGTAATCAGCTGAGGTGCACTCATAGGGATATACAATGATACCGAAGGAAGGGAAGAAAGGGAGGGGTTAACCAACCGGAGAAAACCACCAGGCGGTGCCCACCCTCCCCCCCCCCAACAAGACACCTTATAACAGACGCATACTACAGGAGTATACCAAACCAAACCAAAGCTTTATCAGGCAATGCAGAATTAATCAAGTGAATACATTGAATCAATTAAAAACCATCCAGCACAGGTCTATGGAGTCATGATGACATTCCAACATTGAATAATGCCTCCATAGACTGAGAGCACGTATATGTTCAGCAAACATACAATACCATGTATCCACAAACATTTCAAAGTGGCCCATTAGCAATGTGCAATATTATCATACATATGAAGTGCAACGTGATAACAATCCAAGTATGGATACACATATACTTATCTCTATGAATATAAGTAGGAACACAAGGGGAGATCAAAGTGTTTGACTCCTGGAGTCATAGAGATAAGTATATGATGTGTATTCATACTTTGTTTATTAATAACACTTTGCACTTCATATGTATAATAATATTGCACATTGCTAATGGGCCACTTTGAATTGTTTGTGGATACATGGTATTGCACATTTGCTTTACATATACCTGCTCTCAGTCCATAGAGGCATTATTCTATGTTGGAATGTCTTCATTACTCCATATTCCTGTGCTGGATGATTTTTAATTGATTTAATGTATTCACTTGATTAATTTTGTATTGCCTGATGAAGGTTTGGTTTGGTTTGGTATACTCCTGTAGTGTGCATCAGTTATTCGGTATTTGTTTTTTTTGGGGGGAGCGGCACTGCGTGGTGGTTCTCCTCTGGTTGGTTGACCCCTTCCTTTCTTCCCTTTTTTCTGTATGATGTGGTCATAATGGACTAATGTTAAGGTGTGTGTTATCCAGGTAATTGTTTTCTGGTGTGTCTGTGGTTAGTGGTGTGATTATTTGTAATTGGTATGTACCTGTCAGGTGTGTGTTGTGTCTCCATGGACTGCTGAGGTTACATAGGTGAGCTTGATTTGTTGTTGGAGTGACAGGTGTGCATGTTGTGTTGTGTGTTAACCCCTGTTGGTCAAAGGTGTTTTGGGATGGCTTATGTTGTGTGTGTCCCCCTTGTCCCTGTGGGGTTGCTGGATTCTTATTGTTTGTTTGTGACTTGTTTGTATGGTGTCAGCCAGTGGTTCACAACCAGGGTGTCATATCATGTTGGTGCGTCATGTGCACCAGCTCAGGGTGCATCACTTTTCCCACGTTGCTATGTTCTGCGTAAGTGATTGGTAATATTGATTTTACACATTTTTTGGGGAGATGTGTGTATGGGACATTTGATGCACTATATTCTCCTCATTGCCATTGACACAGTGGGACCTGATGTTGGGCATATGTTATTTTTATTTGGGAATTCCCTTGTGCCCTCAAAGGGTGCCCTGGAACATCAAGATTGCATGTTAGGGGTGTCTTAGGTGGAGGGGTTATGAACCACTGTTGTATTTGCTAGACATTGCAGGGGTTAATATCGGACCTCTGTATGCTTGGCTTATGTCCTTGGATGACCTGCTTCTCTGTTTTATTTTCATTGACGGTGGTTTTTTACTCTGAGTTGTGTGATGTTCGCCAGAAAAAATGGGTGTTAAATTTCTGGAGAAAAATGTTGCAGTTTAACTCGCGTTAGCCCTAACTCCAACATTTGAATGGCTGTGGACTTCGCTTCTACATTGTCCTCTATGGGAAAGATTTTGCTGTTTGTGAGACGGGCGACTTGTGTTTCAGAACTGCCATTATTTCTTACTAGTGGGAACATATGCATTGCTTACTTGACGTACAAAACCACCGTAGCCATTTTTTTTCTGCCGGCGCAAACATTTGGATCAAGCCGTAGATAAGCTTGTTGGTAACCGAAATCCCTTTGTTGGTTTGTTCTTGCATCATTATTGGACAGTGGTTCCCAGCCTCTCTTCAGGGGCACCTAAGATGCCATGTCTTTAGGATTTCCCTTCTTGTGCACAGGAGTGTTAACCAGAGGCTTAGTCATTTCATTAACCCTTTGAGTGCCAGAGGGATACACAACATATTGCAAAGAAATTCCTTGTGTACCCCTCTGGCACTCAAAGGATTAACTCACATTTGACAACCATGGAAATCCTAAAGACACAACCTGTTAGGTGCCTCCTAAGACAACATTAGGACCCACTCCTCCGGTAAAACAAACATTTGATTCCCTGCTACAAGTCTTACCTGAAGGATCCTGTTCTCACTCTCACATGGGAATTTGGTTCTTCTCACTCCAAGGCTTATCTAGGCTGTACTTGTATCACACAGCTTTAGGGCATACTCCTCCTAGAGAAACTGGTCCCATGCATAGAAAATTCAAATTAATTTTCAGATTTCCATAACATTTGATTGCATGTTGTATATACTTTCCACTACATCTGCAGTTTCTTGCATACTAGGATATATTTTGAAGTCTAGATCACATCTTCACAGCAAACCATTGATTTCAATAGACCTAAATGGCTCATAAGGGGCACAAGTTGTGTTCAGATTGTAAACATCCCCAGCAGTGGACTACAAGAGACATCAAAACTAACTAAATATAGTATACAGAAATAACTGACTGTCGTATATTAATAAAACGTTTTGATCAACAAAAAGTGATAGTAACATTTCACAAAAAAAGCAGGTCCATAGTATCTGAGCCATGGAGAGTGTTATTTCAATACTGTCAGAGTTGTAGTTCAAGAGTAATTGAATGATAAAGTATCCCCTTCCCGCCCCTTTTACCTAGTGTAAGCCACCTCCCCTCAGATGTGGAATCTGGTCTTAAGACCAGACAGGTCACAGCAAGGGACAATCTTCTTACTGTGAGAACAATGAAAACCCTGCCCCCAGGTCTTTCAGGTTTTTCCTTATATTCACTGAAGATTGTCCCTCTCTGGGATCCATCCGGACAGTCTTGCTGCCCTGAGGTGAGCAGTGTTACATCAGTAAAAGGGGCGGGAGGGGGATACTTTATCATTCAATTACTCTTGAACTACAACTCTGACAGTATTGAAATAACACTCTCCATGGCCCAAATACTACGAAGATTAATTGGAGCTGCTTTTATTGTGAAACATTACAATCCCTTTAAGAGCCACTTATTCCGAAATTATAGTGCAGTGGTGGGCAATGCCAAGCCCCTCATCCACTGCCAGACTACTAAGCCCATCGTCCCCAACCAGGATGATGGAACTTATTGCCTGGAATCAGCTGGAGGGCATCACATTACTCAGCCTCAGTATAGTTACCGTTTAAAAGGTTCCGGGATAAAGGTAGGCTGATACTCCATGTCAGCAGTCTATGCTGAGATTTACTAAAGAGGATTCATTAACCCATTGAATGCCAGAGGGGTATGCAACGCATTGCGTTCCCTTCTGGTGCTCAAAATATTAAGAAGACTGGAACAGTTTGGGCACAAAACAACTAACACAGGACACAAATACAAAATTACAAAAAGTTCTAGATCCAGCTAGCATTCAAAGGGTTTAAAAGCACTATTTAAAGGAGCAGTAAACTTTTTTTTATGAAAACACATATTTTACAGAGCATTTCCTGCTGAATAAAACAGGGTCACTCCCATCACTGTCAGATGTTTTATTCAAAAATTATAACAGTTTAAATAATCAGGAAGTGAATTTACTGTGTTTACTTCCTGATAGTTCTAACTGACAGGAAGTTTCTATCACATTCTATGGAGAACTGAATGTCTCTGACTTTCCTCTCCATTAGAATCTACCAGGAAATCTAATTAGAACTTGAACAGTAGAGGGCACTGCTAATGTAAAAACCATGGGTTTAAACTGTAATAACTCTGGAAATATAAATTTCTCGGTAGTGGTAGTACCCTTATTTTACTCAATAGGAAAATACCTACAATATATATTTTTCATAAAAAAAGTTTACTGCTCCTTTAAATCAAAAGGGAATCTTGGGAATATGCATACTTTTAGTGAGGCGCCTAGTATTTGAATGTGTGCAGCAAAGAAAAACAGGTTGATAAACTGAACAATGCAAAATATCTGGAAGTGAAGAGGGACTTGAATAATGTGCGTTCATTCTTCAAACCTAACATGTCTACGCTTGTGGGAGAAACAGTATCATCTATCCCACTAAGCCGGTTTTATTCAAATTGGCTTTTATTTGCCTAGGCTTGTTTTACCATCAAAATAAGAGAATGAGAATAAAAACAAACATTTGTAGTACTGGCTTTTAGTTTTATTTAGGTATGAACAGAACTGGTTTCCTCAAAAAGAAATACAAATAATTAACCCTTTGAGTGCCAGAGGGGTATGCAACGCATTGCAAAGCAATGTAAATGTTTAATATAATTATGACTAGTAACAAGCTAAAAAAGGAGGGGGCGGATAATCCGCATACAGATACTTACCTATTAGGGTTGCCACCTTTTCTTCCAAAAAAATACCGGCCATGGCATTCCCTCCATAGACTTAACATTGGACAGAAGCCAATTTTTTACCGGCCTGCCGGTAAAATACCGGCTGGGTGGCAACCCTATTACCTATGTTCAAATATGTTTGTTTTTATTATGGTGGTAATCCTATATAATAATTCGCTAATTTGTGTGCAATAGACACTGCTGTGCGTGCTGCAGTCATGTGCAGTAGAGGCTGCCCGCGCCGCGGCTGATACAGAGCTGGGCGCTCCGAAGAACCGTCCAGCTCTGTATCAGCAGCGGTGCGGGCAGTCTCCACTACGCGTGACTGCCCCGTGACCGGGTGGCTGTGACACTGTGGCCCGTGTAACGGGCTGTTCAACTAGTAAACTATAAGAGACAAGACAATGAAACACATCCCTTCAGAGCTCCGCATAAATATGGTAAATTAACTAATTCCTCAGAGGTGGTCAGTCACAGTCTGCTAACTGGGGAGGACCCAGATCCATGTCTAGGGCATGTGGTATAGATCAAATAAAGACACACACAACTTGTTTGGATGTAAAAACCAGGCCACAGCTTTATTAACTTAAAATTTAATAACCACCACAACTTTAAGTCCTTGCCAAATGCTAGGCATAAACTTATGCCCACCCTACTGAGCCCCAAAAGGCTCAACCCATCTTTTCCTCCATTCCACCACACCCCATTAGCTGGTCTGTGCAGCTCAATGAGGGGCGGTGACCACAACCCGCGACCGTGGTCCAGGTGCTTAATGCCCAAGGCCGCTGGCCTGACATCCACCTGTTAACCATGCATTCCAAACATGATGTACCATTTTTCCTATTGGCAAGGGCCAAAAGCGCCACAGGGCCTGATGCGTACATCCTATGCAGCCAGGCCCTTCCCCCCATAGAAAGCTATGGCCTGCTCCAAACCCCCCCCAAAAATGTCCACAGTGAAACGAAAAGAAAAAAGAAAATGTAGCCCAACCGCACAGTGAGCCACCCCATCTGACCTAAACAAGGAAAAGACGAATCCACAAAAACAGAATGTTGCACAGACAACCCCCAATTGTGAATGACACACTCAACACGCGTCGAGTCAGACAAATCCCGTACTTCCAATGCCCTGCGATCCCTGTCACCAACCCAGCGCTGGCGTGGAATAATCACTGGCCACGGAACACCAGCCTAGGGAAATGGCAAAGGAGAACAGAAAAATTTCCCATGAATGGCCGCACCAAAAGCCAAGCTAGGCCAGAGCCAAGGTCATTACCCCCACAAGTGCACCACAAGAACCCAAGGGGGACCACTAAACGTACCAACCAACCTCAGGAAGAAAGCGAGACCACTGCGGACCCAGATAGACAAACCAGGACACCAACGAAAAAACAAAGGGTCGAAAGACAGCAGCACCCACCACCACAATCCGCCACTCTCCATCACACCCAAATAACGAAAGTGGCCAACAATCCAGCAGCAACAAGGCCGTGACCTGAACAGAAAACAAAAAACACAGTATAGCAACAGAAACTACAACTCAACACCCAACCATCCTGTCCGGCCTAACATAAGAGAAAGCCGTGCGGACTCCCACCGACCGATACAGCAAACAGACTCAGTACCCAAACCAGTCATATCCGCCTTCATAGCAGCCCCAATGATATCCAAACCCGCCACCGAAAACAGTCACCCAAACCCCAGAACCATAGACATCCCTCTCGAAGCGGCGGATACGAAACGAGAGAGAACCAGAAGCAAACGCACAAAATCCAGAAACACACACCGGGACTGAATTGAAAAGAACTAAACAACTCCCCCAGATGCAGAGCCACAAAAAAGCAAAACAAAAAGCCACCCCAAACACTGACCAGAATGAGCCGAGCAAACACCTGGAAGATAACTGTTGCAAGAGTGAGAACTAAACCAGGCGCCGAGTATCAGACTGCACCACCACCAGTCAAGACCGCAAAGACTTGCGCACCCCAAATTCCTATGAACAATCTGTCCCCCCGCAACAACCCAAAAGCCAACCCAGACACCCGGCCCCCCAATAGCCGCCGGGAATACACCCCGACTAAACCAATTCCAGTACCAACCACAACACCCCATCAATCCTCACAGCATCCCCCACCACAGCCTCCAACTGATCCACTCATCCCAAGCAACCGCACACCTTGCCAAAGAGGCTGGAGCCAATGAATACCTCCCCCGGATACAACTGTAGACCACCAAGATCCCACCAGTGGTCAGGACAAGGCGTACCCCACAGCCGTCACCCCCAGACATGCCTACCAAACTCCACGACCAGGAATCGAGAAAGTGCATCAGCAGCCACATACAGAACCCAGGCACACGCCGCTCCCAAAAAGATATATCAGGACTCAGACAGATGGCACCGAACAACAAAGCAGACAGAACAGGGACAGAAGAGGAAAACAAGTTATGAACCACCAGCACCACCCCCATAGCGTCAGAGTACAAAAAACAACCTTACCATTCTGCATCCTGACAACCCACAAAGTAAAAGAGATGACAATTGGAAAGACTTCCAGGAAAAACCAGGTCCCTCATCAAACCGGAAGACCCCAAGTCACAGGCCAAAGAGGCCAACCCAATCCAGCCCAAACAAGGACCCGAACCGCAAAGAACACGCCGCCACTGTACACAAATCCAACACCCTATTCGAGCCCCAGAAATCCAGCAGGCGTGCCAAATCATGGCCTAGTAACAGAACAAGGAGGAGCACGCAGCAGAAAACGCCCACCTAACACGCTAGCAAGAATTGAAAAAACGCCCAAAAGCAATCCCTGAAAAACTTTGGGTATCCTCCAATACCACCACAACTTCACCGCCTTCGTCCCAGCAGCAGTCTGAATATCCCGGTCCGGAGGAGCCTCTTCCAAGGAAAGCCAAGAATAAATATCCACAAATTTGCTCCTCTGGAAGGCCAGGAACCAGACAAATGCAAAGTGCAAAAAACCCCTTAGTGAAACAACCAAAGCAAAACCGCAATCCAGGAGCATAGACCAAAAGACAAGCCGGGGTCAGGAACCTATGCAGGTACGCAGACAAGCCAGGATCAGGAATACAGAGATCAGCAACAGCAAGAATAAGCCAGGAGTCAGAAGGGACGTCAGAGGAAGGCAGGTCATGCACAGATAATCAGACGCAGGAAAATGCCCTCGCACCGAAGCAAACATAAGGGCAAGGAGGAAGGGAGCCAGCTGCGTGAAACAGCCTGGAAGGGATTGGCTGAGAAACAAGCAGGTGCGCAACCATGTCAACAGAGAGATCAAGGCAGTCTGGTCAACCCCAGCCGACGCAGCCCACCAGGGAAGGAAAGGCAGCAGTAATCAACAGCATAGCGTGTGACAAAATCAGTCAAACCATGACAACCTTCAAAACTTCTCCCGAACCTCAACCCTCAAATGTAGCCCCAAAGGACTGGCCCAGCAAAAATAGGCAGTCCAACGGCCGCCATGGGAACCCCCCCAAAAGAGTGAACACCCAGCCGCAGCCCCTAACCCCAATAACTGGGAAGCAGCCGAAGGAATAACCACACCAGCCCCTGCAACGGGCGCCCCAGTAGAAACAAGACCAGCCCCAGAAACACCCACCACCACCACCAGGAGCAAGAGGGGGGGATCACCCCTGCGCTCCCTGGTCCCCGAGAGCTCCCAACATGCCAAACCTAGACTAACCCAGACCCCCAACACCAGGGACTGCAGCCAAACTGTTAATGTAATATAACAAACACATACTGAAGGGAATAATACATAATTATACAGTATTTTTACATTGCACAACCAGAAAAACAAACTAAACATGTTGCGCACAACATAAACACAATTAAATATACACATAGTGTGTCAACATCGACATAGAGAACATGGGGCACCCCAAGCTGATCCCCACGGCACTCCACAGTGCCATGCACCCTGGCCGAGAATCCCGGCCCCAGGCAATCCCGTACCTGTTATCGCAACGGGAGGCACGGACTGCGTAACTTCCATCTCTGCAGAGGCACCCATCAGTGCCACACCAGGATCCTCACCAGCTGAAGCACTCCGCTACCCAGGTGAACCCTGAAAAGAAAAGGGAAACCAACACAAGGTGCCACGGCACCCCAGGTAGAGAATCACTGCCCCAGGCAATCCCATACCTGCCACCACACAATGGGAGGTACAGACTGCGTAGCAGCCAGCTCAGCAGAGGCACCCATCCATGACACCAGAATCAGCTCCAGCAGCAGAAATCCGACACACAGGTAAACCCTGGAAAAGAAAAAGGGGAACCAAAACCAGAGGCTCCAAAAAAACCCACTCGCCAGTACAGTCCACCAAACAGGAAACAGCACCTAGGACAAAGGAAAAAGAAAAACAAAAAACCCACCAGGGGCACCCAAGGCCCCCACACCCTGTCTAAATATTATTTTATTTTTAAAATAAGTATTTATGCCTTTATTGAATTTTTTTTTTTTTTTTTTTTTATAGCCAGGCCCGTGCAGGCCACCGTCACCATCAATGCCCGTTTGCCGTTATTATGCCTTCTAATTTCATGAGATATACACAAACACATATATATTGTTCCAAATATATACATATACACACACACATACACATATTGGTCATACATACATATATATACACACATATACATATATATATATATACACACACCAAATATTTCGTACCATATGTACACACACATACATATTTAGTCATATAAATATGCACACCCACATATTGTCTCATATATATGCCCACAAATATATATACGTTCACATAGACATACACACACACAAATACATGTTCCCATATACATACACACACATATACATGTTCACATATACATACACACACACACACACACACATATACATGTACACATATAAATATACACACACATATACATATGTGCACATATACATACACACACACACACACACATACATATGTTCACAGATATATACACATACTCATATACATACATGTTCTCATATACACACACACAAATATAAGGTCTCATATATATACACACACACATATGTTCTCATATATATACACACACACAAATATAAGTTCTCATATATATACACACACACATATGCATGTTCTCATATATCAACACACACATATTTTTACCTAGAATATAAACACACACAAATATACATTTTGTCATCTACATATACACACACATATATATATAGTTTCCAGATATATATACACACACACAGATACATAGTTAGTCAGTCATTTGTTTTGACCTTTTTTTTTGTTTTTTTTTTTGTTTTTTATATATACTCAACACAGCAGGTAGAGCCCTGCAACCACACATCACCAGGACAGGGTCCCAGAGTATCACCCTCAGCACACCCAGCACCCACAACAGGACAAACAGACCCAAACAGTAAGAGACGAAAGCCCACAGGACCTACCAAGAAGGAAAAACCGGGGGGGGGGGGGGGGAAGGAGAAAGAAGAGAGCAGACAGAGCAGACAGGAACAGGGGCAAAATGAAAGTGAGGGGGGAGGGGCAGCAGAACAAGAGAGAGAACAGGGAAACCAGCAAACAAACAAGGAAGACAAAAGCAGCCGAACAGAGCCACCAGGAGCTGAGGCAGGCAAAATAGGAGAACAGAAAAGAGGCAACAGGACCCAGGGAGACAGAAAGGAGGAAAGGACCCCAGAACCCCAGTCCATCTGGAGGGCTGCAGAGCTGCAACAGACACCTGCATCAGGAAACTGGAGCCAGAAAAGGGGACCCGCTGCTTCCAAAAGCCGGCTGGGCTAGGCTGAGGGATGTTCCACTGTCCGTCCCAAGGCTCAGTCGAACAGGTGGCTGCGTCCGGATGCTCCCCGTAAGCCAGGCGGCCACCCCTGCCGAAGACACGCCAGTAGAATCCATCCTCCAAGAAAGCTGCTACCCCAGCCAATCACCACCGCCGGACTTCAGCCAACAGAAAAGCAGATGACGCCATGGAAGACAGCACAAGTAAGCCGATCTGATACTTTTGGTATTCACTTCTGAAAAGGAAGTGATGCTCCAAGTGTCCCCCTTATATTGGTTCCCATGCCCCACCCCTTCTTAAACATTAAAGGGGCAGATACCCCTTACAAGCTTTCTTTGACCCCCCCACAGCCCTGACATGATTCCCCTTCTTAGGGCTTGTGGGGAATTCTTGAAGATGGTAAATGACAATCAATGCACTTTGTATTGTAGACATGAGATAAAACAGCAGATCGCACACATGCAGATAGGACAATCAGTATAAGTGTCAAACCAAATTCTAGAATCACAGTCCCACAGTCTAATCTACACAGTACACCATGTTCTGGGCAGTAAAGAAGGGAACAAACACATGATGCGCTTCTCTCTTCTGAACGCTTCAACTGGTGTATTCTGCTGTTTCAGACAGTTCTTATAAAGCAGTTATTCCACACTTTATAATATTTCAATAATCCACTCAACGAGATAACCTCTGACTGGGCAATATTATTTGAATGGCTATTTTTTAATCAAACCTACATCTCATTCCTCAGTGTATCAAAGAGACACAGGACGCAATATGTGATACTAGTTGAAGAGGCAGTTACACAGGCCACAGTGCCACTTCCAGCTGGTCGCGGGGCACTCATGCGCAGTACAGACTGCTTTCTCCACGACTGATACAGAGCTGGACAGTCCTTCAGAGCATCCAGCTCTGTATCAGCAGCGGCGCGGGCAGTCTCCACTGCACATGAGTGCAGCATGCGCAGCAGTCTCTACTGAGCATGACTGCATCGTTACACATGTTTTAGCAAATTATTATATAGGATGTGATATTGCCAAATGTAGGCAGATCTTAAAACAGTCTGGTACACAATAGGATACTCCAGACGAAACAAGAGAAGGTTTATTGATCCCACAACAGCAACAAATAATTAACCTATCCACACATCCTCACTGATGAACGGATATCTGGAGCACTAAAATTACTAAAAAAAAAAAATTAATTAATTAATATGGAAGAAAAGTCCCTATCCCCCCGCCACACACACACACAACATTTCACAAAAAAAGGATTTCCAGCAAATTTTCTGCCTATTGGTTGTTTCAGACAGTAATTTCACACAACATAGAATTTTCCACTGCCCTATACTATTGATTTTTTGGAGGTGGGAATTTCAGACTTCATAGCAAAACGCCTCTTAATTTCCTGCTGGCCTATATTATACAAGCCAAGAATTTCTCATACATCATTATGGGTTTTGTTAGTAGAGAGACAGGCGTAGAGGTGTTGCAGTAGAGGAGAGCTGTTAATAAAAAAAAAAAATTGTAATTCCTGAAGTTTGTGAAGTGTGTGTGTTAGTGTTAAGGGACAAGGAGGAATTGGGGCATCATCCTTATCAGAGGGCATAGGCCGTGTCCAAATCAAGGTGCTCTCTCACTTGCCAAGTTGAAAGGAGAGGCAGCAATTATTTGTAGCGATACCACCTGAAGCACTGCAATGGAGCCCCAGCCATCTGCACTAATGATGGAGATGACAACAGGTCCAACACTCTGGTCATCAAGTAACCTAGACAGTGGTGGTGAGGATTCATCAGAATCCTTCAGTGCATTCCAAAGTCTGCAAGCATGGAGTGGCAACGAGAGGGAACAGAATGATGAGTGATAATGAGGAAAACATAGTACTCCTGTGAGTGGGCTGCAGGAAGACATAGTGGAGGATCCTGTGAGTTTGCAGAAAGAAGAGGTACAAGTTCCTGTGATGGGGCAGGTTCTGGCTACAAGTGGGAAGGAAGAGGGGCAAGATCCCTTGAGTAGTCAAGAAGAAGAGGGGCACATTCTGGTTGTGAGTGGACGGGAAGATGTGGTGGTGGGAGTGGTGACAGTAGAGGCTGAGGAGGAGAATGATAATGGAAGAACCCAGTGTTCATCAGAGGCTACTTCAGACTCATGACATTGTCTCCTCCTGTACTGAAGTCCTGGATTTCTCTATGGGGTCTGAAACAGTGCAGGAAACTGAAAATGCCCTATGTACCCTGTGTGAATGCACAGTAAAGAGGGGAAAGGAAGGATACCACCTTGGCACATCTGCATTATTTAAGAATATGCAGCACAGGGACACTGATGAGTATGCAAAACAAAACAATAAATAGAAAGTGCCACTGACCCTAGTACTACCACTCATCAAAAACATAGATACAAGAAAACCTCCAATAAAAGACCAGACTGGCTGCAGAAACCTCCCATCAGCCTTTGCAGCACCAGTGGCTCCCCTCCCAACTTCCACACCCATCCACATTGTTCCCAGTCGATCAAAAAATCTCTCCTCCAAAGCCATTACCCTCTCCAGACAGCAATTCTGCGCATTCAGGAATATGGCAATAGGTGTCCACTCATTGCACCTTAAGTGGTGCAATGACTACACACTGTAATGTTGTGGAGAAAAACAGGATGCAGGGTATAATAGAACATATAAAAACATCTACCCTGCATTATTTGAGTGCCTGTTGCAGGAAAGGATGAACTGTTTTATTTATTTATTTTTTTTAATTTATGTGCGGGTGCTGCTGAGCAGATTCATATTGTTTTGCTTTATGTATCCCATCTCCAAATTATATTTCTTGGTTTACCATTGTTTAGGGTATTATTTTTAAAAAAAAGTATATATTGCTAGTTTTAAAGTGGAACTTTCTTGTATTTTAATATGCCCCAAAGTAATTTTTAACATAGAGTTAAGCGTATCTATACTTGTAATATCATTAGTAAGTTCAGCATTATTTAGAATTTCAACCTCTTCGGAGGCTCACAGGAAGGTATCTTAGCATAGAATAATCTGTGTGCCTGTGCTGTCCGTCCCATAAGGTACAATGTAAACCCAACTAGCCAATCATAGAGGAGACAAGGATGGACAGTGCAGGCACATAGATGCCTCTTTGGCAAGATGTCTGCACCGTCATCTGCTGAGGAGGCTCCGAAGAAGTTGAATCCTTATTACATAAAGTGGTAGAATACGTGGCTCACTGTGAGTCGTAACCGCACATGTGCAGTAGAGAGTCTCTACTGTGCATGTGTGGTTTCGCACACAGAGAGTTTCACTGTGAGACATCTGGAGCTCCCTGCTAAGGATCAGCACGTTCGGCGAGTCTCTACTGTGCAGTGCGCATGACTGCAGTCATGCGCAGTAGAAACTCGCCGAAAGCGCTGCCCCGCTCACGGCTCACGTCCTGTCTCTGCTCCCGGCTCCGGGGCAGCAGCCGGGGCAGCTGGGTGCACTTTAGCTTTTGTATAGGGCTTTCATACTAGTTTCTAAATCAGTGGTTCTCAATCTTTTTTGTTTGGGGGCACCCCTAAAACAATCTAGAACATTCAGGGAACCCCTAACATATTTAATGTACTTTATAAAGGGCATAAGAAGGGTACAATACATAAATATGCAGTTGTTATTAGGTTTTATAATCATAATAACAAAACTAAATATATTGTGCATAAACATTTCTATAAATCTTTCTTTAAAAGTCCATTTTTGTTAGTCTTCATAGAAAACACCAGGCACCCTAAGTTGATGTCCGTGGCACACCAAAGAGCCACGGCACCCTGGTTGAGAATCACTATTCTAAATAAAGCCAGACTTGCTAAAGAGAATAGAAGTATGTATGTGCTTAATGCTGTATTAAAAATTATTTTGGGGGGGACGCACATTAAAATACATGAAGGTTCCTCTTTGATTTTAGTAGGGCATTTTTAGAGATTCTGTGAGTAAAGCAAGAAAACAATAAAATGTATAAAATCACAGTCACATTTGGTAGCAGCTAAATGCCTGGGGATTGCAGAAATAGAGGTATAGGTGCTCATAAGCACTCTCAGGAATTCACATAATGTTGAAGCTAACAAAGATTTTATTAGATCAACATTTCTACTGTATCTGTTCATTCTTCTTCAGGATACAGTGTAGTATAATAAACAGCTGTTCATTCTTCTTCAGGATGAAGTGTAGTATAAACAGCCTTTTAAAGGGATGGTAATACTTTGTTTTAACTTTATTTTATTTTGTAGGCATTAAAAAAACATGAAGAATGATATAAGTCTTATCTCTCAAACCTTTATGGTTTAAGAGATATTCACAAGCAAAGTATACCCCTCCCGCCCCTTTTAATGATGTAACACTGCTCAGCCAAAGCAGAAGGGAGGTGCCCAGGTAGATTGCAGAGAGGGACAATCTTCAGTTAGGATAAGGGAAAAACCTGAAAAACTTTTCAAGGGGGGCAGAGCTTTCATTGTTCTCATAGGAAGAAGAATGCCCCCTTCTGTTATCTGTCTGGTCTATGGACTGCATTCCACATCTGAGAAGAGATGGCTTACACTAGGTAAAAGGGGTGGGAGGGGAAACTTTGCTTGTGAATATCTCCCAAACCATAAAGGTTTGAGAGATAAGACTTATGTCATTCTTCATTTTTTTTAATGCCTACAAAATAAAATGAAGTATTACTATCCCTTTAAACCTTTCACCCCCAGTGTTGGCACCAGAATAGGCGTCCCCTAATTAGTGACGTCATAAACTTACATGTGAATACAGTGAGCATTAAAAAAAAATAAAATAAAATGAGTGCAAAAAATTTAAATTATGGTCATCATATAGCAATGTCATGTCATACCATATCATGTGTTAAGTGGATAACTGGAATTAAAACAGTTACAGTAAATTTTGTATTTTATAATAAAACAGGATTCCATAATAATGGTCATGTGTATGGATAGACAAGTCACTGTCTAATATTTACATATATACATAAAAGATAGACGCAAGAAATCAGAATGTCAGCAATCTCAGGGAGATTTAGTGGCATAGTATGCTGTGCGATGCGCTAGAGACCCACAAAAAGTAATATATATCCCCATTTGAAGGTACCTAGTGTCCGGGCTTGAAATTTAATGAAAAGATATGTCAGGGGTTATGGTGCACGGGAAGTGATTTTCACAGCATACTATACCACTAAATATCTCTTTGACAGTGCTCACATTCAGATTTTTTTTCACTTATTTTATTTTTTTAACTAACTAACTAATTAGACTATGCCAATTTTGGAGCCCACACTGGGGTGAAGGGTTTAAAAGGCGATTTATTATACTACACTGTATCCTGAGGAAGGCTGTCTGTTTGGTATCACCCATTCCTCACATGACTTGTGAGGAATGATATAAATGGAACATAGTTCTTTATGTAATCACTTCATTAATGCAGACTCACATGGGTCCTGCACCAGGTAAGTCTTTCATCTGCACCTTTTTTATTTTATTGTATGTCTGATGTTTTTAATTGCACTACACTGGGACCCACAAATAAGAATAAAAAACATCAAAATATCAAAATGTTTAATCTTTCTTCAGGGATTTTTAATTTAGATAGTATTTGTAGGTGTATTAGAGTAGGACTTACCATAAAGTGAGATACCTTGGCGTGGTTGGTAAGCTCACACATGGATTGGCCAATTTCTGGGACGAAATTCTCACTTATTTCACTTAGATTTACTAAGGATTATTATATATGCCCATTACAGGGCACACATTCACAGTATATAGAGGAGCGAAGATCTGGTTGTTTGTATGTGTTTTCACTTGTGGGTCTAGGCCTAATGTAAGGGGGACTGGAGAACCCTCTTATTCCTTGCTGCTATCTGTATCTTTCTTCTTTATATTTATATTTAATTTATATTTATTATATGGGTATTTTATGATGAGTTAGCGCTGTGAGTTTCTTCTTTTTTTCTGTTTTTGCATATATAAATAATTATATATTTATATAGTGCTGTCAACAAAAGAAAAATAATAAAACAGGTACACGAGGCAGATATAAAAAGTTATATTTAATTTATGATCGCTGTGTTAGTCTAGTGATGTAGATCACTGGTTCTCAAACCGTGCCCTCAGTGGCCGCTAACAGGCCAGGATGTGATGATTTCCTTGTTAGAGCACAGATGAGTTAATCAATGTGAATGAGCCTCTAATCACATGATTTCCTTGTTAGAGCACAGGTGAGTTAATCAATGTGAATGAGCCTCTGATCACATGATTTCCTTGTTAGAGCACAGGTGAGTTAATCAATGTGAATGAGCCTCTGATCACATGATTTTCTTGTTAGAACACAGGTGAGTTAATCAATGTGAATGAGCCTCTGATCAAATGATTTCCTTGTTAGAGCACATGGGTTAATCAATGTGAATGAGCCTCTGATCACATGATTTCCTTGTTAGAACACAGGTGAGTTAATCAATGTGAATGAGCCTCTGATCACCACAACTGTGTTCTAGCAGAGAAATCCCTAAGTCCTGGCCTGTTAGTGGCCACTGAGGGCAGGAGTTGAGAACCACTGATGTAGCTGCCAAATGAATGAGCAGAGTCGCAATAGCGCAATTTTAAAAGAAATACTTCATTGGAAAAGTCTACAAAGTGTGTTTGGTTTGCAAGCACACTTTTTAGACCATTCCAAAGAAGTATTTCTTTTTAAATCGTGCTATTGAGGCTCTGCTGAAGAGCCTTCTCGTGTTGGCCGACATGGATCTCCTGCTGACAGCATCAGGAGAGAGAGAACTTTAGCGGAGGATATCTCTCAAACTCTTAAAGGTTTGAGAGATAGGATTTTCTGCACAGAATTTATTTTTCTTTAATCTACAAAACAAAAAATATTTTTATAGGGCATAACTGTCCCTTTAAGCCTGGTACAGAGTTACCTAAACCAATAATAATACGTCCCAAAAAGTCAAGACCAGTGGGAAGTACAAGGTGACAAAAGATCTACTTTGAGCCCATTTTATTTTTAGAAGTAATCCAAAGTGACCAAATATCTGAATATCTCTGAGCCTAAAATTGTTTTATGACCGTATTTTGCCATCGCACACCGATATGAGATTTGTTCTTCAATTTCATTCCTAGTGGGAACCTTGATATTCCTCCAGTATCTAACTATACTCAACCTGACTGCTGCTAAAATATTGATAGCCAGAAACTGGTGGAATTTGTTCACAAAAGGACTACCAAGCTGAAAAAGAAAACTGTGGGGTCAAATCAAACTCTCTATTAAATACTAACCGTAAAATCTCCAAGGTGTCCCATATAATCTGTTCCAAAGATTCACACTCCTACCATATATGGTACATTGATCCCGCTGTTGCTTTACATCTCCAGCAAATACTAGGGTCATCTTGCTAGTTGTACTTCCTCTTCCCTTTTCAAATCCTCTACAGCAACCAACCTTTCAATCCTGGTTTGTCCCAGGCTCAACTGGGGAAGAACAATCTGGTCATATGAGATTTATTGACCCACAGTCAGTATAAAAGGCTATTTTTTTAGAAAATGTTTTACCGGGAAGAATACATTAAGATTTCTCTCATTTACAGTAAAGAGTTGCGTATTTGCACAAATACTTTCACTGTTCCCAGAGTAGTTTAGGAGTCAGTATGGTATAGTTAAATGCAATTTATTAATAGTAGTGGCAGGCAAATCTATACAACAGGATGTAGGCAAATATATACAAAGAAACAAGCAGAGGGTTACAAGCCAGAGTGCACAGAAATAATAGGCTGCCAAGTTTGACCACAATGCTAGAGACTAGGCCTCAGCCACTGGTAGTCTCTAACAGAACCAGGAACAGAACAGGAGCAGGAACTGGGTCAGGAACATGAACACAGGATTTTGATCCGAAGTAGGAGATGTACCGACGCACGCCTGCCATCAGTAAGGAGAGAACTCTGACTCAGTCTGCAGTCAGAGAGGGAGTAGATAACTGACTCAAGCCTGCAGTCAGTATCAGAGCTGGTCTACCAGAGCCCCAGGTCCGCACTAGGGTGGGTGTCTGCTAGGTAAAGGAAGCAAACGTAAGTAGTCAGAGCCACAAGTCAGAGCCAGAGAGGGTAGTCAGGCAAGCCAGGTCATGCATAGTTCTGGTAGTCAGCCAGAGCCACAGGTCTGCACCAGGTTGTATGTCCACTAAATAGGAATATGCAAAAGAATAGTCAGACAGAGCCACAGGTCAGCACCAGGTTGGATGGAAGGCCAGCCAGGTCATACACAGAGCCCAAGGTAAGAGAACTACTAAGCACAACAACGCAAGGGCAACTGAGTCAAGACTCAGTCTGCCTTTTAAACCCCTCCACAGGAATTAGGTAGGAGGGGCAGCTCAGAGAGAGGAAGTAGGTAGGAGGAGACTACAGGAAGAAAACACATAAAACAGAAGCCTGCTCCATGCTTGAAGCCTCGCGCCTGTAGATGATGCTGAAATTAAGTTAGCTGTAACAAATACAAAGCAGCAATCGTGGGACTTAATAATTTTATTACAAAGCTAAAGTGGCAAAATAACAGGTCAACGTTTCGGTCCCAGAATGACCGAAACGTTGACCTGTTGTTTTGCCACTTCATCTTTGTAATAAAATTATTAATTAAGTCCCAGGGTTGCTGTCCATTATTTTGACATTATCCATTTACATATTGGGATTGTGCACCAGAGCCAGCCCTTACATGGGTCCTGGTGGGTCCATGGGACCTAGGCGGCACTTTGACAGGGGCAGCAATTTGCCACTCCCATAGCTTGCCAGGCTTCTTCTCCACTTGTTTTTTTGGCTCAACTCTCAGCAGTTCATGTTCCCTCATACAGCCATCAGCTGCTTGGCTCACTAGGTGGTGAGACACAGAAAATTAGAGTTGGCCAACATGTGGCTCTCCAGGTGGGCATGGTTTTGGTGGTGGGGGCAGCATTTCATCTTTGGACCCAGGCAGCACAGTGTTTTAGGCTGGCCCTGTTTCCAACAACTCATATATTGACTACTATTTTTAAAGTCCGTGTCCATGGGTCAACACTTGCAGCGTTGCAGTCATGCACATTACTGATTGCCCATGTGGTGGCTTATATGGAGCGGGGCACTCCGAATTCAGACCGGAGTCCTCTCTGTGCATGCGACATGGGCAGTCTATACTGCGCATGACTGCAGCACGCGCAGCCATCTCTACTACACATGACGGCTACTGACAAGCATCCTTAGCGAATTATAATATAGGATAAACACACACAAAGAATGTTATATACAGCTTCAACAAACTGAGTCAAGAACACACACCAGTAGTGGGTTCATATGCATGAAATATGTATAAAGCATGTCAGTGTATGAAAATCACTCTGTCTTTCAATGATACTAATAATAAGATTTTAAAATCAGGGAGTTCTATAATTATAAAACTACAGGAGTTACTTACGGTTTGGAATGTAGTTGCTATAAATTGAAAGTTGGTATGACTACCACCGAGACACAGATGTAGAATTTTGGAACCCAACTGCATTTGTGATTGACTTGTACAGACTGGATATTCAGGGAGGTAACAAGAAGAAAGAAAGAAAACAAACAAACAAACTGATTATTCGATAGCAAATCTCCCGCAGGATTAAATAAGGAATTAAAGATTAATAGGATGCATTACTGGGTTCTGGATTTAAATTTAAAGAGCTACATCTGTTTGTGGACTAATGTCCATTTCATTATTTGTCTATTCTCCAGGATGATGCATTCACTTTTGGAAGGGGATGTTCCTGTGACAAAGTTGGTCATAGTGGTTATGACAACATGAGATTCCACGGATCAATGATAGCTAGGACTACATGAGACACAATGGAACCATATGCCTTTTAGTTACAAATCCTCTGACACATAGGAGGAAGGGGATGTATGTTTGACAGAAAAAAACTGCCATTCAAAGGACATTGCCCAGTCAGAGATGATCCTGTTGACTTGATTATTGAATTATGACGTATGGAATAATGGGTTTGTAAGGATCATCAGAAAGAATGGCAGAATACCCCCACTGAAGCATTTGGAAGAGAGTGAAACATGCGTCGGACATTTGCTCCTTTTCTTACTGCCCCAAACATGATGTACTTAGAGGCCTATTCCTACAGCCCAACCTGTTTGTACAATTTGGTTTGACACTTATATTAATTGTTCTATATGTGCATGTGTGATATGCTGTTTCTCTCATGTTTACATGGTAAGATGCATTGATTGACATTTACAAGGATGTGGGTACTCCACAGCTGGCGAACTGGGATCAACCCTCTCTGGGTAATTAGTTAATATCACCATATTTACATTATGTGAGGTTTATATGAAGGGATGTTTTTAACGGTCTTGTCTATAGTATTTTTATTTGTTTCACCCTATTTTTTTCCTTGTTGCTATTTCACTAGCAACCCCCCTCCCATATACTTTTATTTGAAGATTTGGATTTATATTATAGGAGGTTGCTCTATGAATTTGGTGGCATTGTCCCCGTTTTTTTGTAAATATAAATCATGCTTGCAAAGGGTTACATTTATTTTTGGGGAGGGGGGTATCACGATTTGTTGATAAAACTACTCAAAATGGAAAACAAAAAAAAAATATCTTCAAAAAGTTTGCTCTAGAACAGGGTGTCAAATTACAGATCTCAAAGGCCACAAACAGTCAAGAATTTCCCTGCTTCGGCACGGGTTTGTTAGTAAAAATGAATCACTGATTAAGCACAAGTGAGTCAGTCAGGGATATCCATAAACTCTCTGCTTGTTTGGAGCCATTGGGAAACAAACTTTAGACAACCCTGCCCTAAAAGATAAGCAGCCTTCACCTTCAATTATGAACATATGAAATGTGTATATTGCAGTGTTGCAAAGAGATCAAATCCGTACTGAAATGTAGGCCAGAAATTCCTTTAAATGGATACACATGAAATATGAACGTTTCCAAAAATAAAAAAAACAAAAACAAAATCAAAGTGGGTCTGAAGAATGCTTCCTTCCCCCTTATTTTTTTTTTACAATACTAATAAGGAACCGCACCACCCTTCCCTTAAATGTTTTTAATATAAATTTAACTAAACCAGTGTGCATTAGCCAAAGAGGGTGGCTTCCCCCACCACAGAATATATTCTACAGCCAAAAAGGACCCCTACCACGTATCCAAAAATCAATTTATTATATTCTACAAACTAACATTACAAATACTAGCAATAGTGGCATGGCATTGCCCGTGCATTTTCCAACACCCCCCAACATAGAATACGAGAGAGAAAGAAAGAAGGAAAGAAAGATTCATGAAAAACACATAAAATCAAGAGGGAGCCCAATAGTGTCTATTATCCTAATGGCATTATATGTTGTTCATAGGCCTGCAGAGGGTCAAACGAAGTGCTGCTTTAGTCTCCAATCATATTTTTATTTTGTCAATAAAAAAAAAACAAAATCTCTTTTCTAATACAATAGGTTAAAATCTATATGATCATAAAAGCAAGGCTAGCTTGATTATTCAAGACCACTCCAGAGAGGCAGTATTGTGGATGTGGATGCATAACTCCTCCTTACTGATACACCAGTTTGTATCTGCCACCGACAATTTTCTTCATGTGGACACTCCATATATAATATATTAGGATTTGTTTTATACATACATATTTATATAAATATATAAATATATATATAAATCTCCTATATAATAATTCGCTAGGATGATTGCCACGATGCAGTCATGCGCAGTGTCCGCGTTCAAGCAGTCTCTACTGCGCATGATTGCATCGCGTGAGTGAGGAGACGCAAGACTGCATCGCAAGGAGCAGCGAGATAGCGTTGCGTACCTCTCTGGCACTCAAAGGGTTAATATTACCCGGACCTTGGCCCGTGTACACAGGCTTTTACACACTATATCCTATAAAATAATTTGCTAAAATGTGTGTAACGCTTCAGACATGCGCAGTAGAGACTGCACGCGCCGTGGCTGATACAGCAGCGTGTAACGGGCTCTTCAACTAGTGTGTGTATATATATATATATATATATATATATATATATATATATATATATATATATGTATATATCAGAGCTCCCGAAAACCACCATAAAAACAATATCAAAACTAGGTTATTGTCATCTACATCTAGCAGAAAATGTGTTAATACAAAGACAACCTCATTAGTATCCCATGATAACATTCTATCACCCCATCCCATTCAATGCATTGCAAAGCAATGCGTTGCGTACCCCTCGGGCACTCAAAGGGTTAAACATGCGTGTATTGGAATGCATTAAAGGGATACTAAAGTCCTATAATAACTTTTATAACTTAAAAAAAAAATAAAGTATGTGCAGAAAATCCTCTCTCTCAGACCTTTACGGTTTGAGAGATATTCGCATCTAAAGTTGCCCCCTCCCTCCCCTTGGACGGACGTCAGCGCTGTACTGACAGCAGAAGGTCCCGGTCCTGGGACCGGCCATCAGCTCTTCATCAGAGCCGAAATAGCGTTATTTAAAAATAATTACTTCATTGGAATGTTCTACAATGTGTGCCTGGTTTGCAAGGACACTTTGTAGACCGTTAAAATGAAGTCGTTCTTTTTAAAGATTCCTATTTCGGCTCTACTAAAGAGCCTTCTCAAGTCGGCCAACGACAATCTCCTGCTGTCGGCTCTACAGGTGACATCAGGAGAAGGGGAGGGGGGGCTTTAGATGAGAATATCTCTTACACCATAAAGGTTTGAGAGATGGGATTTTCTGCACATTGTGTTATTGTAGATTTTTAAAAAACTAAGTTTATATTACTATGCATTTAAAGACCATAATCAACAGTCACATCCTGTCACAACTAGAAGTAACACCACCAGGAAACTCAGGATAAGAAGACTCCTCCAACAAGAGTTATTGGGGCTAGATTCTAGAGAACAAAGCTAAGGATCGTAGGCCAACCATGGTGGGATGCGCTGTGGCCAAGGCTGGATAAAGGTGTTTGGCACAAAGCTAGAAGCCCCCAATCATGGGAGCCGAAGGTGACCTAGGACATCGCACCAAGGTTGGACTATACCCCAGTAACCTCATGGTGGAAACGATAGGCCCCAGAGACAAAAGTTACAGAAGCATTTAGCAAGAAGGTACGACTTGCTCACACAAGGCCACAAGAGACTGCTCCCCTAGATACTAGCAAGCTGGACTGCAGAAATGGAAGACATGGTCAATTAGGCAGAGGTCAACACTGGTAGAGAAGGCCAAGTCAAAATCAGCAGGCAGGTCAGGAGTAGCCAGATCATCAACTGGAGATCAAGGAGCAAAAACAGCAGGCAAGGTCAGGTCTAAATTTTACAAACAAACAAGCAAGTAGCTCCAACCTCATACTCCGGATATTTCAAGCATATATCTTCAATGTGTATGCTTCAGGTCTTCAAGAACCCCCTTTATTTTCTTCATAAGCTGCAATGACTTAGATATATATATATCCCACGTATGTGCTACCTTAGGGTTTCTCCAAACTCCCTTCAACAGAACACAAATTGTAACGATGGACAGGTGCACTAAAACGTATAATGGATTCAAGCCATGCAGCGAATAAAAACAACTATATGTTTATTAATGCATCAATAAAAAAGTGGAGTACAACAAGTAATGATACCTTGTTTCATAACTGAACAGCGGGAGAAATGATATAGTGGGCACCTTTCGGATGCAGACGTGTGAGTTCTTAGATCGACATGTTTCGCGCACCACTGCGCTTAATCATGATCAAAGGTCAGGTCTAGCCAGGTCAGCAACAGGGAGTAAAGCGGCAGGCAAAGGCAAGGTCTTGGAAAACTAAGTCGGCAACTGAAGAAACTGACAGCATGCAGGGTCAGAAAGTGACTGAACACAGGACACTTTGATAGCCCATGAGACGTAGCTATGCTATGTCTTAACTAGGAACAAGCTTATGATGGGGAAGCAGGAGGCAGGACCATGCATGCTCACCAGCACCTGCAGGAATAAAAGGTACATATCCACACATGCCAAACCAGCATGGATCGCGGACTTGACACATCCAAATAGAACTATCATACTTGAAACTTCCAGTAATATATTGTATACAAATAGATAAGGATATAAAAAGTAACTATAATTTAACCCCTTGAGTGCCAGAGAGGTATCCAACACACAACACACAAATGTGTGGGCTTCTAAGTGTCTCTTATGTAAAGGGATATGCGTTTACATACCATGGTGAACAGAGATGGATAGATTGCAAGACCTTTGCTGGTTCAGGAGTCCTCACCAGGGGCTGCACCAGGACACGGGACCATCCAGTAGGTTAATTAAAATATATGTAATGGGGTTTTGCGTAGGCCCACAGACACCCCTGTGGTCCTTTACCCCAGAAACCTCCTTGTGCGCTGCAGGCCGATCCTGAGCCTCCACTACTTGGGAGTACATGACTGCGGCCGTGCCTCCACCCAGCTGGGCATCCAGGGTATGGATGTGGGGCCCAGTTGGGAACATATTTAAGTGCACAATAAAACCGACACAGAACTCTCTTAAATAGAACTTTGTATTGCACAGAAAGACAACCCTATGCAGGAATATAACAGATACATGAATATAATACAGTAAAACAGTTCAAGAATGCAATGGTCAATATGATACTCACCCACAACAAATACTACGGCCCACCCTAGGCTTCACCCTAGTGGCAGTTGGGTACCATTAGTTGGTGCACATAGTTGGGGCCCAGAGGAATTGTAATCCACATTATGATTTGTGTTATGCTGTAATCTTCCAATGATCAGAGAATCTATAGAGCAAAGTCTCTTTAATTGTGTAACCAGATTCAGGGTGCCCTGTGGTGAAACAGGGGGAGAGGTTTCAAGCTTACCACTCCACAGTCTGCAATCTGGTCAGTTCAGGAAGGGGAGCACCTGCCTCTTTAACTGCTGCTGGAATTCCTGCACTCTTCACAGCATTCTGTGCCAGGATCAGTTATGTGCCTTGGCCTGGTTACAGCTGTCTCCTGGAATGCTTCTTCTAGGATCCTCCAGCACTGGATCAGCCAGGTCAGCTTCCCTGCTTAGAAGAGGCTCCTTCACTCACTTCAACCCAGCTCTAAAACCAACTCCAAAATAAAATGGAGTCCTGAATATCCCTCCATGTGCATAGAAGCTCGCCATCTGCTGGCCACTCCACAGGAACTGCAGGATGGTCAGTGGCAGCAGAAATCACTGTGATCCCAGAGGTGTTACATATATAACCATTTGAGTGCCAGAGGGGTACGGAATGCATTGCTTTACAATGCATTCCGTACCCCTCTGTCACTCAAAGGGATAAACACCTCACATTTAAATCAGAATAGCACCTTGCAATATATTACACAAATGCCCTACTGCTAATTATACAGGCCACCAGATCGACTGGGGGACCCATCCCCCAAGCATATGCTGGAAATAAATGAGGCATTTTGGTATAGACTTGGGTGTATAAAGACACAATATGGGGTAGACAGTGCATAAATACTGGGGCACTGAGTATGCAATATTGATTAATTGCAATCACAGGTAAATGTGGAATCTATATTATTGATCGCAAAACGCCTGTACTCTTGCCGCTCTGCCAATGAAGAGACAAGACTGAAGAACAAACAGGAATCTTTCTTTATTCGAATATAGAGAGAACAGTACAGCACATTAGCATGGAAAGAAAACTTGTTCTGTTCTGAAAATTATGAGCAGAGGGGGTATCTCATATACTAATAGCACACCCATTAGCAATAAGATGATTGGTTTAACAGAAAACAAGAATTGCAAAAATTACATATTCAGTAAACTACAACATTGCATATTTCGTTAGTCCAATAGTAAAGCATTAATATTGCTCCTCCACCCAAATAACATAATCAGTTTCCACCCCCTAATATTGCTCCTCCACCCAAATAACATAATCAGTTTCCACCCTCTATTAGAATTACAAGCTTTGCATATTTGGAAATAACAAAACATTAGTTCTCAGCAAATACAATACATTATGATTTAACCTAACTTAGCAAAATATCTTATCAATCTATGTGAAGGGGGGAGAGAATGAGCTGTGAGTTTCTCTGCTTATCAATATGTGTGCAGGGAGATGGGAGGGGGGGAAAGAAAGAGTGACATAGCTTTCTTTTTGGAGACCACAAACATGTGCAGATAAAGAGAATACAGAAATGTAAATTTCTGCTGTCTCTTTAGGTGCTCGTTAACCCTTCCCTTTCTATATTGTGTGATGCAGCTTGATATTTGCACTTGATATTTGATAACAATCCCCCCTTTGGTCATTGGATCACCTTACAAGTGTGATCCACATGACCACCTAAATCACTTGACCATATTTGGGAGTAGGGACAGACTGAATGCAGGTAAGTAGGGTAGGAAAACATTGGATACAACAACACATAGTGACTAGTAGAACAATGAAAAGAAGTAATCCTATGAGGATCTGTCTTAGCCATCCAAAATTCGGTAGCCAGGACCAGAGCCAGTTCCACCACCCGTCCCCGACAACATCCTGTTTGATGTTCTTGACTATTTCATGCAGTCCCTGTATGTGATCATGAATGGATTTGGAATGATCAGACAAGTTAAAACAACACATGCCAGTAAATTCCTCACACCCATGATTATGTTTAAGCAGAAGATAATCAATAGCAGCTCTATTCTGGAGAGACATATCATGGACCCCTTTAACATCAGTTAAGAGACCGTCTAAGGCTGCAGAGGTGTGGTTGATAGCTTTAACTAGTGCACATGCAAGCTTATTAACAGTCCTAGCTGTCCCTACAGCCAACCCCGGTGTTCCAATAATAGATATGCCCAATGAGAGAATTTCAGCATTATTCATCAAATGAACATCTGAGTCACAGTCCTCGGGCAACAGTAACGGGGCACTTCTCTTAGGTCGGCTACCCCTAACAACAGATGAGGTAACTATGTGTCTGGAGGGAAGCAAGAGACTAAGCCTGCTAAGGGAGCACGGCCCCCCAGTGGCATTAGCAGGGATGTAAGAGTAAGAGGTGATACCACATGACATCTCCCAGTGCTCTGCATTACTGAAGAGAGGACCGAGCAGGAGCTCAAGCTGCTAATAGAGATCGGTGCCAGAGGGAGGCACAGACCTCGTCATACCTGTCAATCTGCTACTTCCTGCCCCTTTGTTTCTATTCATTTATCAGAGGGCTGAACCTAGCAGGCCATGCCCGATTATTCGAGTTTCTGAGTGAGTTTGTGCTAGTTTGTATTTTGACCATTGCTTGCTTCAACTATCCTTGTTTGCTCCTTGCCTGCACTGCTATTGTGACCTTCTGGTATTAGGCCCAGCTAGCCCTCCATTGATCCGTTGCCTTGTCCTTCTGTACCCTTTGACTGACCTGTGTATGACCGGCTTGTGTCACAGAACCCAAAAATGAATGCAGAGTCAGTACGGTATATAGTAAAACCACCTTTATTCAAAACTCAGAATAAGGTATATCTCAATAAGACAACAGGAACAGACAGAGGGTCACAAGATAAGCTAGCACTACTACCAGAAATAGTAGGCTGCCCAGGATCGACCTCACTGCTAGTCTCCACTGGAATCCGGAACAGTAACAGGATAACTCGGACCAGGAACTAACAAAGGAGATACCTGATTCACGCCTGCAGTCAATATAGATGATAGTCTACCAGAGCCACAGGTCCGCACCTGCAGGAAGGAGGCAACACAGCACCACAGGTCAGCACCAGACTGGATGGTCAGACAAGCCTAGGTCATACACGGAGCGGATAGTCAGCCAAAGCCAAAGGTCTGCACCAGATTGGGTGTCCACTACAAGGGGCAACACAGAGAGAGTAGTCAGACAGAGCCATAGGTCAGCACCAGATTGGATGGTCAAACAAGCCTAGGTCATGCACAGGAGAGCAAGAGACACAAGTAACAAACTGCAAGGAACACCAATGTAAGGGCGACTAAGCCCTGTGTTCAGGCAGTTAATATAGTCCTAGCCAAGAGGAAGGAGGGGCACTAGAAAGTGGGCAATAGAAATATATACAGTGCGCACGTCCCGCCTTCAAGACGTGCGCCCGTAGAGAACTGCCCGGCAACACGGCCAGAGACGCTGCAGGAAGAGGGCACGGCCGGGGCCACCAGAAACCAGACGTGTCGAGCCACAAGAACACAGGATGTGGCTGAGCCGCGAGGCAGCAGGACCGTGGCCAGCCATGCTGCCAGCCATGAGGTTAGCTGTGACAGCTTGACCGACATTGCCTCTCTGAGATATTGCTTACCTGTGGTGCACAACGGTGAACAGGGCCTTGTGTATCGGTCCTGCCTGCTAGAGCAGTCTCGCTGTTCCGTTCCAGGGAACGTAGTGAGACTCATTGGCCTCCCTGTGTTGTAGTCTTACTCTGCAGGGGTTCCATACCTTGGATGCGGTGTCCACTGGTGTCTGGATTCCTACTGCTCGTAGCCTAGTCTTGGGCCGTCTACCTCTGGGTACGTGCTTCTCGGAACTATCCAGTCAGCTTGCAGTGCTGTGCATTCCATGGCCCACGGCTGCTTCATGTATGCAGCCTGATTGTCTAGTTACCGTGGCACCCGCTGGAAGGTGGATATTGTGATCGGGTGTACCGCAGAGCTACTCTGACAGAGTTTCCTTGCAGATCACCTGTTGCCTTGGGAGCCTGGATCAGGCTGAGACTGCTCGAGTCTGTGTCTTGCCTGACTAAGAGTCGGTGCTACAAAGGGCATCTGACTATTCAGCCCTGGGTGTTTCTCCTGAAGGCTCGCTTGGTTGGCTTGTTGCCAACAGACTTTAAAGGTATAGTAATACTTAAAATGTAAAAAAAAAATATGTTGTAGGGTTTATCCCCCTGAGTAAAACAAGAGTACTCCCACTGCTGAAAGGAGTTTCATTCAAAAGTTATTAATTTTCAAAGTTGATTTTTTTAGGTGCAATAGCACAGTGGCCTGAAATTTTACAGTGGCGTTGTTGCTACACCATCCTATGGACAGCTCTGGTCCCGGGACCATAAATCTCCATAGGATGGTGTAGCAACAGCGCCACTGTACAATTTCAGGCCACTGTGATATTGCACCTAAAACAATTAAACTTTGAAAATTAATAACTTTTGAATGAAACACTTTTCAGCAGTGGGAGTACTCTTGTTTTACTCAGGGGGATAAACCCTACAACATATTTTTTTTTACATTTTAAGTATTACTATCCCTTTAAGAGAATTCGTCTTAAAAAAAATTAACCACCTCCTTCCAGTCATGACAATATCTCTGACAGCATACCCCTCTGGCACTCAAAGGATTGAAAGCCCCACTGAACTGAGAATGTTTTTTGGTTCCTCATGGCTAATTACACCATATTACCAATTTAGGGCTCGATTCAAATGTTGGCGTCGCCAGAAAAAACTGGAGACGCTGGTTTTAACGTCAATTGAGCAATGCAAATGTTCTACTAGAAACAAGCAACGCCAGTTCTGAAACAGACATCGCCCGTCGCCAGAACAGCAAGATCTCACCCATAGAGGATAATGTACAAACGACGCCAGAAGCTATTCAAATGTTGGAGTTAGGGCTAACTCGCGTTAAATTGCAACATTTCTCTCCAGAAATCTAACGCCTATTTTTTTTGGAGTACAGCACACAAGTAAGAGTAGAAAACCAACGTCTCCAGTTCTGAATAGCATTCTCTGTGCTTTTCCCTACCCAGCCACTAGGGGAACACAGAGAAGGCTTTCAGCACCATGGACAGCTTTGAATGCCATAGGGATGTGCACTGCTCACCCCTGTGGCATTCAAAGGGTTAAAATCAATAAAACTAGTACACCAAGCACTACACAATGCCCCCTTCCACATCCCCCCCCATTACTATGTCACATATATTGCATATATGTGACATACTAACCCCATCCACATCCACCTCATGGACTTCCATGTAGTGGACAAATCTGTCTTTTATTCCACAATTAACCCTTTGAGTACCAGAGAGGTAGGAAAGCATTGCTTAGCATGTTTCCTACCCCTCTGGTACCCAAAGGGTTAATAGGCAACGTATGGACTACATACATTGCCTATATATATGTGTGTGTGTGTTTTAAACTTTTTTTAATTAAAATACTGTGATTAGACAGTTTAACTTAGATCTCATTCACTGTTAACCCCCTACCTCCTGTGTCCCATTGCTATTAGTACTTTTGCTCCACTCTTCTTCAAACTGAGAGTGGAGCAAAAGTACTAAAAGCAAAGGGACACAGTAAGTAGGGCATTATAAATAGATGAGATCTAAGTTAACCCTTTGAGTGCCAGAGTGGTACGCAACGCATTGCAAAGCAATGCGTTGAGTACCACTCTGGCACTCAAAGGGTTAAATACAACTGAGGGAGCAGGCTGCCCTGTGCTTGCAGCGCTTCCCTCAGCTTTATGTATACATTCTTTATTTCTCTTCTTCTTTATTTCATTTTATTCTTTATTATTATTATTATTGATTTATTATTTTTTCCCCTTGCTGCGGGCGGCTGTGAAGCCCGCAGCATAATAAAACCCTGGTGCATAGAGAGGCATTGGAGAAAGCGGGAGGAGGGGACAGAGACACTGGAGGAAGCGGGTGGTAGGCTTGTATTTGCTGCCCGCTCCTCCAATACCTCTCCTCTCGCGGTGGCATTGTGCCCAGCTGCCTGGCGTCGCGTTGTACAACGCCTTGTGCAAAGGGACGATTTGCACAAGGCGTTGTACAACGCGACGCCAGGCAGCTGGGCACAATGCCACCGCGAGAGGAGAGGTATTGGAGGAGCGGGCAGCAAATACAAGCCTACCACCCGCTTCCTCCAGTGTCTCTGTCCCCTCCTCCCGCTTTCTCCAATGCCTCTCTATGCACCAGGGTTTTATTATGCTGCGGGCTTCACAGCCGCCCGCAGCAAGGGGAAAAAATAATAAATCAATAATAATAATAATAAAGAATAAAATGAAATAAAGAAGAAGAGAAATAAAGAATGTATACATAAAGCTGAGGGAAGCGCTGCAAGCACAGGGCAGCCTGCTCCCTCAGTTGTATTTAACCCTTTGAGTGCCAGAGTGGTACTCAACGCATTGCTTTGCAATGCGTTGCGTACCACTCTGGCACTCAAAGGGTTAACTTAGATCTCATCTATTTATAATGCCCTACTTACTGTGTCCCTTTGCTTTTAGTACTTTTGCTCCACTCTCAGTTTGAAGAAGAGTGGAGCAAAAGTACTAATAGCAATGGGACACAGGAGGTAGGGGGTTAACAATGAATGAGATCTAAGTTAAACTGTCTAATCACAGTATTTTAATTAAAAAAAGTTTAAAACACACACACACATATATATAGGCAATGTATGTAGTCCATACGTTGCCTATTAACCCTTTGGGTACCAGAGGGGTAGGAAACATGCTAAGCAATGCTTTCCTACCTCTCTGGTACTCAAAGGGTTAATTGTGGAATAAAAGACAGATTTGTCCACTACATGGAAGTCCATGAGGTGGATGTGGATGGGGTTAGTATGTCACATATATGCAATATATGTGACATAGTAATGGGGGGGGATGTGGAAGGGGGCATTGTGTAGTGCTTGGTGTACTAGTTTTATTGATTTTAACCCTTTGAATGCCACAGGGGTGAGCAGTGCACATCCCTATGGCATTCAAAGCTGTCCATGGTGCTGAAAGCCTTCTCTGTGTTCCCCTAGTGGCTGGGTAGGGAAGCACAGAGAAAGCTGTTCAGAACTGTCGACGTGGGTTTTGGATTTTCTGACTGAACTTGATACTTTGCAGTGCTGTGATTGGCTGTGGTGCTAGGTAACATTTTTATCGTGTGTTTTTAGGTAAGATTTTCTATGCGACGCAGGTTTAAGGTTAACGTGTATTTTGTTGGTTATCGCTCGTTAGGCTTTCTAGGTAAGGAAGATTTGAATCTCACGTTACCTGGTCTTGCTTAACGAGCGAAGGCAGTTTTTTTCTTCACGTTGGTTTTAACGCCAACATTTGAATCGAGCCCTTAATGAGGTACAGTAATCAAATTTTTTTACTGCATGACTGGATAAGGGCAACCCTGCAGTGCTTCCTTTTCATTAGAGTCTCTCTTTAAAATGGTGATAGGGTCACATTTTCCATGGAACAACTTGTTTGCACCTCTTTGACTTAGTTGCATAATCCTCCATTACAACTGTAAAGTAAAACTGCATGCACGTCCAAACCTGTATGAATAAATTCTTCGGCGTTTGCAACACGGACTATGTTTTTTTAAGTCATTTCCAGAAAACTCAAAGTGAGTGGTAACAAAGGCGTAAGTAGGGATGGGCGAAAGTTGTAACAGTGTTCCCGTGGGAAATTTCGTGAAAACCACATTGTTATCCGCTTTTTCATGGGAAAATCCACTTTAAAACTAGCGGTTAAAATTTTCACATCTTTCGCCCATTGGCCAAAATCTTTCGCCATTTTTTCAATGGCTAAAAAGTATCCACCCATTGATTTACATTGTTTTGGCACTTCTCTATAAAAACGTGACGTTTTCGCTGAAGGCAGACACAATAGAAGCAGCTACAGAGCGAGATAGACATGCTGTGCTGTTCTCTTGTGATATTTAGCAAAAATTGAGGCAGGAGAGGCTCATAGTGACTCCTATCACTATGAGCAACAAAAAGAGGAAATGGAAGGACCCTTATTATGTGTCCACTGAGTCTGAGGAGGAGGAAGTGACTAGCAGTACTGAACCAATGCTGTCCAGTCCCCCTAAATCACCCCAAGGGATCTTGGGGAATTTAATAAGAAGGGAGGGAGAAAAGGGAATGGGAAGGAAGGGAGAAAATGGAATGGGAAGGGAGGGAGAAAAGGGAATGGGAAGGGAGAAATGGATAGTCAGAACAGGACAGGTCAGCTGCCTGTACCTGTTGCCAGACGTGCTGCCCCTGCTTCCAGTGCCACCATTTCTGATCCTGCAGCCACTAGTGTTGTACCTGTTGCCAGATGTGTTGCCCCTGCTGCCAGTGCCACCATTTCTGATCCTGCAGCCACTAGTGTTGTACCTGTTGCCAGACATGCTGCCCCTTCTGCGAGTGCCACCATTTCTGATCCTGCAGCCACTAGTGTTATACCTGTTGCTAGTACTGAACCTGCTGCCAGTGCTGAACCTGCTGCCACTAATACTTTGCCTGCTGCTAGTGTTTCTTGTAGTACTCGGGGTGGGGTGGGGAGAGAAAATGATGCCAAGTGTGACAGGAAGGGACCCTAAATCACACTTGCCATTCCCAAGCAGTCCTGCCACTGCTAATACGACTGCTACTAAGGTCCAGCAGCTTGTTAGCCTTAGGAGTGAAGGAGGGGGTAATCAACATTATCTTCATATTACTAGTGACTGTGAGACTGAGGAGGAAGACTGTGCAGCTGAACTTGATGTGGTTGGTGTTAGTAGTAGCAGTAATGGTGAAGCAGCCGGAGCGATAGGGGAAACATTTTACAGCATCCAGACTAGCGGTCAAGGGAGCCCACACCATTCTCCTGACCCTGGGACTGGGAGTCCTCCCCTTCTCTTCACTACAGTGTCCAGGTGGAACATGAACCTGAAGAGGCCAGAACTGGTGTTGGGAGAGGAGAGCAGGCTGAGAATTAATACCACCACCACCAGCAGGAGCACAGATCAGCTGCCTGTGCCTGCTGCTATTTCTGCTACTGCTAGTCTGCCTTCTTCTTCAGGTCAAAAGGCAATGACAAGTGTGACATTAGGGGACCCTCTGTCTCATTGCTCGTCACCTCCTCCAAGCAGCAGTGAGATGTCTGGAATAGAGCAGCAGCAGCAAAAGCAGCATGTAGGGACTAGTGGTGGTGGTGATGATGCTGGAGAATCTGGGGTGGAAGAGATATTGATTGCTATTTAGCAGAAACTGAGAAGGAATGGGAGACAGGAAGGAGGATGGGCATCACCACCACCACTAACAAGGACATATTGGAATTAGAGGAATTTGCCACTGCTCTAATTCCTTTTGATGCTGAGATGCAAGGGCGGCAGGATGCTGAGGAGCAGGTTAGTGTGCCACAGACCACCATGGACACAGGGGGAGTAGGGTCAACAAGCAATATGGGACTAAGGCAGGTTCCACTTGCCAGCAGTAGGTTTACCCATGATCCTAGTTGCAGTGCTGACTCTGAGGCAGAAGTAGCAACATTATCCACTGCCCCAGACAATGAAGGGAAATTTTTCTCCAAGTGGAAAGTGCCGTTTTTCGCCGATTTCAGTTTGACATCATCTCCCAGCGCTCTGCATTATGAGAGGACTCCATCTGCATAGAGGTCTGTGCGGAAGGAGGCACAGACCTCTCCTGCCACACCACTGGACCACCAGGGAGGTAAGAGATGGGCAATGTGGGGTAAATGTGGAGATGGGGGGCAACGTGGTGGCAATGTAGAGATGAGGGCAATGTGGAGATGGGGGGCAATGTGGTGGCAATGTGCAGTCAATGTGGAGACTGGGGACAATGGAGATGGTCAATGGGGGGGCCACTGTGGTTGGGGGTGGGAAAATGGCAATTCTTGCACCAGGGCCCGGTGGCTTCTAGTTATGCTTCTGCCTAAAACACGTGTCCGTTCTTTGGCCTTTTGAAATGTTGAGAGGTATGTAAAACATTTGCTGTAGTTAATGTGTCCTGCATGGATCTTATGGCTTATTCTTCAAGTTAGAGAGGTGATTTAATGAGCACTTTTATCCTTTGAATGCCAGGGGTCTCCACACATTGCTTCTGGAGACATCTCTTGTCTGGTATGACCAGACCTCACCTTTTAACTTGGGACACATGCAAAATGCATACTACAGGGCTGATTTGACTTCAGTGCTGTCCTGAAACATGCCTGTCTATGTGTCCCAGGTTAAAGGGAAAGTCTGGTCAGTTTACTCTTGTCATCAAGTTGTTTATAGCACCGATCAATCAGATTTGTATTTCAGCCCAATGTGGCTGCTGTTTGGCTCTAGAATTGCACCTCTTTAACTTGATGAATGAGGCTCCAATGACCATATTTATTAAAGCAGAGTTTTTCTGGAGTAAACCAACTACGCCATAGGGGACAAATCAAGATTCCTAAATTTCCATGCACTGGAATAGAGCTTTTAACCCCTTGAATCCTAGAAAGGGCCCAATGCATTGGAGACCTCATGCATTCAAGAGGTTAAAAGCCAGACTTCATTTAACCCTTTGAGTGCCAGAGTGGTACGCAACACATTGCAAAGCAATGCGTTCCATACCACTCTGGCACTCAAAGGGTTAACAGGAGTTTTTTTCCCCTATGGTACAGTTGGTTTACTCCAGAATAACTCCAACCCCTTTGAGTGGCAGAGGGGTACGCAACGTATTGCAATGCATTCCCCTCTGGCACTCAAGGAGTTAATAAATATGGGCCATTGTTTCCAACAATACATGCTGTATTTAGATCTATAGCAATCACGAAACAGAGTTCTCTTACCTGGAGAGAGCGACTGAAGCAGCAAAGTGAATATGGAACATTGTTTGTGGTGTGGCTGCAGCTGCCATTTTCCCACTTAGTTACTCTTTGCAGGAAGAGTGAAAAAGCGGAACGACAATTCCAGGGAACAGGCTGTGAACAGCTTATTCCACTGTCCACTAGGCAGTGAGATGGCTCTGGTTCACACGCACAATTCAGAATGTGGGCGCGGCCAGCTCAGCTTAGGTGCCCCCTCAAAATGTGGAGCTCTTGGCAGCTGCCTATTCTGCCCTGTTAATTCCTGTGTAGTTCTGCAGAATTACATTTTCTTAAGCTTCCTGCATTTAATGGGTTAATCTCAGGGGTTCTCAAACCTGTCCTCACCCCACCACCCCAAAAAAGTGCATGTTTACAGGATCTCCTCAATGAAACACGAGTGTTGATAACTCAGGCAGATCATTCACAATGACTGACCCACTGATTGACTCGCCTGTGTTGATGTGAGGGGATACTGAAAACCTGCACTGTTAAGGGGATGGGGGGGGTGCCTGTGGATAAATTTAACCCCTTGAGGACCACAGCAGTGAGCAACGCATTGTTTGTCAATGCATTTGTTTGCCCCTTTGCCCCTTATTGCCAGAGTGGATAATGAATTGTTTTTATATACAAAATGGGAAAAAAAATCAAGAATAATATGTATTTAAGTCATGCTGAACTGTTTTTTTTAAATTAGGCCGACCAGACCTCGCCTATTTCCTATGTGTCCCCGGTTAAAGGTGAGACCCCTTTATTCCTCTCACACAGCTTTGTACTCTGTCCATATGGCAGGTGATACCACCTGCGTAACCAACTTACCTTCTTCTAACGAGGTAGTTCACCAGCCACTGGGGAATGAGGGCCATTTTTTTATTGTGAAGCCATATTGAGGGAATAGACCATAATCTTCCACTCTGGTCCAGTGTAGGTTGGCAGATTGTGGATCAATTTACTCTTGTGTCATAGCATTGATCTGTTCTCCTTGGGTGACCCTGCCAGGAGTATATGCACCCAATGGCATAGTTCTTAGCTTCACTGACACATGTAAACACTCCCGCCACGATAAGGCATTGACCCATTGGAGTGATATATATGTGTGTTGTTATTATTATATTAGTATTACACTACACTTCACCCAGTGGGAAGTCCTAGAGAATACATTCCACCTAATTAAAGGTTATCATCATTTAACCCTTTGAGTGCCAGAGGGGTGCACAACAAATTGCTTTGCAATGCATTTCACACCCCTCTGGCATTCAAAGGGTTTTTAATTCTGCATGAGGATGATTGGGTTTTCACTGTCCCTTTGTCACATCCTGTGATATTTAGGCAGGAGGTCAGGGAATGGTATAGTCCATTAGGCTTTGCTTTGTCTCTGTGGTATAGTCGAACAGGGTTTAGATTTAGCTTTCTCAACATCCAGTTTCCATTACATATGACCTTTCTGGTTATCTTTGAGTAAGCAAGAATTTAGAGTCTTTCTTACAGAGTAAGTTTAATGCTTTCTTACCAAACCTAATGAGAAAAAACGAAAGCCAATGAATGAATTCGATACGGGGCCTTGGACCCCTTATCATATCATTCTTTGGCTAAGTAAAATAAAACATATATATATATTTAGATATAGTTATGGGGTCCTTGAGCCCCCTATATCAAACTAAAAATGTCTGGAACCCTTCTTCTGCTACCCGCAAAGGAAAAATTGTGTAAAAAAGAAGGGGGATGTTTAGGCCGGGACCCCCATACTAATTAAAAATATGTAGCCCTTCCTCCTACTTCCTGAGGTGTGTATGTGAAAACCATATACTCGGCTTGATGTCAGAGGTCCTCACACATACATACCTAAGAATATTAAATAACTAAATAGCCCTAAAAGCCTGCCACTACTCTTGCCACCTCAGGCACCCCTAGGCAAAAGCAACTAAAGTAGATACTTGCCTATGCTCTGGCAATATCTACATCTCAGAATGTCCATTTGCGAGCTCTGCCTCTCAAAACTTAGAGCTATAGGACAGTGGTGGGCATCTTGAAGCCTTTCAGCTGTTGAGGACTACAAGTCCCATCATCTTTTTCAGCTAACTACTAGTGGGGGATGATAACTGGAAGCCTAAATTTGCCCACCCTTGATCTAGGGACTTGCCTCCTGTACCTAATGGGACAACTGATCCCCCTTACACAGTAAATGTTAATTTGAATACAGGAATCTCATACTCGTCTTGTGGTGCTCTTGTTATGAGCAGATAATTGCAGGCTCAGAAAACAGATATTCATATGAGTTTGGATTCAAGCTTTCAGACCAGGGTGGGAAACTCTTACTGCTTAGACTGAAAGAAATTCCTTGTAGTCACTCATTAGTCATACACCTGAAAATATGTGTGATAAAGAATATAATAACGGTCATTTAAAGTTTATGTTTGATTTTCTTATCTTATCGTTTGATAGGAAAGATACTATTCATGCACATATTTAACAAAGTAAATCTCAGTTTCCATTGTGGGTGACATTACCATTGGTTTTATTTACAAATTTCCCCACAGGCCCCTTCACATGGGCGACACCAACACAGGAATGCTGTATTAAATCTGTAACACCTGTTGAAAGGTTACATACTGGTCTATTGTGCCTTTCACATGTGGTGACCATCACCTCGAATGACTGCACCAAAGTCCAGCATACTGAGAGAACACAGTAAACTTGAGTGAGGAAGGTCTACACAGGAATAGCCAGTAATTAAGAAATACATAACAAACTTGTGCGGGGCCAGGAAAATTAATTTTGTCTGAATTATTCATGCAAAAATTCATGTTCAGTGAACTTCATTTGCTGGACCAGCTGCTTAGTCACTCATTGAAAGTCTGTGTTCCCGAGCAAAATTAATTAAACTCTATTTTCAATGGAGAAGGCCCCTGCCACCTTTTCTGGACTGACGTTTGAGCAAGATTCATCCAAATACGTTACATAAAACTTGACCATCCATTCAATTGTGGTTTCCATCAGGGTACATGAACAAATAATACAAATAAATATAAATAAAGGCCTGCATTTTATTTTATTTATTTTATATTTGTCCATGTTCAATGAGAGTGCATGAGGAGTATGAGGAAAGTCCCCACACAAAAAAATGCACTGATCCCGAACATAAGGGAGCAGAAGCATCTTTGACTATCATTATGATAAGATAGTCTGGAGGCTATACAGGTAACGAGAGTTGGCATTGCAGTACCACCACCAGCATCAACATTAGACCAATTTGGACAGACAAGGGGCTACATTCTATTACAGGTGCTAATTTTATCTCTGCTTTTATCTCCAATTTTCTCCATAGACCTGAATAGGGATATGTTTGATAAAACAGGTGTTAACATTTATCACCTGAAATAGGATCTAGCCCAAATACAGCAGCAGCATGGCATATGAGAAATAAAAATCTATAGTAAGAAGAAGTATAGGTGGTTGAGTTTAACAGAAACCAGCCCCCCACCCCCCAAAAAAACAACATGCACTGTAATCTCTGAGAGTGAGTAAAGAAGGAAGCAGCAGCATCTGTGACTGTGTGGTATGGGCTTCAGGATGTGATGGAGGTGGCGAGCATTAACATTGTAGCACCACCAGCAGTAGAAGCAACAGTGACAGTGTAACAAGCAAGGTATGGACTTCAGGAGGTGATAGAGGAGGCAGGAAAGGGCAGAGCAAAGCAATTCCACCATCAGCACAGCATCTGTGACTGTGTTACTACAAGCACAGCATAGGATTCAGGAGGTTATAGATAAGGTGACTGTTGGCGTTGAATTAAGAAAGCTCCATGTAGAGCTAAGAGGGTGATTGGGAGTGTATTTGGAAAAATGGAGATGAAATGTAGAGTGGTGCAGTGTTAGTAAGGGATTTGTAAAAGTTAGCACCAGAATATTGAGTTTAATTCTATACGCTAATGGGAGCCAATGTAGGAATTGGCAAAGAGATGCTGTATTAGAGGAATGATGTGTGAGGTAGTTTGGTCCGACGGCAGAGTTAATTATGAAATGTAGTGGGGTTAGTCGAGTGAGATGAAAGCCAATTAGGAATGAGTTACTGTAGTCTAGATGGGACATGATGTGTGTTTGGATTATAATTTTGGTAGTCTCTTGGCTGAGAAGAGGTTGAATTCTAGAGATGTTAGGTAGATGGAGAAGGCATGAGTTGGAGATTGACTGAATGTGGTGAATGAAGCAATTCCTACCAGAAATAGAATGGCGCTTAGAGTAACCTCTCTGCTAGAGACTAGGCAGACGCCAATGGTAGTCTCAGAATGGTGAGTATGGTACACAGTGCGAAGCTGCAGAGTTTTCCCAAGGGTAAGGAATGAGAGAGACTCGTACTGGCTCATGCATGCAGTCAGTATAGTAGGTAGAGACCTCTAGGGCGTGAGACTGAGCGGGAGGTGGGCCAGAGCCAATAGTCAAGGTAGAACTCACTTAGGACTAGCCAGGGGTCAAAACCAGAGAGGGAAGTCTGCCAGAGCCACAGGTCCGCACCAGGTTGGGTGTCTACTATGTTGGAGGGTAATGCAGGAAGAATAGTCAGCCAGAGCCACAGGTCAGCACCAGGATGGATGGTCAGACAAGCCTAGGTCATACACAGAGTGGGTAGTCAGCCAGAGCCACAGGTCTGCACCAGACTGGGTGCCTGCTAAGCCAAAGGTTAATGCAGGAAGAATAGTCAGCCAGAGCCACAGGTCAGCACCAGGATGGATGGTCAGACAAGCCTAGGTCACACACAGAGCGGGTAGTCAGCCAGAGCCACAGGTCTGCGCCAGATTGGGTATCTGCTAAGCTAAAGGGTAACACAGGAAGAATAGTCTGACAGATACACAGGTCAGCACCTGAATTGATGGTCAGAAAAGCCTAGGTCATACACGGCGCGCTCAAAGAGAAACAAACAACTGCAGCAGACACCAACGTAAGGGAGACTGTACTAACAGTCCATCGCCCTTTTTACCTCCTCCAGGAAGTAGCAGGGAGGAGTCTCAAGTCACCCAAGATCTTAATAGGGACTCACAGGCTGTCACAGTTTGTTAAGACTCTCAGACGTAAGGTTTAGGTAAAAACATAACTTTATTGAAAAGTTAAGGCAATCCAATAGGGTTTTCACACACATACAAACAATACATGGAAGCAAATGACCATAGATATAGGTTCTACCGGCCTTGCCAATAATACCGGGCAAGGCAACCCAGGCGACTCAGACGGAATAGAAGAAGCAGGCTCTACCGGCCTTGCCAATACCGGGTAAGGCAACCGTAACATGGTGACGTACCGGTTCTACCGGCCTTACCAATACCGAGTAAGGCAGCCTGAGGGAACACAAGGAGTAGGCTCTACCGGCCCTGCCAATACCGGGTAAGGCAACCTAAGGATGGCAACGTGAATAGGTTCTACCGGCCTTACCAATACCGGGCAGGGCAGCCCAAGAGAGGAGACACTACTGAGACCAAATGACTGTCAGATGACAATGACAGCAGGATGGAAATAATAGCAACTTGGTCAAGCGGTCTCACTCAAGCAGAAGTCTCATGCCAGAAAACTACAGGACTAACTGCTGTTAGGACTGGACAGCAACTCGGGACCTCCAAGTACCTGACTGCAGTCAGGGAGTAAAGCAGCGTCCGCACGCTGGGACCAACTGACAGTAATGTGAGCCGCAAGGCTAGTGGAGTAAACCAGCGCCCGTGCGCTGGGACCAACAGTAATGAGCCGCAAGGCTTAATGGAGTAAACCAGCTTCCGCACGCTGGAACCAACAGTAGTAATGAACCACAAGACTTAATGGAGTAAACCAGTATCCGCACGCTGGAACCAACAGTAGTAATGAGCCGCAAGGCTAAATGGAGTAAACCAGCGTCCGCACGCTGGGACCAACAACAGTAAGGAGCCACAAGGCTTAATGGAGTAAACCAGCATCCGCACGCTGGGACCAACAACAGCAATGAGCCGCAAGGCTAAATGGAGTAAACCAGCGCCCGCACGCTGGGACCAACAACAGTAAGGAGCCGCAAGGCTTAATGGAGTAAGCTGTCCAGGATGCTGAGGACTCTGCTGGACATCAGGATTAATGGTAAGTGTTAATCCTCCACTTCACTGTGTTATCAATTCAGCCACAAGAATCATCACATTTGTTCCCAGATACCTGCCCTCTCAGCTCCTCCTGAAATCCCTCAATTGGCTACCTATAAAGTATCGTATTTCTTTCAAGATTCTCCTCCTCTCCTGTAAGTCTCTGTGTTCTTCAGCACCCTCTTACATTTCTGCCCTTATCTCCCGCTACACCCCTTCCTGTCCCCTACTGTCCTCTCAAGGGTTCTTCCTGTCATCTCTCTACACAACTCAAGCAATCTCTCGTCTACAAGCTTTTTCACTGGCTGCCCCTAGTCTTTTTGAATGTCCTCCCTATCACCATTCGCCAATTATCCACAATCATTACTTTCAAGCATCTCCTCAAAACCCACCTGCTCAAGGAGGCATCTCAATAGCAATATCCTCCTCCTTGCACACTGATAGTCACACCAGAATCCTTCTGCACTTCCTTCACCACACCTTGTACCTGCTCTTATAATCATCCTCCTCCTACTGTCTCTGTTTGTCATCATAAACTCTAATTAGATTGTAAGTTCCTTGGGGCAGGGTCCCTTTCCCAGTGTATGTTTCCCTTGCTGCACTTTCCCCCAAAAATAATGCAATGATCACACTTTAAGCTTAATGCTCTTAATCCTATTCTGTATTTTTGTATTGTATTATTTTAAACTCTGTTAGCGCTGTGTACATGTATGGTGCTATATAAATAAAGATACATACATACATACTTTGCAGGTGCTGTTGCTTTGTTACTTAGTCGGGTTAACCCTGTGATTGCCGATGGGGTAACTATATCCCACTGGCACTCATAAGGTTAATTGGACACAGTTTTCTAAGCAATTTGGATGTACTGATATGGGGTTTAGGGCCTCATATATATCCAATTTCATTTCAATTGATGTGTCGGCTGATTAAAGATCCGATAAGGGACTTTAGTCAGGAAATGTAAGTGATAAAGTGAGTCCCTTATCGGATCTTAATGGCTAATGCTGTCTATTGAATTAAAATGTGTGGCTTTTTTGGGGGGGCAAAACTCCTCTAACTTCAGTGGCCAGCAATGGGGGGGGGTTGTCTGCATTTTTTTCGAAGCACAGGTAATTGAATCGCTTACCGTGTATGAAAAAATGCTGTCACCTCTTTTTTTGTGATGTTGGAGGTCTTTAAATCGAGCCCTTAGAATCCTGTGTAGGCTATTATTTAACCCCTTATTTGCTAGAGAGCTCTCCAATGCATTGCTTCTCTCTAGCAGCCAAGGGTTTAAATACTTTTTATTCATGCTTCTTATAGACCAGAGGTATTTCCTATGGCAGGAAACAGTGGATGAGACTGGGGGCAGGGCCATATGAATAGTGATAGTGTGGTTACGGGAGGAGCTAATAGCACTTAGAGTGCCTTGCCTAGGGGCTCTTAGGATGTAAATCAAGCCCTGCAGTTAGACACTCAGTCCTCTTCCATATATATGTGTGTCACACTGCTACCAGATGAATATGAAGCTGGCCTGTGAATGCCAACTGTGGAATCCCATGGCCAAGTTATTGATGTCAAATTTGTGGTGTATCCGATAAACTTGCTCTGAATTGCATTGGACAACTCCCTAACATTCCAGGAGCTAAAATCCCCATTTATATCAATGCAAACTTCTTATTTGTACCTTATTGAGCAGTTAGTTTGTTACAGAATTGCCTAAGTGATGGCCAGTTTTAATTGATCTAGAATTGTGCCAGTATGGGAGTAATTATTGCGAAAACCAACTGCTCCATAAGGGATAAAAAAAATTCCCTAAATTTCCACTTCCTGAAATGAAGCTTATGACCATGTGAATGCTGGAGAGGTTGTCAATGCATCAATGTGACTTGAGAACTTCTCTGGCATCCAAAGGTTTAAAATCAACCATTTCAGTCAATGGAAATTAGTATTTGTTCCCTACGGTTTCAGAGAATGTAATCTGATGCTGAAATGCAAGGAGGAAACGTGATTGTGCAATAGTGAGTGGTAATAGCATGGTATTATTTGAACTCAAGGCATTTCATTGTTGGGACAATTAATAAACGATTTGTGCTATGGGTGTGAAGAATAGAATAATAAAGTACAATGATGTTTTTACATAGCTGACTAAGTAACAGGCAATATGAGATCTCATTGTAGTCACACAGGTGGCCAGAAAAGTTGTCTGTGAGAGCAATCATTCCTAGAATGAAAATATAAGAAATTTATTTTAGTGGTATTGTACCCATAATCCTTTAAGGACCAGAGGTATGTGCAACATATTGCTTCAAAATGCATTGCACAGCCCCCTAATCCATAAAGGGTTAATACTAATACAGAAAATAGGGGGGAGGGGTGTAAGAAATCTTCCATGAATCCCCACTGGTATGTGACTCCAACTCCAGGAGCTGCACTGTGGTCAGTGTAAAGTTGTCACTGTAATAGGAGTTTTCCTACTAGTGACATGCTGTCAGTGGCGTAACTATAGGGGTCGCACCTGCGACCAGGCCCGTGCACAGGGCCGGTGCAAGGATTTTTTTATACACAGGCAAACATGCATTTAGATGCCCCCAACCCCCTTCGACCCAGCCACAATCCCCTGCCCCCCCGACCTTGTCACAATCCATGCCCCCCTGACCTTGCCACAATCCACTGCCCCCGCCACATATTCACCTCCACGCTCTGCCCACCTCCACACTGCCCACCCAATCTCAACATTTCCCACACTGTCCACCTCCACATTGCCCACCTCCTCACACTGTCCACACTGCCCACCTCACCCTAAACACACACACTCTCTCTCTCTGACTAAGCACACACTATCTCTCTCAGACTAAGCACACACTCTCTCTCTGACTAAGCACATTCTCTCTCTCTCAGACTAAGAACACTCTCTCTCTCTAATCACCCACTAAAACACGTAAAAAGGGAAAAAAACATCTTGGTCAGGGCTGAGCAATCATAATCTCATTACATTTTTATGATACCCAAGCCTAACCACGTTTTTTTCCCTTTTTACCAATACAAAAATAAGCTTAACAGGATACACACATTGCCCCTCAATCTCCACAATGCCCCCCATATATCCACAATGCCCCCTTCATCTCCACAATGCCCTCTTAATCTCCACAATGCCCTCTTAATCTCCAAATGCCCCCCATATCCCCACAATGCCCCTTCCACAATGCCCCTTCATCTCCACAATGCCCCTTCCACAATGCTCCCTTCATCTCCACAATGTCCCTTCCATAATGCACCTTCATCTCCACACTGCCCCTTCAACAATGACCCTTCACCTCCACATTGCCCCTTCGACAATGCCCCCTTCAACTCCACATTGCCCCTTCAACTCCACAATGCCCCTTCCACAATGCCCCCTTCACCTCCACAATGCCCCTTCATCTGAGATGAATCATCTCCACAATGCCAATCGCTGAATTGACTTCTTTCCTAACAAGATCCTACCAGCATATGTGCTAATGCACCCTGTACATCCTCTTCATCATGCAGCTCTCGGCCTCCTCGCACATCATGCAGCTCTCGGCCTCCTCTGCTGCTGGTACAGAGTATTGCTCCCCTTTCAACAGGCATAGGCCTGCTCAGTGACTCTCAGTCACCTCACTCCCCTCCCCGGACAGACACAAATACCAGCTTTTTCAATTGCCGGTAGGTTATACTGGCTCCAGTGCGCTAATTACACCAGCTGGGTGGCAACCCTAACACACCAGCATGGCAGATATATTAAATATAAAAAAATAAATAAATGGGAAAAAATTGCAGCTCCCCCGTTTTGGCTGCCTAAGCTGCCTTATGCTAGCGCCGGCCCTGCCCGTGCACTCCAGGGGCCCGGCCTCCCCCTGCAACCCCTCCTCCTGGTGCCCACAATCTCCCGCCGGCGCTCTAGTAATGCAGAGCGCTGGGAGATGACATCATCTCCCAGCGCTTTGCATTACTAAGAGGACCGCGCGGGAGCTCCAAGTAGGAGATGGGGTTCAATGTGGGGGGGGGGGGGCCCTTGGCACTTCTTGTACCAAGTCCTGGAGGCTTCTAGTTACGCTTCTGCATGCTGTACTGTACTACTGACCACAAGTGACCTCTGGGACGTGACCAACTGGGGAAAATTGTGTTGGAAATGCTTTTTGACATTTTGCCAAGTGTGAAACACACGCACATATACAGACACAGACAGACGTACACACAGACACACACGAACAGACACACCACAGCTATTTCTGGACTGCATATAGACTGGAGGTACCACTCATCCTGCCCGCATATTACTATATTGTTCTGGAGACCGAGACTCAGCTATTCCATCAATCCAATGGCTGCTGCATCTGGTACCATAGATGGGTGAATCACAGTTCCGATCTCGGATACAGTGGAGCCACACGGAGAGAACAGATGGGAGATGAGCTCTCATATACACCTGCCAGCTACCACCATTCACACATTGCCTGCCCGCATCACATCGCATACAGACAGGAGGTAACATCTATATTTATAGCAAGTTCAGCAGTATCTCCATGACAATGATTTGTGACAATCTAGTAATATCATAATCTGGAATAGCTCTTAAGGAGGTTTACTTGTTTACTTCATTTATATATAGATAGATAAAAGAGAGAGACAAAAAACAAGGGGCGCCCCTTGTGTATATCAGACTATAAAAGTTGGACCACCACTGCACCCTAATGTGCGTACTCACAAATGTATAGTGTCAGCTACGGCATATACCGACACTGACAAAACAAGCAACTGGAGAAATTGGAACTGTCTCCAGACACGGTAAGTATTCAGATGTTTGATGCTAGATCGTAGGCAGCTCCTTGGTCACTCTCTCTCAGCGGCAAAACATGGATACAACAAAACAAAAAACACAATAGGGGCTCCTATGGTCACATAAGTTATGATAAACAATTACTCAATAAATCATAATTCGATACACTCACATTTAGATGAGGTCAGGGCTCTATTATCAGAGTCAACTGACTAACAAACACATGGAGAACTTCTCCCGTCTCCGTTCGGGTCTCTCCTCTTTCTGTTCTGGAGTACTTCAGATCCTCAAATGGACACAGCAGGCGGACACTCTTTGTAGAAATTTTTATTTATAAAAAAAATGTTTAAAATGTACAGGCTTACAACGCTAATGGGTTTCGCGGCTGAGAGGCTACTTTTTCAAAGCTCAACAAGCCTAAAACAATTAAAATATAAATCACATAAACAAAAGGGCCGCCTGAAAAGAACATACTTACATACTAATCCAAAAAGAACTGTTATTACCAGAGTACTCGAATCAACCTATCCGTCTCTCCAACAGAGGGTCACCTGGTCAATCGCAAGCTGAGGTCCACGGGAGCATATGCCCATCTCTAAACATTCAAACCGATAATGGCGACACTCGATGGGGAGGGGATAGGATCTGAATCACATGTGCTTAAACCTCCAATCAAATGACATCTCAAGAGAGAGAATATTGGGATATGTAGTCTTGACAAAACTTGACTGTTGTTAACCGATAAAGGGCTAGGATGGATCAAATAAGATATACAATAACTGACTCCCAAATGGGCATGTCTATTTGGAAGGATATATCTCCCAACAAAACAAAAATAAAGCAACTCTCATAAAAGTAAACTGATATAAAAAGGATCAAATGTATATTAGATGACGAAACAGAAGGAAAAAGTTATAATACTGATATAAAGATGGTGAATCAGAGTAAAAGTGTGACAAAATGAAAATAAAATTAAAATGAAATGAATAAATGATGTGTAATAGAGGATGTGTGTTCGCCGTAAAGATAAAGTAAGTGGTGAGGAACTGTAAATAAATATTGTGAAAGAAAAGGAACATGAATCAAGATAATAAAAGGTGATTAAACAGTCAATTACCCCAAAACACTCGCTCTTGGCATGGTAACTATCTACCTTTTGTACTAAACATCCTCTATCCACTCGCAGAACTAACCCGAGGTCATGGCTTAATAAAGACACCAGCTTCCTCTGCTCCTGTAGCCGTTCAGCTGAATGACTGTGGAGAAAGTCTGGTTCTCTGGCACACTTTCTCCACTACAGGTTCCTCCTTTCCTACTTTAACTCTTCTCTGTCCCTCTCCAAAAAACTTTACTTTTCACAACTAATCAACACTCATAAATCCAACGCCTTTTCTCTACCTTTGACTCCCTCCTCCGCCCTCCATCTGCTTCCCCCATAAAATCCATAAAAGTAACAAGACTTTGCTGACTACTTCAAAGCCAAGGTGGGCTCCTTCCGGGATAATATACCACCTTGTATATCTCCTCCTAGCCTCCTTAGTTCCCCTCCTGGCACTCTGGACTCTTTTTCACTAGTCACAGAGGAGGAACTGACTAACCTGCTATCCTCCACTCCATCCACTACATGCGCATTTCATCCACTCCCCTCTCACCTCATCCAGTCCGTCTCCCCCACACTAATCCCAGTCCTATTACAAATCTTTAACTCCTCCTTTGCCACTGCTACCTTTGCTGACGATTTCAAACATAACTTAGTAACACCCATCCTCACGAACAACTCTTCTGACAGTAACACACCCTCTAGCTATCGACCAGTTTCTCTTCTGCCTTTTGCCTCTAAACTATTGGAACGCTTAGCCTACTCACACCTTCTTGACTTCCTTAACATGCACGACCTGCTGGACCCTTTACAATCTGGATTTCGCACTGCTCACTCCACTGAAACTGCTCTTATAAGAGTGGTCAATGATCTTCACATTGCCAAATTTCAAGGTCACTATTTAATACTTATCCTGCTTGATCTCTCAGCAGCTTTTGACACAGTTGATCATAATCTCCTCCTTCGCATTCTTCACTCCTTAGGAATACGAAACACAGCACTGGACTGGCTCTCCTCTTTTCTATCTAACAGATCCTTCACTGCATCCTCTGCCACCTCTTCATCCTCTCCCATCCAACTCTCTGTTGGGATTCCTCAAGGTTCTTTTCTAGCACTGCTTCTGTTTTCTCTTTACACAATAACACTTGGTAATCTTTTTAACTCATTTGGTCTCAAATATCACCTCTATGCAGATGACACCCAGATTTACTTTTCTGCTCCTCGACTGACTTCTGATATCCAGGGTAAAGGCACAGATTGCATCTTGGCTATCTCAGACTGGATGGCTCATAGGCACCTCAAACTAATGTGTCTAAAACAGAGCTACTTCTTATCCCACCTAGGCCTGACCCTATAGCGCCCTTCCAGTTTACTGTAAATGAGACTACCGTAAATCCAGTATCAGAAGTGACGTGTCTAGGGGTGATAATTGACACATCTCTCTCATTCTCCCCTCATATTAATGCCATTGCTAAATCCTGTCACTTTCTTTTGCATAACATTGCTAAAATCCATCCCTTCCTCTGTTCCTCCACAGCTAAAATGCTTATAAACGCAATCATCCTCTCCCGCATGGACTATTGCAACATTCTTCTGTCTGGCTTCCTGCCTCCCATGTCCATCCACTTCAATCTATACAGAATGCTGCAGCACAAATTACTCTTCTGTCACCTAGGTTTGTCCCTGCCCCGCTCCTCCTCAAAACTCTCCAGTGGCTTCCTATCAAACTCCAGATATCTTACAAATTTGTACTTCTCTCTTTCAAGAGACTTCTCTCCTCTACTCCTTCTTCCATTTCCACTCTGATCTCCCACTATACTCCATCCCGCCACTTACATTCAGTCAATGATTGTCTTCTCTCAGCTCCTTTTGTGTCTACAGTCCTGTCACGTGTCTCTCATTGCTCCGTGTTCTATGGAATGTTCTACCATCCAACCTGCGCCACTGCACTTCTCTGATGACCTTCAAATCTCAGTTGAAAATACACCTCCTGGATAAAATCTCAACATGCTAGAAGGCACTGATGTTGTTCAATGAACGCTCTTATAAATGATTTACTTTACTGATGTCCTCTATCATCATCAGAACTAGCACTATATTCAGCACTTGACACTTATGTACTCTGTATGTCTCCCTTTACCACTTTAGATTGTAAGCTTTCGGGCAGGGATCTCGTACCCAATGTTTCACTCTACAAAGCACCTTTAACCCTGTGTTGTCTACACCCTTAAATTGTGTAAACTATGAACTATGAAGCTATATAAATAAACATATTTATTCATTCATATCCCTGTAGCTCTCTATGGTGCCAGAGGACAGTTTGCTGTCACTGACAGACTGCAAGAGGCTGGTCAAGCATAAGCTGGGTGAGCTGGAAGCCTACACCAGGGGAACAGAAGGTGGCCTTCCATCTTCCATCACCTTCAATGGCTGAGAGGAGCTGCTCTGTGGTTGCCTGTCCAACACAGCAGTACAGGGCATCCCTGGTGGCTGTCCTACAGCAGACGACATTACTATTCTGGATCCTGGTAAGCAACAATTTCCACCCCTGTCCCTCAACCAACACACTGTTATAGATGTTGTCATATCATTTGTTCCACATATCTCTTGTATTGTTCCCTGCTTCAATGTTGTGAAGATCTAAAATAGTTATTTAGATCTTGACCTGAGCACCTAACAGTAACAGACCACATATCCCAGCTCAGTTCATCCTTCTGATTGCCAGAGAGGTAGTCAACGCATACCCTGTCATGCATTGGCTTCCCCTCTGTGATTCAGTGAGATTAAGCATGTTGTTAACCCCTTCCGTACCACTTTGCTCATACATGCTATTCACAGTTGTGACAGTCAGACTCATCATGTAGTGACTGACACGTGCAATGTGTGACAGGTTCCAATGACTGACCTAGTGCCACAGACAGTTGTGCAAAAGTAAAAACAGCACCCACTTTTTAGCAAATGGAGGTACATTTCACAATGATGAGTGAAGGTAGTGATGCACCCACATAATGCATCTCCTGGGAGTACACTTTTCACTCGGCATGATGAAACCCTCAAATAAGTAGGTAGAGTTGAAAGGATCTTAACTGTTTGAGTGCCAGAGGGGTACATAGTAACATAGTAACATAGTAAATTAGGTTGAAAAAAGACACAAGTCCATCAAGTTCAACCTTCGCTTCATACCTCAGTAACTAAGAATTTTATAGCTTTCCTGCTACCAATTAAATTAGTCTTTATCAGACCTTCCTGATCTGCCTACTGATAAACAGTATAACTCTGTATGTTCCCTTTTGAAAGAAATGTATCTAATCTTCTCTTAAATGTGTCCATTGTATCTGCCATAACTACCTCCCTGGGCAATGAATTCCACAATTTGACAGACCTTACCGTAAAAAAACCCTTCCTCTGCTGAAGTTTAAACCTCCTTTCCTCTAATCTCAAGAGGTGTCCCCTGGTCACCTGATCAGGCCTTGGAATAAATAGCTCACCGCAGAGATCCTTGTATTGACCTCTCATATACTTGTACAATGTGATAAGGTCTCCTCTTAGTCGTCTTTTCTCTAGAGTAAATAAACCAAGTTTGTTTAGTCGTTCCTCATATGTCAAGTCCTCCATTCCCTTAATTAATTTTGTTGCTCTCCGCTGTACCCTCTCTAGTTCTAGTATATCCTTTTTCAGAACCGGTGCCCAAAATTGCACTGCATACTCAAGGTGAGGTCTTACCAATGATTTGTATAATGGCAAAATAATGTTATCCACTCTTGCTTCAATACCTCTTTTTATGCAAGACAGGACTTTGTTTGCCTTTGCTACTGCTGTTTGACACTGGTCACTGTTTCGAAGTTTGTAGTTGACAAGGATACCCAGGTCTTTTTCTAGCAACGAGTCACCTAAAATTATTCCATTAAGTTTATAAGTAGCCTTGGGATTGTTTCCTCCCAAATGCATGACTTTACACTTCCCCACATTAAACTTCATATTCCACATGTTTGCCCAATCTGACATTGTATGTAAGTCCCTCTGTAGAGAGAAAATATCCTGTTCTGAATTAATGACTTTGCATAATTTAGTATCATCTGCAAATATTGATATTTTGCTTTCTATATCTATTTCCAGGTCATTTATAAACATGTTAAAAAGCAGCGGACCCAATACTGAACCCTGAGGTACTCCACTCTCCACTTTAACTATACTGGAGAATTTTCCATTTACAACCACACACTGTTCCCTATCCTTCAACCAGTTTTGTATCCAATTGCAAAGGTTATCTCCTAGCCCCAATTTCCTTATTTTATACACCAGCCTTCTGTGTGGTACTGTATCAAATGCCTTTGCAAAGTCTAGATATACTACATCTACTGCCTTGCCATTGTCAAGGTTGCTGCTTACCTCCTCATAGAAGCTGAAAAGATTAGTTTGGCATGACCTATTCTTCATAAAACCATGTTGATTCGTGCTAATGATCTTATTTTTTGTGTTGTAATCCTGAATATAGTCCCTTATTATGCCTTCTAATAGTTTTCCCACTACAGAGGTCAAACTCACTGGTCTATAATTCCCAGGTTCTGTTTTAGTTCCCTTCTTAAATAGAGGCACTATGTTAGCTCTTCGCCAATCCTGTGGCACTGAGCCTGTGGTAATAGAATCTTTAAAGAGTAAATATAGGGGTTTTGCTAACACTGCACTGAGTTCCTGAAGAACCCTTGGATGTATACCATCAGGACCCGGTGCTTTGTCGGTCTTAATTTTGTTCAGTCTTCCCATGACATCTCCTTGAGTTAACCCAATATCTATTAATTGTATTGTTTTATTTGATACTTGCGGAGGCTCTTCTACCATTCCTTGCTCCCTTGTATATACTGATGCAAAGAAAGTGTTTAAAACATCAGCCTTTTCCTTATCCTCACTAACCAACTCACCCATCTCATTTTTGAATGGTCCAATGCACTCCCTCTTAAGTTTTTTGCTATTTATATATTTAAAAAACTTTTTTGGATTAGTCTTGCTTTCCCTTGCAATTCGAGTTTCATTATCTATTTTTGCTACCCTAATTGCCTTTTTGCAATCTTTGTTGCTCTCCCTGTATTTTAAGAAAGATTGTTCAGTTCCTTCTGACTTAAATAATTTGAATGCTTTTTTTTTCCTTGCCATTTCCTTCTTTACATGTGCAGTTAACCACATTGGCTGTGACTTACTTCTTTTGCACTTGTTCCCCATTGGTATATACAGTTGGGTACATTTCTGCAACCTAAATTTGAATTCTGACCATTTTTCCTCAGTATTTTTGCCTTTAAATAACATATCCCAGTCTATGCGTTGCATTGAGGCCCTTAACAATTTGAAGTTTGCTTTTTTAAAATTAAGAGTTTTGGTTGAACCTATACATTTTTGCTTTGCCAGACAGATCTCAAATGTAACCATGTTGTGATCACTGTTTCCCAACACATTGCTTTGCAATGAGTTGTGTGTCCCTTTGGCACTCAAAGTGTTAAGCCTGTTATAAGCTAAATCAATCCATCCATATGACCAGGATAGGGTCCAGTTGTATATGATGCATGTCACAGCAGACCGTGTTGTAATTGTACCTGCAACTAATTCCCATTCTTTATTCTCCAATTGCAGGCAACCGGGTTAATGACCCAAGATCAAGGGGAAGGTCCTGCCCCTGTACAACATGACCGGCCACTGGACCAGCACCAGTCACTGGACCAGCCACAGCCTCATAATCCTGCAGGCACTCAGCCAATGGGGATGTCACAGTGCCACTCCCTCCCCTGGCTCTGACCACCACATTTTACTCCACATATGGGCCTCACATGGTCTCTTCTACCACCACCATATGCACATATCGTGGCCAACCAGCCTGGAGTTGGCTACATAGTAGTCAGTGGCTGGGGAGCGAACCTTGGCCAATTGACTACACCAACATTGGACTTGTTGGCAAGCCCGCGTGTCTAAAAGCCCAATACAGTCCACAGACCCATGCTGGATCATCTCCAGGGGAGGTGATTGATGCGGTGGGTGGGGAATCCTCCTCACCTGTACACCCAGAGCCACCAGTGCAGCCTGCTGTTGATATGGATCCCACTGAGCCACCAATTCAGCCTGCCATGGAGATGGATCCCACTGAGCCACCAATGCAGTCAGCTGTGGATGCTAGACTTTCTTCATGTGAGTAATCATCAGCTGCACCCTCTACATTCGCACCAGCTGAGGGTGTGCTTTCCCTGGATTGGGAATATTTGAGGCTGCAGAGGCGGAGGATGAGGGGTGCCAGAAGACATCAGGCCAACTGTCAACACTGACACAGGGGATAAGGCAGTTCAGATGTGTGATGGCTGACTTCTTGGGCCAGGTGGTCACTGAGCTGAGGGACCACAACCAGACCCATACACAACTCTTGATACTCCAGCAGTCATCCTCCACCCACTCATCCTCCACCACAACACCAGCCCACACACCAACCCATAGTATAAGCACAAGGTAATCTGGGTGAACCTTCTGACCCCTCAGCCCCTTATGCCCCCCACCCCGGCAAAAAGAGAAGGACGTTATGTGCATCAAAATAAACATGCCTTCCTTGGTAAGATGGTATCTGTGTTTATTACTGTGGTTGCACACTGTCATTGCCAGAGGGGTATCTAATGCATTGCAAAGCAATACAATGGACACCACTCTGGCACTCCATAGTCCGTTGGGGTTCATGTGTATTGCATCAGTGCAACAAACAATCCTTAGCTGTTGCATGTAAGCTGTGAAGCAACAACAACTGATACAACCACAGATTGTTACCTACATATGGGTTCACGCAGGTTCAGATTACTAACATTGGGACAACAAAACATGTTTCACAGATGACAGGATGGCAATATGCATGCCAACTGACATCTGGGACACATGCAAACACACTAGCACAAGTCAATCAGGTAACAATCATTGAGTCTGCATTGCCCAAACTACATCTCAAACATCCTAACACTGCTTGTGTTCTTGATCCCTTCAGTGTGTCACATGTGATGTTGTGTGCATCACAGGTAACATGTGATGAATGGCTGTAGAACAACAATTGCTTCCAGAGCCTGGATTGAGATCAGGTAACATGCCTTACTGGGGTATATTGATGTGTGTTTGGGGGAACAACACACTCACACACTGTGCTTCAGATTTGTGGGGGTATACAACATTGGATTTGTGTATATCACATTTCATGTTAAATAGCGCTCCAACACCTTTAGGGGGATTAACTAAACTTTGATAATGAGTTGATGAGGTGGAGAAGATTTTTCCAGTTCATCACTTCTCTGATTCCTATATTGTGCTATGGAGCCCAAGCAATAAGATTTATTCAACTTTGGAGATGTTTGTTGGTGCACGGGCTCCATGGAATAACATAGGAACTAGAAAGTGATATCACTGGATACTTTATTAACTCTTTATTACGCCTTAGTGAATCCCCTCCCAGTATGGTGGACTGGTCTGTAACACTCCCTATACCTCTGTGTTTCAGACATATCTGCCATTCAACAGGTTGGGAGCAGAGGAATGTGGCATAGTGGATGTGTGTGAATTCTCACATGTGTTGATGTTTCATTAACCCTCTGAATACCAGAGGGGATGCTATGTGTTGTAGATAAATGCATAATGTTCCCTCTTGGCATTCAAAGGGTTAAGCACAAGGCAAAGACCTGTTAAGCAAGACACAACATGACGTGTTCATGAACACAGTGTAGGTTTTAATGGTACTTGGAGTGGAAAACATACAATTACAGGAATAAGGGGAAGTGAATCACACACACATACACACACACACACACACACACACACACACACACACACACACACACACACACACACACACACACACACACACACACACACACACACACATCTCTTCATCCATCAGCCTCAGGGTCCTCTGCAGATTAGTGACATGAAGTCTATAGGGAAAGGGGAGAAAACAGATGTGAGACAGTGAGCAAATCACAGGTGGCTATGTGAGGTGTGTTACATAGGTGACAACTGACAATGAGGGATATCACGCATACTAGGTGTCAGTACAGACTCACATGTTGCCATCCATTGCAAGGCATCTTGATCCTTTGAAACCACTGAAGGCTATGTCCCAGGAATGTGACAGGCTGCATGTTCCAGGGTGTTGTTGGAGTCGGTGTCAGCTCTGAAGCGGAAGTTCAGGAGGAACAGTCACTTCCACAACACTCAGGTGCAGTGGCAGGTGTCCAGCAGGGGATCAGCATCCTGGAAATGGAGACAAAACATGCTTGAACTTTGGAAAATGTTGGTGATCTGGTGTTGTTGGCTTGAGGTGGGTGTGTGCATGATACTCACAGGCAAAGTAGTCCCTGATGACCCTGTCCCGTGTCTCCCCACCTCTGAGGCTATCACCCACCAATGGCTATTGCACCCTGGATCAAGGGGATCAGGGTAGATGTCAGCTGATAACCTGTGTGGTTTAAGCAGATGCAGGACATGACATTGTTGCATCCATCTCCCATTGCAATAGACAGGTGTACATAACTTGATTAGGTATGTATGTGTTTTTGTGCCTGTGCTTTAACCCTTGTTGATCTGGAGGTGTTGTTTTGCACACACCTTTGGTATTCAGTGGTTTTGCTGGTAGCTGTGCAGGTTTAGGGACACGTGATTTACTTTTTCTGGTTCTTTATTTGTGCTTTCAGGGGTTAACTTGCCAGTTCACAAAACACGTGGTAGAACGGACCATATGTAATAGAATACTACTTGTGCATTGTTTTCAGTTGATTCTAATGGTCTTTTTTTTGACTAGCGGTGCGTAGAAATACAGCAAGTTTTGTTTTAGCTATGTGGTTAACAGGATTCTGAAATCTAACTAAAAAAACACCACCACCATTTTTTTTTTAACCATTGGTAATAGTATCGAGGCCCTAGGGTCTTATGCACCAAAAAAAAGAGGAGTCATTTTGGAGCAATTCAACTGCACCCTACGGAAGAAGTTAAAATTCCTATTGATTTAAATGGGGGTTTAACCCCTCAAATGTTAGAGAGGTATCCAATGGTTCAAAATCTATAGCATGCAAAGGGATGAAGTGGTCCTGTTACCGACACAGTTTTGTCTCATTAGATGTGTCTATCTAAACTCCCTATTGTTTTTTGTTTTCCAAACAGGTTAATAGTTTTACAGATATTTGATTTAGTAGTAGGGGAATCTAATCTCAGCAGAGCTTTGTTCTCTGACCTGGTGACATAAAGCTGCATAATCAGTTACTCATATATCCAGAAAATCACCTCTCTCCACTTTCTTAGGGTGCTAAAATGTATCAGTTCCCAACAGAGGGGTGGAGTAAATTGATATGTAGTAATAATCATGCAAATTAAGATGGCTGGTGCCAGTGGCGTAACAATAAGGGTCGCAGGGGTCGCACCTGCGACCGGGCCTGTCACTCCAGGGGCCCAGCCGCCCCCTGCGACCCCCTTGCCCACAGCAGTCGCTCAGCTGATCTCCCACTCAGAGCGCTGCTCTAGTAATACAGAGCGCTGGGAGATGACATCATCTCCCAGCCTCTGCATTACTAGAGCGGCGCGCGGGAGCTCCAGTTACAGAGATCTGTGCCAAAGGAGGCAAAGATCTGTCAAGTCACGCCGCTAGACCATCAGGGACTGGAGGTAGGGCCAGGGGTATTGTGGAAGGGGCATTGTGGAGATGAAGGGGAAATGTGGAGCTGAAGAGGCAATGTGGAGATGGGGGCATTGTGGAGATGAAGGGGGTATTGTGGAAGGGGCAATGTGAGGATGAAGGAGCAATGTGGAGATGGGGGCATTGTGGAGATGAAGGGGGCATTGTGGAAGGGGCATTGTGGAGATGAAGGGGGCATTGTGGAAGGTGCAATGTGGAGATGAAGGGGGGCATTGTGGAGATGAAGGGGGGCATTGTGGAAGTGGCATTGTGAAGATGAAGGGGGCATTGTGGAGATGAAGGGGGCATTGTGGAAGGGGCAATGTGGAGATGAAGGGGGCATTGTGGAGATGAATGGGCAATATGGAGATGAAGGGGGCATTGTGGAGTTGAAGGAGCAATGTGGAGATTGGGGGGCAATGTGGAGGTGGCCAATGTGGACGAGGGGGCTAATGTGGTCGAGGGGCCCATGGCAATCCTTGCACCAGGGCCCGATGGCTTCTAGTTACGTCTCTGGCTGGTGCAATGCAGGATACAAGAAAGGTAACCACATATCCCTTTTAAATCAGGAACACTTATCAAAAACACACACTCCAATACAAAAAAAAGGTTTTCAAGTGCATGAATAGCAAAAACCTCTGAAAAGATCAAAGCAAGACTGGACAAAATTAAGACTAATAATGCACATGGTCCTGATGGTATATTTCCAAAGCTTCTTTGGGAACACAGTGATAGCATGACCTCTTTTTAATATTTAAAGACTCAATCTACACAGGCTTAGTGCCACAAGACTGGCAGTGTCTTTATTTAAGAAGGAAACTAAAACAGAAACTGGGAATTAAAGACCTGTGAGTTTGACCTCAGTATTTTGGAATTTGCGTGATGAGATAATAAGGAAAAAACACAATTATTAATGTGAATCAACATGGTTTTATGAGGAATAGATCTTTACAAACAAATTTAATGAGCTTCTATGAAGAAGTATCAACATAAACAATGGTTCTGTTATAGTTTTATATTATGGCAGTATTTAGGGTTTTATTACAGAAGCTAAAGATTAATTCTGTAACAAACCAAATGCGCCATATGAGGCAAAAAGCTGTATCAATTTGAATGGGGCTTTTAACCCCTTCAGCGCTAGAGAGGTATCCAACCCACTGACAAATTCAGGAATATTTATTGCTCCAAAACTGTTCCTCTTTAGAGGTCCTGAACAAGGACCTTTCACAGTAGGCATTTGGTGATTTTAGGGGGATCTACTCAACAATAAATTGACCCTTATCAGTTTCTTTTGGGCTTGACCTGAGTAGTTAGGGGAGGGCTGGCAACTTGTGTCCCTGGGGAAAATACGATCAAGTGTTCTATTTGCACACTGTCCCAGCCTACCTCCTTTTGTTAATCCAGACAAATGACCATCCAAGGGGGCTGTGAGTAGTGTTCTTTATAGCCTTGAAGCATGCAGCTTTCACTTATGAGCTATATGTAACCTTTGGATTTGACAGATGTCTCCAGCATATTACTTCACAACGCCTTGGAAAAGTCACTAGCATCCAAGGGGGTTAACCCTTTGAGTGCCAGAGTGGTACGCAACGCATTGCTTTGCAATGAGTTACGTACCACTCTGGCACTCAAAGGGTTAAAGGGATGAGGTGGAAGATATAAAGCTTAACCCACTGAGGATCAATGCACAGTGCAATGTGAAGCAATGCGTTACCCACCCCACTAGTGCTCAAGGCGTTAAAAATAGAACAAACATTGTAGCAAAATGTTTAACCTTATGAGTGCCAGGGGGTGCCTAGTGCATTGCTTTGAAATGCACTGGGCACCCCTCTGGCAATCAAAGGGTTATTAGAAGTACATTTAATAACCAGTGTTATAATAGTTATGTCTATTTGTAGTAAATAAATGTACCCTTTGTTAATCATGCTTTGAAAAGATGAATCTAATATACAGTGCTTTGTATTCAGTATTAGTAACATAATAACATAGTAACATAGTAAATTAGGTTGAAAAAAGACACAAGTCCATCGAGTTCAACCCTTGCCTCATAACCCAGAGACATGAAAATTATATAGCTTTCCTGCTGACAAATAATTTAGTCTTTATCAGACCTTCCTGTTTTGCCTACTAATGCACAGTATAATCATGTATGTTCCATTTTGACAGAAATTAATCTAACCTTCTCTTAAATGTATCCATTGTATCTGTCATAACCACCTCCTTGGGCAAGGAATTCCATAATTTAACAGACCTTACTGTAAAAAAAACAAAAACCCTTCTTCTGCTGAAGTCTAAACCTCCTTTCCTCTAATCTCAAGTGGTGTCTCCTGGTCATTTGATCAGGTATTGGAATGAAGAGCTCACCACAGAGATCCTTGTATTGACCTCTCATATACCTGTACAATGTGATAAGATCTCATTTTACTCGTCTTTTCTCTAGAGTAAATAAACCAAGTTTGTCTAGTCGTTCCTCATACGTCAAGTCCTCCATTCCCTTAATTCATTTTGTTGCTCTTCACTGTACTCTCTCTAGTTGTAGAATATCCTTTTTTAGAATCGGTGCCCAAAACTGCACAGCATATTCAAGTTGAGGTCTTACCAATTATTTGTACAATGGCAAAATGATGTAATCCACTCTTTCGTCAATACTCCTTCTTAGTGAAGACATGACTTTGTTTGCTTTTGCTACTGCTATTTGATACTAGTAACTGTTTCCAAGTTTGTAGTTTACAAGGATTCCCAGGTCTTTCTCTAGAAACGAGTCCCCTAAAATGATTACATTAAGTTCATAAGTAGCAATGGGATTTTTCTTCCCAAATGTTTGACTTTACACTTTCCCACATTAAACCTCATATTCCATTTGTTTGTCCAATCTGTCATTTTATGTAAATCCGTCTGTAGAGAGCAAATATCCTGTTCTGAATTATTTACCCTGCATAATTTAGTATTCAGTCCCCTCACCAAGTATTTCATATTGCTGAATTACAAGTTGGCACATTGTAATTTTGTTCTATATGGTATATTATTGTAAAACACTGAAACTAAAATTAAAGGGATAGTAATGGTTAATTTTAAGTTGATTTAATATTGTAGACATGAAAATAAGATTAACATCAATGTAAGTCTTATCTCTCAAACCTTTATGGTGTGAGAGATATAACTTGGTAAAGTTACCTTTACCTGGCTGTTTTACTCAAGTCTGCCATCTAGCTGACAGCTGCAGATTCCAGTCATTTGACCAGACAGAGGCTCTTCAGCAGAGCTGAAATCACGCTATTTAGAAATAAATACTTAATTGGAACGGTCTGCAAAGTGTTCTTGCAAGCCAGGCACACTTTGTAGACCATTCCAAATTAAGTATTTGTCTTTATATATTGTTATATCAGCGCTGCTGAAGAGCCACATCTGGTCAAGCGACCAGAATCCACTTCTGAGAGCTTTACAGCTCATCAAGCAGAAAGGGGAGGGACCAGAGAACTTTATTTTCCTATATCTCTCAAACCATAACGGTTTGAGAGATATGAATAAGTGCATGTACCCTCTTTTAATTGTATATACCATATAGTTAATACTTTTTTTCTGACATTACTATCCCTTTAAGTTATTGTAAGGTTTTATATGGAAATATTTCTAAAAAAAAATAAAAATCTGAAATATGTTATTTTTATAAGGAATTAACCCCTGTGCTGTGGAGGATAAAGGATAATTGGTACATTCTGCAGAAATTAGAGATAACAATACAAATGCATAGCTTAGGAAAAGGGTACAAAATAATATCCAAGTGTTTGGATATCCCAGTGAGCACATCACCTAGGCACTGCCAAGAAAAAGGTCATCCCTCAAATTTCAGAGGTCAGACAAGGAGACTTGTGTGATAAGCCACAGAGAGGCCTACAATCACTTTGAAGGAGGTCAGTTATTGAAAAATAACATAATAAAAACATGTAAAAAATCCCAACTTGTTTCATGGTTACACCGACCATTTCATCAGGAGATTTTGCACAAATCTGCTCAACAAGCTCAACACTTAAATAACGGATGTGTCCAGTTTGAAACACTCTGTGACTGGATGCTTTTCATTTGAAATCACCAATCTATATGGATACATCTTTAACACAATTCAAATGATTGCAACTTTATCCAATGTAACATACATTACGCATTTAAGCATATTAATCAAATCAAAACAAATGTTAAAATACTCATAATCATATGTTCGAGCTTAACGTGAATAAATCATATAAACTAACTCAACTGAATCATAAAGTAAATAGAAAGTATTATCCTGATCAAAACATATCAATAACCATATGTTTGATCTTAATATGAATAATTAATATGAATCAACTTAATAAAATAGAAAAAATCCAAAGGAGATAAACGATATATCATTTGGAAAATCATTTAATTTACCCCTTGATTACTAGAAGTTGCACAATGCTCTATAATCAAGTTCACCGGTCATCTCTCAGGTACCCAAGGGGTCAACTATCCACATATCAAAGGAAAGCCCAGTTCAACATGTTAAATATTGAGTACTCCATCAATCTTTACAGTGCAATCAACAAATAAAAACAAAAATAAATATACACTAATATCTAGAATCAATGAAAGGGTAAAACATCAAGATCAGGGCCGGATTTATCAATAGGCCGACTAGGCACTGGCCTAGGGCGCCCAATTTTCTGGGGCGCCTGGCAGTGGTCCAGTCATGCCCACCAGTGATTCTGACTTGACCAAGATACTATTTGTTTGTGCTGTCGATAAGGCTGGTCAGTCACTAGGAGGCCCCAATTCACCAATACTGATAATAGGACAACAAGTGATAATCTTTGATCAGTGGAATGTATTTTGAGGGGGTAAATTCCTTTCATAAAATTTCTTGTTTAATTCTTCAGTTTTATTCACTTTGATGACTAAAAGTTATGTTTTATACATTTTCCTTCTCCTTTTCCGAACAATTAGATAGGGAGATAAAATTGAAGAATAGCTGAGTGCTTGGTATAACAGCAGGGATTGATCTTTCTCTCTTTACAACTGTGCATCTGTCTGCGTAGCTGGTGGGTGTTACTGTGCTATTTAATTCAGAGCTCGCTGCTTGATTTACCAGTATTGGGTTGATCTTTGGTACCTGCACCTTCCCATTACTTGGGTCTTAAACACTGGGAAATAAAGGGCAGGCTACATATCTAATAAAGGTAATTTATGCTGTCTGTATATATAACCCCCACCTGGCCATTACTATATATATATAACATTTTCCTCTAACTCTGGGAAAATTGGCCCAGAACTGTGAAAAATAAAAAATCTAAAAATGGATGTGATCACAAGAGGGTGTGTTTAACTGAGGGGTGTGGCAGGACTAGGGGCGCAGGAGGGTGTTGTGCCTAGGGGTGCTTGAGATGTAAATCTGGCCCTGATCAAAATAAAATACAAATAAAAAAGGAGTACAATACTGTAAAACTGAAAAAAGAAGAATATAGTTTCTGCACATGACATGGACACACAGGTGCAGGAGTTTTGGATGGGGGTTACAGGCACCCTGGAGAAGGTGCTGGAGAGACTGTTACCTTTTGTACCTAAATATTGTTTGCTGTCAATTCTTCCTGATGATATGGGTGGAGGCCCTGCTGTGACCCTTCTCATAGAACTTCTCATTATAGCTAGGAAGGTGGTGGACATGCAGTGGATGGTGACAATGGCAATCTAGGCGGCCCCAACTCTTGGAGGGATGTGATATTGATATTGTGATAAATCTGGGTGGGAGAGGACTGATTGTGGAGCCCCGAGCTGGTAGCAACTCATCACTTATAATAGCTGGAGGAACGTTGGTCCTCTCCTCGGTATGGATGCATTTGATTGCTGGGTGAGGGGGGGAGAAGCTGGGGGGGGTTACTGGGTGTGGTGGTGGGTGGAGGGAGGTGTTTGGGTGTTATAGGGAAAAGTTCAGGCTGGGCTGATCTGGCCATATCTTTGTTTTCAATATGTTGTTTAACACCATAAATGTAATTGATAACGTACTGTTCATATGTCAGACCGAATTGTATGTATTTACTCATGTGTGACCGGATTTGGCCTAGCCTATTAATAAAAAACATTTATTAAAAAAAGAAAAAAGAAGAATGTGTTTGAATATAATATAAAATCACGTGTGTCATGTGTGTGTTGATGCCCAAATCTACGTGACCCTAAATCACACATATTCTGCACAACATGGACAAAAAACACACGCATACTAAAATGTACAATAACAGAAAAAAACTAAATAATAACTAATAAACCCCTCAAATGGAAAGCAGGAATAACAGGTTTGATAAAGATGCTACACAAATAATTATTTTGAATATGAAGGACAAGAGGAAGACATACAATACTATAATGAGGTATAAATCCAACACAGATTACATAATAATCTAAAAACTAAAAAGATCTACATTGAAGATAAGAGATACATGTATGAAGAATACAGTGTAAACCACACTTAATGTAAAAAAGAGTAACAGAGATGTTGTGTAAACGTACGTGGTGGTAAATGTGTGAAGAAAGATACAAGGTGATAATGAAGATGTTGTGTAAACATATGTAGTGGTAGATGTAAGAAAGATGTGACTATATTAGTGACTGAGAATGCATACCTCCCAAGTGTCCCTCTTTAGGAGGGACAGTCCTTCTTTGAGAGCCAAATATCTCTGCCCCTCTTTTCCACCCTGTGTCCATCTGTTTAAAGGGATAGTAATACTTCGTTTTAACTTTATTTTATTTTGTAGGCATTAAAAAAACATGAATAATGATATAAGTCTTATGTCTCAAACCTTTATGGTTTATGAGATATTCACAAGCAAAGTGTCCCCCTCCCGCCCCTTTTACTGATGTAACACTGCTCAGCCAGGGCAGAAGGGAGGTGCCCAGGTAGACTGCAGAGAGGGACAATCTTCAATTAAGATAATGGAAAAACCTGAAAAGCTTGTCAAGGGGGGCAGGGATTTCATTGTTTTCATAGGAAGAAGATTGTCCCCTTCTGTTATCTGTCCAGTCTATGGACTGCATTCAACATCTGAGAAGAGATTGTTTACAGTAGGTAAAAGGGGCGGGAGGGGGAAACTTTGCTTGTGAATATCTCATAAACCATAAAGGTTTGAGAGAAAAGACTTATATCGTTCTTCATGTTTTTTTAATGCCTACAAAATAAAATAAAGTTAAAACGAAGTATTACTATCCCTTTAAGAGATCAGACTGTGTGGTGTGTATATAAGCGTATCACATTGCTCCACAGCAATACAACTCACATTAATGTTTGTGTAACTTCAGTATATGTGCTTATACATTATTATATGTAAAAAAAATAATTTGGTCTTGCTCTAAATCATTTATTCAGTTACACAAAGAGGTGTCAATAGAATATGAAATAACCTAAAAATTCTTCGTAATGTACTGCTCACCGACTGCACCCCCAGCAGCACCCCCTAAAACAAACACCAGCTGAAATGTTGAGAGGTATGAGAATGTGTAAAAGTACATTACTTACCCCATAATACTTAAAGCTGTTATTGCAGAGAAAAGGGTCTATCAAATATTCATGTGTGGGAGTTGAATACATATATATTTCAGTCTTTTATTTTTATAAAAAAAATATTTATCAGCTTAAAGCCAATGTTAAATTACAATAACTGATTTTGAGTTTCAGTGTTTTAAAATCATACAGGATAAAATTACAATGTACCATTTTTAATTTAGTAATATTACAGAATTAGTCAGGGGTCTGAATACTTTTGCAAGGCACCGTATATATTTGTACATTACAAAGTACACTTCATGCTTCATCGTGCTTTTGAAAAAAAAAAATCCTTAAAACGTTTTGTGTAATTCTGCACCATCTAGTGGAGACTTCAGAAAACAGCAACTTCTTCAGCAGTGATAAGGTTTGGAATTAATTTATCAGCAGAGATGTTTATCATGTTCATCCCTAGGAACTCTCAGTGTTTCCCCCTGAGACTGAGGGTTTTGACCCTGAGATTGAGGGTCTTAACCTAAATCTCTGGGTTTCAGGGTAAAGGGTCAAATTGTCCGGGTGAGACAGTCCAATCTTAACTATTATCTCATCTGCAACAGGTAATGGCTTATTTAATCTCTAAATTGCCGCCATTTCTACCAGAAAGACAGAGGGAGATGTCCTGCTTCTCTCCTGTATGTTCAGGCAGTGACAACTCTAAGTTCCAACATGTTATGGTTCCTTGACCACTGATCTGATCACCTCAAAGTTAGAGTAAGCAGGGACACATGACCTGAAATCTACATTAAAGATGTGTACATAGTGATAGGCATGCCTGGGAACTCTACGAATTTTCCCAGGAGACTCCGTATTTTGTAGTGAATTACCGGGTCTCTGGGGACAGAGGCTGTCTCTCTGGTGTTAAGGTGTTTCTTATGAACCTCTACCCTCTTCTGCTCCTTCCTAATCTGTTATTCCCACTTGCAGCCCACTTCTCCTCCTTCCCACCCTGTTCCTCCCACTTCCTACTCACTTCTTCTCCTTCGCACCCTGTTCTACCCACTTCCCAACCACTTTATTGCACAGCCCATTACGTCCATTCCCCACTCATGATTAAGCTCTGCCCCTTTGTGATGTGAATTGCGTAATTTATACCCTCCCGCCAGCACTGCATGAGTCCTCTCCAGGGATTCTAGAAGATGAAGGGCTCAATCCAGATGTTGAAGATGGTGTCATGCCTGCCTTGGGCTTCCGTTTCATGCATGTTCTCTTTTTCTGGACTCTGCCGTCTCCTTGGGAAAGCACAGTGCTACAACGCCCCGTCCTTTCTTGCCCTTCCTCTTTTTGAGCGCATGCACGGTAGCTGTTCTCGGCTGTCAGGAGCATGCGCACTGTTCTCCCTTCTCTCCGGTCCTGCTGGGTGCATGTGTACCTGCCTCTGCCGGTTCTGGTCCTTAAAGGGGTTTTGCACTTGGACGCGTTTGTATAGCGTCTCCAGTGTTGTTGAGTTTCTGTTTAGATATCTCATTTCTCCTGACCTTGCCTGCCTGACTACTCTTACTCTCCAGCCCTGTGTATGATCCTGGCTTCGCCTTTAGACTCCGCTTATCTCTCTACTCCTTGTACCCTGCTGGGTGCGTAAACACATCTCAGCCAATGGCTGTGAAGGAATTGGATCAGTCTCTGTTCAAATTCCCTCATTGCGTATTGGGTATCGGCCAGAGAGGGAGAAGAGAGGAACCCATGGCACATGGCACTGTCTCTGTTGCCACCGCCTCTGCGGCCAAACAAAGCAGCGGAGACAGTTACTAAAGCTAAGCTAAGCATAGTATTATTATATATATTTTTGTCTTAAATATCTTATTGGCACACGTTTTATTATTATGATGGCTTATTTTCAGACACGCAATGGTGGCATATTTATTTATTCCTGGGCATTGAATACATTGTTTAACCCTTTGAGCCCAGAGCGTTCTGCAACACATTAATTTGGCAGAAAGGGATGTTTCTAGGAGTAAAGCTGTCCCTGTGCAGATTTTGTTCTCTTTATATGCTGAAACTTTTGCTTTACAGCTGGTGCTTAGTGTTGGGCAGAGTGAAAGGTGTGTGAGTTGGAGATCTCTCAAAAGCCCCACTTAAATCAAAGGACATTTTTTGATCGTTCATTTCACCCCCATGGTGCAGTTGGTTGCCCAGAAATGCTTCTCATTTATTTTGTACATAAGCATACCTGGGAAGTCTCCATATCTGCCCCGGTGACTCAATTTTTATACAATTAATTACCGGGTCTCCGGGGACAAAGGCTGATTCTCTGGTGGTGGCATTTCTTATGAAACTCTGCCCACTTCTCCTCCTCCTTCTATGGTGTGTTCTTTCCTAGTCTCTGACCTGCGTACCTCCCAAGTGTCCCTCTTTAGAAGGGACAGTCCCTCTTTGAGACCCAAATTCCTCTGTCTCTCTTTCCCATCCTAGTGTCCCTCTTTTCAGGAGATAAGACTGTGTAGTGTATATATAAGTGTATCACATTGCTCCACAGTCATAAAACTCACATTAACAATTGTTAAAATGTGTTTATAAACTAGTCTGTGCAAAAAAATACTTTGGTATTGCTCTAGATCATTTATTAAGTTACACAAAGAGCTGTCAGTAGGTCATGAGATCACCTATAAATTGTTGGTAATGCCCCCGTCCACCAGCCACGCCCCTAAATCAAAAGTGTCCCTTTTTGGCCATTTGTAATGTTGGGAGGTATGGACCCATACTTTTCAGAGAAAATCTTAGGACAGATAACTTGCTGCATCCAAGTTGGTGAAGACCCTCATTAGACTTTATGTAGATGTGTGTTGAATGATGAATTGAGGACTGCAGATGTGAAGAAATTACTACTAATTGCACTTTCAGTTTAATTAGAACTCCATTTAATTAGAACTGTTGAGCTGGTGGAACTATAAAGGTTAATTAGAAGAGGAAAACTTTTTTTTTTTTTTTAACAAAAAGAATGTAGGATTTAGTGCTTTTTCTGCTGAATTAACCTTTTGAGTGCCAGAGGGATGAGCAATATCTTGCAAAGCAAGCTGCTGCACACCCTTTTAGCACACCCTTTTAGAACAGCTGGGAGATTATTTATTCAAAAATGATTATACCTCATACATCTTTTTTTTTTTTTTTTTAACCCTTTGAGTGCAAAGCAATGCATTCAGTACCACTCTGGCACTCAAAGGGTTAAGCAATGTATCCAACTGGTGTCAAAAAGGCACACATTTTATCTTTTAAACCTTTGAGTGCCAGAGGGGTGTACAACGCATTGCTTTGCAATGCATTGCTTACCCCTCTGGCACTTGAAAGGTTAATAGTTTTTGGAAAAAAAACCCTCTCCAAGCATTGGGATTACACTTGTTTTACTCTATAGAAAAAGTCCTAAAGCATATTTTATTCATAATTAGGGGATAATCCGGGGTTGAACTACAGGGGGTGCAGTTGTCCCATGGTCCACTATCTAAGAAGGCCCTATCCGCCCCAGGGTCTAATGAATTTTAGTTATTCCCCTGTCAAACAATGTTTGTGATGGAGGCCAAAAAAATGTTTTTCTCAGGGCCCGCCATTGGGTACACTGTCCCTTTAACGTCTCCAGTCCACTTTAATACCACCTTTCCCTTTTAGGTATTGGGATCCTTTAACCCGTATGGGATCCTTTAACCCATATGGTCCTAGAGTGATCTCATACTCATTGCTTCATGATTTATTGGCGGAATCCCAATTATCATCGTGGGTCTAAGATTCATCTAGAAAACATCAGATCTATAGGACTATTTTCTACTGTTACATTGACACCAGCAGGCGTTATATGAGAATGGATGGACATGTTTTCCTTTCTTCTCCTATAAAATGAAGCCAACAAGTTTTTCATTTATTGGATGAAGTTAGCAAAACAGACTGTTCTTGCATTAACCCTGTGAGTGCCAGAGGGATAGGGGACGCATTGCTTTCAATGCATTCTGTACCCCTCTAGCACTCAAAGGGTTAACCCCTCATTGGCAACAACTGAAAAATAATCACATAACTGCCTCTTCCCTGATGAGATTACTCACTGTAGGACACACGTATTTCCATTTTAATGCAGAAATGTTTATGAAAAACACACATCGCAGGGTGGCAATCATTCCTAGGCATTCATGTAGAATGGAATTTCCATGAGGATCCCAAAATAAAATGGAGATAACTTTATGTAAAAGGTTCAATATCTGTAGCCAGCCACATTTGTAGTCTCTGACAGCAGGAAGCCCAATGACTGAGAATCCCAGTGTAGGCTTTCCAACCATCCTTTCATTATCGCAGGCTGATCAATTAGTGGATCAGTTAATCTGACAGATGCTCCTGTTCTAAAGAGATAATCAACTGTGCTACGCTGTGGAGATCCTGAAAACATGCTCTGTTAGGTAAACTTAAGGATATGTTTGGGGACCACAGCAACCACAACCTTATTAAGGGACATCTACTGAGACACCGTTAGAAAGAATACAACTTTTATTTTAACTTTATTACAAACTGTGTACATATAATATCCTGTTTGTAGCCAATCACATTGAAGTGCAGTGCAAAGTTAAACGTGTTGAATCAATCACATGTGTTAAACCCCTTCATGACATCAGAGTAAAGTATCAAAAAGAGGCAATAAAGAATAGTTCTTAATTAGTCCTTATCTGGTGACTCATCCAGTAGAATGAAGAAATAGAATTTGTAGGAAATAATTGAAGAGTGCCGAGAGAGTGAAGTTCACTGTGTGGCCATACTCAGGTCAGGACAGCCTAGAAAAAAAAGGAAAGGTGACATATTTAATGAAGAAAAAGCATACTTAACATTAACCCTTTGAGTTTCAGAGGGGTATGTAACACAAAGCAATGTGTTGAACAGCCTGCTGGTCCTGAAGAGGTTATTATTATTATTATTTACTTATATAGCGACAACAAATAGGTATAAACATACATAGGTATTAAATAATACAATCAAATGTGGAGAACAGAAGGATCAGAAGACCCTGCTCGTGAGTTGACTGATGGACATCCAGGAAGAAACAGCAGACAGACATTCTGATACTTAGGACAAGAGGGAAGAGGAGAGGTCTGGGGAGGAAAGATAGATTTGAGTGTCAGCAGCATAGAGATGATGGTGGTTGGGGTGGGGAAGTGGAGACAGAGTAGGAAACACTGAAGAAGCGGTTGCAGTGATGATGAAAACCAAGAGAGTGCATTGTCACAGAGACCTAGTGAGTAGAGGGCTTGTAGGAGGAGTGGGTGATCAGCTGTGTCAAAGGCAGCTGACAGGTCCAGGAGAATGAGTAGGGAGTAGTGGTCTTTTGAGTTTGCGGAGAGCAGGTCTTTGACTTTGCGGAGAGCAAGTCATTGGCCACTTTAGTGAGGGCAGTCTCAGTGGAGTGATGAGAGCATAATCTGGATTGTAAAGGATCTAGCAGGGAATGGGAGCAGAGGAATTGCGTGAGCCGGTTATATGCGAGGCGTTCAAGGAGCTTGGAGGTGAACAGGATAGAGAAATGGGCCGGTAGTTTGACAGTGAGTTTGGGTCCAGGAAGGGTTTTTTAGGATGGGTGTGATTAGTGCATGTTTGAAAGAAGATGGTAAGGTGCCGGTTGAGAGAGGTTGAACAAGTGAGTAAGGGTTGGAGTTAGTAGTGGAGAAAGTTCTTGAGTGAGCTGAGATGGGTTTAGGTCAAGAGGGCATGTGGTTAGGTTTGAGTGAGTGAGGAGAAGGGAAACTTCATCTTCGTGATGGGTGAGAAGGAGCTTAGTGTGTATGTGGGAGAGGTGACAGGGCTAAGCTGGCTGGGTGGGGGTGGAAGTGATGAAATTTCATGTCTGATGAAGTCGATATTATCCTTGGGTGGCGATATGTTGTGCAGAGAAGTTAGTGGAAGGCGTTTTTGTTGGTGGATGTAGAAGAAATTGGAAGGTTGAAAAGGTTAGAGGAAAGATTATAAATTAGATATGAAAAGTATGACTGTTTGGCAAGGGAGAGGGCAAAGCTATAAGAATGGAGAATGAATTTGTAGTGTATGAAGTCAGCTGTGGAGCACAATTTCCTCCAGTGCCTTTCAGAAGTGCGTGAGCACGTTTGGAGGTATTGCGTTTGTCTTATGTGCCAAGGTCGTAGTGGGGTTGTGCGTTGGTGGCATAGAGTTGCAGGTGCAGCTGTGTCAAGGGATGTTGTGAGAGTGCTGTTGTAGAGAGTGGTAGTTTTTTATGGGCAAATAAGTGTGAGGATGGGGTTGAGAAGAGGTTAGAGCAATGTGGAAAATTGTTGCAGATCAAGAGTATGCAGATTTCTCCTCATGCTCTTGATCAAGGTGGGGGGATGGGTTTGCGTGGTAGGATAAGGTTTCCTGTGAGGAGATGGTGGTCATAGAGAGGAAAGGAACATTAGAGAAGTTGGAGACTGAGCACAAGTTAGTGAAGACCAAGTGAAGGGAGTGACCATCACTGTGCATGGGAGAGCTGGTCTACTTTGATAGGCCAAGGGATGTTGTTAAGGAGAGGCTTTTGAGGGCGGGGGGGGGTTATGATTGTCTACAAGGATGTTGAAGTCACCTAAGATGAGAGTAGGGACATCAGAGGACATGAAATGAAGGAGCCAGGAAGTGAGGTGGTCAAGGAATTGTGCAGTAGGACCAGGTGGTCTATATATGACAGCAACACGCAAGGGGAAGGGAGACAAGAGACGAAGTGTGTGGGCTTCAAAGGTAGGGAAGGAGAGAGAGGGAACAGTGAGGATTACCTGAAATGTATGCTTAGGGGACAGCAGGATGCCTGCTATACCCCTGTCTGATGCCAGGCCTAGATGTGTTGGTGAAGTGAAGGCTGCGATGTGAGAGTGCAGCAGTGGAGACAGTGTCTGATGATGTGAGCCAAGTTTCAGTTATGGCCAGGAGGTTTAGGGAGTGGAAAATGAACAATGTCGTTGGTTACACACAGAGCGGGCGTTCCAGAGACCAAAACAAAAGGGGGGAAGAGGTTAGGTGATGTGGTATGGTTATTAGGTTGCCGATGTTGCATGTGTGAGTAGGTGTTGCGATCAAAGAGAGCTTGGAAGGGAGACCTGGGTTAGGTGAGATGTCCCCTGCAGCGAGCAGGAGGAGAAGGGACAGGGACATAAGGCGGGAGTGAGATTTGAAGCAGTGGGGCTTTTTATGCAGGGGGTAGAAGGAGATGGTGGTGATAGGGAGTGGAGGAATGAGAAAAGTTCATGGGAGGAGAGAAGTGGTGAGGGAAGAAGTGAGGATGCAATGTGAATTGAATGACACTTAATGTGGACACAGGAGGAGGAGAGCCTTTTGCAGGTGAGAATGTCAATGAAAAAGCAGGGAGCCAAATTGGCCATAGTGGGGTTAATGCATGGGGCAGTAAAGTTTGTGCAACAGTCTGTGTTCCAGGGGAGTACAGGTGACTTGGCAGTCAATGACCAATCCACTGTGCAGAGGGTATAGGTACTAGGGAGGTTGAGGCGAGTGAGTTGCAGAACTGTGAAGTTACACATGTATTAAGAAATATTTTCTAGAGTAAGAAAGCAACAGAAACCATCACTGAAGCCCATTCACTATTTGCCGTGGATAGATAGGTAGACTATAAATTCCTTCCTGACTACAAAAATGGCAGTATATTATCTCCCTGAATCAGCATCTACCCATTTAATTGACAAGTGTTATATGCACAAAGAAAAAGAGGAACAAACCAATTGAAGCATAAGGGACAAATAAAGAAATCCCATTTTTTTTTTTTTTTTAATATTAAATTGGGCTTCTAACCTCTTGAAAGCTAACTTGAAAGCTCTGTTTGCCAGAGAATTGCATACATCTCTGGCACTCAAAGTTTTAATACTGCAATACTTTTTTTTTTTTTTTTTTTTTTTTGAAGTTTCGCTTGTTCCCTATGGTGCATTTAGTTTGCTGCAGAATTGCTCATCTTCTTTGTGCCAATAGCACTATATTACAGTACACTCATTAACCCCTTAATGACCCATAACGGTCCTGGCATGTCATGGGTAGGTTTGCGTTAAGGACCCATGGAGTGCCAGGACCGTCATGGAATTCCGGCCTCCCCGCGAGGCTGCACGCCATTTGGGGAGTGCTGAACCGGATGCGGAAGTTTAAAAAAATGGTCCGTGGTCCTAAAGTGACAGCCACATGCGCGATCGGCCATCCTTAAGGGGTTAAATTCAAAACCTTAAATAAATTATGTACATTTCCTGCATTTTCTTAGTGGGGGTAAAACCTCAATAATATTGCTTCCACAAATAACACATTTACTCACTATGGCTAGAAAATCCTAATCCCCCTCTACCCCATGAATTTTGCCCTTTGTGCCCTTGTAACCTCATAATTGGTAGAAAGACAATGCAGGAGATTCACTAAAACGAGTGGTATCACATCTCCAGTTCCTGTGTTATTCTATGGAGCATATTCATGAAGATCTCCAAAGCTGAAGAAATCTTAGTGAATAGGCTCCATAGAATAACATAGGAACTGGAGAAGTGATATCACTGGAGAAGTCATCACCACTTTATCACCTCTTTATCACAGCTTAGTGAATCTCCCCCATTAAGACATAAATTCCGCTCACTGCACATGGATATCTTAACTCTTTAGGAGTGTGCAATGCACTTATCTGCTCATTATCCTATTGGTGATAAAGTTTTGTTTTGTTTTTTACACTAGAGAACAAGATCAATTTTGCCCTTTTTAGTATATCTATTCAACCATATTTTATCTCTAATTCATTTAGTACACCCACACATATTATATGCTGTTTATTTCAAGGATGAGCAGGGCTTTCTTCTGATACTATATATATATATATATATATATATATATATATATATATATATATATATATATGTACTAGTGTAAAAGCTCATGTGCACAGGCCGTGGAGCAGTGAGGTAATGGCAGTACGCAGAGCAGGACCAGCCTCTTAACATTACCCAGACCTGCTCTGCGTACTGCTGTTACCTCACTGCTCCATGTGATTGCGCCGCCTCAAGTTACGCAATGTAATCATGCACAGTAGAGACTGGCTGAACGCGGGCAATCTCTACTACGCATGACTGCATTGTGACAAACTTTCTGGCCTTTTATTATATAGGATAACCCATCGTTTAGTTTGATAATATAAAATTTGAAAAAAAAAATTATAGGAATTCCTGTGATGATTGATACTCAGTTAGTGCATTTTTTAACACGGACTGCATAAAAGATATTAGTGTTCATTCATACCTTCCAAGTGTCTCTTTTTAGGGGGGTACTGTACCTCTGAGATACCATATTTATAGGTATAACCCATCATTTAATTTCATAATAAAGTGGAAACATTTAACCCCTTAACGATCAGCTGTGCAAGCTCTCGTGCAGCCATTCAGGGAGCCGTGAAATCGATGACGGTCCTGGCAGGTCATAGGTCCTTATGGCTTGCCATCCCATGATGTGCCAGGACCGTCATGGGTTAAGACAATATGGGACTCAAGTTAAAAAAAGAAAAAAGTAGGTCTTAACTTTCCTGCGATAACTTGAGTCCCTTATCGTGTTTTCTTGGTTAAATCAAACATCTGAATTTATATTTAAGGTGTTTTCATCATTTTCAAAGAATGAAAACACCTCTTAACTTTATCACACAACGGCTCTTATTTTGCAGGTATTTTTTCACAGCACACACATTTGCATAGCTTACTGTGCTGGAAAAAATGCCGCCTGCAGAAAAAACAACCGTCTCCGACATTTGGATCGAGCCCATAGTCAGGTGTATGATTAAACAATTATACCAAACAGATGATAAGGATCATCAGTTTAATATGTAGGCTGAAACACAATCATTATCTGAAATAGAAACAGCTGTGTAGGAGGAATAAAACTGGGGGAGGGACAGCCAAACTCAGCTAACAAGGTGAGGTTGCTGAAGACAGTTTAATGTCAAAAGTCATACACCATGGCAAGACTGAGCATAGCAACAAGACACAAGGTAGTTATACTGCATCAGCAAGGTCTCTCCCAGGAAAAAATTTCAAGGCAAACAGGAGTTTCCAGATGTGCTTTCCAGGGCAGAAAAAATTGGCAACAGTAGTTTTAAGTCACAGTTTGATATTCTGTTACCTGTGCTGTGACCAAACATCAAGAGTTAAAAATGCACAATGGTCAGTAAATTAGTGCCCACAGAAATCAATGGAACAGCTCATACCATTTGTGAGTCTGTTGTATGTGGTGGCTGTTGACATGCATTAAGGGGTACATTTTCTGCCAGTAATTCTGCTCCTACAAAGGCCAGGTATAGAGTCCCCAATGCATGTTAAAAACCACCAACAATCCCAACAGTAGCAATAAACCATCCCCACTAAACCTAACACTAACAATAAAGTACACCCTCCACACACACACTAGACCCAACATAACACTAATCTAGGCCCCATTCCCCTCCCTAGGTTTTTCCCATGTGAAGCACTAGCTTCATGCCGGAGGTCCAGTGATGCCCTCGTAGCCCTGGTCCTCTTCTGCGTTTTACAAACTTTATAATAAAGTAAAATAAACTATCAACCCGCTTCATCTTTGCCACCACCACTAACAAGTAAAAAAGAAAAAAATCCCCTCATTGCCTGAGACAGAGTGGAAAAATGAAAAGGGATTCATTTTTATAAGTCCAGTCTCTGTTCAAATGGTTTCCCACATTCCCTTTGGTTGGTGGACGAGGTTACACTGGGTTGCACTGTAATAACCCTAGAGTCGATCATGCTTTATATAACTTTTTACATCGTTTGGAATTCCACAAATAGGCACAGATGGATCATTTGTCTGTGCTGGTCCTACTGACACTGCAGTGATGAGTGGTACTTCAAAAGCGAGTCTTTCTTGGCTGTAAAGGTAAGAAATGATTATCTTTCAATCAGTTGCGTAACTAGTCATTGAAAGGCCCCAAAGTAAACTTTTTTTTTGAGCCTCCTGTCACAAAAATGTTTTCATATATACCTAACTAGATCCTTGGGCAGATGGGCCTTCTTTGATTCTTGTCCCTGGTTCAAATGCACCCTCCCTGTAGCTATGTCCCTGCTTGTAACACCAGTAATTTAATAGTAATTGTGGTTCTGTGTTCCTGGATGTCTTCTCTGTGCTGCACAAAGCTGCTTTTTTTGCCACAACACTCACCCCAGTGTTTGCTTCCAATGTGTGGATGTTATAGATAACTTCTCGGTTCATTGGAGACATCTGTAGCATGCAGGGTTAAAGGAATAGTTATGTTTCAAAATAAAAGCAGCTCCAATTAATCTTCATAGTATTTGAGCCATGGATAGTGTTATTTCAATACTGTCAGAGTTGTAGTTCAAGAGTAATTGAATGATAAAGTATCCCCTCCTGCCCCTTTTACCTAGTGTAAGCCACCTCCCCTCAGATGTGGAATCTGGTCTTAAGACCAGACAGGTCACAGCAAGGGACAATCTTCTTACTGTGAGAACAATGAAAACCATGCCCCCAGGTCTTTCAGGTTTTTCCTTATATTCACTGAAGATTGTCCCTCTCTGCGATCTATTCGGACAGTCTTGCTGCTCTGAGGTGAGCAGTGTTTCATCAGTAAAAGGGGCGGGAGGGGGATACTATATCATTCAATTACTCTTGGACTACAAACCGACAGTACTGAAATAACACTCTCCATGGCCCAAATACTATGAAAATTATTTGGAGCTGCTTTTATTGTGAAACATTACTATCCCTTTAAACCATTTTGTATACTGCTCCTCGACCCTGAACTCTATATCTATACAAGAACTGTCAATTCAATCATCAGTTAACATGAAATCTTAAAGGATCATGAAAGATTTTTTATGAAAAAGACATATCTAGCATAGCTTTTCCTGTTTTCACTGCTGGTAGATGATTCGTTTAAAAGATATTATAGTCCAAAAAACAAATTTGTTGTAACATTTTATGGAGCCCTCTATCCCAAAGCTCACTTCCCAAACAGACTAAAGTTGAAAAAAAACTGCCTACACACAAGGTGGCACTGTTACTAACAGTTTAACATAAAAAGTAACAGCCTTTGACTTTGGAATGAAGGATCATCCTTGTTATACTTAGCAGGTAAAAACTTCAGTACACATACCAATATAATAATATATCTATCTGTGTGTGTGTGTGTGTGTGTTCATGCATCCCTGACAGATACACCAAGGAGCATCAGTGGGAATAACTTATGTAAATCCCCCCCCCATCTGCAGGAACCAGTCTGCGGCCCCTGCAGAAAATGGGTTATGGGCAAAGCTATGTCCTTTTTCTACCTCCTGATGTAATTATTTGTTTGGATCATTAAACATGTTGAGGGTTGCGTTTAACATTGTTTATAATCAATATATATATATATATATATATATATATATATATATATATATACATATACATATATATATTATAACATATTAAAAGTGTTATATCGGTGTGTTTTACGGTGGGATCCCTGTATGACACAGATCGGTTGCCGAGATCCAGACACAGGTCGGATATTGGATTCTGATTCACAAATAAAACATTATTGTTCCTTTAAATCAATATACAGACGAAAACATATATACACCAGCTCAAGAAGAGCCAGCGAAACAAGTTTCAATGACGTTTCAGCCAATTTCATTCAAGGAAAGGTTTTGACCAATTTGAACTCAATCAAGTATACCCTTAGCTCCTAGTCTGTTGGTGGTTCTTGAGGTCTGGAGTGGTTACCACTACTCCAGAGCAAGGTCTTCCAAACTGCTGTCCCTACTGTTGTTGGTCGACAGATCCAGTTATCCTCTTCTGGCCCATTGGACAGCTGAGGATAATATGGTCCATCAACAACTGGAGAGACAAAGGCGGACAACCTCAGCTGTTTAGAACTACAGTTCCCATCATCCACAGTTGACCAAATGAAGATGGGTGTTGTAGATCAAAGCACCTGCAAAGCCTCAGGTTCTTCAAACCCAATGTAAAGAATAGTCTCACAAAGATTTCAACTGATTTTGTTTTGTTGATCATAAAAATTTCTTACAAATATATGTTCCCCACCCTGAAAATCACTGCATTTTAAATTTTACCCTGAACACCATATAAAACGTGACAGTCAAGTGAGAGGGATAGCACTACGGAATGTTATTATCTGGCTGTCTGTGAGAGTCAGGTGGGAGGGATAGCAGTACAGAATGTTAGGATCTGGCTGACAGGGAGTGTCAGGTGGGAGGGATAGCAGTATGGAATTGTAGGATCTGGTTGTCAGAGAGTGTCAGGTGGGAGGGTTAGCAGTACAGAATGTTAGGATCTGGCTGACAGGGAGTGTCAGGTGGGAGGGATAGAAGTATGGAATTGTAGGATCTGGTTGTCAGAGAGTGTCAGGTGGGAGGGTTAGCAGTACGGAATGTTAGTATCTGACTGATAGGGAGTGTCAGTTGGGAGGGATAGCAGTATGGAACGTTAGCATCTGGCTGATAGGTAGTGTCAGTTGAGAGGGATAGCAATACGAAATGTTAGGATCTGACTGATAGGTAGTGTCAGGTGGGAGGGTTAGCAGTACGGAATGTTAGGATCTGGCTGACAAGGAGGGTCAGGTGGGAGGGATGGCAGTATTGAATTTTAGGATCTGCTTGTCAGAGAATGTCAGTTGGGAGGGATAGCAGTACGGAATATTAGGATCTGACTGACAGGGAGTGTCAGTTGGGAGGGATAGCAGTACGGAATGTTATTATCTGGCTGATAGGGAGTTTCAGGTGGGAGGGATAGCAGTAAGGAATGTTAGGATCTGACTGACAGGGAGTGTCAGTTGGGAGGGATAGCAGTACGGAATGTTAGCATTTGGCTGTCTGTGAGAGTCAGGTGGGAGGGATAGCAGTATGGAATTTTATCATCTGGTTGTCAGAGAATGTCAGTTGGGAGGGATAGCAGTACGGAATGTTAGGATCTGACTGACAGGGAGTGTCAGTTGGGAGGGATAGCAGTATGGAACGATAGGATCTGGCTGATAGGGAGTGTCAGTTGGGAGGGATAGCAGTAAGGAACGATAGGATCTGGCTGATAGGGAGTGTCAGTTGGGAGGGATAGCAGTACGGAATGTTAGGATCTGGCTGATAGGGAGTGTCAGTTGGGAGGGATAGCAGTACGGAATGTTAGGATCTAACTGACAGGGAATGTCAGTTGGGAGGGATAGCAGTAAGGAATGTTAGGATCTGACTGACAGGGAGTGTCAGTTGGGAGGGATAGCAGTACGGAATGTTAGCATTTGGCTGTCTGTGAGAGTCAGGTGGGAGGGATAGCAGTATGGAATTTTATCATCTGGTTGTCAGAGAATGTCAGTTGGGAGGGATAGCAGTACGGAATGTTAGGATCTGGCTGATAGGGAGTGTCAGTTGGGGGGGATACCAGTACGGAATGTTAGGATCTGACTGATAGGGAGTGTTAGTTGGGAGGGATAGCAGTACAGAATGTTAGGATCTGGCTGACAGGGAGTGTCAGTTGGGAGGGATAGCAGTAAGGAACGATAGGATCTGGCTGATAGAGTGTGTCAGTTGGGAGGGATAGCAGTACGGAATGTTAGGATCTGACTGACAGGGAGTGTCAGTTGGGAGGGATAGCAGTACGGAATGTTAGGATCTGACTGACAGGGAGTGTCAGGTGGGAGGGATAGCAGTAAGGAAAGATAGGATCTGGCTGATAGAGAGTGTCAGTTGGGAGGGATAGCAGTACAGAATGTTAGGATCTGGCTGATAGGGAGTGTCAGTTGAGAGGGATAGCAGTACGGAATGTTAGGATCTGGCTGACAGGGAGTGTCAGTTGAGAGGGATAGTAGTAGAGAATGTTAGCATTTGGCTGTCTGTGAGAGTCAGGTGAGAGGGATAGCAGTACGGAATTTTATGATCTGGTTGTCAGAGAATGTCAGTTGTGACGGATAGCAGTACAGAATGTTAAGATCTGGCTGATAGGGAGTGTCAGTTGGGAGGGATAGCAGTACTGAATGTTAGGATCTGACTGATAGGGAGTGTCAGTTGGGAGGGATAGCAGTACTGAATGTTAGGATATGGCTGATAGGGAGTGTCAGTTGGGAGGGATAGCAGTACGAAATGTTAGGATCTGATTGACAGGGAGTGTCAGTTGGGAGGGATAGCAGTATGGAATTGTAGGATCTGGTTGTCAGAGAGTGTCAGGTGGGAGGGTTAGCAGTACAGAATGTTAGGATCTGGCTGACAGGGAGTGTCAGGTGGGAGGGATAGAAGTATGGAATTGTAGGATCTGGTTGTCAGAGAGTGTCAGGTGGGAGGGTTAGCAGTACGGAATGTTAGTATCTGACTGATAGGGAGTGTCAGTTGGGAGGGATAGCAGTACGGAACGTTAGCATCTGGCTGATAGGTAGTGTCAGTTGAGAGGGATAGCAATACGAAATGTTAGGATCTGACTGATAGGTAGTGTCAGGTGGGAGGGTTAGCAGTACGGAATGTTAGGATCTGGCTGACAAGGAGGGTCAGGTGGGAGGGATGGCAGTATTGAATTTTAGGATCTGCTTGTCAGAGAATGTCAGTTGGGAGGGATAGCAGTACGGAATATTAGGATCTGACTGACAGGGAGTGTCAGTTGGGAGGGATAGCAGTACAGAATGTTAGGATCTGGCTGATAGGGAGTGTCAGTTGGGAGGGATAGCAGTATGGAACGATAGGATCTGGCTGATAGGGAGTGTCAGTTGGGAGGGATAGCAGTAAGGAACGATAGGATCTGGCTGATAGGGAGTGTCAGTTGGGAGGGATAGCAGTACGGAATGTTAGGATCTGGCTGATAGGGAGTGTCAGTTGGGAGGGATAGCAGTACGGAATGTTAGGATCTAACTGACAGGGAATGTCAGTTGGGAGGGATAGCAGTAAGGAATGTTAGGATCTGACTGACAGGGAGTGTCAGTTGGGAGGGATAGCAGTACAGAATGTTAGCATTTGGCTGTCTGTGAGAGTCAGGTGGGAGGGATAGCAGTATGGAATTTTATCATCTGGTTGTCAGAGAATGTCAGTTGGGAGGGATAGCAGTACAGAATGTTAGGATCTGACTGATAGGGAGTGTCAGTTGGGAGGGATAGCAGTACTGAATGTTAGGATCTGACTGATAGGGAGTGTCAGTTGGGAGGGATAGCAGTACTGAATGTTAGGATCTGACTGACAGGGAGTGTCAGTTGGGAGGGATAGCAGTAAGGAACGATAGGATCTGGCTGATAGAGTGTGTCAGTTGGGAGGGATAGCATTACAGAATGTTAGGATCTGACTGATAGGGAGTGTCAGTTGGGAGGGATAGCAGTACGGAATGTTAGGATCTGACTGATAGGGAGTGTCAGTTGGGAGGGATAGCAGTACAGAATGTTAGGATATGGCTGATAGGGAGAGTCAGGTGGGAGGGATAGCAGTACGGAATGTTAGGATCTGACTGATAGGGAGTGTCAGTTGGGAGGGATAGCAGTACGGAATGTTAGGATCTGGCTGATAGGTAGAGTCAGTTGGGAGGGATGGCAGTACGGAATGTTAGGATCTGGCTGATAGGGAGAGTCAGTTGGAAGGGATAGCAGTACGGAATGTTAGGATCTGACTGACAGGGAGTGTCAGTTGGGAGGGATAGCAGGAGAGAATGTTAGCATTTGGCTGTCTGTAAGAGTCAGGTGAGAGGGATAGCAGTATGGAATTTTATCATCTGGTTGTCAGAGAATGTCAGTTGTGACGGATAGCAGTACAGAATGTTAAGATCTGGCTGATAGGGAGTGTCAGTTGGGAGGGATAGCAGTACGAAATGTTAGGATCTGATTGACAGGGAGTGTCAGTTGGGAGGGATAGCAGTACGGAATGTTAGGATCTGGCTGATAGGGAGTTTCAGGTGGGAGGGATAGCAGGACGGAACTTTAGGATCTGACTGACAGGGAGTATCAGTTACGAGGGTTAGCAGTACAGAATATTAGGATCTGGCTGACAGGGAGAGTCAGGTGGGAGGGATAGCAGTAAGGAATGTTAGGATCTGACTGATAGGGAGTATCAGTTGGGAGGGATAGCAGTAAGGAATGTTAGGATCTGGCTGATAGGGAGAGTCAGTTGGGAGGGATAGCAGTACGGAATGTTAGGATCTGGCTGATAGGGAGTGTCAGTTGGGAGGGATAGCAGTACGGAATGTTAGGATGACTGACAGGGAGTTTAAGTTGTGACGGATAGCAGTACAGAATGTTAGGATCTGGCTGATAGGGAGTGTCAGTTGGGAGGGATAGCAGTATGGAATGTTAGGATCTGATTGACAGGGAGTGTCAGTTGGGAGGGATAGCAGTAGAGAATGTTAGCATTTGGCTGTCTGTAAGAGTCAGGTGAGAGGGATAGCAGTATGGAATTTTATCATCTGGTTGTCAGAGAATGTCAGTTGGGAGGGATAACAGTACTGAATGTTAGGATCTGGCTGATAGGGGGTGTCAGGTGGGAGGGATAGCAGTACGGAATGTTAGGATATGGCTGATAGGGAGAGTCAGGTGGGAGAGATAGCAGTACGGAATGTTAGGATCTGACTGATAGGGAGTGTTAGTTGGGAGGGATAGCAGTACGGAATGTTAGGATCTGGCTGACAGGGAGTGTCAGTTGGGAGGGATAGCAGTACGGAATGCTAGGATCTGACTGACAGGGAGTGTCAGTTGGGAGGGATAGCAGTAAGGAACGATAGGATCTGGCTGATAGAGTGTGTCAGTTGGGAGGGATAGCATTACAGAATGTTAGGATCTGACTGATAGGGAGTGTCAGTTGGGAGGGATAGCAGTACAGAATGTTAGGATCTGACTGATAGGGAGTGTCAGTTGGGAGGGATAGCAGTACAGAATGTTAGGATATGGCTGATAGGGAGAGTCAGGTGGGAGGGATAGCAGTACGGAATGTTAGGATCTGACTGATAGGGAGAGTCAGTTGGGAGGGATAGCAGTACGGAATGTTAGGATCTGGCTGATAGGGAGTGTCAGTTGGGAGGGATAGCAGTACGGAATGTTAGGATCTGGCTGATAGGGAGTGTCAGTTGGGAGGGATAGCAGTACGGAATGTTAGGATCTGATTGACAGGGAGTGTCAGTTGGGAGGGATAGCAGGAGAGAATGTTAGCATTTGGCTGTCTGTAAGAGTCAGGTGAGAGGGATAGCAGTATGGAATTTTATCATCTGGTTGTCAGAGAATGTCAGTTGTGACGGATAGCAGTACAGAATGTTAAGATCTGGCTGATAGGGAGTGTCATTTGGGAGGGATAGCAGTACGGAATGTTAGGATCTGACTGACAGGGAGTGTCAGTTGGGAGGGATAGCAGTACAGAATGTTAGGATCTGACTGACAGGGAGTGTCAGTTGGGAGGGATAGCAGTACAGAATGTTAGGATCTGACTGATAGGGAGTGTCAGTTGGGAGGGATAGCAGTACTGAATGTTAGGATATGGCTGATAGGGAGTGTCAGTTGGGAGGGATAGCAGTACGGAATGTTAGGATCTGACTGATAGGGAGTGTCAGTTGGGAGGGATAGCAGTACTGAATGTTAGGATATGGCTGATAGGGAGTGTCAGTTGGGAGGGATAGCAGTATGGAATGTTAGGATCTGATTGACAGGGAGTGTCAGTTGGGAGGGATAGCAGTAGAGAATGTTAGCATTTGGCTGTCTGTAAGAGTCAGGTGAGAGGGATAGCAGTATGGAATTTTATCATCTGGTTGTCAGAGAATGTCAGTTGTGACGGATAGCAGTACAGAATGTTAAGATCTGGCTGATAGGGAGTGTCATTTGGGAGGGATAGCAGTACGGAATGTTAGGATCTGACTGACAGGGAGTGTCAGTTGGGAGGGATAGCAGTACAGAATGTTAGGATCTGACTGACAGGGAGTGTCAGTTGGGAGGGATAGCAGTACAGAATGTTAGGATCTGACTGATAGGGAGTGTCAGTTGGGAGGGATAGCAGTACTGAATGTTAGGATATGGCTGATAGGGAGTGTCAGTTGGGAGGGATAGCAGTACGGAATGTTAGGATCTGACTGATAGGGAGTGTCAGTTGGGAGGGATAGCAGTACTGAATGTTAGGATATGGCTGATAGGGAGTGTCAGTTGGGAGGGATAGCAGTATGGAATGTTAGGATCTGATTGACAGGGAGTGTCAGTTGGGAGGGATAGCAGTAGAGAATGTTAGCATTTGGCTGTCTGTAAGAGTCAGGTGAGAGGGATAGCAGTATGGAATTTTATCATCTGGTTGTCAGAGAATGTCAGTTGGGAGGGATAACAGTACTGAATGTTAGGATCTGGCTGATAGGGGGTGTCAGTTGGGAGGGATAGCAGTACAGAATGTTAGGATCTGGCTGATAGGGAGTGTCAGGTGGGAGGGATAGCAGTACGGAATGTTAGGATCTGATTGACAGGGAGTGTCAGTTGGGAGGGATAGCAGTACGGAATTTTATCATCTGGTTGTCAGAGAATGTCAGTTGGGAGGGATAGCAGTACGGAATGTTAGGATCTGGCAGATAGGGAGTGTCAGTTGGGGGGGATACCAGTACGGAATGTTAGGATCTGACTGACAGGGAGTGTCAGTTGGGAGGGATTGCAGTACGGAATGTTAGGATCTGGCTGACAGGGAGTGTCAGTTGGGAGGGATGGCAGTACAGAATGTTAGGATCTGACTGACAGGGAGTGTCAGTTGGGAGGGATAGCAGTAAGGAAAGATAGGATCTGACTGACAGAAAGTGTCAGTTGGGAGGGATAGCAGTAAGGAAAGATAGGATCTGGCTGATAGAGAGTGTCAGTTGGGAGGGATGGCAGTACGGAATGTTAGGATCTGGCTGATAGGGAGTGTCAGTTGGGAGGGATAGCAGTACGGAATGTTAGGATCTGGTTGTCAGAGAATGTCAGGTGGGAGGGATAAAAGTACAGAATGTTAGGATCTGGCTGATAGGGAGTTTCAGGTGGGAGGGATAGCAGTACGGAATGTTAGGTTCTGACTGATAGGGAGTGTCAGTTGGGAGGGATAGCAGTACGGAATGTTAGGATCTGATTGACAGGGAGTGTCAGTTGGGAGGGATAGCAGTACGGTATGTTAGGATCTGATTGACAGGGAGTGTCAGTTGGGAGGGATAGCAGTAGAGAATGTTAGCATTTGGCTGTCTGTAAGAGTCAGTTGGGAGGGATAGCAGTATGGAATTTTATCATCTGGTTGTCAGAGAATGTCAGTTGGGAGGGATAGCAGTACAGAATGTTAGGATCTGACTGATAGGGAGTGTCAGTTGGGAGGGATAGCAGTACGGAATGTTAGGATATGGCTGATTGGGAGAGAAAGGTGGGAGGGATAGCAGTACGGAATGTTAGGATCTGGCTCATAGGGAGTGTCAGTTGGGAGGGATAGCAGTACGGAATGTTAGGAATCTGGCTGATAGGGAGTGTCAGGTGGGAGGGATAACAGTACTGAATGTTAGGATCTGGCTGATAGGGAGTGTCAGTTGGGAGGGATAGCAGTACGGAATGTTAGGATCTGATTGACAGGGAGTGTCAGTTGGGAGGGATAGCAGTACGGAATGTTAGGATCTGGCTGATAGGGAGTGTCAGGTGGGAGGGATAGCAGTACGGAATGTTAGGATATGGCTGATAGGGAGAGTCAGGTGGGAGTGATAGCAGTACAGAATGTTAGGATCTGACTGATTGCGAGTGTCAGTTGGGAGGGATAGCAGTACGGAATGTTAGGATCTGACTGATAGGGAGTGTCAGTTGGGAGGGATAGCAGTACGGAATGTTAGGATCTGGCTGATAGGGAGTGTCAGTTGGGAGGGATAGCAGTACAGAATGTTAGGATCTGACTGATAGGGAGTGTCAGTTGGGAGGGATAGCAGTACGGAATGTTAGGATCTGGCTGATAGGGAGTGTCAGTTGGGAGGGATAGCAGTACGGAATGTTAGGATCTGATTGACAGGGAGTGTCAGTTGGGAGGGATAGCAGTAGAAAATGTTAGCATTTGGCTGTCTGTAAGAGTCAGGTGAGAGGGATAGCAGTATGGAATTTTATCACCTGGTTGTCAGAGAATGTCAGTTGGGAGGGATAGCAGTACGGAATGTTAGGATCTGGCTGATAGGGAGTGTCAGCTGGGAGGGATAGCAGTACGGAATGTTAGGATCTGGCTGATAGGGAGTGTCAGCTGGGAGGGATAGCAGTACAGAATGTTAGGATCTGACTGATAGGGAGTGTCAGTTGGGAGGGATAGCAGTACGGAATGTTATTATCTGGCTGACAGGGAGTGTCAGTTGGGAGGGATAGCAGTACAGAATGTTAGGATCTGGCTGATAGGGGGTGTCAGGTGGGAGGGATAGCAGTAGGGAATTTTATCATCTGGTTGTCAGAGAATGTCAGTTGGGAGGGATAGCAGTACGGAATGTTAGGATCTGGCTGATAGGGAGTGTCAGTTGGGGGGGATACCAGTACGGAATGTTAGGATCTGACTGACAGGGAGTGTCAGTTGGGAGGGATTGCAGTACGGAATGTTAGGATCTGGCTGACAGGGAGTGTCAGTTGGGAGGGATTGCAGTACGGAATGTTAGGATCTGACTGACAGGGAGTGTCAGTTGGGAGGGATAGCAGTACGGAATGTTAGGATCTGACTGACAGGGAGTGTCAGTTGGGAGGGATAGCAGTACGGAATGTTATTATCTGGCTGATAGGGAGTTTCAGGTGGGAGGGATAGCAGTATGGAATGTTAGGATCTGACTGACAGGGAGTGTCAGTTGGGAGGGATAGCAGTAAGGAACGATAGGAGCTGGCTGATAGGGAGTGTCAGTTGGGAGGGATGGCGGTACGGAATGTTAGGATCTGGCTGATAGGGAGTGTCAGTTGGGAGGGATAGCAGTACGGAATGTTAGGATCTGACTGACAGGGAGTGTCAGTTGGGAGGGATAGCAGTACGGAATGATAGGATCTGACTGACAGGGAGTGTCAGTTGGGAGGGATAGCAGTACAGAATGTTAGGATCTGGCTGATAGGGAGTGTCAGTTGGGAGGGATAGCAGTACGGAATGTTAGGATCTGGCTGATAGGGAGAGTCAGTTGGGAGGGATAGCAGTACGGAATGTTAGGATCTGATTGACAGGGAGTGTCAGTTGGGAGGGATAGCAGTACGGAATGTTAGGATGACTGACAGGGAGTTTAAGTTGTGACGGATAGCAGTACAGAATGTTAGGATCTGGCTGACAGGGAGTGTCAGTTGGGAGGGATAGCAGTACGGAACGATAGGATCTGATTGACAGGGAGTGTCAGTTGGGAGGGTTAGCAGTAGAGAATGTTAGGATCTGACTGACAGGGAGTGTCAGTTGGGACGGATAGCAGTACGGAATGTTAGGATCTGACTGACAGGGAGTGTCAGTTGGGAGAGATAGCAGTACGGAATGTTAGGATCTGATTGACAGGGAGTGTCAGTTGGGAGGGATAGCAGTACGGAATGTTAGGATCTGATTGACAGGGAGTGTCAGTTGGGAGGGATAGCAGGAGAGAATGTTAGCATTTGGCTGTCTGTAAGAGTCAGGTGAGAGGGATAGCAGTATGGAATTTTATCATCTGGTTGTCAGTGAATGTCAGTTGGGAGGGATAGAAGTACAGAATGTTAGGATCTGGCTGATAGGGAGTGTCAGTTGGGAGGGATAGCAGTACGGAATGTTAGTATCTGACTGATAGGGAGAGTCAGGTGGGAGGGATAGCAGTACGGAATGTTAGGATCTGGCTGATAGGGAGTGTCAGTTGGGAGGGATAGCAGTACGGAATGTTAGTATCTGACTGATAGGGAGAGTCAGGTGGGAGGGATAGCAGTAAGGAACGATAGGATCTGGCTGATAGGGAGTGTCAGGTGGGAGGGTTAGCAGTACGGAATGTTAATATCTGACTGATAGGGAGTGTCAGTTGGGAGGGATAGCAGTACGGAACGATAGGATCTGGCTGATAGGGAACAGCACGAGAGAGGGGAGCGTGGGAGGGAAAGAAGTGGGGTATGTTAGTAGCTGGCTAGTCAGTACTGTCTAATTTGCAGAAAATGCCCCAAAAGTTAAATATTTCACGTAAAATGGCTAACCTAACCTAAATGAGATTTTTTTTAACCCTTTGAATGCCAGAGAGGTATGCAATGAATTGCAATGCAATACATTGCAAATTCCTCTAGCACTCAAAGGGTTAATAGCTCTTTCAAAATCACCTGATTTGTTATAAGGGGTATGTTCAACTTTAATAAAAGGAAATAAAAAAAAATATATCCAGACAATGTTCTTCTTAACGCCACAAGGAGGCAGACAAACACCACAAGATCAACAATATATGCTATGAATGAACGGAATGGATGCCATATTCAATGTCCAAGACAACTGGAAAATAAATATGAGGCCTGCACAAGAGCCAGAGGATTGATACACAAACACAAAATAGGAATAATTTTATAGTAAATTAAATGCAAAAAAATGCACATTCCTATCGAGTTAAAGAGGCTTTAACCCCTTCAATGTGAGAGAGGTCTCCAATGCATTAAGAAGCCCTAAGGACCTCATTAGCATTCAAGGAATTACAAGACACATTTACCTCTGAGTGCCAGTGGGGTGTGCAACACATTGCTTTTGGGATTAAGATCCCCCCATCCAATGAAAAAGAAAGAGAAGAAATCTCACCCTTATCACTGCACAGCTGCAACAGTAGGCAGAGGGATATACATGTGTTATCATGCCAGACAGTTTGCATAATGTATATGCAAGGACAGTAGGACCCTTGGTGGAATCCAAACACCTTTGATGTACAACAGGTCTCCAACTCATTGATCCCTTTACCCCTAGGAAGATACCCCATGAATTTCAACAGCTAAAGACAAAAAAGCTATGAGATGCTCAGAAAGAATAAACAAAGCTTTCTTTGTTCAAACTCTTGGGGTATCTCCTGAGGGGTAAATAGCACTCAACAGCTACTTCTTGTTCTCTGTTCTTAGAGAGGAAAGCTGCACTTCCGATGAAGCCCACAGGCTGACATTTCTATTTGAGGTTTGTCTGACACTCGGAGACTGAACTGTTCTTACAAGCAGGATCAGACTTATATGCAAAATATCAGTTCTGCAGCAAACCAACTGCACCATATGGAACAAAAAATCCCCCAAATTCCTGTTGATTTAAAGGGATAGTATTACTTCAAAATTACTATCCCTCATATTGTAGCCCTTAATAAACTGAGTTAAATGACACCAGCGGAATCTCTCAAACCTTTATGGTATAAGAGATAGCCGCTTTCAAAGTTTCCTCTCCCCTGCTGTCAGCGTTCTGCTGCCAGCAGGGGAATCCGGTCCCGGGACAGGCAGAGGCTCTTCAGCAGAGCCGATATCTCGTTATGGAAGGAAAAATGATTCATTGAAACAGTCTTCTACGTGTGATTGGTTACCAAGCACACGTAGAAGACTGTTTCAATGAATAATTTTTCCTTCCATAACGAGATATCGGCTCTGCTTAAGAGCCTCCGCTTGATTCAGAGACCGGATTCTCCTGCTGGCAGCAAAACGCTGACAGCAGGGGAGAGGAAACTTTGAAAGCGGCTATCTCTTATACCATAAAGGTTTGAGAGATGCCGCTGGTGTCATTTAACTCAGTTTATTAAGGGCTACAATATGAGGGATAGTAATTTTGAAGTAATACTATCCCTTTAAATGGGAACTTTACCTCTTATATGCTGGAGAGGTCTCCTACAATATCAATGGGGGTATGCACTAAAGGTCAGTGCTGTACAGATATGATATTGTTTATGTGTTCAAAGCACACATAGACACACATCACCATATGCACTAAAAATTTAGGGATGCAAGGGTAGGGGAGGAGCATGGGAATGATCAGGTGTATTTAGTAAAAAATGCACATAGTGAAAGATCTTTAATCCTTCCCTATGCACAGTTTTATTTAAAAAAAAAATCAGACCTCTCAGAGGGCATAGAGACAAATGTGTGACCCAAGAGGCACTCATTGACCTGGATGAATGCACTGTAAACCAAAAGGGCACAGTCTTCTTCCTTAGGGCATATGCCTGACAAATAGCTGCCTTGATCCAAGAAGCCATTGTTATCTTAGCCATAGACTGGCCCACATGAGGGCCCACAGGGATAACAAAAAGTGATTCCGATTTTCAGAAAGTCTGCATATGATTAACATAGTACTTCAAGCACCTAGCCTATTAGATGGAGCTGGATAGAGAGAGAGAAGAACAATTTCCTGGTTAATGTGAAACTCAGAAATTACATCGAGGAGGAACCCTATAGGAATCAACAGAACCATCAGAGTGGAAAATTAGAAAGGAAGGCTTACAAGATAAAGCCTGTAGTTCAGCCACGCTCCTAACAGACACAATAGCCAGCAGAAAGGCTGATTTAATTACCAATAAGAGCATAGAAACTGACAAAGACAAAGGATCAAAGAGAACTTTCTGAAGTAATCCCAGAACCAGATTCAAGTCCCATGGGAGTGGGATCCTGAAAGACTGGGTAGGCATGAGCCACCACTTGCACAACGGTCTGCACACCTGACAAAGTGATGACAATATAGTACATACATATTCAGGTAGCTAGGTTCCAAAGGCTGTGCCAAAATGGGGCTTATTGGATTTATACTTTAGGCACTTTTTAAAGTGAATTGAAGAAATTCATTGACACAATATTAATTAGTATTGGGTGTTGATTATTTATTAGAATGGTGCTGTAGGTTGTGTGAATCAAAAATGTGATAGGATGGGGGGAGGAGCGAACCTCCGAACGAGATGGCCGCTTGTTGAGACAGCTCCCGGGGCTTTGCTTTTTTGCTGTTCTATATTGCCCTATTTCTTCTTCTTTTTGATGGTGTTTGCCTCTCCAGTTCACATTACTCGACTTTATGATGCGTAGAAGAAGGAATAAAGTTCCTGCCGCTTCTAAAACTACACCTACTTTGATGGATTCCTATCTGCGCACCTCCACCCAACAGACGTCAGATGCCTTTCCCTTTCTCCCTCCCCCTCTCCACCCCTCTTGGGGCTTCCACTTGGGTCTTTATCGCTGTTCTGCACCGCGCGGTTAGAATGCCTTTGTCTAAAATGAAGGTTATCTCATATAATGTGAAGGGTCTAAACTGCCCTGAGAGGAGAGCTATGTTGGCCAAAGCGTTAGCTTCTTTTCGGGCAGATATAGTGTTTCTGTAAGAGACACACTTTGACAGTAGGGCGACTCCTAAGTGGTGTCTTCACTCCTTTCTACATATTTGGTTTGCATCTGCACCTAAAAAAAAAAGAGAAGTGAGGGGTAGCAATCTTGATTAATATGCACTTACCTTGGACCCTAGATGTTTTGGCAGACTCTCAGGGCCGCTTTCTCTTTTTTGAAGGGGTCACTGAATGGCTCCCTGATTACCTTAGCTAATTTATATGCTCCAAATTCTGTGCAACTTACCTTTTTTCAATCCACTCTGCACTCCTTAGACTCCTTTAAGGAGGGTCTGTTACTAGTGTGGGGTGACTTTAATTTGGCCCTGCAGCCTTAATTAGATCTCTCTATCCCCAGATTGCAACATCCTCATATCCCGCCAGGAAGGTGTTGGCTCTGTTTAATGATTTTTTGATGGATGTTTGGAGAACCTTATATCCCTCCACTAAGGATTTTACCTTTTATTTTTCCCCACATCAGTCATATTCAAGAATTGACTACCTATTTTTTGATTGCCGTCATCTGGAGGGAGTCCTACATGCGCAAATTTTACCCATCACTCTGTCTGATCATGCACCGGTCTCACTTTCTCTACTAACTTTTCCTCTACTCCGACATGGAGTCTTAATGACACACTATTGTCCGATACCTCTTTTAGGGACAAAGTATCCGCTGAACTCACCTCTTACTTTACATTAAATTCTACCTCAGAAGTCTCTATGCCCTACATTTGGGAAGTGCACAAGTGCGTTGTGCGTGGATTATTTATTTTGCTAAGTACCAAGAAGCAAAAACTATGGCACGCTCGTTTTAATCAATTATTGGACTTGATTCGTTCTTTGGACTCTCTGCATAAGAGTACCTTGGATCATTCTGCTCTTCAACGTCTTCAAGAATCTAGGGCCCTTTTGGCAGACCATTTGAGGGAACAGACGATCAAATACTTTATGTAGCATAAATTTAACAGGTTTATGAATGGAGAAAAATGTGGCAAGACCTTTGCGAAATTGGTAAAACGCGCACGTGTTCAATCTCACATGCACCACCTGAGAGATTCAATCGGTAAACAGGTGTTTAGTTGCCAAGCCATAGCTGAGACTTTTAGAAAGTATTACACCTCTCTGTATAATTTGAACTCTCAGGATGCTTCCACAGACCTGTCTGGGTCTAACCCTGTACAGGCCTTTCTAGACAGAGCGGGTCTTCCGAAACTTGCACCTGATTTATCTCTCACCTTGAGTAGACAGTTTACTGATGATGAGGTAGCTCGGGCTATACGTAGATCCCCGTTTGGCAAATATCCCTGCCCTGATGGCCTTCCAGTATAATTTTACCGCTCGTTCCAAGCCTCTGTTCTCCATCGTATGACCTCCACTTTCAAAGCTATTCTAGAAGGACAGCCTTGGGCCCCTCAGTCCCTTTCAGCCCATATTACAGTTATTTCTAAAAAAGATAAGGATAAGGCACTTTGTAGTAATTACAGGCCCATTTTTGTTACTGAATACAGATCTTAAGATATTGTCTTCGCTTTTGGCTAATCGCATTAAACCTTTTCTTCCTAAACGTATACATCCAGACCAGGCTGGCTTCATCCCGGGTAGGGAGATGAGAGATAATGTGATTAAAGCTCTTGCTCTGATTCAGTCTGCATTGCTCTCATCCATCCATCGCTCTCATCGCATCTGCTTCTGTCTTTAGACGCAGAGAAGGCGTTTGATAGGGTGAACTGTGACTTCATGTTCACCGTTCTTCGCCATTTTGGTTTAGAGGATAAATTCATTACTGCGGTCCGATCTCTTTACCTAGTCCCCTCAGCACAGATTAGAGTCAATGGGGTTGTTTCTAGTTCCTTTCTTATTATGAATGGGATGTGCCAGGGTTGCCCTCTTTCCCCCATTCTTTTTATTTTGGTATTAGAGCCACTCCTCTCCACTATTAGACTTTCTTCCTTAGTTTCGAGCTTTCAAATTGGGCATAGGGTATTTAAACTTACAAGCTACTTGGATGAAGTTCTGTTGTTTCTCACTGAACAATACGTTCTCTTCCCTGCTTGGTATCTATTCTATTGGAATATAGTTCTTTCTCCTCTTTTAAACTTAATTATTCTAAATCAGAGATTTTGAACCTCAATGTACCCTCTGACTTGAAGCTTCTTCTTCAGTCTCGGTACCCCTTTCAATGGAATGATCACTCTATTACTTATTTGGGGGTTCTCCTCACTAACTCTTTAAAATCTATAGTGGACTCTAATTTCTCTGTGCTACTTTCTAAGGTGTAGAAGGACCTACAGGCTTGGTCTCCTCTGTTTATTTCCTGGTTCGGGCGTTCTAATTTAATTAAGATGGTTATCCTATCAAAAGTATTGTACTTGTTGAATATGATCCCCTTACACATTCCGCTCCGGTCCCTTCGTACTCTTCAAGGGCTTATTGTAAAATGTATTTGAAAAGGCAAAACCCCAAGACTAAAATTCTCTATTCTCTCCTGGCCAGTTTGCAGAGGGGGCATTGGTGTCCCATGTTTTATCACCTACCACAGAGCGATTGCTCTTTCACTGCTACAGGAACTTTGTTCCCCGTCTATAATCCTAGACTGGCCAGCAGCCATATTTCCGATGCTTGGTACTATATCTCCTATCCAGATGTTATGGGCCACCCCTTCCTCCAGACTTCCCTCCTTAAGGAATAATGCTATTTTATCTCATTTATTTGCTGTATGGAATTGATGTAACCTTTCTTATTGTTTGCCCCCCATTCCCTCTCCTTTGTGCTCCATCCTGCATAATCTGGATTTCTTGCCTGGTCTCCAGGGGGAAGCTGTTCATGCATGGTCGCTTTGTGATTTGACTGACTTAGATCATCTTATGCCTCTTGGCAAGCTCCCTTCATTCCAGGATCTTTGTTGTACTTACTCCTTACCCTGTTCTGAATTCTGGCGATTCTGTCAAATCCGGCACTTTGTGTCCAGTGTTCCCTCGGGCCCTTTCACTCCTAGACCTTTGACGATCTTTGAATCCTTACTTATTCGGCCTCCGGCCAAATTTAAAGGAATATCTGTTATGTATCATTTTCTTTTTTCTCCAATTTCTCCCTCCCCTCTCTGGTGTAAGGTAGCATGGGAACGGGACCTTGATTTTCCTATTTCTGATAGACAGTGGGAAACATCCCTTCATCTCAATTTCAAACTCTTGCCCAATACCCTTAAACGTGAGACTAACTATAAATTAATTATGCGCTGGTATAGAACTCCCTCCAGATTGGCGAGGATTTCTCCAGGGGTTTCTCCCTTATGTTGGAGACGTGGTCGCTATGAAGGCACTCTGGTGCACTTGTGGTGGACTTGCCCGGACTTAGCCCAATTTTTGGCTGATGTACTTAGTCATCTTCCTTGGCTATCAGGCCTACACCTTCCTGGCTCCTCTCAATCCGTTCTCCTCTCCATTTGCCCTGATACTTATACACCTCCTTTTTCTAAGATTAGGTTATGGTTAATGTTAACAACCGCTGCTAAAGCTTGCATTCTGACGCTTTGGAGATCCTCTACCCCTCCGTCTATTAGGGACTGGAAACTCAGAATCCGTTATCTACTTGATATGGAGAGGATGTATTATTCCTCGACAGGCTCCTTATCTACCTATACTGACTTATTTCAGGAGTGGATTGACTTCACTTCCATGTAATCCCATTTTTATGTGCTGTGACCCAGGTGGACTCCCCCGTTCCCCCTTGTCTTTCCTTTCCACCTTCCCTCTTTTATCTTTTTCTGTTTCTTCTGCCTTTCTTCTTTGTTCTTCTTTTATGTCTCTTTCTTTGACTAATCCAGGGATCTTCTTTCTTTGTATTTTTTACTTCTTCGATACCTACAGACAATCCGTGTATGTTTGCATTTTACATTCTTACTATTAGACTATGTCTTTGTGCGTTTTTTGACATTTATTGTATTTTGAGTATGTAACTTTTTTTTTGTTCTTTATATTTCTCTTTTGTTATCTGTATTGCAACTTTTTCAAAATAAATAATTTTGGAAAAACAAATGTGATAAGATGTTCTTAAATAATTTAGCTAAATCTATATATATATTATTTACATTAAAATTGTATTTATTATATGGATATGTTATGGTGAGTTGGCGCTGTGAGCTTTCCTTTTCTTTTTGTGTTGCACACAATTCTCCTTTACTCATTCTAGCAGCTTCTCATGTTATCCTATTTAATCACTAAGTAGCGAACACAATATTTCATTGCACTATTTCGTTTCCTTTTCCGTACACTTGGCCTTTAAAGACAAGGCCTTCAACCTGTCTTAGCTTGCATGCACCCTGTCTGTTTGGTATCAAATATTCCTCACATGACCTGTGAGGAAGACTATAAATGATCCACAGTTTTCTCATACATGTACCTATACAATGCCGGCTCATATGGGGTTTTGTATCAGGTAAGTCCTCCATCTTCACCTTTTTTGTTATATTGTATGTCTTCTGTTTTTAATTGCAATACAACTGGACCCACAAGCATTACAAAAAACATCAAAACATCATTTAAAGGGTCCCCCTCTAACTCGCTTATTACAACATCTTTTCTTCAGAGAATTTTTAATTTAGATAAGGCTTTTATAAGTGTACTAGTGTAAAAGCCCATGTACACGGGCCAAGGTCCGGGTAATGTTTACCCTTTGAGTGCCAGAGGGGTACGCAATGCATTGCTTTGCAATGCGTTGCGTACCCATCTGGCACTCAAAGGGTTAAGCGGCCACTACCTCACTGCTCCACGCGTTGCAGTCTTGCTCAGTAGAGAATGCCCGAACACGCACAGTGTCTACTGAGCATGACGGCTTCTGACAAACATCCTAGCAAATTATTACATAGGATTAGAGTAGGACTTGCCTTAAAGTGAGATACCTTAGCGGGGTGACAAGCTTCTACATGAACTGGCCAATTTGTGAGACTAAAATCTCACTTATTTACTAAGAAGTATTATATATGCCCAATACAGGGCACACATATTCATTTTATATAGAGGAGCGCAGATTTGTCTTTTTTGTTTGTGGAAATCTATATATATTTAATACATATTAGTACTCTTCGGTAAATTAAGGGATTTTTCCCCAGTTTAGGTAGAGTTATTTTCATGTAGGTAGGTGTACACATGGGGACTTTTATTAATGTGTTTATTTTTTTATGTGGAGCCTCCCATGCACACATCATACATGTATATAAAGACAATATGATGAATCATGTGGGTACCGTTGTAAATATTAGTGTGGGGGGTTATATATACATTGCCAAGACATTGGATATTGGATTCTTACAGTAAAATTAAAAATGTTACAGTTACAAACTATTACAATTATTCATTCTCACGATGAAGTAGAGATATTTCAGTACCAATGTAATCCACAGGACATCACTGCCTGCCAAATGACGCACCCAGTTACAATGTGTCTCAATTTGTGGTGGGTTTAAATTGGCGGCTGGAGGACAAATGTGGAGGACGGAGGACTTTGATGTAACAGAACATCAACTTTAATGTAGTTAAAGAAAAAATGATGAAACGTAATCCACTGTCTGAATGTAAATTAACTTACTGATCCTATTGGAAGGTATTTGTACATGTATCTGCCAGTTTTAGGCTTCTGAGGAAGTAACACAGAGTCACGAAATGCGTTAAGCCTTTTTGGATTCTATTTGAGATTTATAATGAATTTTTTAATAAATTGGCTTCTTTTCTAAAAATATTACTCTCCTTCAATTTATAATGGAAATTGAGAGTCACTGTCTCAGCTACTACTACATAATCCAGTGGGTGTTATCATCATAGTGGTGTTGTGATCGTTGATACTCCTGGGTTTTTTTTTTTATATTATCCTGCATGAGGCTATAGACACCTAACATGTTATCTATCAGTGGAGGAGAGACACACCAAAGCAAAGGGGATGAACACCTGTCTGGGTTGAGAGCAAGTACAGACAGTTTAATCCAGAGGCAGGACATAGCCTCAGAAGATGTGAGTAGATATCCATAAGTTGATATTGTGGTGTTGGTGATGGTCTGAAACTGTCCAAACTTCTACACTCAGAGAAGCCTTCTGTGCCACTCTGTTTGTTTGTTTTGTTTGCAGAGTGAGACTGTGCAAGGTCAATCCACATGTGGGATACTAGCACACAGAGAAGACTTTTATCTCTGACTATTATTTGGTTTATATTACTGTTACAAAGATTGTGTGTGTGTGTGTGTGTGTGTGTGTGTGTATGTGTATAAATATAGTTTTTTCTTTTTTTCCCTTTTTGAATTTATAATTAATAACTTTATATCTCATACCACTACAGGAGAGGCACTGTTTTTAGTTGGTATTGGATCCTGTTGGGAGTAATCAACAAAAGGCAATCCAGGTAGGGAGTCAGAGAGATCCATAGCATGTGAATGTGAGCTGCCAGAGCGGTCACAAGCTTTGTAAATAACCGTGGAGTGGAGGCCAACCCAAAGGGAAGGGCAGTGAACTGAACATGATGGTCCTGCAAGAAAAATCACAGAAAATACTAATGATCTGCCTGGATGGAAATATGTAGATAAGTGTCCTTTATGTCTATGGAAGCCAAAAATACCTTCAGGCACATGGCAGCGATGACAGTGCACAAGGACTCCATCTTGATCCAAGGAGAAAGGAAAAAAAGGTTAAGCAACTTTAAGTCCCGAATAGGACAGCATCCACTGTCTTTTCTGGGATTAGAATCCTGTAACCTTTCCTGAAAAGGAACAGATATCAAAAACCTGCATTTCTAGCAGGGAAAACACTGCATCTAAAAATAGATTAATTTGCTTGGGATTGCCAGGAACTTTGGACATGAAAAAGCAACATGGAGGAAGGCACTTGAAGTCTTGCATTGCCTTTCTGAAATTACCTGCAAAACCCACTGGTCCTGCAAGGAAATGACCCACTTGCCATGTAAGTATTGAAGATGATCTCCTATTGCCTAAGGTGGACCAGACCCCTTGAGTCATGCTGAGGTAAAGCTTGACATCTTTTGGCTTCTGTGCAGGCTTCTTATCTGACTAGGCCTGCTTGGGCTTTGCAGTGGAACATGCCTAAGTTGCTGAGGGAATCTGTTCCCTAGGTGCATTGCCATAATGGTGGAAGTAACAAAAATCACTCTTGTTCCATGGAAAAAAGAACATTTAGGAGTAAACTTGAGGCACAGTACTCTTTCTTCCAGAGGACTGGTCAGCCGACCAAATTTTAAAGCGGAACTTTTATCCGCTATAAAGTCACCCTGCTCTAATTAAGCATGTAGTGACTAGTTTCAGAATATATATTTTACCTTTGAAAATTATCCCGTTTTTAAGAAATCAATCATTGTAGGAGACTGAAGGCCGGGTTAGCGCAGTCTGTGCCGTCAGTCTATCCGGTTACCATATGATGTACTGCAATGCTTCTTGCCAGAGACTGGGACTGAAAGTGCTGGCACGCAAACAAGATGTCTGCCCTGTAGCCTGGGTTCCGGTCTCCTGCAATGATTGCTTTCTTTAGAATGGGCTACTTTTCAAAGGTAAAATATATATTCTAAAGCTAGTTGCTACCTGCTTAATTATAGCAGGGCGACTTTATAAGAGGATGAAAGTTCCGCTTTAAGCCACAGAGTGCGGTGTGTTGCCACAGAGAAAGCAGAGGCCTTTGCAGTATGCTAACAATGTCAAAGATTACTTCAGTATGATATGCATTAGCCTCAAAGATCTTGGACATAAACATAACAAAATCCTCCTTAGCTGCATCCGCTTGGATGGCATCCAAAATCTGATTCCCCCAAACAGCCATAGCTGCAGTCACCCAAGTAATCGCAAAGGTAGGGCATAAAGAGCCACCAGAAACCACAAAATGTGCCTTCAAAAGATAATCCAGGAGTTTATCTGTCCAATCCTTAAAGTGATAGTAATGTTTCAAAAAAAGCAACTCCAACCTTCATAGTATTTGGCCCATGTAGAGTGTTATTTCAATCCTGTCAGAGTTGTAGTTCAAGAGTATTTGAATGCTAAAGTATCCCCCTCCTGCCTTTTTACCCAGTGTAAGCCACCTCCCCTCAGATGTGGAATCTGGTCCACAGACCAGACAGATCACAGCAAAAGACACTCTTCTTACTGTGATGTTAAGGAAAACACTGCCCCCTTGATAGGTTTTTCCCTTATGTTAATTGAAGATTGTCCCTCTCTGCAAGCCATCTGGACACCACCTTGCTGCTCTGAGGTGAGCAGTGTTACATCAGTAAAAGGGGCGGGAGGGGGATACTTTATCATTAGATTACTCTTGAACTACAGCTCTGACAGTATTGAAATAACATTCTTCATGACCCAAATACTATGAAGATTAATTGGAGCTGCGTTTATTATGAAACATTACTATCCCTTTAAGTGCCACAGTGTCTGCCAGTGGCAAAGCTAGCTAGGAGAGAGCCTCAGCAGAAAAGGGGCACAAAAGAGAGATCCAAGAAGGAAGGAATAATGTCCTGTTGGGTGTCCTCCATTCTTCCAGGAATACCTGGTCTAAGGAAAGGAGAGGAGGAAACAGAGCAACCTCCTTTCTGCATCTCTTGAAAATATCACAGGAAGAGGAACTAAAATTTGAGGCCTTTGAGACCTTAAGAATCTCCAGGACAACTAGAATAAGACCTTCAGTGAGAGAACCATTGTATTCCTCATAAAAATCCTCAAAAGAGAAGGATGAATCAAGATCATCCGCATCAGTTTCCCCTTCCTGATCAGAGGAATTCCCAATAATTGGGGGGTCAGCCTCTGTAAAATGTCTCAAGTGCCTTTTCAGGGGTGCAGGATGGCCCTGGGACCAAGAGTCTAAGACCTCTTGAATGAATGAAGGGATAGAATATACTGGGAAATGAAGGCCTTTACCCATGCAGGATCCTGTTCAACAGATGAGGGCCCAGGAAGTTGAGTTGGGGCCACAGAACAAGAAGGACATGTAGTACCAGAAAATTCCCTAGACAGGCCAATCTGGCATGAGGAGCAATGGTTTAAAAGGGTTAAAGGGACACCAGAAGTCTTAGTGGCCTTACTCTAGTGTATCCCTTAGGCTCCAACATAGCCAAGAGATCCCTTAAAGCATTAAGTGAAGCAGAAGTAGAAGAAAAGCATTTATAAAGATTTAAAAGTGCTTATCTAACTGTAAAGGGTTAAAGTGACAAACAAGATCCAAAAACAGAAAAGGGTTAGCATGGGACCACCTATTCACATGCCCAAAATCCCAGGAAAAATGGGCTTATGGGAACTGTAGTTTCCCTCTATTAAAAATGCTGCAGTGGCTCCCCAGCTTTCACTAAAATGAGCCCCCGATATAGGGGTACACCCAAGGCTTATAGTTGGTAACATTAGAAGCACCAAGAGCCCCCTTGCAGCCACTGAAATATAACCAGAGTCAAGAGAAGTCCCTTATATGTGCTCTGTGTTCCATCCAAAATGGCTGCCATTCTTGCCCGTTCTTAAAGACACCATGATCCCCAAAAAAGTTAATAAAGAACTCACTGCCACAAGAATACTAAACCCAAAACATGGAGAAAATAACATTAACTAGACTATAAATGCAGAAAAGGCAAAAAACAAGGAATGCCTTCTAGAAAAGCAGCGAAAGGGTTACATTTGTGAATCCCACTGTGTAGCAACAGAGGAATAAAAGAAAATAGGAACACGGAGTCATACCAATAGTACAGAACGCTAGTTAGGCTTAAACACCACAGAACATAGAAATGTAGCTGCCAGACAAACAAACAGAGACATACTGAGAAGACTTGTGTATTATGAAAGTAATAATCCATTATCTTCAGTCTCCTGGCTCCCATACACCAAACAAGCAAACTGCTTCAGCTAAAACTATGAGGAGAGTGATGATCCCAGGTCCCTGAAGTCTGTACTCTGGTTCAAATCCATAATGGAAGCCAGAGATAGAAGCCCACCTAATAGAGGATTACCCAGCTTCATTCCTAGCACAATAAAACAAAATGGACTAAGAGTGAATCTTTGCCCTGCTTCTATCCTATGGAAGGGTAAAGTGGATCTAGAGGGAGTCTATACCTCAGAGCTTTTTTAGTCAAGTGCCCTGACCTCCTGCAGGAGAATACTTTACCCCATGGTTCCTGTGTTCCACAAGGGGGGGTAATAGAAATTAGACTTGTACGATTCGGTTCGGCTAATTTCGGAATTCAGATGAATAAGGTGTATTCAGCATCATTCAGACCTTCCAAAAGCCAAGGTCCGCCCACAAAAAAAAAATCAGAATCCGAAATAGACCTAGTCCGAAATTTCGGTGTAAATTTCAGAAATTTGGATGGAGCTTTCCCACCTGAAACTATTACAATGTTGCTACATGCTACTAAAAACAGATCTGGTAAAACAGGTGCTTTACAGTTCATGCAAAGTGCAGATATTAGCCACTTAAGGACATAAGCAATTTTGGCATTTTTGCTATGTGTGTGTACACATATTATATACCATTTTTTAAGGGGCAGAAAGGGCTTTAATTTGATGTGACATATACAAGTGTATATAAGTGTGTAGAGGTTTATAAAATACCCCTTCCTGTCTCGTTAGAGATTTAATATTATTAATTTAGTTTCAAGGGGAACTACCACCCCAACACAATGTACTCTCTAAGTCTTTGTCCTCCTATTGTTATTAGCAATCTATAGTTAGTTTTCTCCAAAAAAGAGTTGTAAGAGCACAATCTTTATACTAAATCTCTACCTGATGACGTCTTTCCCCTTGAATCCATTCTGGGCATGACCGCTATGGAGCCATTCAGCTCCATTATACCTCCCTCCGTCTTGCCCATCACTTGTACGTCACTGTCCTCAGCACCACGTGACCTGCCGCGCTCCTGGCATCAAGCGCGATAAGGTCATTTCAGCCTAGTGGGAGAGGGTGCATGTGAAGCACTCGCTGTATATAAACCACTGGTCTGTTTCCACTAGGCTGAAATGACCTGACCACGCTTGATGCCAGGAGCACGGCAGGTCACGTGGTGCTAAGGACAGTGATGTACGAGTGATGGGCAAGACAGAGAGAGGTACAATGGATCTGAATGGCTCCATACCGGTCATGCGCAGAATGGATTCAAGGGGAAAAAAAAATTTGTCCAAAGGCGAATTTTACCAATAATTTTTGCCATGCACAAGTCTAAGAGAAATGTTTATTTTGTTCACAAAACACAATCAAAAACAGATTTTTATTTCATTAAAGGGCAACTAAAATGAAAAAAAAAAAAGTTAAATATCAGCCTTTTTCTAACTAATTACTGTTACTCTCATCTCTGGGACTAGCAGCATTATAAGCTTGTAGACCCAATTGTACAAGCCCACCCCTTCTTGTCCCACCGCCCAGCTACCAGGGGCGGCCTCATACATATTTCTGTGCAAGTGGGTATGATGTCACTGAGGTCAACATGAATCATTAGATGCCATTCGTTGTCATTTAATGTGTTAGTTATGTATAATGACTAAATCACCAGCATAGTAAGAAACTGAAAGCGTTCCAGACATCTCACTGTAATGAATAACATCCTGGATATGAATTTCAAACCATTTCTGTGAATTGGAAACTATGGTATACATCAGTCATATCTGCAAAGTGAGTCATATTGAAATGTATAGAAAATGTACATATGCATTAAGCCCAATACAATACTATCATCTCATTTTGGGTCCAATATATTAAGGAACAACAAATTTAAATTAGGCAAAACCAAAATGGAATAAATGGGAAGTCAAGATGAGGTCCACTCTAACTAGAGGCCGCCTGTGAATCTTGAAGTTGACCAGGTATTAGATTAGCCTTTCCTTAGTCTAGGCAACACTGTAGGTTTCCAGGATAACCTGCAGTGCTAGTGGCTTGTCTAGATGAAGCAGACGATTTGAGGATTTGAATACATTATTAGTGCATAGTGCAGCCCACTTCACCGTTACCACTAGGGAAATTAGCACCATTACATGCCCCAAGCTGGCAGCAGGACCACTTTAAGCATGAGACCTTAGGCTTTACCCCCTGAGCCAAAACATAACAACTCCCATGGAACCAAGATTTGAAAACCAATATGGATTAGACAAGGTACCTTTGTATTTCTTTTCATCTATGCAGATTTCTATGATTCCTCCTCTTCTACTTCTTGCGCCTCCTGTGGAAAAGAAACAAATGTAACAGTCCTGGCTAATATAACATACAGGATTAGTATATGTGCTATATTAGTCTGTATGTTAACCCCTTAAGGACCGGCGGTCATGGGACATTTCCGTCCCATAATGACCGCATAGGGGCACTTGGACGCGCCGGTACACGTGACCTGTCTCGTGTATCGGCACGTCATTATGGGGCCTGATAGAGATTGCTCCGATCTTGGAGCGGTCAATTTCAGGCCCTATTTTTACTTACAGCACTCCCGGTAGAGCGCTGTAAGTAAAAAGTACGTGACGTACTATGACCGTCATCGGTCCTTGAGTAGTTCAAGGACCGTGACGGTCCTGGTACGTCAAGGGTCCTTAAGGGGTTAATATAGCATACAGAAAAACCCTGAATCGAGTAGAGGGAATTGGAGTTGGGAGGGAAGCACTGGTTCCATGTATAACGTTGATACTGTAATTTAAGACAGTTAACTATAGGGATACATAGTCTAGACAAGGCAGAATTATAGACCTAAAACTTTGCAATGCACTGGAAAGAACTCTAGCATACAAGGAGTTAAATGAATGCTAACTCTATATAGCTGCAATCAAAAGTTTGGGCACCCATGGCTAAATTACATGTTTTGGTGAACAAACTTAAACTTAACATATTTCTGCAAATTGTAATGCACAGTTACTATTTATTTGCTGAATTTAACAGATTGAAAAAATAAAATAGAAAATGTGGCATGGGCAAAAGTATGGGCAGCCTTCCAGTCCAAATAGCGTTATTTTTTGTAAGGTCTCAAAACTTCATTGACACATTAGGCCTTAATCTATGTGATGACAGTTACAAAGCTTAATAAATTCCCTGTCTCTTCAAACCGCTCAGGGTGTTGTACTTACACTCACCAATAGTAGGCTCCTCTAAGCATCTGACTGAGGATCAGAAAATAAGGATAATTGACTCTTACAAAGAAGGGGGAGTTATAAACAGATACCTAGATCCTTCCTGCTTGCAATTTTCACTGTCCACAATGTCATTAAAAAAATGGAAAGTTACATGAAACTGTTGAAGGCTTTACAAAATCTATCAGTGATTTTTATTGGTCTTCCAGAATTGCTAGTAGACAAGTAGACATGGACAAGTCATCAGAAGGAAACTTTACCTGAGATCTCATAACAAAAGTTAACATCTGAAGTACACAACACAATACTTAGATAAGCCAGAGGCATGTTGGAACCAATTGTTGCAGTCTGCTAAAATTAAAATTGAACTGTATGGTCACAATCACATAAAGCATGTTTGGGGTTGTGCTGCAGCCAGTGGCACAGGAAACATTGTGCAAGTAGAGCAAACAATGGACTCTACTAAGTATCAACAAATCCTGGAAGCTAATTTCCCACAGTCAACGAAAATCTGAAGCTGAAAAGAGGTTGGATGTTACAAGAAGACGATAATCCAAAACATACCTCCAAATCAACCATGAACTACTTGAAGAAACAAAAGCTTAAGATTTTGAAATGGCCTTCACAGTCCCCAGACTTGAATTTATTGAAAATCTGTGGGTAGATGTCAAACATGCAGTGCGTGCAAGGTGACCTAAGAATATTTCTGAACTAGAATCACTGTGAAAAACTTCCTAGCGCAAGAAACACTGTTAGTTGGTTACGAGAAACAATGGGAGGCTATGATTTCTACCAAAGGTGATGTAACTAAGTACTGACTAATAGGGTGCCCAAACTTTTGAATATGCCAAATTTACGGTTTTAGTTTTATATAGATAGATAGCTAGATAGATAATAGATAGATACATAGCTAGATAGATAGATAGATAGATAGATATGAGATAGATGATAGATAGATAGATAGATAGATAGATAGATAGATAGATATGAGATCGATAGATAGATCGATAGAAATGAGATAGATAATAGATAGATAGATAGATAGATTGATAGAGATATAGATAGACAGACTGATAGATAGATAGATAGATAGATAGATAGATAGATAGATATGAGAGATAGATAGATATGAGAGATAGATAGATAGATAGATAGATAGATAGATAGATAGATAGATAGATATGAGAGATATGAGAGATAGATAGATAGATAGATAGATAGATAGATAGATAGATAGATAGATAGATATGAGAGATAGTTAGATAGCAAAAGAAGAGAGGGCGCACCCATGGGACTTTTGCAGGCAAAATTGAAATGTATTATGGGTCAACCTGGTAAAGGTGCCTGATGGACAGAAACTTTGACCTCTAATAAATTTCCGTTTTACCCCCAAAAGTCCCACGGAGGTGTCCTCTCTTCTTTCCATTTCTGTCCTGGTTCCTTGGGATTGTGCACCTAGGCATTTCTGGACACCTTAGGCGTGAGTGCTTCCACTACTCCCATATTGACAATATAACTGGTTCATAATGGTCATTAGGTTTTTCAGGGCAGATTAAGGTAAATAGGTCTTTATGATTATTAGTAGGGGTATTAGTGTTATTTTAAGATTCAAACTTTTTTTGGACAAACAACTCTACCTCTGCCATTCACTAACTCTGTGATACTCAGTAGCTTCATTTTTTAATCAAATAATTCATGTTAATTTCAAGCATCTTCATACCTCTTTAGCCTCTTCTTCTTCTTCTCCCTCCTGTACAAATCATAAGAGCAGAATAGCATTACAAGCAGGTGCAAGACAGGCTGTAAATATTTGATTGCTAGATCATCCCTTTTAGAAAGGGACATTTATTAGAAATTCATGTTGCAGGGCTGCAGTGGTTATTAATAGGCTGTAATGGTTCCCATAAATCCATGCAGCATGCTTTGTTTCTAAATGTGAATTTTTAAAGGGATGATCTGGCAAGGCAACCCTACACTGAAACAAGAGTGCTTATGATTCACTTGGATTAATGCTTTTATACACATGAATAGTGCACGGTCCACAGAATAGGCACAACCGTTTATGCTTAGGTTTCTTAAAGGGGAATGACCGCCCCACACAATGTTTACCTTTACTAAGTCCCCATCTGGCGACTAGCTGCTTATTTGTTCTAGTCACCAGAATAATTACCTTATTTAATAGATTTCTCCTCTCTTCTATGGCTGACAGTAGCATGGAGCGCGGACATCTTGCCATTGTGATGTCCGCATGTCTGCTCTGTCAATCCCAGCTGGGTCTAGGAGGCGTTGCTAGGAGCCATTTGGCTCCGGCTGGGACTGACAGCGCAGGCGCGTGGACGTCACAATGGCAAGATGTCCGCGCTCTGTCCTGCCTGTCGCCCATGGAAGAGAGGAGAAATCTATTAAATAAGGTAATTATTCTGGCGACTAGCGCTACTAAGCAGCTAGTCACCAGATGGGGACTTAGTAAAGGTAAACATTGTGTGGAGTGGTAGTTCCCCTTTAAGCAGTGCATTGTTGACCTTTGAATACTGGAGGTATGTCCACTAACACAGACTGGTCTTGTATGTTTCATACATATAAACAGGTACTTATATGTCCAATAAATGACTATTAGTAAGAATCTAGAAGAGTGAAACATATTAGACCAGTGGTCACATTCTGCATTTCTAGGGGCGGAGACAGTGCATGTTTGGGGGGTAGCCCTAATCTTTTACGACCATCAGTAATGAACTTAGTCATTTTGACTGCAACATTGGTGCAAAATCATCGATATCCCAAAAATGTGCACTGTCTCAGCCCTCCAAGAATCAAGCTTGAGATCAATGTGTTAGACCACTGCTCTCCAAGGTCAGTCCTCTAGGGCCACCGACAGGCTAGGATTTAAAGATTTCCCTGCTTAAAGAGGAACTTTCATCACATGAATAATGAGCCCCAAAATAGAAGTACGATAGCGATATGTATAGACTTACTTGTAGTTTCAAGTATAATTGTGGCATTAGTGAATATATAACTTTTTAGGCAGACAGGCAGGGGGGAACAGAGCAGACATCTTGCAGAGCCGGCATCTCTGAGTCTGCGTTGTCCGTCCCCTTCAACTTCACGACTGGTGAGTTGAATGCTTTTGTGCCTTAAGGCACCAGATGTGACTGACAGCGAAGGCACAGAGAGCGCCTACTGCAAGATCCCTAAAAAAGGTCTATTTCTCACTAATGCCGCAATTATACTTGAAACTACAAGTCTATACATATCACTATTTTACTGATATTTTGGGACTCAATATTCATGGGAAGAAAGTTCTGCTTTAAAGGGATACTAATACTTAATAATTACTAACCCCTATATTAAAGTAATATCGCTCCTAAAGTTGCCCTCTCCCTCCCCCTTCCCCGTATTCAGAGTTCTAGCTGACTGCAGGGAAGCCTGTCGTACGACTTTCAGGCGGCTCTCCAGCACAGCTGCGATCACATTAATAAAAAAGAAATCTTTCACTGAAATGGTTTTCTACGTGTGCTTGGTTTTCAAGCACACGTAGAAGACCGTTTTAATGAAAGTTTTTTTTTTTAATTAACGTGACTGCGGCTCTGCTGCAGAGCTGCCTGATGATGTATGACTGGATTTCCCTTCAGTCAGCTAGCATGCTGACTACAGGGAAGGTGGAGGGAGAGGGCAACTTTAGAAGCGATTATCTCTCAAACCATAAAGATTTAAGAGATGACACTGGGGGCAATACATTTATTTTTAATATTATTTTAATATAGGGATTAGTAATAATTAAGTATTACTATCCCTTTAAGCACAGGTGAGTTAATCAGTTTATCATTCATTGTGACTGCAAATCCTCAAATCTTGCACTGTTGGTGGCCCTTGAGGACAGGACTTGGACAATACTGTATATTGACATGAAACCATAAATTTACTCTATTTCTGTCTGAAGGTACCTATACTTTCACTTTTTTACGTCAAATAATTACATAGTCAAAGAGTACATTCATTTCAACCTCAGCCGAACCTCGTTTGTTGACCCATGAAAAAAAAAAAAATAAAATAAATAAAAAAATTATATATATATATATATATATATATATATATATATATATATATATATATACACACAGTTAACCCACTGAGTGCCGAAGGAGTATCAAATGGTTTGTGAAACAATCCATTAGATATAATTCTGCTACTCAAAGGGTTAAAGCCATTTCCACTTATGCCCCAAATGTGTAAAACAATTCCTTCCTGACTCTAATTTCTCCCTTCATGAATACCCTACCTGTAACAATATTATAAATGTAGTCCATAGATAAAGAAAAAGGTATCCAGTACTTCTCTCACATTACATAGTAACAGACTTAATGAGGTATACATCCATCAAGTTTGTCCTTTCACCCTTGCTAATACAGAGGAAGGCAAACATGATATCTGCATTGACACCAAATGTCATAATCCTATATTATAATTCACTAAGGATGTTTGTCAGAAGCTGTCACGCGCAGTAGAGACTGCTTGAAAGCACAGAATGCTGGGAGTTCTATGCTGGGAGAATTCTGTGCTTTCGTGCACTCTCTACAGTGCATGACTGCATCGGCGGCAGGATGCAGAGTAGGACCGGCCTCTTAACCCTTTGAGTGCCAGTGGAGTACACAACACATTGCAAAGCCATGCGTTGTGTACCCCCTGGCACTCAAAGGGTTAACATCACCCGGACCTTAGCCCTTGTACACTGGTTTTTACACTAGTTCTATATAATAATTTGCTAATGTATGTTTGTCAGAAGCTGTCATGCGCAGTACAGATGGCTGTGCGAGCTGCATTCATGCACAGTACAGACTGGCCGCGCCACGGCTGATAACGGAGTGGGGTGTCCGAACTCAGTCTGTAGTCCTACTGTCTGAATTCGGAGCGCCCACTCCGTTATCAGCCATGGCGCGGGCAGTCTCTACTGTGCATGAATGCACCACAGCCGTTGCTGCCTGGCACTGTGGCCTGTGTACGCGGGCTGTTCAACTAGCTCTCAATATTGTTGTGGATTAGAGTGGTATCCAATACTTTTTGAAAGCATCTATAGTATATTTAAACAGAGCCTCCCAAGACAATACATTACAAAACCTTACTGTCCTTACGGAAGAAACATAGCTGCAATCATTTTAATCAAATCATCTTTCTCTAGTCTTCTCTGATGACCCCTTGTTTTTTTTGGGTCAGTCCTTTCATTTAATAGTTCAGCAGAGCATTCTTTGTATTGGCCTCAAATTTATTTGTACATAGTAATTATATCCCCCTTTGACATGTTTTGTCTAATGCACACAAAGCATTATGCATGGTACCTGAAAACACAGCCTTCTGTGGAAGAGTCTCACATCCTTACTGCAAAAAAGCCTTGCTTTTCTGTAGTTAAAACTGAAATCGTCTGATCTTTAAATTAACTTTGTTGCATGTATGTGTATTTTACAGAGTGGTTAACTCTTTTTTGGGAACTGGTGCCTAGAAAAATGGCACTTTCTACCATGCAGAAAATGTCCCACGAAAAATGCTATTATCACACTTTTTCCCATTGTTATTGCATTAAAATCAGTAATAAGAATGTATCACAAACACACACACACAGATTCCCATGTGTTCCCGCCATTCTAGTATAAAAGGATTATCATGTTTCATCATGTTGTCAGTCTGTGCTTGGGAGAGAGACAGAAGGCAGCTGTATTTTGATGCTAGAGGTGATAGGCAAAGAAATTGGAACTAGATATCATTTTTAGGAGTCTTGTGTTAACCAAGTTGTTCTGTGTGTGTGTGTGTGTGTGGAGTATGAAAGGAGAGTTAAAAAAAATAAGTGATAGTCAGTAACAGTCAGACAGGCAAGTGATCCAAGTTCCTACCTGAACTGACTGAGCCTCTGCTGTGACTTACTAAGCAACAGCCTTACAGATATACTTTTAAACAATTAAAAGTGCATCATACATCAAAGAGACAGATAAATACAACTTATCTGACATTCACTCCTATAACTTCAGTAAGAGGGACAAGCATACTTTGAGGTGTAGTGGTCTGCACGACTGCAGCAGCTTTTGCTTGGTGTACTTTATTTTTTATTGCACACTGCTAATTCTGAAGCTAACAGGTATATCCTAATATTGGACTGTGCTGTAAAAATTAACTTCAGTCAAGTTAGGAAAGAAAGAAAGCTGCTGCTGAAATTTTGACATTAGCTACATGTACGGGCAGATAAAAGGCAAAGAGGGAAGGAGTTGCTTGTGTTTGAAGGGAGTATGCATGTGATTTCTTTGTAGACAGTGACAGATGGGGACAGTTTATAAACAAATGAAAAACGAAAAAATCTTTGGCTTATAGGTGGAAGAGAGAGACATGGACCATGACCTGAGCTGACAGAGACATACATGATACATTATTTTGAGCAGAAAAGCCACCACTCCACATGAACAGTTCTGTTCTGTACATTACAGTAAAAATCAATGGCACTTTCTTTATTCCAGCATACATGATAGGGGCAAGGGTAAGGTGAAAGGAGTAGGAGCCATAGTTGCTGTAGCTTGTGCAAAAATTATGTTGACCCTCTTCCTCATAAGGAGGTTGTTTGTATACATGAAATGAAAAGTTCCACCACCAGTAGTAGTAATACTAAAACTTTTTAAGGACACTGCAGACGCCAAGTCACTTTCTAGTGTGGTTTCCATAGCTGAGGTTTAGTTTAGCAATTAAACTGTTTGAGACTTCAAAAAGCCTAGATGATTTTGAAAGTAGTGTGGATGATACTGATGAGGACCTAATTATTGATGATTACATTAATCTAGAATATATTCCCCCACCACCCTCTCCTTCTTTTATTACAGAAGAAGTAGACACTAAGAGCAATTATGATATGGCCATAAAACTAGATGAAAGAAAAATACTCTGTCTTCCACCACTGAAAAGGAGTACTATGCCCATTTATAAACTGATTGAGAGATTAATTGGAAAGTATTACTATGGACAAGTATAGACGTCTAAAGAGATACAAGCATCCATCAGTCACCATGATCATCGCTTCCAAGTACAACCCCCACCCCAACAAGCTATTGTTGAGTAAGCGGTAGCACAGGTCTTCATAAACATCCACAATCCTAACCATGATGAGTGCTTCTGCTGTTTTTGGTCGTGCAGTGCCATTGACACCTACTGCTTGTATAACTGATACAAATACCACCTGTAGTAGTCCCTCAGGAACCCTTAGGTCTACAAAATCTACACTATGGAGATACTTCTAGTGTGGTTTCCATAGCTGAGGTTTAGTTTAGCAATTAAACTGTTTGAGACTTCAAAAAGCCTAGATGATTTTGAAAGTAGTGTGAAGGATGTGGATCATACTGATGTGGACCTAATTATTGATGATGATGACATTAATCTAGAATATATTCCCCCACCACCCTCTCCTTCTTTTATTACAGAAGAAGTAGACACTAAGAGAAATTATAATATGGCCATAAAACTAGCTGAAAGAAAAATACTCGGTCTTCCACCACTGAAAAGGAGTACTATGACCATTTATAAACTGATTGAGAGATTAATTGGAAAGTATTACTATGGACAAGTATAGATGTCTAAAGAGATACAAGCATCCATCAGTCACCATGATCATCGCTTCCAAGTACAACCCCCACCCCAACAAGCTATTGTTGAGTAAGCAGTAGCACAGGTCATCATAAACATCCACAGTCCTAACCATGATGAGTGCTTCTGCTGTTTTTGGTCGTGCAGTGCCATTGACACCTACTGCTTGTATAACTGATACAAATACCACCTGTAGTAGTCCCTCAGGAACCCTTAGGTCTACAAAATCTACACTATGGAGATACTTCACTTACAAACATGTTGCTGTCTTGTAACGGTTTGTTTGACACACAGACACAGGAGGTTTAGATAAAACACAGATTTATTGAACAGTTGTAATAACAATAACCCTCACGGGTCTAGTAATATATCAGCAATATAGTACAGACACAGGACAGGTTACAATGAGGTATATCCACAATATACTGACACAGGTCAGGCAGTTTTCGTGTGATACTTAAGTTAGGCAGCACTGAATGTGTTACTATTAGGCCAGGAGGACTGACAGGCCCTAATAGCGTGAGGCCCTTTGAGAAACTCAATCTTGAAGAGAGAGCACAATATCTAGTAACGCCCAAGCAGTAACAGAGACCAGGGCAACTTGTGGACTGCCATAGCAGTAACAGAGACCAGGGCAACTTGTGGACTGCCATAGAAGTAACAGAGACTAGAGCAACTTGTGGACTGCCGTAGCAGTAATGGAGACCAGGGCAACTTGTGGATTGCCGTAGCAGTAGCGGAGGATAGAGCAGCTTGCCCGGAGAAGCACCCAACCGGGGACTGCACGGAGGGAAGGAACACACAGCAATGTTGCCTGGGCGACAGCAGTAACAACGGAGACTAGACTGCAGAGAGAAACTGTCTGGAGACAGAGAGGATCCTGTCACAACTCCAACCGGAGATCGGCTAAGGCGTAGCAGGAGGGATACGCAACACAGGAGCCCAGGCGGGCCGGGTCGGTACACAGAGCAGGAACGCCAGCCAATCTGAGTCGGTACACAGAGCAGGAACGTCAGCCGGGCCGGGTCGGTACACAGAGCAGGAACGTCAGCCAGGCCGGGTCGGTACACAGAGCATCAACGTCAGCCAGGCCGGGTCGGTACACAGAGCAGGAACGTCAGCCAATCCGAGTCGGTACACAGGACAGGAACGAGATGCAGAATAGTCAGGCAGTCCGGGTCGGTACACGGGCAGGAACAAAATGCGGAGTCATCTGGCAGGCCGGGTCAGTACACAGAGATCACACGAAATACAGGAACAAGCGCTGGTACGGAAACACCACGAAAGGGCACCGGATAAGTGACAAGGCCCAGTATTTAAGGACAAATACTGGGCGGAGACAAGTCACTTCAACCAATGAACAAGAGCAATAGAGGAAACTGACAGAATGTTGCCAGCATAGCACGGGCACCGTGATATATCTGCTGTTTATGTAAAAAAGCATGTGAGCAGTGGGAAAGCAGGATCCCATCTAGGCATATCTTCATTGAGATCCCACCACAGGTCTCATTGGGAGACAAACCAGCTGCACATTAGAGATGCCACAACTAGCAGCATTAGAAGCACTTGGGGCCAAAGGGCACATGTTTTATACATGTCTCAGAGTGAAACAATATTTTCATCTGTAACAACAACACCCATCTCTCCTACTGCTGTTGTTGTCCACATGTAAGGCACTGAGGAGGAGGAGGACTCCAAGCTGGAGGTGACAAGAATCATGTTGTCCCCACACCCACTGCCACCACCTTCATCACCACTACTCATGTCATCAATATAATTAAGTTAAATCAATATAATCAATATAATTAATCAATATAATTAAGTTAAATCAATATAATTAAGTGTTGCCCACACATACTCAGTTCTTAGAAAGATGTAAAAAAAACTGCATAATCCAAAAGTGTGCCTGTGAAATGGCAAACGATTGTTGAAATCAGAGGTTTTAAACAATTGATGTCATTTGTAGCACCCTACTGACATATCCCAAGCTATAATTATTTTTCAAGGATGGGTGTGCCATTAGCTGTGGCAAAGGGCAACCTGCAAACAATTTTTTCAAAGCATATGTTGCTGTGGGAAGCTGCCTGCTCGCCGCTTTTCATTTTAGCTTTTATTTTAACCAATTCAGCCCTCAGAAGCAGCAGCAGTACTGTGACACAAAATCTTACATCCATAGAAAATATACATAAGAAATGGCAAAATTATTGCAGGAAATTCATTGGCTATGGCCAAAAGAAAGAAAATGAATGTATTTTCTATGGGTGGGAATTTTCTCCCGAAAAGCAGGAAAAATATTTGACTTTTCGCCCATTCCTACTCCATACTCCATAGATGAGGCCTAACCAAGGATTGATAGAGAGATAGAATGATATTCTCAATAAAATGTTACTTAAAGTACAGAACTGTATAGCTGACAAGACTTGATTTGTTAACACAATTGCTGTCAACAAAACTAGAGCATTGTATCCATAGGGGAATATTGAAATAGAAATTAGTCCTACCTATTTAATATCTGGTGCCTTCCCAAACATTCCTTGAATACAATGTGCATCACTTCCTATGTAAACTCAATTTTTTTTATTCCTGTATGCTAGCAGTGGTTAGTTGCTCACTAAAATGTATTCTTCTTACTTCATAAAAGCAAAGCCTGAAAATAATTTTGGTGTTACACAGTAACTTATATACAAAGAAGTTTGGAAAATAGGGTCACCACCAAATCTGGTCTGCTTAGAAACACATTTTACATGTCATAGTCATTTCTCAAGATTTAAAAAAATGTTCAAACATCAAGAAGCAATTTGTTGTGTAGCTGAAGAGTAGTCAATGTTTGGACCTTCATCTGTTGGAGACTAATTCCCATCATTCTTGACAAGCCAACTGCTGATTGGAGATGATAGCAGTAATAGTTCTTAAAAGCTGGATGTCCAAAGAGTGACTACTCATGATTGACTGGAGTAAGGGGTACATATATGGTCTCATAAAATAATACATGACCTCCTGCTCCCAGCCAATGTCAGATGAGCACTGATGTGGACATGGTAAGTTATAAATTCCCATGTTCATGGGCAGAGCTCAGTTATCACCAGGCAACAGGTTGATGAGGAGCTTCATTTTTCACATCAAAGTTTGTTTTACTTCTTAAGCTAAACAACTTTTTGTTCTATTTTAAAACACGGAACAGGAGGACCACTGTGTTGAGGCGACAAAAGGGAATTTCTATTCAGAGGTAAAATAAATTATTCAATTTAACTATACTTTTCCTTCTCAGGGAGAAGAGGGAGGGGTCAAAAGACCTCTCTCTTGGGTGCATTTACTATCAGCTCTTTAGACTACTTCCTTGAACAACTGATTTGTTATTATGTAGTATATATGTCCCAAATGAATGGTTAACATTGACCCTATATATTCAGTGAGATGACAGGCAGGGTCAGAGTCCTTCTCTTAGTTTATTTAATTATTCTGCAGTCTATGGACCCCTTATTGTTATATAACAAATGAATATACAATCTATGGACCCTATACTATTTTTTAACGGATTGTATATTATTTTTTTAATTGTAAATAATCCAGGGTTCTCATATTTATTAATACTCTGTATCCTGATGATATTAGGATGGCGAGATGGAGGGGAATAAAGTTATCCCCTAAATTTATTTAAGGACATATTACCCTTACATAAAAATTATATTTTTAGATGATTTCCATTGTGACTGTGACTGAAATGGATGGATTGAAAAGGAGGGATTAATCATAAGCAATGTTAGAGTATGCGGGGGTAGAGGGGGTAGTACATCCACGGGAACCCCAAATGCACTATTTGCTACCCTAACCTTGTTCCATTGTCCTTCATTACCAAATCCGTTCTGTGGAACCATTTGTATTTCTTCAGAAAACCCTGGGGTTCCATGGAACACAGTTTTAGAATCACCAATATACATAAACCTTCCCACCCCTATCTATTTCTTCCTTTACTCCATCTCTACCCTTGCATTCACAATATTTTACATGCAGTGGTTAACAAAACAATGCTTAAGAAAATAAATGCTATCACCAACAGTAAAGATAACTACGGGTATACCAGAGTTTCCCGAGACTTCAGTTAGATGAGAGATGACAACAGGTGTTAGTAATGGGGAAACCTGAGCAGTTGGAATAACACATTCAGCAACGTGTGTTCAGTGCCAAAGTGTGGAGTCATCCAATGTAAGAAACTGAAAGAGCAAAGATGACTTCTTCTTCCAAGGGTCTGGGATAGATTTAAATATAGGAAGTCGCTAGTCTAATTTTGTGGCTCTGTAAACTGCCCTCATAAAATAACAAATACATTAGGTGGCTTTTCTTTCAGCTTTTGCAATGCATTGTAGACTTCTATAGTGCCAAAGAGATTAAAGGGATAGTAATGTTTCATGATAAAAGCAGCTCTAATTAATCATCATAGAATTTGGGCCTTGGAGAGTGTTATTTCAATTCTGTGAGAGTTGAGGTTCAAGAGTAATTGAATGATAAAGTATCTCCCTCCCGCCCATTTTACTGATATAACACTGCTCATCTCAGAGCAGCAGGGTGTGTCCAGGTAGATTGCAGAGAGGGACAATCTACAATTAAGATAAGGGGAAAAGCTGAAAAACCTGTCAAGGGGGGCAGAGTTTTCATTGTACTCACAGTAAGAAGATTGACCCTTGATGTGAGCTGTCTGATCTATGGACTGGATTCCACATCTGAGGAGTGGGGGCTTACACTAGGTAAAAGGGGAAACTTTATCATTCAATCCAATTAATCTTCACAGTATTTTGGCCATGGAGAGTGTTATTTCAATACTGTCAGAGCTGTAGTTCAAGAGTAATTGAATGATAAAGGATCCCCTTCCCACCCCTTTTACCTAGAGTAAGCCACCTCCCCTCAGATCACAGCAAGGGACAATCTTCTTACTGTGAGCAGGTTTTTCAGGTTTTTCCTTATGCTCACTGAAGATTGTCCCTCTCTGCGGTCCATCCGGACAGTCTTGCTACTCTGAGATGTGCAGTGTTACATCAGTAAAAGGGGTGGGAGGGGGATACTTTATCATTCAATTACTCTTGAACTACAACTCTGACAGAATTGAAATAACACTCCCCATGGCCCAAATACTATGAAGATTAATTGGAGCTGCTTTTATTGTGAAACATTACTATCCTTTAAAGTCCATCAGCACCTAATGGAGTACAAAAGACATTAAAACATTTAATCACACTAATGTGTGATAAGGAGGTGATAAAGAAGATATAACTTCTCCAGCGATAACACTTCTCCAGTTCCTGTGCTATTCTATAGCTCCTATGCACTAAGATCTCCAAAGTTGGTGGAATCTTATTGCATTGGCTCCATAATATTATATCGGATTTGAAGAAGTGATATCACTGGAGAAGTTATCTCAGCTTTATCACACCTTAATGCATCTCCTCCCTTGAGTCATAAATATTATTTTGCCATAGAAAATGATAGGAACAGAACCACAATTGTAATAGAAAGTTTACATTTTAAAAAATAAATTTGAGCAAAATAACTTTGAAATGGAAACTCTTCCATTCCTATGACAATTTTCATAGAAAAGCTTACTGTTCATTTAACCCCTTAACGACATGGACCGATGACGGTCATAGCACGTCACATACTTTTTACTTACATCGCTCTACCGGGAGCGCTATAAGTAAAAATGGGGCCTGAAATCGATCGCTCCAAGATCGGAGTGATCTCTATCAGGCCCCAAAATGACGCGCCGATACACGCAACAGGTCACGTGTACCGGAGCATCAACCTGGTTCAATGCGGTCCTTATGGGACGGAAACGTCCCAGGACCGCTGGACGCTAAGGGATTAATCAGCCTAATCAAATAGAGTACATTTTTACCTATATCAATTATTGGCAACCAGGGTACTGTGGCACTTTTGTGTGCCACAGCCATTAACATAGGGTGCCCCTTGTTTTCTATATATATTGACTTAAATGTAAATTAATAGAAATTGTAATGCACAATATTTTTATTCTGATATTATGATTGTAAGACCTATTAACTGTATATTTATATATTCATTATGCCCTTGATAAATGACACTAAATATGTTGGGGTGCCCCGAAAGTTCCAGATTGTGTGTTAGGGGTGGTTTGAGCAAAAAAAAAATTGAGACCCATTGACCTACAGTATATTAATAAGTGGTTCTTAATTTGTTAGGCCCAAGGTTTTATCTACAATAGGTTGTAGTTGTTCATAAAGCAGTATATAATATATATTTAAAAATCTAAATCATTTTGGTTTGCTGTCAGGCGGCATGGCTGGAAAAATCTGAGTGGTCCCTACCTCCTCAACCACCCACCACTGCCATGCTGTTTAAAAAATAAATTAAAAAAAGTTAGCTACTAACTTTGCCCCTTATCCAACAGTAAATAAATAAAAACAAGTCTGACCTCCAAACGGGGCATTAGGACCCCTCCTGATGCCCCCCAGCTACTGATCTCCTAGCTGATCAGCTGATTCAGAGAGACAGTGAAGCAAGAGGGCTCCCTTGCTACTGTCCTACACCAAGTACTGGGTAGCAGTGGGCGGGATCGGGAGACCCATTCATGTCAAAGAGGTAGTCTTTCCCTCATTGACGTGAGATGGTTTGCTGACCACGCCCACTATTACCTAGTACTTAGGATAGAATGGAAGAAGGGAGGAGCTCCTCTGTTTCGGCTCTGTTGTTCTCCCAGTCAAATCAGGTGGGAGATCGGTAGCTAGGGGGCATCAGGAAGGGTCATGATGCCCCACCACGTGGTCTGATTTTCAATACAAGTTAACCCTTTTAGTGCCACAGAGGTATCCAATGCATTTCAATGCACTCAAAAGAGTGCAAAAAAAAAAAAAGTTCACAGCACAGGCGAAGCCATTCCACACACCTGTTAGTATCTATCCTATAATATAAAAGGCCAGATGTATGTTTGTCCGATGCAGTAATTCGTAGTAGATAGTGATGATCGAGCACCCCGATGCTCGGGTGTTCGGGTGCTCTGGCCGAGCGCCCCCGGAGGCTCGAGTGCTCGGCCGAGCACCCGAGCCCCATTGAAGTCAATGGGAGGACTCGAGCATTACACCAGGCACCCCCTGCTCTGATGAGGGGAGGGTGCCTGGTTCATAGGAAAAGGTCAGAAAATTATGGAAACACCACAGAAATGGTTCAGGGACAGCATAGGGAGGATGTCTGGATGCATCTTGGACTCCAACGTCACTGCTGGGAACGATGTTTCGCCCGTAATACGCCATTTTTACAGACTGACCGTAAAACACACAAAAAGGAAGATAAAAACGAATCTGCGGCTAGGCACACTAAACAATATGTGACGCTAATCTGCGGCTAGGCACACTAAACAATATGTGACGCTAATCTGCGGCTAGGCACACTAAACAATATGTGACGCTAATCTGCGGCTAGGCACACTAAACAATATGTGACGTTAATCTGCGGCTAGGCACACTAAACAATATGTGACGCTAATCTGCGGCTAGGCACACGAAACAGAATGTGACGCTAATCTGCGGCTAGGCACACGAAACAGAATGTGACGCTAATCTGCGGCTAGGCACAGTGAACGGAATATGTGACGTTAATTTGTGAATTTGCACACTAAACAATATGTGACGTTAATTTGTGAATTTGCACACTAAACAATATGTGACGCTAATCTGCGGCTAGGCACACTAAACAATATGTGATGTTAATCTGCGGCTAGGCACACTAAACAATATGTGACGCTAATCTGCGGCTAGGCACACTAAACAGAATGTGACGCTAATCTGCGGCTAGGCACACGAAACAGAATGTGACGCTAATCTGCGGCTAGGCACAGTGAACGGAATATGTGACGTTAATTTGTGAATTTGCACACTAAACAGAATGTGACGCTAATCTGCGGCTAGGCACACGAAACAGAATGTGACGCTAATCTGCGGCTAGGCACAGTGAACGGAATATGTGACGTTAATTTGTGAATTTGCACACTAAACAGAATGTGACGCTAATCTGCGGCTAGGCACACGAAACAGAATGTGACGCTAATCTGCGGCTAGGCACAGTGAACGGAATATGTGACGTTAATTTTAGTGATGAGCGAGCGTGCTCGGCCGATGCTCGGATCGGCTCGAGCATCGCTCTGCTCGGCACATGGCGGTACTCGTCGAGTACCGCCATGTGCTCTCCCGCCATGTTCGGGTGGCGGGGATCTGTGCCGGAAGAGGCACAGATCCGAAGACGCTCCGCTGGACCACCAGGGACTGGAGGTACGGGGGCATTGCAGAGATGAAGGGGGCATTGCGGAGATGAAGGGGGACATTGTGGAAGAGGGGCATAGACTCTATGCCCCTCTTCCACAATGTCCCCCTTCATCTCCGCTATGCCCGTCTTCCACAATGTGCCCCTTCATCTCCGCTATGCCCCTCTTCCACAATGTGCCCCTTCATCTCCGCTATGCCCCTCTTCCACAATGTCCCCCTTCATCTCCTCTATGGCATAGAGGAGATGAAGGGGGACATTGTGGAAGAGGGGCATAGCGGAGATGAAGGGGCACATTGTGGAAGAGGGGCATAGCGGAGATGAAGGGGCACATTGTGGAAGAGGGGCATAGCGGAGCTGAAGGGGGACATTGCGGAGCTGAAGGGGGCATTCTGAGATGAAGGGGGCATAGCGGAGATGAAGGGGGCATTGACCAGGCACCCTCCCCTCATCAGAGCAGGGGGTGCCTGGTGTTGCCCCATTCATTTCAATGGGGCTCGGGTGCTCGGCCGAGCACTCGAGCCTCAGGGGGTGCTCGGTCAGAGCACCCGAGCACCCGAGCATCGGGGTGCTCGCTCAACACTAGTTAATTTGTGAATTTGCACACTAAACAGAATGTGACAATAATCTATGGCTAGGCACACGTTTAAAATGGCCCTTTTTGTCACTGCGTTGTAAAATAATTGGCCCTGTGCACCTAACAGAATATGTCAGCTTGTCACTGCACTGTGAAATATTTGTCCCTGTGCACCTAGTACAATGTCACCTTAGAACATGTCCCCCCCCACAAAAAAATGAAATTCTGCCACCCCCAAAAAAAATTAAATGCTGCCCCCACACACAACAGTCCTAAAAAGGACTTTTGGGTCTTGAAAGAGTTTCAACAATTTTATTCTCCCTACACTGACTTCCTGTGCATCTAGTATTATATGTCACCTAATATCCCCCCCACAAAAAAAAAGGAAATTGTGCCCCCCCAAACAAAATATAAATGCTGCCCCCACACACAACAGTCCTAAAAAGGACTTTTGGGTCTTGAAAGAGTTCCAACAATTTTATTCTCCCTACACTGACTTTCCCTGCCTGAGCGCATCTCTCCCTGGCTAAGAATGAGCCGAACTCGCGCGTCGGGTGCTATACAGCACCCGATCACGGGTTCTGGCCAGCCAATCAGTGTAATGCCAGCAGCCAACATGGCTGCTGGCATTACACTGATGTCAGAGCCTCCCCGCACGTTTATTGGCTGTGCAGCAGCCGCGAAACGTGCGGGGAGGAGACCCGAACATGGCGGGCGAGCACATGCGGTACTCGTACGAGTACCGCCATGTGCCGAGCAGAGCGATGCTCGAGCCGAACCGAGCTTCGGCCGAGCATGCTCGCTCATCACTAGTAGTAGAGACTACCCAAATGTAGGCCTATGCAGTCATGCACAGTAGAGACTGCCCAAATGAAGGCCGATGCAGTCATGCACAGCAGAGACTGCCCGAACGTAGGCAGATGCATTCATGCATAATAGAGACTGCCGGAACGCAGGCCGATGCAGTCATGTGCAATAGAGACTGGCCAAATGCAGGCCAATGCAGTCATGCATATTAGAGATGCCCGAATGCAGGCAGATGCAGTCATGCACAGCAGAGACTGCCCGAACACTGACTGATGCAGTCATGCTCAGTAGAGTCTGCCCAAATGCAGGCCGATGCCGTCATGCACAGTAGAGACTGTCCGAATGCTGGCCGATGCAGTCATGTGCAGTAGAGACTGCCAGAACACAGGGTGATGCATTCATGCGCAAGAGAGACTGCCCGAACGTAGGCAGGTGCAGTCATGCATAGTAGAGACTGCCTGAACGCAGGGTGATGCAGTCATGCGCAATAGAGACTGCCCAAACGCAGGCCAGATGCATGTTTGTCCAATGCAGTCATGCGCAGTAGACACTGCTCGAATGCACAGAATGCTGGGAGCTGTAGTTCTACTGTCTTACGCACTTTGGCCGTGTACACGGGCTTATACACTAGTATTTAATATTTTGTTTGCTGTTGAATGTATTTACCATTTTGCTCTAAATTCTAAATTTTATTCATAACTCCACTTTTTAGACAATATTAGTGATGAGCGAGCATGCTCGGCCGAAGCTCGGTTCGGCTCGAGCATCGCTCTGCTCGGCACATGGCGGTACTCGTACGAGTACCGCATGTGCTCGCCCGCCATGTTCGGGTCTCCTCCCCGCACGTTTCGCGGCTGCTGCACAGCCAATAAACGTGCGGGGAGGCTCTGACATCAGTGTAATGCCAGCAGCCATGTTGGCTGCTGGCATTACACTGATTGGCTGGCCAGAACCCGTGATCGGGTGCTGTATAGCACCCGACACGCAAGTTCGGCTCATTCTTAGCCAGGGAGAGATGCGCTTAGGCAGGGAAAGTCAGTGTAGGGAGAATAAAATTGTTGAAACTCTTTCAAGACCCAAAAGTCCTTTTTAGGACTGTTGTGTGTGGGGGCAGCATTTATATTTTGTTTGGGGGGCACAATTTCCTTATTTTTGTGGGGGGGATATTTGTAAGGTGACATATAATACTAGATGCACAGGAAGTCAGTGTAGGGAGAATAAAATTGTTGAAACTCTTTCAAGACCCAAAAGTCCTTTTTAGGACTGTTGTGTGTGGGGGCAGCATTTAATTTTTTTTGGGGGTGGCAGAATTTCATTTTTTTGTGGGGGTGGGACATGTTCTAAGGTGACATTGTACTAGGTGCACAGGGACAAATATTTCACAGTGCAGTGACAAGCTGACATATTCTGTTAGGTGCACAGGGCCAATGATTTTACAACGCAGCGACAAAAAGGGCCATTTTAAACGTGTGCCTAGCCATAGATTATTGTCACATTCTGTTTAGTGTGCAAATTCACAAATTAACGTCACATATTCCGTTCACTGTGCCTAGCCGCAGATTAGCGTCACATTCTGTTTCGTGTGCCTAGCCGCAGATTAGCGTCACATTCTGTTTCGTGTGCCTAGCCGCAGATTACCGGCATATATTCCGTTTAATATGAAGAAGGCGGGTAAAAAGGGACGGGGAAGTGGATGTGATCCTGATAGTTCAGGGCGCGGGTCAGGACGCATAGAAACTGTGCCTGGTGCCAGAGCACAAGAAAGAAAGACATCCACCATACCTAGCTTCATGTCTCAGTTTACAGGGCGTCGCAGGACATCACTCTCGAGGTCAGACCACTGCGAACAGGTGGTCGGTTGGATTTCAGCTGATACTGCTTCCAGTCGGTTAAGCACCACCCTGTCTTCCACCAAGTCCACTCTCACTAGCCAAGAGTCTGGTCAACTTAATCCTCACCCTGATCATCCTTCCTCCCACCATAGAGGGTCTGGCCAAAGAAGTGATCCCACACTGGGATATAGTGAGGAGCTCTTCTCATCACCAATCCTTGATTTGAACCTCTCTCCAAGCACGCTTGCAGAGGAACATGAGATCTTGTGCCCTGATTCACAACCTCTAGAGGGTACCCAATCACAAGAAGATGACAGAGGGGAACGGCATTTAAGGTCAAAGGAAGTGGATGATGATGATGAGACACAGTTGCCATCAAATCAACCACAATTACTGTCTCAAGACCTTGATGAGGAGGATGATACACAGTTGTCAATGACTGAGGATGTGGTGGGATCAAGAAATGAGGAGGATGATCAGAGTGAGGAAGTGGAGGAGGACTTGGTGGACGATGAGGTCACTGACCCCACCTGGGAAGGTGGAAAGCCGAGCGATGACAGCAGTCCTGAGGGTGAGCCATCTGCAGCACCGCAACAGGCTGGAAGAGGCAGTGGTGTGGCTAAAGAAAGAAGGCGGACCGCACCAAACCGGCCCGCAAATGTTCCACGGAGCACCCCCTTGCGTAAATCTCCCTTGCCAAGGGCTAGGTGTTCCGCGGTATGGCGTTTTTTTAAGGAAAGTGCGGACGACAAAAGAATTGTAGTTTGCAACCTGTGCCACACCAGAATGAGCCGAGGCATGAACACTAGCAACCTCACCACCACCAGCATGATCCGACACATGGCATCCAAGCACCGTAATAAGTGGGAGGAACGCCCGGATCGCCAATCTGTGTCTGCAGGCCACACCACTGCCTCCTCTTCCCCTGTTTTCGGTGCCGGCCAATCACCTGTCGAAGGCGCAGGCCCGCATACCTCCCGCCCTGCACCTGTACCATCTGAAGCACCATCAGCGACCACATCCACTTCCCTGTCCCAGCGCAGCGTCCAAATGTCGTTACCCCAGGCATTTGAGCGCAAGCGAAAATACCCAGCCACCCACCCACAGGCCATAGCACTAACCTCACACCTTTCCAAATTACTGGCCATCGAAATGCTGCCATTTAGGCTTGTGGAGACTGAGTCCTTCCGCAGCCTGATGGCAGCAGCTGTCCCTCGGTACGCAGTCCCCAGCCGCCACTACTTTTCCCGGTGTGCCGTCCCCGCCTTACACCACCATGTGTCCCTTAACATCACCCGTGCCCTGACCAACGCAGTTACTGGGAAGGTCCACTTAACGACTGACACATGGACAAGTGCTTGTGGCCAGGGACGCTACATTTCTCTGACGGCACACTGGGTGAATGTCGTGGAGGCTGGGAGCGACTCGGACCCTGGGATGGCACAGGTGCTACCCACGCAGAGGATTGCGGGCCCTACCTCCATCAGGGTTTCCGCCAGCACCTACGTTATTGGCTCCTCCTCCTCCTCCTCCGTTTCCACCTCCGAATTCTCTGCGCGCAGCGCCACTCACCCATCAGCCGGTAGCTGGAAGCAGTGTAGCACTGCAGTGGGGAAGCGTCAACAGGCCGTGCTGAAGCTGATCTGCCATGGGGACAAACAGCACACGGCCTCAGAGCTGTTGCAGGGGATTAGTCACCAGACCGAGCAGTGGCTCTCGCCACTCAACCTGCAACCAGGCATGGTTGTGTGTGATAATGGGCGTAACTTGGTGGCGGCTTTGGAGCTCGGCAAGCTCACACACGTACCATGCCTAGCGCATGTATTTAATTTAGTGGTTCAGCGATTTCTAAAAACCTACCCCAATTTGCATGATCTCTTGACGAAGGTGCTCCGCGTGTGTGCACATTTCCGTAAGTCATCTACAGCTTCAGCCGGCCTGTTGACGCTGCAGCAGCGCTTACAATTGCCAGCTCACCGGCTGCTGTGTGACGTGAGCACGTGCTGGAACTCCACCTTCCACATGTTGGCCCGGCTTTGTGAGCAGCAGAGGGCAGTAGTGGAGTACCAGCTGTTACACGGTCGTCGCCTCTCCGTTCAACTTCCTCTAATCAGAAGTGAGGAGTGGGAATGGATGTCAGACCTCTGTGAGGTTTTACGCAATTTTGAGGAATCGACACAGATGGTGAGCGGCGATAACGCTATTATCAGTGTAACCATCCCACTTCTGTGTCTACTGAAACGCTCGCTGCTCACAATTAAAACCGACGCTTTGCATGTGGAAGAGGTGGAAATGGGGGAGGAAGAGCTTACACAAGGTGATAGCCAGAGCACCCTCACTTCGTCTTCTCAGCGACAATTGGAGGAGGCGGAGGAGGAGGAGGAGGAGGAAGACACGGTTGCCTCCGCTACAGAGGGTAGCCATGGAACTTTATTTCCATCTCTTCAGCGTGGGTGGGCAGAAGAGTAGGAAGAGGATGAGGAGATTGAGAGTCATCCTCCTGGTGAGGACAGCGAAATCTTGCCTGTTGGTACTCTGGCACACATGGCTGACTTTATGTTAGGCTGCCTTTCCTGTGACCCACGCGTTATACGCATTTTAGACAACACGGATTACTGGGTGTTCACCCTTCTGGACCCCCGCTACAAAGAGAATTTCTCATCTCTCATTCCTCCGGTGGAGAGGACAAGCAAAATGGTGCAATACCAGAAGGTTCTTGTCGAAAAATTGCTCCAAAATTTTCCATCTGACAACGCTGGCGGCAGAGTACGTGCTACCTTGGCCAACCGAGAAGGGGAGAAAAGGGGAGCACACAGCAGTTCCGACAAAGGCAGGGCAACACTCTCCAAGGCGTGGGACACCTTCATGACACCCCGCCAGCACCCTCACCCCGATGCGCGGCCTAGTGTCACAAGGAGGGAAAAGTTTTGGAAGATGGTGAAGGAGTATGTAGCAGACCGTGTCAGCGTCTTCACTGATCCCTCTGTGCCTTACAACTACTGGGTGTCCAAGCTGGACACGTGGTATGAACTGGCACTCTACGCCTTGGAGGTGCTGGCCTGCCCTGCCGCCAGCGTTCTATCTGAGCGGGTATTTAGTGCTGCTGGTGGCATCATAACAGATAAGCGTATCCGCCTTTCCACCGAAAATGCTGATAGGTTGAGACTTATAAAAATGAACAAGGCCTGGATTTCCCCTGACTTCTCCACTCCACTGGAGGAAAGCCCCGGGTGAACATAAAGTCACTTTAGATATGTTATTTACAATGATGGGAATACTCTGTATTCCCATTCACCCCTTCCACCCAAAAAACGGGTATATGGTTGACTCTTAATCTTCTCATCCTCCTCCTCCTCTTCCATATGCCCTGTGATATAATTTTTATATAGGGCCAGCTCACCAGCGGGCCCTGTGATATAATTTTTATATAGGGCCAGCTCACCAGCGGGCCCTGTTTGACAATTTTTGTATAGGTCAGCTCACCAGCGGGCCTTCTCATATAATGTTTTATTGGGTCAGCTCTCTAGCGGGCCCTCTCATATAATGTTTTATAGCGTCAGCTCACTAGCGGGCCTTCGCATATAATGTTTAGGATGGTCAGCTCCGCAGCAGACCCTCACCCATAATGTTTTAGATGGTCGGCTCAGCAGCAGACCCTCATTCCTAATGTTTTAGACGGTCAGCTTAGCGGCATGCCCTCGCCCCTAATGTTTTAGAGGGTCACCAGCAGGCCATTAATCCTAATTTTTCAAGGGTGTGTATGATGCCCTCCTTTATGTGTAATAAAGGGTGTATTGGAGTGACATTTCAGTCTAATTTTTGGCAGCCCTTTCACTTAGTGCATAGGCTTTATGAGTGTTGGACCACTACCTGAACTATTGTACCACAATGTGAATGAGGCCCTCCATTTTGTGATATACAGGTTGTATCGGAGTGCCTCAGGTCCTCCCATTGAATTAAATAGGGCTGGGGTGTTCGACAGAGCAGAAGGTAGTTCTTGGCTTCATCCACTAAATCACTTCGTCACTTTTACTCAATGGATCAGACCCCACTGTTCCGACTATAAATTTTGGACTTAACAAGGGCAAACGGACATGTTGTAAAACCTGTGGTAGCTGCGGCCTCCATTCCTGAATGCTGTACCTTACCCGGGCCATAACCACGTTGAACACCTGCTTTACGCTGCGCACGTTTCCCTCTTAATCATGGCCCCAGTTCAGAAAAATCGATGAAATTTTTTGCAGAATTTGCAGATGATATACAAGTAAATATACAGCAAATACTGTTTGGTAACAATTTTTCGCCTAAAATCGTTTTTATCTTCCTTTTTGTGTGTTTTACGGTCAGTCTGTAAAAATGGCGTACTACGGGCGAAACATCGTTCCCAGCAGCGACGTTGGAGTCCAAGATGCATCCAGACATCCTCCCTATGCTGTCCCTGAACCATTTCTGTGGTGTTTCCATCATTTTCTGACCTTTTCCTATGAACCAGGCACCCTCCCCTCATCAGAGCAGGGGGTGCCTGGTGTAATGCTCGAGTCCTCCCATTGACTTCAAAGGGGCTCGGGTGCTCGGCCGAGCACTCGAGCCTCCGGGGGCGCTCGGCCAGAGCACCCGAACACCCGAGCATCGGGGTGCTCGATCATCACTAGACAATATACTTCCACTTAAGCCATAGAAAAGACTTTTAGCCTTCTGATTGCCACATTTTGAAGAATCATGTAAGCCAGAGTTTCTCATCTCCTGTCCTCAGGACTCACTAACAGGCCAGGATTTGATTATTTCCTTGTTAGAGCACAGGTGAGTTAATCAATGTGAATGAGCCTCTGATCACCACATCTGTGCTCTAGCAGAGAAATCCCTATGTCCTGGCCTGTTAGTGGGTCCTGAGGACAGGAGATGAGAAACATTGATGTAAGCATCCTCTAAAAAGTGAATGCCACTGTATAGCTACAAAGTTGTAATGGAGAAAATGTATCGCTATATGTGACCACTGTATGAAAAGTACCTACCTGGTTAATTCATTCTGTTAAACAAATACAGTCACCCTTTAACTCACTGGACAGCAGAGAGAGCACCAGATAGAGATGAACATTTCAATATGTTAACGATTTATCTAGACCCTAACGAGTTGAAAGCTGGACTATTAAGGGTCCTTGAAATTTTTGATTTTTAACGATTCATTGCTTACTGTACACAGGCCGTTATTATTATTGATCACAAGTGGATTAATTATTATGCATTCATTGGGACTGACCCATCTTGGCCAGTAAATAACCTTTTTGTTCTCAGTTAGGGTTAGCCTTAAAAATTTGACCCATTTTAGGCTGCTTATCTCTAAAAATCTGACCCATTTTAGGCCAATAACAAGTGGGGGTTATGCAATAACGCATGATAAATAGGTGATAAAGAGGAGAGGACTTCTTCAGTGATATCACTTCTCCAGTTCCTATGTTATTCTGTTGAGCCTTTGCACTAAGATCTCCAAAGTTGAAGAAATCTCAGTGCATAGGCTCCATAGAATAACATAGGATCTGGCGAAGTGACATCTCTGGAGAAGTAATTTCTGCTTTATCACATCTTAGTGCATCTCCCCCAGGAGTTGTGGACTATAGACTATGGCTAAGATATAGTGTCACGATTATTTTCCCTTATACGTCCAATGCCACTGTAGGCTAACATACCAGCAAATTAAACCCCTGCTTACCTGTTTTTCTTCAGCTGAATTAGTCACAGCATCTTCCTGGTTTTCATTAGGAGTGTCTTTTATCTCAAGATCGGGAGAACTCTCATTAATCTATGGAATTAAAAGCCTCTGTTAAAGCTGGAAAATAATGTCTAAAATATTGTTGTTTTTTTCTTATCCACAATTTTAGATTGATATTTTAGAAAAAGATAGCATATTTGGAAATTGAGTAATTTTTTAACAAACATATGGGTCAAGCTTGTTAAAAAGAAAATATTAGCATGTTGAACTGCTCAAGAATTTAGGAATTTACATGTAAAGGACTCTGCCTATGTGTTTAACATTAGTGTAGTTGGAGGTTAGGATATCAGACTAACAATGTATGCCATAGATAGGCAGGAAGTTAACATCAAAAGGGCAAGCATTTCCATCAAGGTACATTTAAACCTAATATGGCTACAGATTAGGATATAAGTGCCATAGGAAACTATGGGCCTCATTCATCAAGATAAACATGTGCAGTTCTGCTGCAAACCAATTGCATCATGGTGTAGTTGGTTTGAATCAGAACTGTACCGGTTTATCTTGATGAATATGGCCCTATAGGTACCTTAGTGCGGCTTTAGGTAAAGATACTGAAATTGTACAGTGGCGCTGTTGCTACACCATCCTATGGAGATTTAAGGTCACTGTCCATAGGATCGTGTAGCAACAGCGCCACTGTACAATTTCAGGCCACTGTGATATTGCACCTAAAAAATTCAACTTTGAAAATTAATAACTTTTGAATGAAACACCTTTCAGCAGTGGGAATACCCTTGTTTTACTCAGGGGGATAAACCCTACAACATATATTTTTTTTACATTTTAAGTATTACTCTCCCTTTAAATGATAATTGTGTCCTTCAAACTTTGCTTTTGTCGAAGAATCCTCCATTTGCAGCAGTTACAACCTTGCAGACCTTTGGCATTCTAGTTGTCAATTTGTTGAGGTAATGTGAAGAGATTTCACCCCATCCTTCCTTCCTTCCTTGTCTTCTACTTGCTGATAGATTTTATCCATCAGGGGTGATTTTTGGATACCGAGGCTTGAGCCTCATTACTCCATCTTCCCAGGTTGGGTATGTAGTTGCAGGTTTGGATTCTTCTTGGTCTGTGTGGACTTGTTAGAGTAGGGCCCATCCTTCCTGAAGCACCTCCCACAATTTGTACTGGCTTGATGTACCATACAGTCAAGCTGCTCCCACAACAGAAACAAGGACATTTATAACTGACCTCAAACTTTTGAACTGTTGTGTATAGTAAAATGGAACCAGCGATTGTACAAATATAACATATATGCAGGGCTTAAAATTTGAAGTCCTTTGCTACTAGCCAGGCGTGAAAAGTTACTCGCCACTGCAAGCCATAGCATACCCACCAGGGCTGAATTTCTACTCGCCAGGGCTAAATTTTCACTTGCCATTGGCTAGTGGCGTGTGGCAATTTTGAGCCCTGATATATATATATATATATATATATATATATATATATATATATATATATATATATATATATATATATATATATATATATATATAAAGCTATAGTAGATATATATATATATATATATACACACACACACTAAAAGAAAAACAAACAATAGCATTTATTTATTTTTTAGCACGTTAATAATTAGTTGAAAATAATTTTCATGTGCCAGACCATATTCGATTTGACAGCATGCCACCAAAAAAAGCGAATAACGGAGTCTTATTAAATAAACCATGCTGTTTCTTGTATCGTCAAGCAGTGAAAAATCACAGTAACATCTTAGATATTGAAAGGGTATGTATCATGATTCTTCAGTGCCTGGAGACATAAGGAAAGAAACAGCTTACTGGCTAAAATGTGCAACCGAATGGAGCAAGGTCTGGCAAGTGAAAATCATTTTTAACTACATATTTATGTGCTCAAAAATTCCCTTTACTGGTTTTCTTTGATTGTATTTATTTAAAGGGATATTAATACTTACAATGTAAAAAAATATATGTTGTAGGGTTTATCCCCCTGAGTAAAACAAGGGTACTCCCACTGCTGAGAAATATTTTATTAAAAAATTATAACAGCTTCAACTTTAATTTTTTAGGTGCAATATCACAGTGGCCTGAAAATTTACAGTGACACTGTTGCTACACCATCCTATGGAGAGTTATGGTCTACAGATCTGAGCAGTCCATAGGATGGTATAGCAACAGCGCCACTGTACATTTTCAGGCCACTGTGATATTGCACTTAAAAAATTCAAGTTTACTCAGGGGGATAAACCCTACAACATATATTTTTTTTACATTTTAAGTATTACTATCCCTTTAACCCTATGAGTTATATCAGACCTGTTCCCTTCAAATATGCCTATGTTTTATATTAGCCAAAAGTCCAGCACAGTCTATTGACAATTTATTTCTGAAAAAGTGAAAGTCTTAGTGCAGCACATAACTTAATTAAAATGAATGAGCATATCATGCCACACTCAGAGAGCTCAAAAACAGAAATAAAAATATCAATATCTCCTGAACTGTGCATCTGCCGGCCTTTTGTCTAAAACGATACATAGGTAGCTTTTAATAAAGTTTTCAAATTGCAAACATGGATTCAGGCTGACAGGTCCACTTTAAGACACAATAAAACCATTTGATGAACAAATAACACTATTTCCACATGCTTCAGATTCATAGAGTAAGATGGAATAGATTTGGGAATAATAGAAGATTGCAGTCTCTGCATCTATAATTAATGAGATGTCTCCGTCTGTTTAGACTGACACATTTAGAGATCATTAAATGCACACAGCTGCTCACTGCACATTGATAACCCTTTGAGAGCTAGAGGGGTGTATAAACCATTGTTTTGCAAGGCTTCGGGCATAGACAAAGGGTCAGTAATTAGCCTATGTAACCTAACATTGCAGAGTCAACATCCACATATAAAGCTTTAGTACTGTTGCCTCCAGCACAAATTGAACACATAATGAACAGACTCGGTAAAAAAGAAAAGCAGATACACAAAGAAGCAACAGCATCTCACAGACACATAGACACTTGACATTAGTTCAGTTATCTTGCCAAATTCCTAGCAAAATCTCACTGCTTTTTAACAATGAAAATCTCTATTGTAAAAAAAAATGATTGTCTGAGATAGGCACCTTATGGCAATCAGGATATCCCTTTGAGTGCCAGAGGAATATGCAACGCACTGCACTGCTCTGCAATGCTATGCATACCCCTCTGGCACTCAAAGGGTTAAATATAAAAGAAAAATGGTTAACATCTGGAGCGAGCCAGATGCAGCAAAGGGGAGAAATAATCCTCCACAATGATTTAAATGTGGCTTTTAAAGTGCCAGTCTACTTTCTACTTGACATCACAATTTTTTTCATATTTCATATTTTTTTTAATGTAACAGTTGTACGTCCTTGACTGATCTCCCTTCTTCCAAGAGCTTTCCAGTTGGGAACTGTGAAAGCAGAGACATTTATCCAAAGTTATAGTGTCCCGACAAATCTGATTGATCTGTGCTCTGTAGAGGTGTCTTTTCCACTTTGTTTCACTGTCTTCTTTACATTGTATCATTATTTCATTGTTGTACTCTCTCTGCTTATACAGTCCCACACAGAAAGCTCCCAGGAACATAAAGGTGTAAAACAACAGGTGAAAATGAAAAACATAATAAGAACAGACTATTTGACTACAGATTCCGCACTTGCAGTATTTGAAAAGCAGCGATTCCCATCCATGGTGTCATGGCTGTTGGATGGGAATCTCTGCTTTACAAATACTGCAAGTGTGGAATCTGTAGTCAAATAGTCTGTTCTTATTATGTTTTTCATTTTCACCTATTGTTTTACACCTTTATGTTCCAGAGAGCTTTCTGTGTGGGACAGTGTAAGCAGAGAGGGTACAACAATGAAGACATGATACAATGTAAATAAGACAGAGAAACCAAGTAGAAAAGCTGCTCCTCCAGTGCACAGATCAATCAGTACTCCCGGGACACTGTATAAAAAAAAAAAAAAATCTAGATTTCATATTGGGGTGCCCTGAATTATAAAAGATTGAGAGTACCCTTCTGGCACTCAAAAGGTTACGACCTTGAATTCTAGAGAGGTAGCTATTATGGTCACTGGGGGTTAATGTTTCTGTTACTACCCCTTAAAGTTACCGGTGTCAATTACATAGTAACATAGTAACATAGTAATTTAGGTTGAAAAAAGACTTGCGTCCATCTAGTTCAACCCTTTTCCTATTCCTGTTTACCATCGATGATCCAAAAGAAGGCAAAAAACCCCCCCTCAATATAGCAATTTCAAATTCTGCCTTGAATGGGGGGGGGATTTCTTCTTGATTCCAAATGGCAATCAGATTTCTCCTTGGATCAACAAGCCCTAACTAAATATTAATCCCAATACTAACATACATAGCCCTCTATGTTATGCTGTTTTAAATAAGTATCCAGGCCCCTTTTAAAGGCATCTAATGTATTCGATAGCACCACCTCCTCAAGCAGTGAATTCCATAACTTTATTGTCCTTACTGTATAGAAACCCTTCCTCTGTTGTAGATTAAATCTCCTTTCCTCAAGTCTACACGGGTGGCCCCTTGTCCTGTGTACTGTTCTGTTAATGAACAGGTCTTTGGAGAGCCCTTTGTATGGGTCCTGAACATATTTATATAGTGTTATCATATCCCCTCTAAGACGCCTTTTCTCTAGTGTGTACAAGTTTAACTTTTCTTGCCTTTCTTCATAACTAAAACTTTCCATTCCCCTTACTAGTTTTGTAGCCCTCCTCTGCACTCTTTCTAGTTCCATAATGTCCTTTTTCAGAAAGGGCACCCAGAATAGAACAGCATATTCTAGATGGGGTCTTACCATGGACCTGTAAAGAGGCATAATTATATCTTCCTCCCTTGAGTCAATACCCCTTTTAATACATGCCAATATCTTATTGGCCTTTGCAACTGCCAGCTGGCACTGCATGCTACTGCTAAGTGTATTGTCTACCATAACTCCCACATCCTTTTCATTTGTAAATTTCCCCAGAGAAACACAATTTAAACTATATATAAACTATAATTAGATCTAAGATATATTTCATTCTGATCGTATGTTACCTCCGGGATGCTAGAGAGTTCTCCAACTGCAGATATGGACAGACTTAGAGGCGTAACTAGAGGCTGCCAGGCCCTGGTACAAAATTTGCCACGCGCCCCCCCCCCACTATGTTGACCCACTGTCCACCTCCTACCTGGCTCAGGAGGAGGAGAACTCATCATCCCTGGTGGTCCGGTGGTGTGACATGAGAGGTCTGTGCTGCCTTCTGCACAGACCTCTATATGCAGTTTCCGCGTGTCCTCCAGCAATGCAGAGCACTGGGAGATTATGTCATCTCTCATTGCTCTGCAGTACTAGACAGCCAGGAACCACGAAGAGGCTGCTCACAGCTTGCCGGTGGGGAGATCAGTGTGAACTTCCCACCAGCAAAGCTTTTTTAAAGGTGGCAGTGGTAGTAGGGGGCAGCCGGGTAGGCAGTTATGACACCTGCAACCACTATTGTTATGTCACTGGACCAACTCCATCTAGTTCACCTATTACAAAGTCCAGAATTTCACAGTACTCATTACTGACGTACACACCTCTGTCCTAGGATTTCTTAAATTCAATTAGTGTATTAGCCAAAAAGTCAATGTTATTCATACAAAAGTGCACACACACACACAGCCTAGTGCTAGTTGTTGATTAATTTTGATCATAAGTGAAAATACTAGTAATTAACAGGCTGAACTATTCCTGATTCCAGTGGTAGAGAATGCTAGGTTCTTAAGTCCTACTGGCCTCCTAGTTCATTAGTTCTACCTAATTATGTAAAAATGTTTATGTTAAAAATGTCTTGTCGGTTGAATCCCCGGATCAGATGGCCACATGGGACCCGAATGTTGGAGACCCATGCACTAAGGTGAGAGAAGTCAGTCCAGAGAGATACACCCTCCAATCCCTATGTTATTTTATTCCAAGATAGGGAAAGGGGACTTGTTATGGCTCAAGGGCCAGATCTCTGTTTAAAAAATATTTTGGTGGGCAGTAGTTGTATTGCAACTCCTAATAACACAAAGCAGATTCTATTACGCTAGTTATACCCTTACTCACTGGAAATTAACAGTGAAACATGGGTGTAGAAAGAACAAGGGACAAATGTGAATTGTGAGTTATGTCTGGCTTTTTTGATCACAACCTGTGAATTGATACTTTGTTGCACAGAAAATATATCAATTCTGTATCACTCTGCTCTGAATGAGTAATACTTTGTATCAGTGTTAAGCTTAGTGATAAAATATATCACTCTCCCTCGGCAGAGAGAGAAAGAAGTGACCATTTAGCACAGCGGTTCTCAAACTTTCTAGTGCTGCGACCCTTTGATAAAATGTCCCAATTTGTGGAGACCCCTAACAGTAAAATTATTTTCGTTGCTCCTTCATCACTGTAATTACTGAATTACTCCGTTATAAAGAAATCCTTACTGTTCCGTGGCCAGAAGACAGGCACCAGTGAAAACATCTTGTCTGCGCGTCTGCGCGTCTGCGCTGTCAGTCCCAGTCTCCCGGACAATTACAAGTTTTACAGATTAAAATAGACAAAAAAAAAAAAACATTTTTCTGATGGTTTTAGGTGACCCCTGGCAAATAGTCATTCGACCCCCGAAGGGGTCGCAACCCACAGGCTGAGAACCACTGATCTAGCAGCACTGCTGTATATGCTAGAGATATCTGAGAAAATTGTCCCAAAGGCTCAGAGACAGATTAGGGCTTCATAGGGCGCTAGGCAAGGTACAAAATTGGGGCCCCACATCTCTTCATCCGCTGATTTTGACACAAAGTGCTGTTAGTAAATACTGGTATTATGACTCTAATGAAAGTGAGAGCAACTGGATGACGCTGGTCTCTTTCAACGAAAAGGGCATCTGACACAAAATGTTTGCAATAGGAGGGCCTCTGTCAATTGCAGCCAGGGCCCCTCATATTGACCTGGGCCCTAGACAGAAGCCTAGGTTGCCATAATGGATGATGCGGCTGTCCGTATTTTACCCACATCGGAGTAAGATATGTCCAACTAAAAAAAGTAGGTTACATGGAATAACACAGAAATGGGAACGGTTTCTCCATCTTGAGTGACTTTTCTCACCTTAATTTCTCATCTTAGTGTAACCCCCCAAAACGACCATAAATCTATCACCATTTAAGAAAAGTAATATATATATTATCATCCATATTCCCAAACAAAAAAGTGGTGTAATTCTGCAGCAAACCAACTGTACAATTTAGAACAAAGAAATGTCCCCCAAATTCCTTTTGAATGAAATGGCATTTTAAACCCATACATGGGTTAAAAATCCACATTTAAAGAACTGGAAATGTGTATGTTTTACCTATAGAACAGATGGTTTGCCCATGAATTGTCCCACTATTTTTCGTGCTCATAGCGTGTGAGTTAACACAATCTTATCTTCTATGCTTTGTGATGAGGACCATACCAATAGTTGGTTAATGCAAAGGGGGGTTAGATAATAAACAAGGAAAATACTCATTTATTACATGGCTCTCTTCTTCTGGAACTTCCCCATTTTGAAGGTCAGATGATATCTCCATTCCCTGTACCAAATAAAGTGTAGAGACGTTGAACTTTTTTTAACCTACAACTTTCCATACTCAAATAGAATCATTGTAATATATGTGTGTGAGATTGTATATCCAGGGCGATGTTATTATTCAGGAGCAATAATTCAACTGTGCTGCCTACTTACCGGTCAGTATATGAACCTGGTTCTTAAACTTGTCTTGTAGAATGACTATTCAGCCCGATCCCTTTGGATTCTAGAGCATTGCTTCACAATTCATTGACGACATCTCTAGCATTCAAGAATCATAGGTTGACTTATAAACAGGATAATATATTTTTGCTAATTTTTAAGGGCTATATGGTAGATAAAATTAAAAGAGAGTACTTGCACTTATTCGTATCTCTCAAAACGTTATGGTTTGAGAGATATAGGAAAATAAAGTTCTCTGGTCCCTTCCCTTTCTGCTTGACCAGCTGTAAACCTGTCAGAAGCAGATTCCGGTCGTTTAACCAGACGCGGCTCTTCAGCAGTGCCAATATAACAATATTTAAAAATACTGCATCGGAATGGTCTAAAATGTGTGCTTGCAAACCAGGCACACATTGTATACCGTTTCGATGAAGTATTTATTTTTAGGTATCGCTATGTCGGCACTGCTGAAGAGCCGCTGTCTGATCCAGGAACCAGAATCTGCTTGTGACAGCTTTACAGCTCGTCAAGCAGAAAGGGGAGGGAACGGAGAAGTTTATTTTCCTATATCTCTCGAACCATAACTGTTTGAAAGATACAAGTGCAAGTACTCTCTTTTAATTGTATCTACCATATAGTTAATACTTTTTTTCTGACATTACTATCCTTTTAACAACTTTACTATCCTTTTAACAACTTGGATGCAATATCCCAGAGGCATATCTAGAATCAAAGAAGTGTATGGTCGTTGTGGACAGATTTAATAACCACTGTGCTGTTCTTTAGACTAAATTAAAAGCTGGAATAAATGACATTGCACTCAGATTCTATCAGGCTAACGTAAGGCTGGGTTCCACTGTAGTTTATCACTGACATTGGCTTTATTTACAAATTCCTCTGATAGGAATCTATTAAATAAAACCCGTATTAATATGTATCACCTGTAATGGAATCCAGCCCTAAATTACTGAACATATCAATTATATTATCACACTTAGGATAGGTCAGTGAAGACAACACATGAGCAGTTCTGTCCCATAGGATACAAATAAACATTCCATTGATTTAAATGTGACTATTGCTTTACTATGAAAATAACATGGGTGTAACAATGACTGTCAAAATAGTGAACTTGGTGCTGGATTCTATTGCAGGTGTTAATTTTATCTCTGCTTTTATCTCCAGGTTTCCCGTAGACTTCAATAGGAAAATGTTTGATAAAATGGGTGTTAACATTTATCTCCTGCAATAGAATCCAGCCTTTAATATGTTGCAGGTGTCAAAACAGCAAAATAACAATGTTGTCACTTAAAAAGTTGCCTTACACTAGCCTAACCTAGCCTAAGAAATGAGCAGGATACCTACCCTAACCTAACAGATACTAATCTAAGTACCCCAAATCTAATACATACTGGGTGACATTTTACCGTAATGTAACAGATGTTAGCCTAACACAAACTGGCCACATTTACCCTAACCTAACACATACTAATCTAAGTACCCAGAATCTATCAGTTACTGAGTGACATTTTACCCTAATGTAACAGATGTTAACCTAACTACCCTAACATAACAGATACTGGGATCATAACCTAACTACCCTAATTTAACATTTACTGGGATCATATCCTTAAGTACCCAAACCAAACTATCCTAACCTAACAGATACTGGGATCATAACCTAAATATCCTAAAGTAACAGAATCAACCAATCATAATCTAAGTACCCTAACCTAACAGGTACTAAGATCATAACCTAAGTACACTAAAATAACTATCCTAACCTAACAGGTACTGGCATCATAACATAAATACCCTAAAGTAACAGAATCAACTGATCATAACCTAAGTACCCTAACCTAACAGATACTGGGATCATAACCTAAGTACACTAACATAGCTATCCTAACCTAACAGGTACTGGGATTATAACCTAAATACCCTAAAGTAACAGAATTAACTTATCATAACCTAAGTACCCTAACATAACAGATACTGGGATCATAACCTAAGTACCCTGACATAACAGATACTGGGATCATAACCTAAGTACTCTAACCTAACAGATACTGGGATCATAACCTATGTATCCCAACCTAACAGATACTGGGATCATAACCTAAGTACACTAACATAACTCTCCTAACCTAACAGGTACTGGGATTATAACTTAAATACCCTAAAGTAACAGAATTAACTTATCATAACCTAAGTACCCTAACATAACAGATACTGAGATCATAACCTAAGTACCCTAACCTAACAGATAATGGGATCATAACCTAAGTACACTAACATAACTATCCTAACCTAACAGATACTGGGATCATAACCTAAGTACACTAACATAACTATCCTAACCTAACAGGTACTGGGATTATAACCTAAATACCCTAAAGTAACAGAATTAACTTATCATAACCTAAGTATCCTAACCTAACAGGTACTGAGATCATAACCTAAGTACCCTAACCTAACAGATACTGGGATCATAACCTAAGTACTCTAACCTAACAGATACTGGGATCATAACCTATGTATCCTAACCTAACAGATACTGGGATCATAACCTAAGTACTCTAACCTAACAGATACTGGGATCATAACCTAAGTACACTAACATAACTATCCTAACCTAACAGGTACTGGGATTATAACATAAATACCCTAAAGTAACAGAATTAACTTATCATAACCTAAGTACCCTAACATAACAGATACTGGGATCATAACCTAAGTACCATTTCTAATGCTCCATTTTGATGAGCATGACATTTTTTTTTCCTATCAAAATTTTATTCCAAATTTTCATATTTATGAACAATACATATAAAACTTATACAAAACACAACATACAATCCAGGTCGACAGTATTACCTTCCGAATACATCTTATACATTATCATTATTTTGGCAAAAGTGTTCATAAATTTTATGTTAATCCAATGCATCTATACCACTTTGCCATAGTTCGAACCATCCCTTTTTTACCCCAGTCCACCTAGAAAGACTCTGCTCCATCCTGAAATTAGATTTGCAATGTTGTTTAATGGTAGCCTTTACTGGTATAATATTCGTTTTCCAGCATTTTGCCAATTCAAGTTTTGTCACTACTAAAATACGGGTTGCCACCATCCTTTGTATCTTACTCATTGTTGGCCAATTAAGGTGGAGCAGAATCTGTCCCAGCAAACACTCCAACTTTATCTCGCAAACGTCCTTTATACATGTAATGACCTCCCTCCACATGTGATGGATATCCGGACATGTCCACCACACGTGTAAGGTGTCTGCATATGCCGCATTATAACACCAAAAATTATGCAGAACGGTATCGAACATTTTGTGTAACCTAGATGGAACATAATCCCACCTATTAGCCACTTTATAATGAACCTCTACCAGATTTAAACAATGAACCACCTGGTTGACTAACTGCAATGCTCGTGTCCATTCCTTATTATCTATCTTCACCTGGAGATCTTGTTCCCACTCTTTCAAAGCTGGAAAACTTAGATTCACCCTCAAATTATTCAATAACCTTGAACATTGTGTGATAATATTTATATTGAGAGGATTTTTTATTATTTCTATTAACATCAATATATTTTTAGAGGGGTTATTAATCCTGTGTTTAGCCAGAAAATTATTTATTCTTATATATGTATATATTTCGCTCTCAGGGATATTAAACTCCTTTTTCAATTCCTCAAAAGTTTTTAACTTTTTTTGTTTAACTAAGTCTCCTATAATTTTAATTCCTTTTTCTTTCCATCTAAATAAAATCAGATCTTTTATATTAGAATCTATTACTTTAAGAGGGAGACAGTCCAAGATGTTCCTTTGTATATTTAACTTTTATTTTATATTAAGCCATAATCTATATAACTGCGCGACTACCTCAGAATTATACTTTTTGTGGATTTTGGACATGCCAAAAAAGTTCCTGCATATCTCTATTCCCTGCACTTATTGACTCTCTATAGTACCAGGATTCCTTAACTGTGTTTTCTTTCAATAAGTTTATTACATGTGAAAATAAACAGGCCCTATGCGTTTCTACTATTACAGGCATCCCTAACCCACCCTGCCTTACTTTACGAGATAGGAGATTTTGATTTATTCTAGGGATCTTATGGTTCCATATATAACTGCGGAAGCTTTTTTGAATCATACTTAACCACATATTTGGGATTTTTCTTGGGATCGTACAGAATAAATAAATCCATTTTGGGAGAACATATGATCTAACTAGATTAATTCTCCCTATTAGTCTGTTTCAGTAATGACAGGACATTCACCTCCATAAGCCTACCCGGATTTCTCGTAATTTTGTCCTCCAGATATTTTCATTCTCTTTTCACCCAGGCGAACGTATACTTGTCTTTTATTTCGCCTTCATATTCTGATTTAAATTCTTATCCAGAATCAAATTTTATCTATGTTTAATTTATAATTAGAGTAGACAGTGTAATTCTCAATTATTTTCAACAACTCTTGTATTGACTCACTGGGATTCCGCATATAAATATAACTTAAATTGTCGGTCCCCAATTTGGACCCCTTGTACATTGAAGTTTGATCTAATATCCATCGCTAGGGATTCAATTGTGAATAGATACAAAATGGGTAACAGGGGACATCCTTGCCTTACTCCATTGCTAACCTGGAGCCATTCTGACTTCAGTCCACTTCCCACCACCCTAGCCTTTGGTGATGTATAAAGAGACATTTTGGCTTCATAAATCCAGCCCCCAAAGCCAAAGGCCCATAGGGATGCTCCGAGGAAATCCCACCTGACCCTGTCAAAGGCTTTCTCAGCATCCAACGACAGGGCCAGGAAGGGTATCCCCGAGGCATGGACCACTTCTATTATATCCACCAGGCATCTAGTTGCGCTAACTGGACTTGACAAATCCTACCTGGTCCGGGTGGATAAGGTCCTGCAATACTTTGTGCAATCTTGTAGCTAAAATACTAGCATATACCTTAATTTCCCCATTTAACAGGGATATTGTCCTATAAGATGTTATATTTTCTGGCGCTTTTCCTGGTTTAAGAATGGGTGTTAAATTCTGCAAGAACCTGTTGCAAATGAACCATTGCATTAAAAGTTTTCAACACGTATCCTCTCCCTTAAACCTTGTATAAAATAAATTAGAGTAGCCATCCGGGCCCAGGGCACTATACACTTTCATTGCATCAATGGCCAGCATTATCTCATCTTTAGAGAATTGGCAATTTAATTTGGCTAATTGAATTTCCAAAAAGTGCTTAAACTGTCTTAAACTAAAGTAGTCATTCGTGTCTGCTTCATCTGCTGGAATATTATAGAGCTGGCTTTAAAACTGTGCAAAAGCCTCACTTATTTTATTTGGAGCTAGCTGAACTCCCTGTTTCGTTACAATTTTATAAATTCTGTATTGTATCTTTTTACCCTTAACTCGATTTGTTAACAACTCTTCTGCCCTTTTCCCTTTGTAATACCATTTGGACTTCAAATATTCCAAATTCTTACTTGTTTGTTCCAACAACTCTACATTAATCTTATTCCTTATCACAGATATTTCATCTGACTAAGCTTAATTTTATTTAAATTGGTTTTATGATAATAGTCCATATATAAATCAGACAAGGATACCCCTTTTTCCCTCTCTCTCTTGTTCCCATCTTTACAAAATGTCCCCGGAGTACCGCCTTAAACGCATACCATACTGTGGGTTCTAATATACCCCCACATCGTTTTCTCTAAAATAATCCTTTATATTGGTTTTTGTGGATTCTATATTTTCTTTTGTATGTATCAATTTATTATTAAATCTCCAGCTATCTCTATTTCCCCCTCTATTTCCCATTTTTAGATCCAATATCAATGCACTGTGGTCCATCCACGTTATGTCCTGGATTAAAACTTTTTTGATAACTTCTATCAGAACAGATCTATTCTCTAAACGTCTTTGAATAACATGTATAATCCTTTGTATTAGGGTTGAAGACCCTCCACGCATCTAACATATCATATTTCTTTAATAACTTTTGGAGAAATTGAGCTTTCATTGTTTTTGCTGCACACTCCCTACCTCTTTCTGAAACTGTATCCACCCTTTCATTCATTACCAAATTATAGTCCCCTCCAATAAGAACTTTCCCTTTCTTAATCTTATCCACCTTCTTATATAAATCTCTCATAATCTGTTCTGTTGAACTATTTGGGGCATATATATTTACTAATGTAACATACTCATTCTGAATTTTACATATTACTATTATATACCTAGCCTCAACATCTATTTCCTGGAACTCCAGTTGGAAATCTACCTCTTTAGCTACTAATATAGCTACCCCCCTTTTTTTCTCAATGTCATTGCTGCACAAGATTTAAATATGAATCTATCTGAGAAATACCTCTCAAAATCCTTTTTTAATAAATGTGTCTCCTGTAACAATAGAATTTGAGCCTTCTTTTCCCTTATTAATTTAAAAACCATGGCTCTTTTTGAGGGATGATTCAATCCCCTAACGTTACATGTAATAATTCTAATCATTTGTATTAATGCATTCTATCATTCGTTTTACCTCCATTCTTTTAACACTATCAACCTGAATTTTATCACATAAAACAATCACAATTTGATCGTGACTTATCCCTAGCATTGCCTTCACCTGGGGATAAACCCTTATCAGGACCAGGAAGCTGCAGACATTTCTGGCTGCAAATACAAAAAACCTCCGCCCATTCAGAGATTGTAAAAGAAAGACTATTCACTCATCCAGCACTAATCCTTCTTTTATATAACTTGTCCTACCAATCAACATATACATTAATTGGTCTATCCTACTACACTCGTAGGTTGTCCACTCTATAATGGTGGAGAGGGGCACTGTGACATACTTATGTCCATGGTATCCCTATTAACCTCCTATTTTTGCTCCAAGAGTTTTAATCTGCCTACCTAATTAACTTAAATTAAAAGTTCTCGCTTAATATTCTTACATTAACTTAGAATTTCAACACAGATAGTCCAACATCCGGTTTTGTCCTGTCTTAAATAACTTACCATATTGATATTTCCATACATCTTTCTACCTCCTTATCTACCTCACATTACTCCCACCTTCAGAGGCAGTAGCTCTTCCAATCAGCTCCACTCCATATCGTAGCCACCAAAATCCCCGAACCCCTCCGTCCCACGTTGACTCCCAAACCCACGTGGCTAGGGGGACCGTCCCCCCAGCACCGTCGCCTGAACTCACTGCAAGGGGGCCACGGCCAAGCTCTAGAAATGTCCTCCCCGCGGCCAGCAGGAGCGCCAATACTGAGGGGGGCGAAACCACGGAAGGCAGCGCCCCCGCACAAGCCCAAGAGTCGGAGTGAGCACACCCAATCCGGCCCCACCCTCCCTACAGTTAAAATTCCTTTGCTTCAATGAGCATGACATTCTAAATGCATTGGGGCGGCCATTGAAAATTTTCTGTTGGGGGGGCAAAGCCATAATCGCGCCCCAAGCCAGCCTGCCCAGCCCCTATGTTTATATAGGGGGGGCGATTGTAGGGGGGAAGCGCAAGGGACCCCTCTTGCCCCCCTCCAGACACCCATGGCAGCAACATTGTAATAGGATACCAGGGCTATTAACCCTAAATCATTGCTTTACAATGTGTTGGAGACCTTTCTAGCATTTAAAGGGTTAAAATTACATTTATATCAATGAGAATTAGGGGAGCTTTTGTCATCCTCTATGGTGCAGTTGGTCTACCCCAGAATTGGTCCATTTTGCCATTGTGCATACCACACTACATGTAGACTCAATGATGCTGATGTAATAGGAAGCACTAGAGCATTCTGGGGCAAGGCAACTGCATGAAAGGGGACAACTTAAAAGTCACATTTTTGTGATAGGTCTTTTAACCTCTTGAAAGCTAGAAAGGTCTAGACCACTCAAGCATACAAGAGATTAAAATTCTCATTTAAATCAGTGGGCATTTTTATTAGTCCTCTATTGTGTTGTTGCTTTGTCCCAGAATTGCCCTAGTTTTTTGCACATCAACCTCTGTGACTGCCTTCAAATATATTCATATTTATTATATTCATAAATAGTACTGTCAGAGCAGCCAGAAACAAACAAGCTCAGATCGCTCTGCTTCTCTCTCTGTATTCAAACCCGGTGTCACACTGTTATATGTGAATGAACATGAAATTGTCTGTTTTCTATAACAGATGGTAAAACAAAATCCAGGGATCATGCAGAGGCAGTAATGCATGTGCCTCTCCCATTGTTCTCTGTAGACAAAGATACAGTAGGAATAAAAACCACACACTATAATAAGAACTGGCAGCATATTGGTCAGCACAGATTTTCTGACCTGTAGCCAATCAGGAATAAGCAGAAGGCAGGCCACATTATAGCAGACATCTGCTCTGATAAACGCAGCATACTGCCTGACACGCACAGTGCATTATTCAAAGATCTTGGGATAAGTTAATGGAGAGGTGTACTGCATTTTAGAGCATACAGAATCCTTATTAAAGGAGAAGTAACACAGTCTAATAATAACCCTTACACACACTTACCTTTCTATGGGCAGAAAACATCTAATGATCCCCATGAATTTTGGATTGCACCTCCATGGAAGCGGACATGAAACAGTCAGACAGTTTTTCAAATTGAAGCTGGCAAAAGTTCATGAGCTTACTTAACCCTTTGAGTGCCAGAATGGGTACACAACGCATTCCTCAGCAATACGCTGCGTACCCCTATGGCACTCAAAGGGTTAACCCTGTAAGGCACAGTCGTGTGTGCAATGCATTGTGTTGCAATACACTGCACATCAAACTATGTCATACAGAGTCAAAATTACCATGTGAAGATTATGAGGTCCTATCGTACTGATAGCAGCTGTCTGCCCACATAGACATGACGTCCAGCACTGATTGTATAAGTTATCTCAAACAAAAGAACAATGGCAAAATTCATAGTTGCCAATAGGATTTTCTGTCCATAGGCATGTAGGTTGGGGATTGTTTTTTTGGAGGTTACTTCTCCTTTAAACAATGGCTCCTTAACAAATACATACCTTACACTGAGCAAAAGTGGAGGAGACATGGAGTATACCAACTACAACAGAGTGAACAAATAACATTTCATAAAATTATCATTGATTTAAATGGGGTTTTGATACAGTTGAATGCTAGACAAATCTCCAACATCTTGCCTTGCAGTGCCTTAGAAACTTCTGTGGCATTCAAGGGGTTAACAGACCCATGTAAATCAAATAAATGTAGTTTGCTCCAGAATTGCTCCAGAGGTGTTATGCACTGAAGTGAGATAATGATGTTATAAAGTCTCTAGTGAAATAAATCTGTTTGATAAACTCTCCAGTTAGATAAATTCCCCGGTTCTTATGCATTAATATATTTACAGAATGAGATAGCTTACTGGGAAGGATCCATAGAATAACATGGGCAGTGCCATAACAATAGGGGTTGCAGGGGTTGTACCTGCGACTGGGCCCATCACTCCAGGGGCCTGGCCGCCCCCTGCGCCCCCCGCCCGGCACCACTGACATCAATTAAAAGCACTGTCCCTCATCGCACTATTGTAATAGAGGTCGGCGTAGGAGAGCTGGGTGTTCATAGAGGTCTGTGCCAAAGGAGGCACAGACCTCTCCTGCCACACCGCTGGACCATCAGGGAGGTAGGAGATGGACATTGGAGGCAATGTGAAGATGAAGATGTGGAGAGTTGGAGGCATTGTGGAGAGTTGGGGGCAATATGAAGAGGAGGACATTGGGGGCAATGTGGAGAGGTGGACATTGGGGGCGATGTGGAGAGGTGGACATTGGAGGCAATGTGGAGAGGAAGACATTGGGGGCAATCTGGAGAGATGGATATTGGGGGCAATGTGGAAAGGTGGACATTGGGAGCAATGCAGAGAGCTGGGGGCAGTGTGGAGATACCCAATGGGGGCAGTGTGGTCGGGGAGGCCCGTGGCAATTTTTGCACCAGGTGACTTCTAGTTATGCCTCTGAACATGGGGAATTGATCATTTATCTCACAGGAGAGCTTATCTCCCCATTATCAAACCATTTAGAGCTGGCTCATCCATTATGTCAATCTAGGCTACTGCTTAGGGCCCATGGCAATATGAGGGGCCCTGGTTGCAAGTGATGTGTCACAGACAGTGGCCCTGCTATCTAATATCTTCAGGGAGATTCACTAAGAGGTGATAAAGTGGAGATGACTTCTCCAGTGATATCACTTCTCCAGTTCCTATGTTATACTATGGTGCCTATGCACTAAGATCGCCAAAGCTGAAGAAAATGCATAGGCTCCACAGAATAACATAAGAATTGGAGAAGTGATCAACTGGAGAAGTTATCTCCACTTTCTCACCTTTTTATCTCCACTTTATCGCAGCTAAGTGAATCTGCCCCCCTTGTGTCAGACTCAATTCTTATTGAAAGAGACCAGCATCATCCAGTTGCTCGCAATTCCATTAGATCCACAATGCCAGTAACGGATCAGAAGATGTGGGAGCCCCACATTGGTACCTTCCCTAGGGCCCTATGGATCCTTAAAGGGATAGTAATACTTAAAATGTAAAAAAAAATATGTTGTAGGGCTTATCCCCCTGAGTAAAACAAGAGTATTCCCACTGCTGAAAGGTGTTTCATTCAAAAGTTCTTAATTTTCAAAGCTGAATTTTTTAGGTGCAATATCACAGTGGCCTGAAATTGTACAGTGGCGCTGTTGCTACACCATCCTATGGAGATTTATGGTCCCGGGACCAGAGCTGTCCATAGGATCATGTAGCAACAGTGCCACTGTACAATTTCAGGCCACTGTGATATTACACCTAAAAAATTCAACTTTGAAAATTAATAACTTTTGAATGAAACACCTTTCAGCAGTGGGAGTACTCTTGTTTTACTCAGGGGGATAAACCCTACAACATATTTTTTTTACATTTTAAATATTACTATCCCTTTAATCTGTATCTGAAACCATTATCTCACTTTAGTGCATCTCCCTTCTGTTTTTCTTGTATATCAACCCCAGAGTGTAATGACGGCTGTCAGACAGCCTGCAATGAGCAGTTATTCTCTTGTGTCTGTGACAGAACAATACAGTATGGTTGGATGTTTTTGTAACACATGAATCATCATAACATCCATTTTCAAATTGTGACAAAATGTGCAGGAAAAGCAAAGTAAAGTAAACATTTAACCCCTTGAGTGCTAGAGAGGAATCTAAGGCATTGCAAACACAATGAGGGTTATGCACTAAAGTGTGATAAAGAGGTGATAAAGCAGCGATGACTTCTCCACTGATATCACTTCTCCAATTCATATGTTATTCTATGGAGCCAATGCTTCAGCTTTGGAGATCTTAGTGAATAGGATCCATAGAATAACATAGGATATGGAGGAGTGATATCAGTGAAGAAGTTACCTGCAGTTTATCACCTCTTTATCACTGCTTAGTTATCCCCCCCAAAGTGCTAATTAAAGATCACGTCAGACTGGTGACCTGAGCAGGTTTTTTATATGGTATTTGATAAAACCAGCCAGACAATTCACCATTACATTCCAACTACAGGACACTATAAAATGGCAGTAATAGATGGGTGTTGATCTGCTGGTTTAATGTAATAGTGCACTGCACTAACACTAATGATCTCATGTAACACACTGCTGGGACACTGTTATGTCTCTTCTGTGGTACAGATAATTTGCACCAGAATTGCTGCACTTTCTTAGTGTGTATATCTCTTTATGTAATGAAAGGGGATGGGGTGAGATAACCAAGGAATGGGAATGAGGAGGAGCTGGAGTAATGAGGAGAGATTGGAGCAATAAGTTGAAATATATGTGTAGAGACAGATCAGGACAGATGAAAATGAAATATACATTAGACCAGTGAGTGGAAGGCAGGTCTGTTCTCTACCAACTTATTAATAATTGATGGCAGTCATGAAAGCAAGTCAAATGAACAGACAAATGGATGGTTAGAACCAGTGTGCTACGTAAATGGAGATAGAGGTTTAACTGTAGTGGACTTTTCTTTGTTTGGGATCCAACTAGCTTTGATTCTTATATATTAAAGGGACACTCTGCATCTATTATAAACCCCTATTTACCTTAATCTGACAAAAATCTTAACCCTTTGAGTGCCGGAGGGGTACGCAACACATTTCTCTGCAATGTGTTGTGTACCGCTCTGGCACTCAAAGGGTTAATGACCACTATGAATCCATTCTGCGTGGAATGGCTCCCTAAAATTAACCTTTACTAGTACAGGATATAATGTCCACAGTGGCAGCCATGATTCTTTATGGCTGGACTCTAGGACCAGGGCCGGCGCCACCTATAGGAGAGGTAGGCGCCAGCCTAGGGCGCACAAGTACTGGGGGAGCGGGCATGCGGCGGAGAAGAGCTGCGCCTGCACCCACCACACCGGAACGCAACACAGTCAGGTCTGTGTTGCTACTGCGCTCCCTCATCGCTGTCACTCTTTAGTAATGCAGAGTGCGCTGGGAGTCATGATCTCCCAGCGCGCTCTGCATTACTGAAGAGTAGACAACGCGGGAGCTACATATATGTGATGGGGGGCAAGTTGGAGCTGAGGGGGCATAGTGGAGCTGCTGGGTGCAAGTTGGAGCGGATGGGGGGAAAAGTGGAGCTGTTGGGGAAAGTTGGAGCTGAGGGGGGGCAAAGTGGAGCTGTTGGGGAAAGTTGGAGCTGATGGGGGGCAAAGTGGAGCTGATAGGGGCATGTTGGCACTGAGGGGGCATAGTGGAGCGGATGGGGGGCAAGTTGGAGCTGAGGGGGCAAAGTGGAGCTGATAGGGGCATGTTGGCACTGAGGGGGCATAGTGGAGCGGATGGGAGGCAAGTTGGAGCTGATGGGGGGCAAAGTGTAGCTGATAGGGGCATGTTGGTGCTGAGGGGGCATAGTGGAGCGGATGGGGGGCAAGTTGGAGCTGAGGGGGCAAAGTGGAGCTGGTGGGGGACAAAATGGAGCTGGTGGGACAAAGTGGAGCTGGTGGGGGCAAGTTGGAGCTGATAGGGGGCAAAGTGGAGCTGGTGGGGCAAGAAAAGAGGTGGGGTATAAGTAGGCAGGGTATAAAGGGGTGGGACACAAGGGGCGGCAAAAGTAGGTTTTGCCTAGGGTGGCAAAAATCCTTGCACCGGCCCTGTCTAGGACTTCAAACCACACCCACTAAAGTCTTCCATACAGAGGTGTAACTAGAAGCCACGGGGCCCTGTGCAAGAATTGCCATGGGCCCCCCTCTGACCTCACTGGCCCCCCTCAACCACATTGGCCACCTCTACATTGCCCCTCAATCTCCACAATGCCCCTTCCACAATGCCCCTCATTCTCCACATTGCCCCTTTGTCTCCACAATGCCCCCTCCACATTGCCCCCATCACAATGCCCCTCATTCTCCACAATGTCCCTTCCACACTGCCCCTCAATCTCCACATTGCCCCTTCAAAAATGCCCCCATCACAATGCCCCTCATTCTCCACATTGCCCCTACTGACCCCCCCGTCCTCCTACCTCGATTCCCTGGTGATCTAGCGGTGTGCCGAATGAGGCACAGACCTCTGGAACACAAACTCCCGCGTGGTTGTTAGTAATGCAGAGCGCTGGGAGATTATGTCATCTCCCAGCACTCTGCATTATTAAAGCGCCGGCCACCGGGAGATCAGCTGTTCTGCGGGCATGTGGCAAGGAGGTCGCAGGGGGCGGCCGGGCCCCTGAGAGTGACGGTCCTGGTCGCAGGTGCGACCCCTATTGTTACGCCACTGCTTCCATAGAATTTTCTACCCAAATTAAGCTGAGCAGGATTTTTCATTATGAGGCGACAGGATTCATGTAACAAGATAATCATGTAAAGGTCCATTGTCCAAAAGAAAAAATGGAGTAATTCCGGGTATTTCAAAGAAAGTCTGGGGATTCTGCAAATTCTCATTGATTTAAATGTTTCTTTTTGAAATCTCAAGAAGTCTCCAGCACATTCCTTGCAGTGTGTGTGAGGCACCTCTGATATTCAAGCAGTTAAATGACCCACTTAACCCTTTAATTGTCAGAGGGGTATGCAACGCATTGTAAAGGGTTAAATTAATGGGAATTTGGGAAATTTTTATTTTACCCATATGGCGAATTTGGTTTGCCCCAGAATGACTCCACTTTTTAACACACATTTTCAACACCTCTCTCTCCACAGGCACCTTCCCTTCTTCATTTAAACAGGCACAAATTAAACCCCTACTCGAGAAGACTAACCGCAACTCCTCTTGTCTCTCGAACTATCGACTTGTCTCCTTTCTACTTCTTACCTCAAAACTCTTAGAACGCCTTGTCTTCTCCCAAGTAACCACATTCCTCAACTCTGACAATCATTTGGATCCTTTGCAGTCTAGTTTCCAGTGTGGTCACTCAACTGAGACAGCTCTCTGTAAAGTGGCTAGTGATCTTCAGACTGCAAAAGCCAAAGGACAGTTTTCTGTACTTGTACTACATGACTTGCCCTCTGCCTTTGACACATTTAAATGCTTGCTTGTTTGCTCAAATTCTCCACAATCTTGGTTTCTGAAATCAAGCTGCTTTGTGGTTCTCCTCCTATCTCTCACAGCGTTCCTTTTTTGTCTCCTCTGGCAATTACACCTCCTCCACAGTCCCTCTGTCTATGGGGGTGCCTCAAGGCTCCGTTCTGGATCCATTACTTTTCTCACTGTACACCCTTTTATTGGGTTAACATATTAATTCATTTGGATTCAAGTACCATCTATATGCTGAGGATACCAAAATTTACATCTCCACTCCTGATCTTTCACCTCAAATCCAGTTACAAATCTCTTGTTGCACCATCCACACCCTCTGCCCTCTTCTGTCTCAAATATTTCTCGTTTTCCACTCCATACCTATGGAACTCCATATACCTCTCGCTATGTCTTGAACAATCCTCATCTTTCTAAGTATAGCCAGAAATCTTATCTTCTGGAACTCTAGGACCATGCACTACCTTTGGCCAACCTCAGCACTTGACACCGTCATACTCTGTTGTCTGTTTCCTATTACCCATTTAGACTATAAGCTCCTTGGGGCAGGGCCTTCTCTCCTATTGTTTGTATGAATATGGCACTTTTTTCTCCCCTCTTATTTATTGTAACATAGGTCTATTGTAAGGTGCTGTGTACAATGTGTGGTGCCATATAAATAAAGATATACATATATAAAGTTGTGATAAAACAGATACAACTTCTCATTATGATAAACGCGCCAGTTCCTAGGTTAATCTAAAGAGCCAATGATCTAAGATCCCTAAGGTGCAAGACATCTTAGTTCATAGGCTTCATAGAATAATATTGGTATTGGAGAAGTGATATCACTTGAGCAGTTATCTATACTTTATCACACCTTAGTTCATCTCCCACCTGGTGTTCAGAATGGTGTCTATGCCATCAATGCCAAATCATTCTTCATATTAACCCCTTGTATCCTAAAGATGTCTCAAGCAGCAACTCTCAGGAAAAGTAGTAAAACTGGTATGAATCATGTTTCAACACACTGTGCAGTAGTAGCCAAAAAGAGTAAAAGGGAAATTATCATGTGTTTTACGTTTTTAAAATTGTCCAATAAATATATTTATTGGTGTATACCTAATCAATTTCTAAAGTATATTTGTTTATAAATTACATTTTCATGTTTTTTAAATAAGCTTCTATCTTGTGGAAAAACTTGTCAGTCAAACTCCATCCATAGGGACTTATAAATGTAAGCTGAAGTGATTCTGTTTTCAGCACTGCTGATGGATTGGATAACCTCTCTCAACTGATAGACAAGCATGACAACTGGTCACTTGGTTCAAAATGGAGTCAGGAAGCTGCAAAGGGGAGAATTATGCTGAAAATAAATACCCGGAGGAGCAGCTCTGATTAATCTTCATAGCATTTGGGCCATGGTGAGAGTTATTACAATACTGTCAGAGTCATAGTTCAAGAGTAATTGAATGATAAAGTATCTCCCTCCCTCCCCTTTTACCTAGTGTAAGCTGCCTCCCCTCAGATGTGGAATCTGGTCGTTTGGTTGGACAGGTTGCAGCAGATGACAATCTTCTTACTGTGACATAAGGAAAACCCTGCCCTCTTGACAGGTTTTTCAGGTTTTTCCTTCTGCTCACTGAAGATTGTCCCTCTCTGTGATCCATCCGGACAGTCTTGCTTCTCTGAGGTGAGCAGTGTTACATCAGTAAAAGGGGCGGGAGGGGGATACTTTATTATTCAATTACTCTTGCACTGCAACTCTGACAGTATTGAAATAACACTCTCCATGTCCTAAATACTATGAAGATTAAACTGAGCTGATATTTTTGGGAAATATTACTATCCTTTTAATAGTAAAATATCTCCCAGTGTCTCTAAACTGGAAATTAAACCAAGAAATTGGATTGAGAGAAACAAAGGACCATGTTCCATTAGCTAAATATGAGCAATTCTGGAGCAAACTAATTACATGAAAGTGGGAAAATGAAAATACCCATTAATATAAATAAGGTTTTTAGCCATTTACTTGTTAACGAGGTCTCAAACGTATTGCAAAGCAAAGCACTGTAGACCTCTCTAGACTTCCAGATCAAAAGCACCATTTAAATCAATGGAAAGTTTGAAGAAATGTTGTTTTCCCAATATGGTGCAGTTGGATTTACACCTCTTTTATTTCCTGTATACAACCAAATGACAGGTTGTTTTGGATACAGCTAGATGGGCTTAGGTTACATTCACAGAGGTCAGTGGTGTCTCGTAGTCATTGCCTACTGTAGGTGTTAAGTTTTTCCAATAATGTCATGATCTCTTATGGGGGTTGAGTTTGCAAATTCCTTAGTGCTGCTGTGTCTGGTGTTTAAAGTGGACCTGTTGCCTTAATTTAAGTTTACATATTTGAAAACTTCATTCAAAACTGCCTATGTGTCGTGTTACCTAAACCTTTATGGTTTGGGAGATATCAGTCTGCAAAGTTCCCCCTTCCTTCCCCTTGCGCTGACGTCAGCTTTCTAACTTAGAGACGGAGCTCGCAGTCCATAGACCGTCCTGCGGATCTTCAGTAGAGCCATGATCCCGGCAGTTACAAAGAAATACTTCATTTGAACTGTCTACAATGTGTGCTTGCAAACCAGGCACAAGTTGTAGACGGTTCAAATGAAGTATTTCTTTGTAACTGCCGGGATAACGGCTCTACTGAAGATCCGCAGGACGGTCTATGGAGTGCGAGCTCCGTCTCTAAGTTAGAAAGCTGACGTCAGCACAAGGGGAGGGAAGGGGGAAATTTGCAGACTGATATCTCCCAAAACATAAAGGTTTGGGAGATCAAAAACGGCACAATTAATGTATTTTTTAAATTATCTATTGAATTAAATTTACATGTTTTCAAGTATTATTATTACTTCAAGGAGCTTTGAGGCATAGATAGTGTCTTTTGAAGCGGAACTTTCATCAAAACTAAATTGCCCCCCAAATCCTTATTAACAGAGCCATACGCATGTACTTACTTTTATTATGCTGAATAAGTCCGGCATTATAGAGAAATACAACTCATTCGGCAGGCATGAGCGGGCAACATCGCAAACATCTTGCAGAAAAGGCATCTCTGCATTTGCAATGTCAGTCCCGGTCTCCACCAGGATTGGCTAGTAGAGTTCCTTTATACCTTAAGGTACCAGAAGGGATTTACGGTGCAGACGCAGAGAGCGCCTATAGCAAAATCCCTGCCGAACAAGTAGTATTTCTCAATAATGCCGAACGTAGTCAGCATAATAAAAGTATGTATATGCGTATCGCTATGTTAAAAGGATTTGGGGGGGAAATTTCATTTTTGACGAAAGTTCTGATTTAAGAATACAAATTCTATAGTCAAATTTGCATTTATATTATTTGAAAATGAGAATCTGTGGGCGAATGAGCAAAAGACAGGGATACTCGTGCACTAAAAAGAAATGGAAAATGTATTTAGTAAATCAGCTGATGCCCATCTTGGGAACGAAAACAGTCCAAAGTTGGAGACGTCAAAAGTTAAAGCTCCATTTAAATTAACGGGAAATTTGGGCTATACCCTAAACACACACACAGCGGATTTTATTGGCACAAAACACTACAATGTTTGCAAAAGACTACTGATTATGCGTCACATTTTCCCACAGTCTGAGCCTGACGATCCCAACTCCCTGGGAATCAATCATGAAGAATTTGCAGGCAGCCACAGTAAGATTAGAGGATCTAAAGGAATTTCTTGAAAAGATTACACGTTAATCTATGGAAAACAATGAATGCAGGACACTTGGGAAAAGTTACTCAGCTGAGTCAATGGCTAAAAGCATTAGGCATTCCAACTACCAGATGAAAACATTTTATTATCCGTCTCCTGCTATTTCTTAGCAAATGTGCTTAGATAGATAGATGGATGATAGATAGATAGATAGATAGATAGATAGATAGATAGATAGACAGACAGACCAATCACTGGGAGATGGTTTATTCAAACATTATTAATGCTCAAACTTGAAATTTTTTGAGAGATTAAATTTAACCATTTCTGTGGCTATTTCATATTATTTTGGTACTGCTCTCCATAGACAGCAATATCATCAAGGCCACTGGGCCAAAAACATGTAATATCAATGTCATGTGCAAGTTTATGCTAGTGTGTTTGTGTGTGCACGTGCATGTGTCAAGAACTTAAAAAAAAAAAAAAAAAAGTAACCGTAACTATTTTGACAATGATGCAATTAGCATTTTAGCTATCTTAAAGGGATAGTAATACTTGCAAATTACTAACCCCCATATTGTAGCTTTGTTAAGAAACTTATTGCCCCCAGTGTCATCTCTCAAACCCTTATGGTGTGAGAGATGATAGCGCTCAAAGTTCCCCCCTCCCTCCCCCTTCCCTGACTGAAAGCTGACTGCAGGGGAAGCTGTCGTACGACAGTCTTATGCGCATCAGGCGGCTCTGCAGCTGAGCCGAGATCGCGTTTATAAGAAAGAATTCTTTCACTGAAACAGTCTTCTACATGTGTTTGGTTTGCAATGCTGCAGAGCCGCCTGGTGCAAGTAATACCGGATATCCCTGCAGTTAGCGTTCAGCATTCAGTCAGGGAAGGGGGAGGGAGGGGGGAACTTTGAGCGCTATCATCTCTCAAACCATAAGTGTTTGAGAGATGACACTGGTGGCAATAAGTTTCTTTTTAACAAAGCTACAATATGGGGATTAGTAATCTGCAAGTATTACTATCCCTTTAAGCAACATTAGACATAAGACTAACACGACATGACTTCTTGGAACAAGGGACACAACACATGAATGCACATATAGAGGACAAGGCATACACACCTTTGTGCTTGGGGGTGGGGCCAGACCAAGGAATACATGGATTTCATTTCCTTCTTTAGCATCAAAGAAAGATTCAAAGTCCTGGGAAAAAAGAAAATCAAACACCTGGGCTTTATTTCGTTGGTTACAAATACTAAAATATTTTTTATCGTTTATCAGTTTTCATGGAGAAAATGTACTTCATGGAATTATTCATGAATTTTAGCACACTTGTTAGATAATTCATATTCTAAATACAATATGAAAAAGTTGAAAAACAAACTATAAACTGTTGAAAAGAATGTATAGAAAATAAAAACTATATGAAAAAAGGAAAATGTGACAAAAGGTAGGATCATAAATATATTACTAAAAGTTTGGAAAATACATTGGCCTTTATTGAGCGGTTCACATTGGTCATGTGGGCATACCCCAGTGGGACATGAGAAATCCGATTATGATGAGATTTGTAGCCTAGCGACTGCTGAAAAAGCAGCCCTCTGTGGCTCCATTATGTGTCCCATGCTGCCTCCCCTCCAATACTACACTTTGCACTTAGAGGTCACTAAGAGGTGCTTGGGGCGGGAGAAGAAACTGGGCAGGCTCACATCATTGGATGAAAGAAGCAAGAAGATGGTACTAGCAGACTGTGCTGCTGTCTCACCAGATGAGAGATACAAGACACATAAAGGTTGTGCTGCTCTGTGCTTTACCTTCTAAGGCTGTGGGGTTCAAATTTGATGAGCAGCAGCTTAAATCTTACAAGGCATTCCAATAGGCCCTGTTTTATAGTGGACTTCCCCCCCTTGCCCATTATAGGGGTCCTCTGCTACAACAGTGCTTGGTATATTTTGGAAAGCTACACCTCCCCCGCACACCACGTACTCTAACAAGCCATTAAAGTGACTTGTCACCTTAAAGCCTAGTTTAAAGGGATAGTAATATTTCATAATAAAAGCAGCTCTAATTAATCATCATAGTATTTGGACTTTGGAGAGTGTTATTTCAATTCTGTCAGAGTTGTAGTTCAAGAGTAATTCAATGACAAAGTATCACCCTCTTGCCCCTTTTACTGATGTAACACTGCTCAGCCAGAGACTGCAGAGAGGGACAATCTTCAATTAAGATAAGGGAAAAACCTGAAAAACTTGTCAAGGGGGGCAGGGCTTTCATTGTTCTCATAGGAAGAAGATTGTCCCCTTCTGTTACCTGTCTGGTCTATGGACTGCATTCCACATCTGAGAAGAGATGGCTTACACTAGGTAAAAGGGGCGGGAGGGGGAAACTTTGCTTGTGAATATCTCTCAAACCATAAAGGTTTGAGAGATGACTTATATCGTTCTTCATGTTTTTTTTAATGCCTACAAAATAAAATAAAGATAAAACGAATTACTATCCCTTTAATTTGTTTTCGGTGAACTAAAATGTGTAAATACATTTTACTAGCCATTTTTCAGTAAAATAAATACTTCTTTAGAAATTAACCTTTACGATTTGATTGCAAAAACTGGTACTTTATGACAATTCCCTGCAGAGAATGTAAGTTAGTTCTATATGAGGCCACTATAGCCCGCTGTGCTATTTAGAAATCACCCAATAGTTTGGACTCTACCTAGATTCACTCAAGGCACAGTGTATGGTAATAATGGCCTAGCACTTAAAGGGATAGTAATACTTTGTTTTATCTTTATTTTATTTTGTAGGCATTAAAAAAACATGAAGAATGATACAAGTCTCATCTCTGAAACCTTTATGGTTTGAGAGATATTCACAAACAAAGTATCCCCCACTGTTCAACCAGATCAGAAGGGAGGTGCCCAGGTAGACTGCAGAGAGGGACAATCTTCAATTAAGATAAGGGAAAAAGCTGAAAAACTTGTCAAGGGGGGAAGGGCTTTCATTGTTTTCATATAAAGAAGATTGTCCCCTGCTGTTATCTGTCTGGTCTATGGACTGGATTCCACATCTGAGAAGAGATGGCTTACACTAGGAAAAAGGGGCGGGAGGGGTAACTTTGCTTGTGAATATCTCTCAAACCATAAAGGTTTCAGAGATAAGACTTATATCGTTCTTCATGTTTTTTTAATGCCTACAAAATAAAATAAAGATAAAAAAAAGTATTACTATCCCTTTAAACTAACTAGCATAAAGTAACATACTGAGACACTAACAATTAAGAATATCTTCTCAAAAACTATTAATATTACAACAAGCAGAATATATATTCAGTTTTCCTCTTTAGAACTAATTAAAATTATTCTACTACTTTTCCAGATCAACCCGATGTTTGAGGCATAGGAGCCAAGTTCCATTGTGTGGTCTGCTCTAGAATCACCACATGATGATACAGTCTGATACTGGGGGGATGTAAAGCTCCCTCCGTTGGAGAATGGTTAGAGATAATGTCAGTTTTAGAGACCCATATAAAGGTAAATATCGTACTCTTGGCCTGTTTGAAGAAATAAGGAGAGATAGTTGGAATAATCCAGAACAGGTACAGCCTTTGGGGAAGGATCACGAACTGGATTCAAATGCAGGTGCTAATTTTATCTCTGCTTTTATCTCCAGGTATCCCCATGGACGTCAATAGCAACATTTTTGATAAAATAGGAGATAACATTTATCTCCTGCATTTGAATCGAGCCACACATCTGACAATAGCTATATATCCTACAGACAAGATCTTGAATTTACTCCAAGTTTGTGTAAAATATTTGAATATATTCAGCATAGGAATATATTTGGCTGAGAAGAGTAAGGGCCAGGGCCGGATTTACATCTCAGGAGCCTGTAGGCACAGAAATCTGAAGCGCCCCCCGTGGGCCATCTGCATTGGACACCTCCACAATGCTCCTAATCTCCACATTGCCCCCCATCATCTCCACATTGCCCCCCATTAGCTACAACTTGCCACCATCATCTCCATATTGCCCTCACATTGCCCTCATCATCTCCATATACCATATTGCCTTCACATTGCACCCATCAGCTCCATACTGCCCCCATCATCTCCATATACCATATTGCCTTCACATTGCCACCCATCAGCTCCACATTACCCTCACATTGCCCCCCCATCACCTCCATATTGCTCCCATCATCACATTACCCTCACAATGCCCCCCCATCAGTTCCATATTGCCCCCATCATCTCTACATTTTCCCCATCAGCTCCATACTGCCCCCATCAGCTCTGTATTGCCCTCACAATGCCCCCCGTCATCTCCACATTGCCCCCATCAGCTCTATATTGCCCTCATTTTGTCCCCCATCAGCTTTATATTGCCCCCCATCAGCTCAATATTGCCCCCATCATCTCCATATTACCCTCACATTGCCCCAGTGTCCGTTTCCTACCTCTTCCCTGGTGGTCCAGCGGCAAGAGAGGTCTGTGCCTCCTCCTTCTGCACAAAGCTGTAGCTGCTGGAGCTCCCTGTGGTCTTCAGTAATGCAGAGTGCTGGGAGATGACGTCATCTCCCAGTGCTCTGTATTACTAAAAACCCGACGAGGAAGTGCAGCAGCTACAGGTCTGTGCTGAAGAAGGAGGCACAGACCTGTCTGCATGGCGCCGGGCAGGGAGGTGACTCAGGCGAATTTAATTAGAAAAAAATTTTAAAAAAAAAACAGACATGATCCCAGTGATAGGCACCCCTCTGTTGGGTGCGCCTGTAGGCAGATGCCTACTCTGCCTAATTCTAAATCCGGCCCTGGTAAGGGCATCTTTTTAACAAGTTAAATGCTGAGGTATTCTTGAATATTAGGGTGCTGCCTAATCATGGAAGATAAAGTTTCTTTTGTAAAGATGAATATCAGGAAAGTAAGGGGACACCCTTGCCTTGTGACAACAGAGAATGGTGAGGGGGAAAATTAATTAAATACAAAAGGAAAGGGAGTACTCCAATTATTTTTAATGCATCCACAAATGTGTATTCTCAAAATATAAGGCGCACAGAATGTCACAACTTACCCCACAATACTGCTCCTCGTTGAAAATTTGGGGAGGAAGAGGAATCCCATTTTGCGGCTTCTTTTCACCGGGAACGTTGTCTCTCATCCATTGTCGGTTGTCATCATTGCATGCAATATCTTTTTCTTCAAAGTCAATCCTGTTGGCTGTCAAAAAGCCAATTACCTCTTGTTGTTTCTTTTTTATCTGTTGATAAAATATAAAAATGTTAGGAAAATAGAATAGTTTTGGTACCTGAACATTTTGATGAACTTCAAAATTGTGTGCTTTGTAATTTTCCTTGTCATTTTTATACCCTCGTTAAAAGAGCAATGAACGCTTCTTGAAAATGCATGAACTAAAGGGAGGATACTCCCACTGTAGGAAGATTTGTCATTCAAAAGTTCTTACAACTCCATTTTTTTTATTTAACTGCAATTTCCTATTGTGGACACCAGGTGATACTGTTTCCATCACTTGCTGTAGACAGCCACAACCTATGACTCAAACTGTCCCACAGAGTACATTGTAAAAAAGTGATGTTTGGTCATCATTTGACACTTGCTAGCAATTTGGTAAAAAACAAACAAACAAAAACAAAGTAATTGTAACCTGTAATAACTTTTGAATTAAAAATATCTACACAGGTAGTCTTGTTCTGCTACGTTTCAGCTGTAATTACTGTAAAAAGGGGTAAAGGGATAGCAATACTTCGTTTTATCTTTATTTTATTTTGTAGGCATTAAAAAAACATGAAGAACGATATAAGTCTTATCTCTCAATCCTTTATGGTTTGACAGGTATTCACAAGCAAAGTTTCCCCCTCCTGCCCCTTTTACCTGGTGTAAGCCATCTCTTCTCAGATGTGGAATCCAGTCCATAGACCAGACAGATAACAGCAGGGGACAATCTTCTTCCTATGAGAACAATGAAAGTCCTGCCCCCTTGACAAGTTTTTCAGGTTTTTCCCTTATCTTAAATTGAAGATTGTCCCTCTCTGCAGTCTACCTGGGCACCTCCCTTCTTCTCTGGCTGAGCAGTGTTACATCAGTAAAAGGGGTGGGAGGGGAATACTTTGCCATTGAATTACGCTTGAACTACAACTCTGACAGAATTGAAATAACACTCTCCACAGTCCAAATACTATGATGATTAATTACAGCTGCTTTTATTATGAAACATTACTATCCATTTAAGTTTAATCTCTATGAAAGATTCTAAATTATTGCATATTCACAGATGACGATAGAGGACATGTATAATTGAAACCAGATGTTGAAAAAAGTTGAAACTGGATTCTGTTGGACTTCACCACAAAGACAAAGAAAGGCCTGTTGGACTAGAACATTTTCTGGAATCCTGCTTAAATGGATAGTAATACCTCAAACAAGATGCAGCTCCAATTCGTCTTCATGCTATTTGCCCCATGTAGCGCTGTATTTCAAAACTATCAGTGTTATAGTTCAGCAGCTACTGAATGAAAAAGTATCCCCTTCCCACCCCTTTTAGCTGCCTCACGTCAGATGTGGAATACGACTTGACCAGACAGCTCGAAGAAAGGGACAATCTTCTTTCTGTGAGCACCAGGAAAACCCTCCCCCGATTGAGGAAGGAGAGCAGGTGCTCACAGTAGATTGTCCCTCTCTGCGCTCCATCTTGGAAAGCAGTGTCACAAATGTAAAAGGGTAGGAGGGGGATACTTTCTCATTCAATTGCTACTGAACTACAAGACTGATATTACTGAAATACAGAGCTACACGGGACAAACAGTATGAAGAAGAATAGGAGCTGTATTTTGTTTGAGGCATTACTATCCCTTTAAATGAGATACACTGTGGAAAGGGGGGTGGGTCAGCGAAAGCCCAAGCATGCTCAGGGGAGTACTTATGTTGAAAACCTTTAATTAGGTGAAAAGTCTCTACTAGGGGTTCTAATAAACCTCCAATGCGAAATTCTGGTTTGAACTGGATTTTTGGGTGTGCAAAAATTATAACTTATTGGGAAGGCTATGTTGCATGACATTGTGTAAAGTCATAATCCTATATAATAATTCGCTAGGATGTTTGTCACGATGCCCGTGTTCGGCCAGTCTCTACTGAGCATGATTGCATCACGTGAGTGAGGCGACACAAGACTGCATCGCGTGGAACAGTGAGGTAGCGGCCGCTTAACCCTTTGAGTGCCAGAGGGGTACGCAACGCATTGCAAAGCAATGCGTTGCGTACCCCTCTGGCACTCAAAGGGTTAGCATTACCCGCACCTTGGCCTGTGTACACGGGTTTTACACTAGTATAGTATAAAGGGTGAATGCCAAAATGTAGACGTAAGAGGAGTAGACAATAATATCTTAACCTGACATACTTGGTGCAATTTTCATCTTGGCACTATGAACTAAATATGTTAGATATGTTATCTTATTTGAATATATTTATATTTTATGACCATTGCTTCAAACTTTTCATTGACTAGAAATAAGGATTTTCTGAGTCCTGTTCTTTCAGCTGTAAGTAAAACACTGTAATAGCATACCCCCCAAGTGTGCCTCTTTAGGAGATATTATGGATCCATACCACCTAAGTGTCCCTCTTTAGGGGATATTAGGGGTCCATGCTTCCCAAGTGTCCATCTTTGGGAGGGTCAGTCCCAATTTGAGACCCAAATACCTCTGTCCCTCTTTTCCACCCTAATGTCCCTGTGTTTAGGAGATCAGACTGTGTGGTATGTATATAAGTGTATCACCCTGGTGTCCCTGTGTTTAGGAAATCACACTGTGTGGTGTGTATAGAAGTATATCACCCTGGTGTTCCTGTGTGTAGGAGATCAGACTGTGTGGTGTGTATATAAGTGTATCACCCTGGTGTCCCTGTGTTTAGGAGATCAGACTGTGTGGTGTGTATAGAAGTATATCACCCTGGTGTCCCTGTGTTTAGGAGATCAGACTGTGTGGTGTGTATAGAAGTATATCACCCTGGTGTTCCTGTGTTTAGGAGATCAGACTGTGTGGTGTGTATATAAGTGTATCACCCTAATGTCCCTGTGTTTAGGAGATCAGACTGTGTGGTGTGTATAAAAGTGTATCACCCTGGTATCCCTGTGTTTAGAAGATCAGACTGTGTGGTGTGTATAGAAGTGTATCACCCTGGTGTTCCTGTGTTTAGGAGATCAGACTGTGTGGTATGTATATAAGTGTATCACCCTAATGTCCCTGTGTTTAGAAGATCAGACTGTGTGGTGTATATATAAGTGTATCACCCTGGTGTCCCTGTGTTTAGGAGATCAGACTGTGTGGTGTGTATAAAAGTGTATCACCCTAATGTCCCTGTGTTTAGGAGATCAGACTGTGTGGTGTGTATATAAGTGTATCACCCTAATGTCCCTGTGTTTAGGAGATCAGACTGTGTGGTGTGTATAGAAGTGTATCACCCTGGTGTCCCTGTGTTTAGGCCATCAGACTGTGTGGTGTGTATATAAGTGTATCACCCTGGTGTCCCTGTGTTTAGGGGATCAGACTGTGTGTATATAAGTGTATCACCCTGGTGTCCCTGTGTTTAGGAGATCAGACTGTGTGGTGTGTATAGAAGTGTATCACACTGGTGTCCCTGTGTTTAGGGGATCAGACTGTGTGTATATAAGTGTATCACCCTGGTGTCCCTGTGTTTAGGAGATCAGACTGTGTGGTGTGTATAGAAGTGTATCACCCTGGTGTCACTGTGTTTAGGAGATCAGACTGTGTGGTGTGTGTATAGAAGTGTATCACCCTGATGTCCCTGTGTTTAGGAGATCAGACTGTGTGGTGTATATATAAGTGTATCACCCTGGTGTCCCTGTGTTTAGGAGATCAGACTGTGTGGTGTGTATATAAGTGTATCACCCTAATGTCCCTGTGTTTAGGAGATCAGACTGTGTGGTGTGTATAGAAGTGTATCACCCTGGTGTCCCTGTGTTTAGGCCATCAGACTGTGTGGTGTGTATATAAGTGTATCACCCTGGTGTCCCTGTGTTTAGGGGATCAGACTGTGTGTATATAAGTGTATCACCCTGGTGTCCCTGTGTTTAGGAGATCAGACTGTGTGGTGTGTATAGAAGTGTATCACCCTGGTGTCACTGTGTTTAGGAGATCAGACTGTGTGGTGTGTGTATAGAAGTGTATCACCCTGATGTCCCTGTGTTTAGGAGATCAGACTGTGTGGTGTATATATAAGTGTATCACCCTGGTGTCCCTGTGTTTAGGAGATCAGACTGTGTGGTGTGTATATAAGTGTATCACCCTGGTGTCCCTGTGTTTAGGAGATCACACTGTGCGGTGTGTATATAAGTGTATCACCCTAATGTCCCTGTGTTTAGGAGATCAGACTGTGTGGTGTGTATATAAGTGTATCACCCTGGTGTCCATGTGTTTAGGAGATCAGACTGTGTGGTGTGTATATAAGTGTATCACCCTGGTGTCCCTGTGTTTAGGAGATCAGACTGTGTGGTGTGTATATAAGTGTATCACCCTGGTGTCACTGTATTTAGGAGATCAGACTGTGTGGTGTGTATATAAGTGTATCACCCTGGTGTCCCTGTGTTTAGGAGATCAGACTGTGTGGTGTGTATATAAGTGTATCACCCTGGTGTCCCTGTGTTTAGGAGAACAGACTGTGTGGTGTGTATATAAGTGTATCACCCTGGTGTCCCTGTGTTTAGGAGATCAGACTGTGTGGTGTGTGTATAAGTGTATCGCCATGGTGTCCCTGTGTTTAGGAGATCAGACTGTGTGGTGTGTATATAAGTATCACGGTGCCCGTGCTTTGTGCAGCAGGCGGCGACATTCTGACTGCTAGTTTGCATTGCTGGTTACTGATTGGCTAACACCTTTTGTCGCTGCCCAGTCATGGCCTTTATATACCCTGTCATTTCCTCGGTATGGTGCCCTTTCGTGGTGTATTTGTTTCTGCATTCTGATCCGTTATTGATAACTGTGTATGACCTGTCCTGCCTGATGACGTTCCTGATTCTGCTGCTTTAGTCTTCTCTGTTGCTGACTGTATCCGGTTGAGAACCCGCTCCGTTGCCGACCTGGCCTGGCTGAGAACCTGCTTCCATTACCGATTGCATCTGGCTGAGGACCCATTCCCGTTACCGACTGTATCCAGCTGAGTACCCGCTCCGTTGCTGACCTGGCCTGGCTGAGAACCCGCTTCCGTTACCGACTGTATCTGGCTGAGAACCTGCTCCGTTGCTGACCTGGCCTGGCTGTGAACCCGCTTCCGTTACCAAGTGTATCTGGCTAGAACCCGCTTCCGTTACTCGGTGCTGGTCTGTGTACCGGTTCTGTATCTGACCCCTCTGGCTGCCGGTTGCCTGTGCGCTTACTTTTCTCTGTACCGTGCATCTCCAGCATACCACTGTGGCCTTGCTGTTGCCTCCGTTACAATCAGTGGTTGCTATAAGTTAGTCAGTTGCGTCGCGAGGCGCTGTATCTTGTCGACCATTAGCTAGGCTCAGTGCCTAGTCTCTTTCCATACCGCTTTGCGGAGTGTACAAGCAAAGTACCGGTGCAGTGTTCTATCACTGACTGTGTTACTCTGATCTCTCTGTGTCCACCTCTCATACCTCGCTGGGCTCACTCCCTCTGGGAGATGCAGTATTTTGGGCGTTCCCGATTGACCCCTTGAGTTCCTGGACGTTCCAGGTTGAGTGTTGCTTATCTCACCTGCAGGAACGTCTGGCTCAAGAGCCAGCGTTACGTTGCACCATCCGCATAGAGGAGACATTGGTTGTTACACCACTATACTTGCCGTGCTGCGATCCACCCTTAGCGCTCTAGGGTTATTTCTGGGAGAGTTATCTCGGTCTGTTGCCATCCGGTACCAGGGTCAGTGGCGCCTCAATCCTTGGGTTCTGTACCGCCCAGGCGTCTGGGTTGTGCCAGTAGTATTACATCATTGCTTAGGTTCCGTGCCTCCCAGGCATCTGGGTTGTGCCAGTAGTGTTGCCTTATTCCTTGTGTTCTGTGTCTCCCAGGCGTCTACGTGTGCCAGCAGAGTCAACTCGCTCCTTTGGGTTGAGCCAGTCAACCTCCTCTGGACCACCTACGATCTAGGGCCTGTGGTCAGCCGCTGCGTACTGATCCTGCCAGCTGTCCCGATCCAAGCCAGGACCTCTACTGTCTAGAGAAGCAGGAAGCACGGACATCTCGTCATAGTGACGTCCTTGCCGGAGCCGGCCGGCTCCAAAAGGGACTGACAGCGCAGGCGCACAGACGTCATTATGACTAGATGTCCGTGCTTCCTGCTACTGTGAGCCTCTGAAAAACTGCAAAATCTTTCAAACCAGGTAATATTTCTGGCGACTAGTGCTACTAAGCAGCTAGTCGCCAGATGAAGGCTTAATTCATGTAAAGTTATTGTGGGGTGGTAGTTCCCCTTTAACTCCTTGGATGGCAGAGACAGCTACAATTTCAACATTTTGCTTTGTAATGCATTGAAGAGTTCTTTATCATCCAAGGGGCTGAAGGGGAATTATGTTCTGCAATAATTATTTAATGTACATTTTCCTTTAACAAATGTGCAGATCATGTGATGGTCATGTGATTGTCCCTTATCAACATATACATACTGCAACTCCCATAGACATCCATTGTGAATGTGAGCACTTGGTACAAAGTCACAGGAGTGAGGTTCAAAATGAGATCGGTGTAGTTTAATCCTTTGATGCCAGAGGGGTACACAACACATTGCTCTACAATCAAAGGGTTAAGCACATGGCCTGAGCTTCACACATGATTGTCTATATTAAATAAACGAACAATATTCATATTCTTAAATGTCTAGAATTTAATTTAACCATTATATATAAATATATTTAAGAGGGGCTAGGGCAGGAGTACACAGCCTATGGTTCTCTAACAGCTGAAGAGTCATAGTTTGCCCCTAAGTTATCATGTATCTGACCATTTACAAGCTTGATAGAAGCATTAACCTTTTAAACCCTTGAGAATCAGAGGGCAGTGCAACACATTGCTTTGAAATGCGTTCCACCTCCTCTCTGGTTCAAAAAGGGTTAAGTGCCAATGAGATTTTCAGAGGAATGATAAAATATTATTCATTTAAATGCCTCAAAAGGTCTAAAAAGGAATAAAAGAAAACAAAACACAAATTAAGAAGACTAAGCAGTATCATTAGCTACTTCTTCATGTTATCGCTTCAATGGCTAATGACCAAATTATTCTGTGTAGTCGTAATCCGAGGATAAATAAACTGTACATTTTGGAGATACCGACCCTATAAATACCCCTGGACATGGCCAGCATGGAGTTACAGTAAATAGTGTAGATACTTGTCGGTTTATCACAAGTTACATAGCCATTTTCCAATTTACATTACTTTATGGGTGTAGACAGCACTTGGACAGCTTTAACCTATATTATAATTCGCAGTGGATGTTTGTCAGAAGCTGTCATGAGCAGTAGAGATGGCTGCCCGCACCGCAGCCGATATGGAGCTGGGTGCTCCAAATTCAGACCGGAGTCTTCTCTGCGCACTTTCATGCGCAGAGCGATATGAGCATCCCACTCCGTATCAGCCACGGCACGTTCAGGCAGCCAGCACTGCGCATGACTACAGCGCCACCAGTGTTGGCCCTTGTACACGTGCTTTAAAACTAGTAATTGTATAACCAGTTTTTATGGGTGGAGGATTGAATGGGGGTCATTAGAATCCCCTTGTATACTCTGTGCAGTCTTATGGGCTCTATAACATGTATTCCTGTTTACCCCACATCCCAGAGGATGAGAAGCAGTTGGAAGAGGTTGTATGACCCCCCCATAGACTATACGGAGCCCCCACTTGATTGGATACTGATGAAAACTAGTGGGGAAGGGTCATGTGACCCTACACAAATTAGCACCTCCCCTTCCCAGATCCCTTTCTGGCATCCCTATCTAATGACCCTGATTAGTTTTATTCTTTCTACTTTCCTTTGTTCATGCAAGTGTTAATTATTATTCATTAATGCAAATATTCCACTGCTTATTTAATTTACCTGCCAGTGTGCTTTGAAGTTCAGCAAATAAGTTATATATTCTTATTCTTACTCACGGGTAAATCACTTACTACAAACTTACTCACTGATAAATTACTGTATTTGTTATGCATGCGGTGTGTGTGTGCGCGCGCGTGTGTGTTTATGGACATGTACAAGGTGTGTGTGTGTGTGTGTTTATGGACATATACAAGGTGTGTGTGTGTGTGTGTGTGTTTATGGACATGTACAAGGTGTGTGTGTGTGTGTGTGTGTGTGTATATGGATGCATATGTTACTGTACATGGTGTGTGCATATATTTATGTAAGTATGCATATATGTGGTATGTCTGTGTGAGTGTGTGTGTTTGCATGTATGAATGAATGAGTATGTGTTATGTATAGGTCTGCGTGAATATGTATTTATATATAGATGTATATGAGTGTGTTTGTATATATCATCATAAGTTATGAGTATGTCAGCAGGCGGTGCTTACACTGAAAAGAATAAGGACTCATTTTTAAGATACCTCTACAAAAATATTGGCAATAATGAATAAATATTATATATGAGATAATATTTTTTAAAATATATGCATATATGATGATATCTTATGTAAGATCCTCCTCTTGGTCATTCTAGTTTCCTTATTCATGTCAAGAGGTTGTTGCAATTATCCCCATTCAAAAAGGAAGAGAAGGAGAACAGAGGGCGCTCATTGTTAATCTTGATTTAAACAGTTCACAGAATATAAGTATCCACTTACGTCTTAAAGGGATAGTAATGTTTCATAATAAAAGCAGCTCTAATTAATCTACATAGTAATTGTGCCATGGAGAGTGTTATTTCAATACTGTCAGAGTTGTAGTTCAAGAGTAATTCAATGATAAATTTTCACCCTCCCGCCCCTTTTACCTAGTGTAAGTCATCTCTTCTCAGATGTGGAATCCAGTCCATAGACCAGACAGATAACAGAAGGGGACAATCTTCTTCCTATGAGAACAATGAAAGACCTGCCCTTGACAAGTTTTTCAGGTTTTTCCCTTATCTTAATTGAAGATTGTCCCTCTCTGCAGTCCACCTGGGCACCTCCCTTCTGCTCTGGCTGAGCAGTGTTACATCAGTAAAAGGGGCGGGAGGGGGATACTTTGTCATTCAATCACTTTTGAACTACAACTCTGACAGAACTGAAATAACACTCTCCAAGGTCCATATACTATGATGATTAATTAGAGCTGCTTTTATTATGAAACATTACTATCCCTTTAAACTCTATGTATATGTTCCCTCAATGTTTCTGTGTGAATGGTGCAATTTAACTCTTACGTCCACATCAATATGTTCTCACTACATCAGTTCTCCCTCCGGAAAATACACAACGATATCGAGATAATGTCAGATTCCACAAATAATACTTAACGCATTTATTCACACTTCCATAAAAGGACAATTTGATTGAAGTCTCTGATTCTTCCACTTCAAGCCCATTCAGTGATATATCAACAATATATAAAGCTTAGGTATGTATGTTATATTATGGATAGAATGCGGGATCCCTAATATCACCTACACTTAATTTTAGGTGAAAATGGACTCCATTATTGATCCTTGTGGATCTAAAGTCCTCTAATGAATTGTAAGGGTTAAAGTTAAGAATATATATTTTCAAGTACTAACTATAACTTAAAGGGATAATAATGTTTCATAATAAAAGCAGATCTAATTAATCATCATAGTATTTGGACTTTGGAGAGTGTTATTTCAATTCTGTCAGAGTTGTAGTTCAGGAGTAATTCAATGACAAAGTATCCCCCTCCCGCCCCTTTTACTGATGTAACACTGTTCAGCCAGATCAGAAGGGAGGTGCCCAGGTAGACTGCAGAGAGGGACAATCTTCAATTAAGATAAGGGAAAAACCTGAAAAACTTGTCAAGGGGGGCAGGGATTTCATTGTTTTCATAGGAATAAGATTGTCCCCTGCTGTTATCTGTCTGGTCTATAGACTGGATTCCACATTTGAGAAGAGATGACTTACACTAGGTAAAAGGGGAGGGAGGGGAAACTTTGCTTGTGAATATCTCATAAACCATAAAGGTTTGAGAGATAAGACTTATATCATTCTTCATGTTTTTTAATGCCTACAAAATAAAATAAAGTTAAAATGAAGTATTACTATCCCTTTAATTCAAACACTTCATTTATTTAAAAAAAATATACAGAACGATATAAATTAAATGATAAAATCCTATATAATAATTTGCTAACACGTGTGTAACAATGTAGTCATGCGCAGTAGAGACTGCCCGCGCCGCGGCTGATACAGAGCTGGACGCTCCTTTGGAGCGTCCAGCTCTGTATCAGCCATGGAGCAGGCAGTCTCTACTGTGCATGACTGCCACGCGACCGGCTGGCAGTGGCACTGTGGCCCGTGTAACGGGCACTTCAACTAGTATATATATATATAATCAAGTTAGGATTCACTCAATGTGTGGCTACATATTTAGCAGAAAATACCTATGAGATTCTCTTTCCAGACTGCAAACTCAATATGCCAAGGTGATTTGGGCCAAATTCGCTGAATGGCAGTATACAATATGTTCCTGACAACTAAATATATTCAATGCCAAAATAGGTATATATCCTAGTCCCAACGCATTTGGTGTAATTGTTACACTTCCTCAGGGGTAACCGTTTACATTTTTCCTGAATAATGGGTCGTGAGCACAGAACCACATCTGTACATGTTAGAAAATATGACACAAGTTGCGCACGGGTGGGAAAAAACATTTTATGCAACCTGACAAAAGCCACCTCTCCAACACAATAATCAATGCAAAACTATTATTACATTTGTTATTAATCTTAAATCATGCAAGCTATACAAATTGAGCAGATGTTTTGCATGATCATAATGCAAGATCAATAAAAATATTTTAATAATTGTTTTGCATTGATTATTATATTGACCATAGTATTTGTAAAGTCTCCATTTGCCACTTACACTCCAGACTAAACAGTAAATCTATATTTGTTATTGCATTTAACCAGTGCATATATATTGTTTTAATTGGTTACGTTGTAATTGTAATAAATGTTCAAGTTAAAATTGATATTGCGGATCCAATTTATCCCAATGTTATGTCACCGATCAGGACGGGCTGTAGTACCCCACATGCCTCATACTGGTTTGTTCTATGATATAAGTAAGTACACTGACTTAGTTTATTCTAAATATTATGCTAAGTCAGGTGTGGTACGCTTTTCCTGTTGTTTCTTCTGTTTCGTGAAGGATCAGAATTCCCCACAAGCCCCTAAGAAGGGGAATCATGTCAGAGCTGTGGGGGGGTCAAAGAAAGGTTTGAGGTATGGGCCCCTTTAAGCGTTAGTTAGGGGTGGGGAATGGGAGGCTATATGTATGAGAGGATACCGGAGCGTCACTTCCTTTTAGAAGTAAATCTGAAGGAATCAGCCCTCCCTCCCTCCCTGTTTTTTATTTTGTTTTGGGGGATTGTTTGCTTTGGGTTTGTTTGGTATGGTTTTCAGGTCGTAAAAGCACCTGGGGGGGTTTTCTTTCTTTGTCACAGCTTTGGCGCTTTTGGCCCTTGCCAATAGAACAAATTGTACAATTGTTTTGAAACCATTGTTAACAGGTGGATGCAGGCCAGCGGCCTTGGGAATAAAGCACCTGGACCACGGTCGCTGGTTGGAGTCACCACACCTCCTTGAGCTGCAATGACCAGCTAATGAGGTGTGGTGGAATGGAGGAAATGATGAGTCTGAGCGTTTGACGCTCAGTAGTGTGGGCATAAGGTTTATGCATAGCAATTGGCAAGGGCTGAAAGTTGTGGTGGTTGTTTTTGTATTTTAAAAATAAATAAAGCTGTGGCCTAGTTTTTTCATCCAAACACGTGTCAGGTGTCTTTATTTGATCTGTACCGCATGCCCTGGACATGGTTATTGTTCTTTGCTTTTTGGAGAGAAACTCCATGCTATCCCACAGCATGGTTCACTGAGGGTGGCAATGAGATTCCCATATGAACATACTGGAAAACTGGGTAGTGGTCATCTAATTGTGAATACAATGTTTTTTTTGGTGGACGTCTGAAAATATAAGATTTAATGCACTAGGGGTGCCACTCTTGTTTTGTTCTTGTTCCACCTGTGATTAAACAGAGATATAATATATAATGTATATTCATGGAAATTACTTTGCTCTTTATTGTCATTCTGACTGGGACCTAAGAAGAACTATATATGTATGTATTTATCCTCCATTAAGTCCTTCAGAAGCGACCTATAAAATGCTATGGGTGTCCTAAAAATTCAAGATTGCATGTTAGGGCTGAATTGAGCAACAAAAAAGACTGAGAACCACTGGTTGCCATGACATACCAGGTCCAGTGCTGTGTGATTGCTGGCATTCACATATGCGTGCTTGTGCATTTGGGAATATTTGTGCTTTTGTGCATGGGAGCATCAGTGTGCACACTCTTGGCCTTGCATTGCGTTATGTGCGTGTTTATGTACCCATATTCATGCACTCATCCATCATTTCAGCGCTCAGTTGTTAGCCCTGTGGGGAAGACTTGGTTCCTCTGGTTCTATTGTTTTTTGACTTTGGTTTGTGTCTGGACTCTGATGGATCTCCATTTGACTTTGCTTGTACTCTGCCTGTCCTGATTATTCAGCTTTCCTCGACTTCTCTTCTAGATTTTGTCTGGTCTGTCCCTCCATAGGGGTCCAGTTATCCCATGTATCTGCACTAGTATCTCTCTACCTTTTCCAGGGAAAAGTCAGTACTACCAACTTACTTTTCACTGGTGTATCCATCATCAACATCTGATTGCGCAGCCAGCACCTTTAACCATGGCTTAGGCTGCAGCCTGTATTACCCGGCTTGTCTGACTATGCGATCTGGTTCTGACCTGTGGCTCTGTCTGACTATTATCCTGCTAGCTCTTACTGTGTAGTAGACACCCAATCTGGTGCAGATCTATGGCTCTGCTTAAGACCTTACTCCCTGACTGCAGGAGTGAGTCAGGATCGCTCTGGTGCCTCGGAGAAAGGAGACGACTGTCTCCTTACTGACTGCAGGCTTGAGTCAGTACTTCTCCCTTATGTGTCATCTTTAGGGAGATCCCTAGATCTACCTGCTGACTGTAGGCGTTAGTCAGTTAGTCTCTTACTGGGATTCCTGCTGGGCCTTCGTTATATAGAGACTCCAGAGGCTTCTGCCGGTCTCTTTAAGAGCGTTCCAACTTCTGGCAGACTCCTATTTCTGATAGAGTCGTTGGCCACTAGATGGACCTCTACTCATTGTTCTGTGATTTACTTACTAGTTCTGTGATTTACTGTATTTATTCAATAAAGATTGTTTTACTATACCATACTGATTCCTGGTTTGTTCCTGGGAAACCGTGACAATAGTATTTGGGCCATGGAGATTGTTATTTCAATACTGTCCGAGTTGTAGTTCAAGAGTAATAGAATGGTAAAGCATCTCCATCATGCCCCTTTTACTGATGTAACACTGCTCACCTCAAAGTAGCAACACTGTCCGGATGGATCGCAGAGAGGGACAGTCTTCAGTGAGAATAAGAAAAAACCTGTAAAGGTGGGCAGGGTTTTCCTTATGCTCACAATAAGAAGATTGTCCCTCGCTGTGAGCTGTCTGGTCAAAGGACCAGATTTCACAACTGAGTAGAGGTGGCTTACACTAGGTAAAAGGGGTGGGAAGGGGGTACTTTATCTTTCAATTACTCTTGAACTACAACTCTGACAGTATTGAAATAACACTCTCCATTGCCCAAATACTATGAAGATAAATTGTAACTGCTTTTTTGTGAAATATTAGTACTACAATATTAATAGATTTTAATATAAAACATTACTGTTTCTTTAACATCACTCATTATCAGTTCATTTCAGCATGAAAGGAGAGGTACTAAACAGGCATTATTATCTTAAGGGTCAAATAGGACACTTTCAAATACCATCTCTTAAAGTATGAAAAGCCAGCTAGCATTGGTATGTCAAACATTTGTATGTAACCCTGTCGGCTACTTTGTACAAAGAACCAGCTTTATTAGTATATAGCATTAGTAGCTGAATACTACAGATAGTATAGCAACATAGCTGATGAGGTAGAACAAAAAAGCATGGTTCCATCAAATTTAACCTTTGCTGATCCATAAGAAGGAAAAAAAAATATTTTGACACCAAATTCCTTCCTGTCTCCAAAAGGCAATCAGATATCTCCCCGGATCAACATTCTACTGGCATTGTAACGGTTATAACTCTCTGTATTGTTCTGAGCTAGACAGGTATCTAATACTTTTTTAGAAGCACCTACAGCAGTGATTCCCAGCCCCAGTCCTTGGGCAGAACAACAGGACAGGTTTTAAAGGATATCCACAATTACACACAGGTTGAGTGATCACAATAACTGATTATCCACCTGTCAACAAGCAGGGATATCCTGAAAACATACACTGTTGATGTGGAGACTGAGAACTAATATTGATAAACATTGATCTACATTGTATGCAAATGCAGCCTCCCAAGGCAAATAATTCTACATCCTTACTGCCCTTTCTGTAAAGAAGGCCTGCCTTTGTTTTAGGCAAATGTGCCACTCTTCCAGTCTTAATTGATAACCACTTGTTTTTTGCTCAGATCTTTGAGTAAATAGATTATCAGTTATTTTTATTAGCCAAAGTAATTTTATTGCTACCCAAGTATTCTAACAATAGAAAAAAGTAACCCCTATAAGGCTGTTTGAATGGTCTACTATCACCTTGGTGAACAAAGCTTATTGCCGCATGCTGCAACTTCCCTGTATTCATTGCAGAACACAAGGAAGTTGCAGCATTTGAGATCTGCACATCAGCCATTGAGCTACTGTTCAAAATCATTCTTTCATACGGGTGTCATTAGCAGCTGAATAGCTTATTGCAATCTCTGATGAATGACCATCTCGCATGTATATATGCTTGATGTCAGTATGTACCAGCTATCAGTCACTCCCTAGTCATGACTACAGTCACAGGATTGCCAGAGGAACATAAAGAGTTGCAAATAAGTAACATGGGATGCTTGAAAGGAGTTGCATTGCAGCTACATTCAAATTACCTCTGTAAACATACCAGAGCCAAGATTTATCAAAGTCGATAACCACATATGTCTCTTCATATCAAGACTTTTGCATTTTCAAAACCATATGTAATCAAAACATTTACTTAATGCATGTGTTGGTCTTTTATCTCACATCATGGACACCATTTATATTATAATATAATTTCTTTATGACCAGTCTTGCAAATTGATCTGAGGAAGAGCAGCCCATTTGCTTATCCTGTTCAGAAGCTTAACCCTTTGTGTGCCAGAGGGGTGTGCAAGGCTTTGCATACCACTCTGTCACTGGTCACCTTTAACTGGGAACACATATGAAAAATGCATACTGCAGGGCTGTGTTGATTTCTGTGCAATCCTGAAAAATGCTTATTTCCTATATGTCCCCGGTTAAAGGTGAGGTCTGGTCAGCCTACTCAAAGGGTTAAAGATATTGAGGTAAAGTCACTAAGGAGAACTTCAGTAATTGTGGGGCAGACCATTTGGATCACTGAGACAAATAAGAATTACTATTGATTCAACCCTTTTTGTGCTAGGGACCATAGGTAGGGGTGGGCAAAAAGAGAGAAAAATTTCCTAGATGGTTTTTTGCGAAACTATGAAGATTTTTCTCTTTTTTTCACTGTTTTCTCCTTTTCTCAAGTGCAAAATGTTCCTACTTTTCACCTATTCCAGCAAATGTTTTGCCTATTCCAACACATTTTTCTTCTATTCAACACATTTTTCTCCTATTCCAATTCCAACACATTTTTTCCTAATCCAATACATTTTTCTCCTATTCCAACACATTTTTTCCTATGTTTAATATGGTGCAACATATCCCAACACTTCTTCTGAGGGCTGTAGTAGAGAAATAAGTAGTTGGAAGTCAAAGTTGTGAGTCCTACAGCCAGGGCCGGATTTACATCCCAGGAGCCTGTAGGCACATAAATCTGAAGCACCATCCCCCCCCCCCCATGCAGTAGCTTGATGCACAGTGCATTCATCAGTTATTATGTCACATTTATACTGAACTGTACCACCATCATCATATATATGTTAAAAACGGCTCTGTATATTATATACTAGTACTGGCTGACCTGTGAGCGCTGCGTGGGTCTTTTGTCTCCTCCTTGAAACGATGGATTCATTTGGGGTGAGCAAGTCCTGGGTCATGTCCTCCTTAGCAGGAAGCGGGCGTGCTCTGATCTCCTCTGATTGACAGCCTCTTACCCATCATCATGCACCCTTGTAGGCCGTGATGACATCAATGCATGTGCTATACAGACCAAGGAGTCGCATAGGTATGCGCAGAGGGAAGAGTACTCATTTCTGTTCATTGAGTCTCAGTAGACTCAATGAAGAGAAGTGTTTGCTGCCAGACAGTAAAGCAACTACACAAGTGAGTCTGGCAGCACGCCTACACATTATTAGTGCTACATGCATCATAAGGCTAATTAAAAAACAAAAAAAAAATTATCCCAATGACAGGCGCCCCTCTGTGGGGTGCGCCTGTAGGCAGATGCCTACTCTGCCTTATTATAAATCCAGCCCTGCCTACAGCAACATATACCTTGAAAAATGTGTCCTTTTCACAAAACACTTACTTCCTGCTTACGTGACACTGACACATATTCATGATGATGTCAAGTGATAAAAAAATTAAGTACAACCAACAATGTGGTAGATGTGTATGGTAGTGGTGGTGGGGGACTGGCGTGGTGTGATTGGGGGGACATTGACAAACTGCATGCACCCCAGGAAGAGACGGATCACCATCATTTATTGCACATGCTGCAGCAACCATTGCTGCAGTCAGTTTTTGAACTACCACTTTACTCCCACGTCCCTGCACTGCTCCAACTTTCCCCCTCACGCTTGCACATTTGCTGGACATTACTCAACTACTGAGTGTGTTTTTACTCTCTACAGTACACAACTGAGGAGTGTGATGTCTTGCCTTGGCCCTCAACAAAATTCTCAGTGTCATCTGATGTCTATCAAGTCTGCCTCAGTTACAGAGCTCACACCAGGCTCCCAGTCAGCTGTCTAATATATATATTTGTTTAATTATTTATGTATTATTTTTATTTTTACTTTTTTTTATAAGTTGTGTACCCTATCTTATCACAGTGAGTAAAAAAATAAATAAAATATATATATATATATATATATATATATATATATATATATATATATAAACAAAATCTGCATCTTCTTTCTCCAGACTTCCCCAGCACAGAGACAATAAAAGCAAAATCACAAGCAATTTGGATCCCAGCTGCCTGTGTCTTGCCAGTCAGTCAGTCACACCAAATTTTGGGTCAACCTTCTTCCTCCTTTCTTCTCCTCCAGAGTGCCCCCAGACTCCCCTAATAGAAGAGAACAAATGTCTTACCTAAATAAATCCCTAAACTAAGATTCAGTTCTCCTTTATTTGACTATCTTCTCTAGCTCAAAAACGTGCTGCTCTCTCCTCTCGCAAACACAAAATGGCTGCTGTGAGAGCCTCACACCCTTTTATATGTCTGTAGAAAAGTAAAGAGCCCCTTTTCCTCGACGCATAGTCGGGGGGAGGGCATGACTGCTGGGCGCGGACCATCTTTTGGCAACATTTTGCCAGAGGAGGGTCTTATTGGCTGGCGAGTTTAGTGGGTTGGAAAAGGGGGGTTTGTTTATAAATATTGCCCGTGCTGCTGTCTGCGCACTTGTTTTCAGCGTTTTAGACAGCCGCACGGGGAATTCTTTTGTAATTGTCAGTCTCTGTCTTACCTGCATGGAGGAGCTTTTGGACCGGGTGAGGACGCTCGCCCAAAAAGATGGTGGAGCATGGCTAGCGCAGCTGCTGGATGCCGCTTGTCCTCCGGCAGTTGCTGACGCGCCCGGCGCTGAGGGGGTTGTTGCTACTGTTGTCACGGAGGCTCCTCGTTCCTTGGGGCGGGCGCGCAGGTCGAGGCCGCCTGAACGTTACAGCCCCAGTTCATCTAGAGGCCGGAGTGCCTCTGTTTCTGTGACACCTCACCGCTCTGTTTCCCCCTCCATGATGCCGAGCCCTGGATCGCGGGGGCGCTCATTGCGGCGGAGTGGTGCCTCTGTTCGGGCCACTGCTGCTTTGCCTTCTCCTTCCGGGCGTGTATCCCCGTCTGCGGCTGGGTCCTCAGGCCTTGGACAGGTGGGGCCGGAGCTGTTTCGTCCACAGAGGGAGCACCAAGATGGCCACCGCATGGATAGCAGCAGATCCAGGAGTCCTCTCGCGAGATCTCGCCGTAGGGCACGTCGTCCCGCGAGATCAGGACTGGATGGGAGCAGGGCAGCTGGCAGTGCGGAGGTGTCCTCCAGGAGCGCTCCTTGTGATGTGATGGGCTCAGCTGCTGGGAATTCTGCGTCAGGTGGTGGCCCTCAGTCCTCTACTACTGTTCATCCAGCAATAAGGGCTTCAAGGTCTTCCAGTGCATCGCGTTCCAGGAGCATCCCACGGTCTGTGCAGGTCATCTCTCCAGCTGCGTCCAGGTCTGGCCTTTCTTCCGAGGCAGAGGAGTCTGAGGAGGAGAGGTGTGGAAGGCGGACGCCACGCTCTGTGGCGGTTCCGGTTAATTCAGGTATTGCTGAATGGGACCCCATTAGGGCGAGTGTTAGAGCTGCGCGGGATGCGAGTGGTAGTAGAGATTTAGTGCAGCTTTTGCGCGCCATGCTTGATAGGTTAGGGGAGGGTCCCTCTTCCACTGCGCTGGCTGACGGTGGTTCGTCGCGGTCCGGGGTTGGTCAGGTGTGTAGCTCCGCCCCCTTAGGGCTCCATGTTGCTGTTGACATAAAGGAAAAAATTTGGCGCGGTGAATTCGTCGATGTTTTATCCTTGGTTCAGCCGGACAAGGAGACTGTAGACCGTCCTTCCCGGCGCGCTGATGCTGCGGCGGATGACAAAAAGAAGGTGCCGCGCACCTTTGGGAATTGGTTGCAGGGTTTTTCCATTTTTGCTAGTATTTTGTGCGAACGATTTCCGGATAGGTCCCCATCTTTATTTAGTTATTTGGATTTAATTTGGGGGGCTTACAAGGTCTATGGCGGTTTATGCTGGTTCCGTTATGACGAACAGTTTCGTCAACGGATGGCTTCTAGGCCTCAGCTTACGTTTGATTGTCAGGACGTTAACCTGTGGTTGCTTTTAATGACCCCTCACAGGCCTGCTTCGCCTTTTCCGGGGGCTGCCGCACCTGCTCCCTCCGCGAGCGGTGCGGCTGCCTCTAGAAAGGGATTATGCTGGCTTTTCAATGAAAGCCACTGCCGTTGGTATTCCTCTTGTCGTTTCAGACACGAGTGCTATCATTGTGGGGGAGCGCACCCTGCCGCTCGATGTTTCAAGAAAAATAAGCAGGTCGTTGGAAAGTCCAGCATCCGGGATCCTGGTAGGGGCGACCTCCCCGGTGAACGGGCTAAGGATGGTTCCGTGGCTCGACCGGTACCCCAATCAGCGGGAGGCGGCCATACTGAGGGACGGGTTTAGGGATGGTTTTTGGATCCCTTTTGCCCCTTTTGAAGGCGTGTTCATGTCGGGCAACCTCAAATCTGTTTTGGGGAATGAGGAGATGGTATGGGACAAATTGATGAAGGAGGTTGCTCTTGGTCGTATGTCGGGTCCTTTTTCTTCTCCTCCCTTCCAAAATTTTAGGGTTTCTCCATTGGGGCTTGTCCCCAAGAAGGTGGAGGGGCAATTTCGCCTTATTCACCATCTTTCTTATCCCAAAGGGTCGTCGGTGAATGATGGGATTGACAAGGAGGAGTCCAGGGTCCAATATGCGTCTTTTGATCGCGCTCTTTCCCTCGTTCGGTTGGCAGGTAGGGGTTGTTTGATGGCAAAATCGGACATTGAGTCCGCTTTTCGTTTATTGCCTATTCACCCTGATTGTTTTCCGTTGTTAGGTTGTAGTTTACATGGTTGTTTTTTCTTTGATATGTGCCTCCCTATGGGATGTGCCATTTCCTGTTACTACTTTGAGGTTTTTAGCTCCTTTTTGGATTGGGTCGTCCGTCACGTAGTGGGGGTTCATTCAGTTCTCCACTATCTTGATGACTTTTTGTTTGTCGGTCCGCCCGACTCTGACGAGTGTTTGCGGCTGCTGCAAGGTTTCAGTGCAGTGACTTCTTTTTTCGGGGTCCCGGTTGCGGAGGACAAGACTGAGGGTCCTCAGTCGGTCATCTCCTTTTTGGGTATTGAGATTGACTCCGTCAATATGGTTTTTCGGCTTCCTCGGGAAAAACTTGATACACTGGTTGCTTTGGTGTCGCGGGTTAGATCATCCAAGAAGGTTTCTTTGCAGCTGATGCAGTCTTTGATTGGTCACCTTGTTTTTGCTTGTCGGGTTCTTCCCATGGGCCGGGCTTTTTGTCGTCGTTTGTCTTTATCGACGCGTGGAGTCAAGGCTCCTCATCACTATATTCGGATCTCGGCTGGGATCCGATCTGACCTGTCTGTGTGGCAGGAATTCTTGGCTGACTACAATGGTCGGACATGCTGGCTGCAGCCGGAGTTGTCTAGTGTTGATTTGGAGCTGTTCACGGATTCGTCTGGTTCGGTTGGTTTTGGGGCTTACCTTGGGGGTCGGTGGTGTGCTTCGCGTTGGCCTTCGGATCTGTTGTCCTCCCCTCTTATTCGTAACCTTACCTTTTTGGAGTTGTTTCCTATTGTGGTGGCGGTTGCAATCTGGGGTGAGTTTTTCCGGGATCGGAGGATTGTTTTTTGGACTGACAACATGAGTGTTGTGCATGTCATTAACCGATCCACGTCTTCGTCTCCACCAGTTTTAGCTCTTTTGCGCTTTTTGGTCCTTCGCTGTTTGCAATTCAATGTCAGTTTTAGGGCAAGACATGTTCCAGGTCTGAATAACTCCATTGCGGATTCTCTATCCCGTTTTCAGGTTGCCCAGTTCCGGATGTTGGCGCCGACCGCAGAGGAGAAGGGCGTTCCATGTCCGGAGTGGTTATGGACCCTCGTTTCCGAGTTCTACTAGAGCTGGTGCTACAGTCTTTGTCTCCTTCCACCCGGTCATCTTACATGGCGGTGTGGGCGGAATGGTGGGGATTTTTTCTTCAGGCTCGAGCTGCGGAGGATCGGTCAGACGTGGAGTCATCTCTTTTTGAGTATTTGTCGGCGCTAAGGCTCCGTGGGGTGGGCCCATCCACAGTGGAGCGTAACTTGGCGGCTTTATCTTTTCTTTTTCAGCTACGAGGTTGGCCTGATCAGACAAAGTCTTTTGTAGTACGTAGAATTGCTAGAGGTTGGCGGCGGCAGAGTGGGCGGCTGCGTGATACTCGCAGGCCGGTTACGTTGGAGTTGTTGGGCAGGTTGTGTGTGGCGTTGCCGTCTGTGTGCAGTTCTGAGTTTGAAGTGGCTTTGTTTCGAGCACTTTTTGTAATTTCTTTTTTTGGTGCTTTCAGAGTAAGTGACGTGGTGTCTCCTTGCGCGTCACGGCCAGGGGGTATTGCGCTTGCTGACGTTTCCATGTTGCGAGATAGATTGGAGATTTACTTACGCCGGTCCAAGACTGATCAGTTGGGGAAGGGAAAATTAGTGGTTATTGGTTCGTCGATGGGTCCCTGGTGTCCCGTTCGCCTGCTGTCGAGTTATGTTCAGCTTCGTGGTACGGAATTGGGTGTATTGTTCGTACACGCTAGCTATTTACCGGTCACTAGGTTTCAGTTTCAGTCTGTTTTCAGGAAAGTACTAGCGTTTTTGGGTCTTCCCTCCCGGGAATTCTCATCGCATTCTTTTCGCATTGGGGCAGCGACGGCTGCGGCGTCGGCGGGATATTCAGATGCGGAGGTTAGGGCTGTAGGTCGGTGGGATTCTGATAAGTTCCGAGCGTATGTCCGCCCTCATTTGCGTTTTTGATTTCTTACAGGTCGCCCTCCGGTTATGGTTTGGATCCTGGGCCATTCCTTTATCTTTTGGGCCGCTCGTCGAGCTGAAGACAGGGTATATGGTCGGGATTTAGGGTTTGCCCCGACGGTTGCCAGGATTCGTTGGAGGGGTATTAGGGGTTTGAGTTGGGTGAAGTTACGGGAGGAATGTCTCTACATCCGTAGTGTGGTCTCGGGACCTACCATTTTGGTTTTACATGCTGGCGGCAATGATTTGGGTGAGATCCGCACGGTGGATCTTATTAATACCATTAAGCAGGACATTGCCCGTTTGTATGCTTTGTTTCCCACTGTTGTGGTGGTTTGGTCTGAGGTGGTCCCTAGGCTTCGCTGGCTGGGTGCTAGAGATGTTCGGGCGTTGGATAGGTGTAGGCGTAAGTTAAATGTTTCAGTGTCCCGTTTTGTGTCCAGAATCGGTGGGGTTGTCATTCGACATAGGGAATTGGAAGGGCCGAATTTGGCTCTCTTTCGGAGGCGTGATGGTGTCCATCTCAACCCCATCGGTCTGGACATTTTCAATGTAGGTATTCAGGAGGGGATCGAAAGGGCTCTGGCTGCGGTGGGGCGCTGCTCCCATTAAGGGAGCTGCGGTGGCGGGTGTGGGTCCTCGCCAGGTTATAATTTGAGCGGTTAGATACCCTAGAGGGTTTGGGGAGTTAGTTCCCCCACTCGCTGGCTAACGGCGCGAGTGGGGGCAGAGACTCTTGGTCCCTTGTTTGTGTGTTAATCGTGCCACTCGGCAGTTGTCGAGATGCAGGCATAATGTTAATTGTTATGTTTAATAAAGCTGTGGCCTTTTCCTTCCCAACCTGTTTGTATGTGTTTTGTTTAATCATGGGAGGGTTTTGGCCTTGGTTATGTATGGGTGTGCCTTTAGCAGTCAAGAGCCCCTTTTCCTCGACGCATAGTCGGGGGGAGGGCATGACTGCTGGGCGCGGACCATCTTTTGGCAACATTTTGCCAGAGGAGGGTCTTATTGGCTGGCGAGTTTAGTGGGTTGGAAAAGGGGGGTTTGTTTATAAATATTGCCCGTGCTGCTGTCTGCGCACTTGTTTTCAGCGTTTTAGACAGCCGCACGGGGAATTCTTTTGTCCCTCCCTCCCTCCCTGTTTTTAGTCACAGCATTTGCGGGTGTGGGTCCTCGCCAGGTTATAATTTGAGCGGTTAGATACCCTAGAGGGTTTGGGGAGTTAGTTCCCCCACTCGCTGGCTAACGGCGCGAGTGGGGGCAGAGACTCTTGGTCCCTTGTTTGTGTGTTAATCGTGCCACTCGGCAGTTGTCGAGATGCAGGCATAATGTTAATTGTTATGTTTAATAAAGCTGTGGCCTTTTCCTTCCCAACCTGTTTGTATGTGTTTTGTTTAATCATGGGAGGGTTTTGGCCTTGGTTATGTATGGGTGTGCCTTTAGCAGTCAAGAAAACTTTTGTGTGGTGGAGAAAAAATTTCTCATCATTCATTTCAATGCAATGAGATAGGCGGAAAAAAAAAAGAGGGAAAATGGCACTTTTCACAGGAAATTTTTCACCAAGCAGAAAGTGCCATTTTTCGGCAATTTCAGTTTGAGGAGAACATTTTTGCCAATTCTTAACCATAGGCCTTAGGTAGGTGCAGCATGCAAATTTACAAATTTAGTACATGATCACGTTTGTACATTTACTCCACTATCTATAATAATTAAGTGACTTATCACCCATAGGTGGCACTATTGCTATTACATCCTGTGAAAAGCTGAGTGTTACAGACACAGGATTACAATGGGCTCTATGGGGCTACCCCAAGAGCATCAAAGAAATTTAACATCATCCTGCTTGGATCAAAACAGTGACTTTAAAAGAGTAAAACTTCTAATGAAATGAAGACATAGATATGACTGTCATGCCAACAGGAGTTGTCCTTCCACCTAAAATGAACTTATTCTCATCCTATACTGCCACTATATTTACCCTGCCACTCCTCAGTACATTACTATTCTGTACTGCACTGCTGCAAAACAGTGGCTGCAGTCATTGGGCTATAACCAGGAAGTTAAAAATGAGCATTTCAGGAGCGAACTAACTGCACCATGGGGGAGAAAAGAAAATATCCAATGGTTTAAATGGAAATGTAACCCTTGAATAGTAGCTAGCTCTCCAAAGCATTGTTCATTCAAGACAGCATACCTTCCAAGTGTCCCTCATTGAGGCCCAAATCCATCTGTCCCTGTTTCCCACCCTGGTGTCCCTTTGAGTGCCTGACAGGTACGCAGAGTAATGTGTTGCATACCCCCATCATTCAAAGCTTAAAGGAGCAGTAAACTTTTTTTATGAAAAAATATATATTGTAGGGATTTTCCTATTGAGTGAAATAAGGGTACTCCCACTGCCGAGAGATTTATATTTCCAGAGTTATTACAGTTCAAACCCATGTTTTTTTTACATTAGCAGTGCCCTCTAGTGATCAAATTCTAATTAGATTTCCTGTTAGATTCTAATGGAGAGGAAAGTCAGAGACATACAGTTCTCCATAGAATGTGATAGAAACTGCCTGTCACTTCCTGTCAGTTAGAACAATGAGGAAGTAAACACAATAAATTCACTTCCTGATTATTTAAACTGCTATAAATTTTGAATAAAACATCTGACAGCGATGGGAGTGACCTTGTTTTATTCAGCAGGAAATGCTCTGTAAAATATGTGTTTTCATAAAAAAAAGTTTACTGCTCCTTTAAGGACCACAGGGATGTGCTACAATTTATGAAGGAACACATTGTACAAACCTCTGGTCCTTGAATAGTTAACTGACATTTTTAAATACACCACAATTTTTTACTGACGTTCCCTAATTTTAGCAACTTTTTATAATTAGTTGACAACCTTCATCCAGTACTTTCATGAGGAGACTCTGAAAGACAAAATGTATACCTACAATCAGTTAATCCGGAAAAGAAATAGTGTAAAATATAAATCTGGCACCTATTTTCTTTAACACCTTTTTTACACAACACTAAAATATATTTAAAGGAAGGTACATAACGTAAATTTAAAGTTAGAGTAGTAAACTTTTTTATGAAAATATATATATTGTAGGGCATTTGCTGTTGAGTAAAATAAGGGTACTCCCACTGCTGAGAGCTACATATTTCCAGAGTTATTACCGTTTAAAGGGATAGTAACACTAAAATTTTACTATCTCCATTTTGTAGCCCTTAAAAAAGAAATAAAAGGCCCCCAGTGCCATCTCTCAAACCCTTATGGTTTGAGAAATAACCGCTTTCAAAGTTCCCTCCTCCCTGATGTCAGCGTTCTAGCTGACTGCAGGGGAATCCGGTCCCGGGACCAGTGGAGGCTCTGCAGCAGAGCCAAGATTATGTTAAAGGGATAGTAATACTTCGTTTTAACTTTATTTTATTTTGTAGGCATTGAAAAAAACATGAAGAATGATATAAGTCTTATCTCTCAAACCTTTATGGTTTGAGAGATATTCACAACCAAAGTTTCCCCCTCCCGTCCCTTTTACCTAGTGTAAGCCATCTCTTCTCGGATGTGGAATCAAGTCCATAGACCAGACAGATAACAGCAGGGGACAATCTTCTTCCTATGAGAACAATGAAATCCCTGCCCCCCTTGACAAGCTTTTCAGGTTTTTCTCTTATCTTAATTGAAGATTGTCCCTCTCTGCAGTCTACCTGGGCACCTCCCTTCTGCTCTGGCTGAGCAGTGTTACATCAGTAAAAGGGGCGGGAGGGGGATACTTTGTCATTGAATTACTCTTGAACTACAACTCTGATAGAATTGAAATAACACTCTCCAAAGTCCAAATACTATGATGATTAATTAGAGCTGCTTTTATTATGAAACATTACTATCCCTTTAATGAAAAAGAAATCCTTCACTGAAAAGGTCTTCTATGTGTGCTTGGTTGGCAAGCACACGTAGAAGACTTTTTATTGAAGGATTTCTTTTGCAATAACGCTGTTTTGGCTCTGCTGAAGAGCCTCCACTGGTCCCGGGACTGGATTCCCCTGCAGTCAGCTAGAACGCTAACATCAGGGAGGAGGGAACTTTGAAAGCTGTTATTTCTCAAACCATAAGGGTTTGAGAGATGGCACTGGGGGCATTTTATTTCTTTTAAGGACTGGTTTAGTGATCAGAACTTCGATAAAGGTTTGATACATGACAGTCAATTATTTTTAAAAGGGAATACATGGTTTAGTTCATTTAACCCTTTAAGGACAACAGAGGTGCCAAATTCAATACAAAGCAATGAGATGCACGTCCATCTTGTCCTTAAACCTTTGCTTGCGAGAGGTCTATGCAACACATTGCTTTGCACTCAAAGGTTTAACCTGTTAATGACCCAGGACCATCATGGGTAAACTTCCCTTAAAGGGATATTATTACTTCAAAATTACTATCCCTCATATTGTAGCCCTTAATAAACTGAGTTAAATGACACCAGCGGCATCTCTCAAACCTTTATGGTATAAGAGGTAGCCGCTTTCAAAGTTTCCTCTCCCCTGCTGTCAGTGTTCTGCTGCCAGCAGGAGAATTCGGTCTCTGAATCAAGAGGAGGCTCTTCAGCAGTGCCAATATCTCGTTATGGAAGGAAAAATGATTGATTGAAACAGTCTTCTACGTGTGCTTGGTAACCAAGCACATGTAGAAGACTGTTTCAATGAATAATTTTTCCTTCCATAACGAGATATCGGCTCTGTTTAAGAACCTCCGCCTGTCCCGGGACCGGATTCCCCTGCTGGCAGCAGAACGCTGACAGCAGGGGAGAGGAAACTTTGAAAGCGGCTATCTCTTATACCATAAAGGTTTGAGAGATGCCGCTGGTGTCATTTAACTCAGTTTAGTAAGGGCTACAATATGAGGGATAGTAATTTTGAAGTAATACTATCCCTTTAAGGACCCATGACGTTCCTGGCACATCATGGATTAAATGATAGTAGCGCACACATTGCCTTTGTGTCTGCTCTCTGCCTCTCTCTTCCTTAATATTAAAGTAAGGGGGAGAGAAGCAGAGAGCAGACATATATACAAATTAAATAATGCAGTAGTTAGGTGTATTAACCCCTTCAGTGCCGGTGCTGGAGGCAGTCTGGATGCAGGTCCATTTCTTTTTTTTTATAAATTTCAAATAGATCAAATATTTTATTAAAACAGCAGATTTGTTTTATAAATACTATAAGTGTAAATAAAACATATTGGGAGTTCGATTGCTGTGGAGCAATTCAATACACTTATACACACCACCAAGTCTTACTAATAAACAAGTGGAAAAATAGGGTGGGAAAGAGGGACATGGGGATTTTTACCCTGGGGGGACAGTGCCCACTTAAAACTGCCAATTTTGTAGGTATGAATGACCGGTCGTATCTTTCACTTAGTCTCCATAAAAATTTAACCCATTGTGCCCAAATGATCCCAAAAGAAAAAATAAAAATTATGTTTTTTTACATTTTTATACAGTTTTCTATAATTTTATTAAAATAAATAGTGGGTTATCCATCTACATGTGGTATAAAAAGAAAGCCCTATTTGCGTGGCTGGAATAAAATACCTGGCGGGAAAACACTGTTGAACAAAGACATAGTCAAAAAGGTCAGAATTGCTCTGGTCCTTAAGTGCAATCCACCTCAGATTTTCCTGGTCCTTAAGGGGTTAAAGGGTTGACAGAAGCACTTACCCAAGTAGATGTCATCAGAGAACAATCAGTTATATCAATATAAGTTTTTTCACATTGGTTCTCTGGTGTTGACTACTTCCATAAAGTTTACATTTATAATATGATAAAGACAATGGACCCATTTGGAACCATGAATGCCATTGTCTGTTGTGAACAGTAGGGGTGGGCGAAAAGTGTGAAAAATTTCACGTGAAAAATTTTGCAAAAACGTGCCGATTTTTCACTTTTCCCGCAAAAAATTTAGTCTTTCCACCTATGCAAAAATTTTGTCCTTTTCGCCTATTTTAACAAATTTTCTGCATATGTAAACACTTTTTTGCCTATTTTAACACATCTTTTGCCTGTATTGCCTATAGGTACTACATTTTCCACATTTTCCACTTACTTCTGGCTGAAGTTTAGAAATAAGTGGCTGAAAGTCAAAGTTGTGAGTCCTACAGCAACATATGGCTTGAAAAATGTGTTAGCTTGCAGAATGCATTTGTCTTTTGCCCACAACACTTTCTTGCTTAAGTGACATTGGCACATATTCATGATGATATCAAGTAATAAAAAAAATAAAGTACAGACTACAATGTGGTAGATACGCATTTTAGTGGTGGTGGTGGGGGACTAGCATGGTGTGATTTGTGTATGTATTTTTAACATTGTCATACTCTATCCTCCTTCTCAGATTATTGACATACATTACTTATCGGTCATAGCAGTGGTCATATCTGTCCTCCACCTCCTCATTTGTGCTGCTGTTAATATATTTGTCCTGGCTTTGTCTGTCATGTGTGGTTTCTGCTACTACTACTACTATTACTACTACTACTACTGCTGGAGTTAGATGTTGATGTAATTCTACTGCCACTACTACTAGGTGCCAAAGGTGCAGCACTTACAGCAGCAGAACCAGAGGTACTCTTCATATCTAACACTGTGGATGTTAATCTTTGTTGCTGTTGCTGGGTACTCAAAACAGGTGTGTGTGGCTGAGTGGGACTTGGACTTTGAAGAGGAGATGATGCCAATGATGACTGATAGGGTGACTGTGTGCTTTTTGACATCTGTACTTGTCCAGGGTCAGACTTTCCAATGGCTTTCTCAAACAGTTTATAAACAGGCACAGTGCTCCTTACAAGCGGCAGAAGATACAGCCATTGACTTTCTGCTAATCTTATAGCCCTGCCATCATCCTCACTCTCAACTTCATCTGTATCTGAACAAAAGAAGGATGCTGGAGGGATATATTCTAGATCTGCATCATCATCAGTCATCATTAGGTCATCCTCAGCAGCATCAGCATCACCTGACAGTTCTTGCCCACTACCCTTATATTCCTCTAAGCTTTTGGAGGTCTCAAACAATTTCTTTTTACTTTTACTATAACAAAATTCACTACTACTTTGAGGACAGGTGTTTTGGTGTCTCACTGTCTGATGCAGCAGGCGCTTCAGCTGCTACACCTTCCTCTATTATGCTGTTGTCAGCATCATCAACACTTGAATGTGACTTGTTGTCGTCTTCGATTTTCTTCTTATATGGTTATATATTTATATATATGGTGGCGCTGGACCTAGTTTTGCTGGGACCTTGACAAACTGCATCCTCCCTTGGAGTAAAGGGATCATCGTCATTGATTGCACACGCTGCAACAACCATTGCTGTAGTAGGTTTTTGGACTACTACTTTACTCTCACGTCCCTACACTGCTCCACCCCTCCCCCTTCCCCTTGTGCGTTTGCTGGGTATTCTGTAACTACATTGTGTTTTTTTTTACAGTACAGATGGAGCTACTACAACTATTTATTTTTATTTTTACTGTAACAAAGTTCCCTACTACTTTGAGGATGGGTGTTTTGGTGCTTGTTTGTCTCACTGTCTGATGCAGCAGGCGCTTCAGCTGCTACACCTTCCTCTATTATGGTACTGCCAACATCATCAACACTTGAATGCGACTTGTTGTCGTCTTCAGTGTTCTTCTTATATGGTTCTATATTTCTACTGGCACTGGTAGTGCTGGACCTAGTTTTGCTGGGACCTTGACACACTGCATCCTCCCTTGGAGTAAAGGTATCATCATCCCTGATTGCACACGTTGCAACAACCATTGCTGCAGTAGGTTTTTGGACTACTACTTTACTCTCACGTCCCTACACTGCTCCACCCCTCCCCCTTCCCCTTGTGCATTTGCTGGATATTCTGCAACTACACTGTGTTTTCTTACTGTACAGTGCACAACACAACTGATGGAGCTGTATGATGCCTTGCCTAAGCCCAGTCAGCTGTCTGTCACTGTCACCTAAGATATTTCGTTTTTTATTCTTTTTTATTTTTTTTATTTTTTATTTTATTTTTTTTTTATTTTATTTTTTTTAAGTTGTCCACACTGTTGTCGTATCACAGTCTGTCCAAAAAAAAAAAAATTATAACTGAAAAAGAAAATCAACTATGTCTTTCCTGAGACTTCCCCACCCAGCACAGGGACAATAACAGCAAGATCAGCAAGCAAATAGGTTGCCTGTGTCTTGCCTGTCAATCACATGAACTTTTGGAATATCTGGGGGACAACCTCCTTCCTCCCTTCTTATCCCCTAGAGTGCCCCCAAACTCCCCTAATAGAGAGAACAAATGTCTATCTCCTCTAACTAAAAACATGCTGCTCTCTCCTCTCACAGACACAGAATGGCTGCTGTGAGAGCCTGACACCCCTTTATACGGCTGAAGAAAACTTTTGTGTGGTATAGAAATATTTTTCTTCCCACTGATTTCAATGGGCGTAAAAAACGGGAAAAAGCGGAAAAACAGCACTTTTCTCTGGAAATGTTTTGCCAAGCGGAAAGTGCCATTATTCGCAGATTTCAGTTTGAGGCGAGAATTTTTGCCCATCCCTAGTGAACAGGTGTCAACTACAGGCAGACTTCAACAGATATTATAAACAGGCAGTTGCAGCAGATACAAAGCAAAAGATATTTATAAACACGGATATACCCGAGTGCTTTATAATGCCTGGTTCACACTGTTGACTGATTAGCAATTATTCCAGTTCATGATAAAAAAAATAATTGCTATCATGGGGGGGGGGGGGAGATATATAAAATGGAGTTCTAAAGAAAGTGTCTGTAAAAGTGTCTCAAAGCTACATAAGTATATGTATAAACATCTAGCAACATTTTCTCTAACTCCAGTTAGTTGACTTTTTTGAAAAGTGAAGTAGAGATGGTCTTGGCCAAATAAGAATTGTGTCCCAAAGTATTTATAAAGAAATTCACTAATTACGAAAAATAAAGGCAGTTTTAGGGATTAAATCTTAACGCCAGGTATAACCTGTTCTTATTGGAAGTATATAATAACAGCTACGTGTGTGAATTTTCTCAGAATATTCTGAGACAGACATATTTATACACGTGACTTTACTTCTTTATAAATATGACCAGGTGTAAATTTTAGTGACGAATCTTAAAGGGATAGTAATGTTTCATAATAAAAGCAGCTCTAATTAATCATCATAGTATTTGGACTTTGGAGAGTGTTATTTCAATTCTGTCAGAGTTGTAGTTCCAGAGTAATTCAATGACAAAGTGTCCCCCTCCCTACCCTTTTACTGATGTAACACTGCTCATCCAGATCAGAAGGGAGGTGCCCAGGTAGCCTGCAGAGAGGGACAATCTTCAATTAAGATAAGGGAAAAAGCTGAAAAACTTGTCAAGGGGGGGGAAGGGCTTTCATTGTTCTCATAGGAAGAAGATTGTCCCCTGCTGTTATCTGTCTGGTCTATGGACTGCATTCCACATCTGAGAAGAGATGGCTTACACTAGGTAAAAGGGGCGGGAGGGGAAATTTTGCTTGTGAATATCTCTCAAACCATAAAGGTTTGAGAGGTAAGACTTATATCGTTCTTCATGTTTCTTTAATACCTACAAAATAAAATAAAGATAAAATGAAGTATTACTATCCCTTTAAGTAAAAATCATGGTATTATATGGGACTGTTGTTCACTCTGCTAAAAAACAGTGTGTGTGTGGCAGGGTAATGCCTCTTGCTGCAACTTTTGCTCTGACAGAGCATTATCTCAAGTTCACACGACTTGTATTGATTTCAGTCACACAACATATCACTGGTTAACATGTGAAATGTTGAAGTTGATATGTTGAACTGGAAAAAAGCTTTATGGGTGCAAAATCAGCTAGAACACTTTGGAAAATGCATAATAGTCGTATATTTTTTAATATGATTTCATACGAGATTTCAGCACATCAAACAAATCAACAATCTGAACTTAGTCTACAGGACATCTACTTAAGTAATTTATTCTGATTAAAAATGAAAAAACACAATCCTAGAGTATAATTTGCTTTAACGTAATAACCACTTAAAGACTAGAGTGGCTTGCAATGCATTTCTCGTGCAGCAAAATTAGACGATAGGTTCCAAGGAACAAGTGCATTGGAAACATATAGTAAGTTCATACTGACATTTTAATGTGGTATTTACAGAGCATGAAAAAAAACACTAGTCCAGTAACATTTCTCTTTGTATGTCAACTCAGTTTGCTGCATTTTTGGCCTGAAAAATGAATTAATGCACCTACAAATTTGTAGTTTGGGTTTCAATGAGAGTACAATAGAATTCCACAAATAATACAGGTAGCCGTACATTCGTTGTTATTCTGATCACCTGTTTATAGTGAAAGCAAGGGCTGCTGAAAGGAAGGAAAGCCTTGCTACAAATCACATGTATGTTGCAAGTAAAACACAGAAAAAATGCATTAATATTGCAGCCAAGTTGCATCTTTTTCCATTTTATTTCACTGCCATAAAATAGCCACCAATGCTAAGGCCTCTTTCACATGGTTGACGGAACTGTTGTAGCACCTTGTGACAGCTCTGCCGCACATGTAAATTCACTCACCCCTCTTCTGCATTCCACTAATGATCAGAACGCAAGATGGGCATATCTGATGACCAGCCCATGTGAGCACCAGACAATATTACTGACTGGTGCACATATGGTCCAGCCCTTTAGTCGAAGTTGTGATGAGCCACATACACCTTACTTACTGCAACTTTACTGTATTCCTAATGGAATACAGAAGAAATTGCAGCATGCTGTACTTTGATTGGATAACTCAAGGCAATGTTTACCTATGTCAAAAAGGCACCATAGTTCATCATAGCGTAGCATCTCTTGCATTGGTGTCACCTATGTGAAGGTGACATAACAGCATTTGTTTTCTCTAATAAATCAAACTGCTGCAAGATGACATCTACAAATTTTTGTCTTATGTAATAATGAGCAATGTTTGTACAAACTTGTAATCTCAAGATGAACATATCACTAATTTAGCATGGAGACCTCTTATTGTTACTAAATATAATCTAAAAGAAGCAGTGTTATGCATGAATATTGCAGCCAAGTTGCATCTCTTTCCATTTTAATTCACTGCCATAAAATAGCCATCAATGATAAGGCCTCTTTCACATGGTTGACGGAACTGTTGTAGCACCTTGTGACAGCTCTGCCACACATGTAAATTCACTCACCCCTCTTCTGCATTCCACCAATGATCAGAACGCAAGATGGGCATATCTGATGACCAGCCCATGTGAGCACCAGACAATATTACTGTCGGGTGTCCATATGGTCCAGCCCTTTAGTCGAAGTTGTGACGAGCCACATACACCTTACTTACTGCAACTTTACTGTATTCCTGATGGAATACAGAAGAAATTTCAGCATGCTGTACTTTGATTGGACAACTCAAGGCAATGTTTACCTATGTCAAAAAGGCACCATAGTTCATCATAGCGTAGCATCTCTTGCACTGGTGTCACCTATATAAAGGTGACATAACTCAACTTTCGTTTTCTCTAATAAATCAAACGTCTGCAAGATGACATCTACAAATTATTGTCTTATGTAATAATGAGCAATGTTTCTACAAACTTGTAATCTCAAGATGAACATTTCACTAATTTAGCATGGAGACCTCTTATTGTTACTAAATATAATCTAAAAGAAGCAGTGTTATATCATTTAATTCCCATTCAGTAATAATTATATGGCTATCTACACAACAGACACCATATTTGATACTATGTCATAAGAAATCTGTATTGGCATTAGCTTTCCCGTAGAAGGTATCTGGAAGTTTCTCTAAACTTCCCAGCTCCATCTCTTAAGCAAGTTGATAACAGTCTTTGAGTGCTTTCTAAATACAAGGCACAATATCAGCTGTCACCCAGGGATATATAAGGAAACAGACTCCCTTCCCCCATTCTCTGCCCCCTCCATGCACCTCAACTAATAACACACATATAGCTTAACAAATATTCTTATGCAAGTCTTTTCAGTCGAGAAAAAATGTTAACATGTTTTTATAAAATATTACTTTTACAAAAAAAATTACTGCGGAAAAAAAAAAAAAATTTTTAAGAAGCAGTAAAACAAAGAAAAATGTTGACATAATATAACCCTTTGAGTGCCAGAAGGGTACGCAATGCATTGCCTTGCAATGCGTTGCATACTGCTCTGGCACTGAAAGGGATAAATATTAATTTTATTGCATGTATTTTTAAAAAAAGTGTTGGGACGTTAAAACAGAACATTTTCAGAACAAACGTTGTGTAATTCTGGGCCAGACCAACTGTGCTGTAGGGGTGAAATTACAATTTTCTTATAATTCAGATGGGGCTTTCAACCATTATAAGGTGACCACATATCCCTTAAATCAGGGACACTTATAAAATACACACATTGCAGGACAGCACAGGAATCAAAGCAACCCTGCAATGTGTGTATTTTATAAGTGATATAAAGGGATATGTGGTCACCTATTAACCCTTTGAGTGTCAGAGGGGTACCCCTCTGGAATGCGTTGCATACCCCTCTGGCATTCAAAGGGTTAAAGCAGTCTCCCACACAAAACATAATGTTGTTGGCTTAACTACCAGCATTCAAGGGGTTAAACAACCCATTTATATGAATAGGAATATACATTTCTCCCCTATAAAGTGGTTTTTTTCTACCCTGCCAAATATTTTTCATAACACAGCAAATTTTTTTGGCTACACCTAATTAACCCTTTGAATGCCATAGACCAATGAAGCAATTCATTGCATACCCCTCTGTCTCTCAAAGAGTTAATTAAATGAACGAACACACACACAAGGTGTTATAATATTTAGTTTGGTTATTTCAACAGGAATCCCTTTAATTAACCCTTTGGCTTTGAGTGTCTGACGGCACTCAAAGGGTTAATGAGTCTTTAGAACCCTTTGAATGCTGGAGAGAATGGAAATAAAAATATATTAGGATTCACGACAAATTAATCATCATTCAAACTTACCGCAGTAGATCCTGCAACGGTGGCTACAAATACCTTAATGACCATTGTGGCTGGAATTAGGGGTGAGCCTAGCAAGGATCCAGAGTGTATTATCCTGACAGACAGAGTCTCGGTGCAGAGTCTGTAAACCTAACCAGCTCTTCAAGCCATGTATATTGCAACTTAATCATTGGGTCCAAGATATTTTAGGAACTAGCAGCTGACAAAATGATTGGCTCGACAAGACATCTGTTGTGAATATACCAGCAACTGCTTCTAATCAGTTTAGGTTGGCCAGAAGGAATCCCTACATGGCAAAGGAAATCAAGACACCAATCGGAGAGCTCTTAAAGGGGAAATATGTCCTAGGACTAAGTGGCTCTTAAAGGGATAGTAATACTTCATTTTATCTTTATTTTATTTTGTAGGCATTACAAAAACATGAAGAACGATATAAGTCTCATCTCTCAAACCTTTATGGTTTGAGAGATATTCACAAGCAAAGTTTCCCCTTCCGCCCCTTTTACCTAGTGTAAGCCATCTCTTCTCAGATGTGGAATCCAGTCCATAGACCAGACAGATAACAGCAGAGGACAATCTTCTTCCTTTGAGAACAATGAAAACCCTGCCCCCCTTGACAAGTTTTTCAGGTTTTTCCCTTATCTTAATTGAAGATTGTCCCTCTCTGCAGTCTACCTGGGCACCTCCCTTCTGATCTGGCTGAGCAGTGTTACATCAGTAAAAGGGGAGGGAGGGGGATACTTTGTCACTGAATTACTCTTGAACTACAACTCTGACAGAATTGAAATAACACTCTCCAGAGTCCAAATACTATGGTGATTAATTAAAGCTGCTTTTATTATGAAACATTACTATCCCTTTAAAGTGGACTTGTCACCCTAAGGCAAGTTTAGCTGGATTTACAGATGATCAAACCCATGCACTGCACATCTCCCTGGTCTGTAAAGGGTTAAAATCTGCCTATATGCTATACTAGTCATTTTCCTGTAAATTAATTGAGAAATTAACCTTTATGCTTTGTTTCCACAGTGTGGAACTTTATGTTAATTCATTGCACAATACGCAAATTAGTTATGTTTCTGGAAAAAATGTCACTCTCATTGTGTGGGCTCTGCCTACATTCATACATAGCGCAACACTTGGTAGGTATCCTTTTGAAATGTCACCCTCTATTTGGGGACAATCACAAAGGCAATATCATAATGTCACCTGCATGAATAGGGCAACATCAGAATGTCGCCCACATCCAAAGGGTGACATTCTGATGTTGCACGCTGCAGTGGTTGCCAAATAGAGGGCACATTTTCATGGTGAGTGATGGATAAAGAACCTGTTAAGAACGGGAAGAATCTGTGCATCTTAAAGAGCTGTAAAGAAACATGCAGTGAAAGAATGGGTTGTTTCTACATTGATAGCTCCAATGGGCTAATACTTCCTCTATTTTTGTTAACCAAATATTGTTAACTTTATGAGTGCCATAGGGGTATGCAACTCATTCCTTTGCAATGCATTGCATACCCCTCTGGCACTCAAACAGTTAATAAAGATGAATGGTTTTATGAACATGGCAGTGCAATTAGTAGATAGAGAGAGATATATTTTAAAGTGATTTTAAAGTGGTAATGTAAAATGTAACTAAAGGATCTCCCTCTACTATGTCTCTTTGCTTGATTCGCAGTCTTCTCTTAGGTCCACTTAGCTTTCCACTTCACCTCGTGAAAGGCGATCCTGAGAGGTCACTGACATCCAGACAGAGAAATGGAGTAAGGAAGAGGAGAGTGCAAGAAAAGCCGACCAGAAATGTCACCCTCTATTTGGAGACCATTGCATCTGCAACATCAGAATGTCGCCCTTTTTTGATAAGGGTGACATTCTGATGTCACCCTTTTCATGCAGGCGATATTTCTAATGCGCCATTTTCTTGGTTGCCAAATAATGGGCGACATTTCAGTAGTGAACCCATTTGGTAATTTGGTCCAGCACAGATACTAATTAGCATTGTCACTACTTGCCACCCGAAATGAAGGTTCATTTTCAAAAACTATTTATATTATAAATTAATGAATTGTACAATAAATAAACAGTTATTAGTTCTCTTTTAAATTTACTAAACATATTTTAAGGTTACAGGTCTACTTTCATTTGTTGAACACATTGACTAACCTATGTAGATGACCTTCTCAAGCTATATATTTTTTCACTTTACTGTAGCTAGCTACAGTTTCCTCTACATTGGGATGTTTATTGAAGTCTGCCTCTAGATAATGCCTATTGCAGTTTTAAGATCCCCTGAGGCCTCCAGATGTATCATAAATTGAGACTCTCTAATATTAGGAAGCACTTAGAATGCTTTTAAGCTTAGTTGTAAATAACATTCCTTTTTTATCCCTATTTGTGTGAAAAGTATTCATATTATGTGTTGTTCATTCAAAAATGACACATATAATGATATTTCAATTTTTTTTTCTCTTAAAGGTTCTTAAAATCATGTTATTTGGCCTGCTTTATATTTAAATACCTTGTCTGTCCAAAATTGTTATTCCTTATTTGGCCTGTGGGGGTGGTAAACACTGGCTTATAAATGGGATTGAAGGACCCACAATCCTCTTTTGCCGGTGTCCACATCCTTCAGGCCAAGGAAGTTTTATATCAGGCAAGTACTCTCTTACACCTTTTAAAGAGATAGTAATACTTCGTTTTATCTTTATTTTATTTTGTAGGCATTAAAAAAACATGAAGAACGATATAAGTCTTATCTCTCAAACCTTTACGGTTTGAGAGATATTCACAAGCAAAGTTTCCCATCCTGTCCCTTTTACCTAGTGTAAGCCATCTCTTCTCAGATGTGGAATCTGGTTGTAAGATTGACAGATAACAGAAGGGGACAATCTTCTTCCTGTGAGAACAATGAAAGCCCTGCCCCCCTTGACAAGTTTTTCAGGTTTTTCCCTTATCTTAATTGAAGATTGTCTCTCTCTGCAGTCTACCTGAGCACCTCCCTTCTGATCTGGCTGAGCAGTGTTACATCAGTAAAAGGGGCGGGAGGGGGATACTTTGTCATTGAATTACTCTTGAACTACAACTCTGACAGAATTGAAATAACACTCTCCAAAGTCAAAATACTATGATGATTAATTAGAGCTGCTTTTATTATGAAACATTACTATCCCTTTAAATTAGTAGTGTGTTCTTTTGTTTTTAATTGCATACGCTGTGTTATAGAATTGGGTACGTGTTTCCTTATAACATCTTCAGCTGCTTTATCAAGCCCAGAATTTTAATTTATTTTAATATTAGATAGGAATTAAAGGTGCAGTAGGGTAGGTACTTGCCAGAACTTGAGATACCTTGACGGGGTTGGCAAGCTTACATTCTTTGGCCAAATGATGGACTAAATTCTCAATTTTTAATAGTTTAGAATATATACTTAGGTCAGGACACATATATGCACATTTTTATTATATATGCCTAAGTCAGGGCACACATTTACACATTGCTATGGAGGAGCGCAGGTCTGTTCTTTGTTTTGGATGTGCACTTCGGGTTTTGGCCCAATGTTTTTTGGGGGTACTGGAGAACCCTCTCATTCCTTGCTGCTATCTAGATGCTAGTTATTTAACACTTTTTTATTTATACACTACATGTATTTATTATGGTGAGCTAGCGCTGTGGGCTTTTTCTGTTTCTGCTTTTGTTTCATTCAAAACATGCTTACTCCTCTCAAGCCATCTGACCATGGGATTAAAATGGTTATTTTCTGGAAAACTGGATTGTTAGGAACACAATATGAGGCCCCAGAAGACAACAAAAACAATGGCTTTCAAGAGACCTTTATGGCATCGAATTGTTAACAGAAACAAGTAGACTATAAGTCCCTTTTCACATGGGTGCTATGTTGCATTCTTCACCTGTGGTCAAAGGTAACATAGCTATGGTGCCTTTCACATGGACAATTATCACCACAGCTTACTGCAACATTATTACATTCAATCAGGAATTAAGTAATGTTGAAGTAAGCAAGGCCTGCCCGGTGGCCTACATGCTGAGTTGAAGGTTGTGATGCTCATTGCAGAGTTCAAAGAATGGCCACCAGCCAGTAGACACGTCCCTCCTCCATTCCAGTTGGATGCAGGAGAGTGGTGAGTGGTCTTACACTGGATGGGGCTTTCTCACATATGAAAGAAAAATAAAAGACAACAAATTAAAATAACATCATATCTTCAAACAAATAAAAGACTGCTGTGTGAAGGACATTGTGTGCTTGGAAGATGGGTCTTAGGTAGGGTGGTCTTGTGACAGTGGCCATCTAGGTGTCCCAGATCTGTAACATCCCTCCCTCCAAGTGTATGCACTACTTTTCACTTGTCACAGAGTAGCAGGTTGTTCTTACCAATAACAGCAATGTGAAGTTCTAAGTGTTTCCAGAAAGTCAGGTTTCACTGAGGTCCAGCTGTGAGAAAAGCGTGGTTTGCTTGGTCAGCGGAGTAATATACAAATTATTTTTCATGTCCAGGCTTAAGCATGTTAATATTTAAAGTGTTATATACCTCACAAGGACAAAAGAAGTTCTTATGACTTTAATTTTGTTTGAGTTAATTCTTGAATAAAGTCAACAAGATTTTAGGGGTTTTTTTTTACCAAGTATTTCAGCAGGATTGTCTCATCTCCTAAGTACTCATTTATTTACCTCAGAAGGGTGAAAGCCTGAGTTGACCTCAACGAGGACTAGAATCTGTGACCCTGAGGTTTGAACAGATTCTACAGCTGGCGCACTAACCAACTGAGCTATCTCGATGGTATGTGTGTTCCTTGGGGGGGGAGGGTCATACTATGTACTGTGGACATGTACAACAGAGCAGAGATAATCAATATTTTGACCTTCAGCTATCGGAGACTTCTCTAGTATTCAAGGGATTAAAAATACTGTTTAAATCAAAGGGACATTTGTTGTCTATGGGGCAGTTTGCTTCCCCAGAATTCCTCTTGTTTTCATTTGTGAAGCTGGCCTTTAGTGCCTAACCCCAGGTGCAGGCTGTCATATTTTTGCTAGTCAACGGGAGTGATACAAATGCTATATTTGTGTGCAAAATGGCCTAATAAAGAATAATAATAATAATACTTTAATGACTTTAATCAGAATATCTGTCTTTAGAAAATGAGAAAAATGGAATACATACATTAATGAGAAATATCCTAGTGGTATCAGTGAGCAGTGCACTTCACTATATAAAGCCTAGGAGGTAGAGTTGAAGATATTTTCTTTAAAAACAAAACTGTCATACCAGACAGGAACAATATATTTGTACATAATAACCAGTTAATTATTCATCTAATAGGGGTGACAAAGGAATAGTAAGCCTTTATTTTTTGTTTACATATACTGTAAATGCAAGATACTTAAAGTCCAACTTCCTATATACCTTATTCATTTTTCGTTCATCTTTAGTTTTTGTCATGTTCCTGACAATAAGCTCCCTTATCTCTTTGCAGAGAGCTTTCTGTCAGGGAACATGAAAGCATGTAAGTAAGCTCATGCACTCTGCCTGCTTCGGTATAAAAATACCTCCTGCAACTGTCATGTACACTTCCATAACATGACATCCAGGACTGATTGAAAATGTCATGTCTTGAAGAAAGGAACAAAGGCGAGATTCATAGGATCAATTAAGATTTTCTGATCATAGTAAGGTAAGTGGTGAGGTTATCATTTAGAGGTGTTATTTCTCCTTTAAGTTCTCCTTTAACTGACTGGGTTAGTTCAGCTTTGAAACTATAGTAACTTATCTGTATATTGGGGCTAAGCAGCAGAACAGCCATAGTTGAAAAGTGTGAACAGCACTTTTCTTTTAAAGGAGCAGTAAACATCTTTTTATGAAAATATGTATGTTATAGAGCTTTTCCTGCCGAGTAAAACAAGGCCACTCCTACTGCTGTCAGTTATTTTATTCAGAAGTTACAAAAGTTCATATAATCAGAAGTGAATTTACTGTGCATTTACTTCCTGATAGTTCTGACAGGAAGTGACTCAGCAGTTTCTATCAAATTTTATGGAGAACTGCAAGTCACTAACTTTCCTCTCCATTAGAATGTAATAAGATAACTAATTGAAATTTGACCGCTAGAGGGCACTGCTAAAAGTAAATAAACACGGGTTTAAACTGTAATTACTCTGTAAATATGCATCTGTCAGCAGTGGGAGCACCATTATGTTACTCAACAAGAAATGCCCTAAAATATGCCTTACAGTATATGTTTTTTCATTTAAAAGAAGTTTACTGCTCCTTTAAATATTGATTTTTCAAACACATACAACTTTTCGAATACAATGACAAATTCCCACAAACCCTACCAATTTGGTATACATCCATTTGATGGTCTAGAAAAAAATTGACTTCCCTATTCAAGATTTTCAAGCCACTATAAAACTTCATCAGGGCCACAGTGATACCTATTGAATGGATATCCACCAAACATGACACGTAAATGTTATCAGGGACTATTCGTTTTTGTTTATTGTATAAAAAGTGCCTTCTTTCTTGAAATGCTGACTTTGCTTTGCTTTAGTCCCATATGTTTTTACTAAGAAAGTCATAATATGTAACTCTCCTGGACCTGCTTGAAAACAAGAGAAATGTCAATGTATTCTCCCTGGTAGAACATTTTCTAAATAAAATAAACATTTCATGAGCTTGTGTAGAAATGTCTTTGACTCAAGCAGCTCATAATCAAATAAAGAGTACTTTAGTTCAGTCAAGCATGATCAATCTAAAAAAATCATTAAGAGAAAGAATACTGAACCTCAAGCAGGCAGATGATAAGGACAAAACATCTGAGGCCTTTTATTGTCTTAGATCAAACATGCAGAACTTTATAGCTAGATCTAGCTTTTAAACAATCGATCAAGCATTCAAGGCAATAAAACATCTACTAACATCCTATGGTAGGAAGATTGAACTTAACCAGCTTTTTATACCAGAATGGTATGGAATAGTAGGTACAGAAATTAAGCTATTCCAGTTTACACTGAGCTGTACTAAGGATGGAAATTGGAGTTAAGAGTTTGAACTGGTGGTGTATGGGTGCCCAATCTTTTACTTACAACACATATATCTGTGGTTGTAAAAATGTGCTGTACAGTAGATAATGTTATAGATCTGCTTCAAACACCGAAGATTTTTTAGATACATGGCATACTTGGCTCAATTTTCTGACCCAGCATTGATAAGGCTGGTGAGATAGCTCAGTAGTAAATTCCATGACTATGGAACCTGTTCAAACCTCAAGGTTGTAAGTTCAAATCCTGGCAGGGTCAACTCAGCCTTTCAGCCTTCTGAGGTCGATAAAATGCGTACCATTGATTGGGTATTAATAACACCTATTATTCAGCTGCTGGTTTGGTTAATTCCGAGAGCATGTGCTGACAGTGCTTTGAGTCCCACTGGGAGAAAGGTGCTATATAAATACTAGTTATCATATTATAATACTGACTTAAATCAGTACTCCATCTAGATATACTCATATTGTTACTTGAGGTTATGTTACGGTTGTGGGCAGCTCCATTGCAGATCATCACTTTCATCCTTATTTTTTACTTAAAATTTTTTTTACTTCTTAGACCTTTTCTCAAACTTTTCTTTCTTTCATTCTTATCTCCAAACAATAGAAAGTTCTGCAATTTACTGACATTTTAGTATACCATTGCAGCTTATTTAATCATCTTTCTTATAGGTATAGGTGTAGACGTTTGGTACGGGTATATACTATCTTGATTATGAGTGTTATTATTCTGAACTGTACCTATACCTATGTATTGTTTCATATTTGGTATAAAATCTTATATATATATATATATATATATATATATAAAATAATGTTATGGTTGCATTTTATTTAAAGGCGATATATACCTATATGAATAAGTGGCACTTCATTTATCTAACACAAGTACCTGCTTCGGTAACAACTCTTCCTACACGGTTTGACAAAGCTAATACATTTTTATTGCATGTATTTCCTGAACTCCACTTTGGTTTGCTTTAAGCAAACACTTTCTCGCAACTTATAATACAAGGAAATGAAATTCATCTATAGTCCTTTAGAGCAAAGCAAATATTTTTCAGATAGTTAATGCCACTAATCCATCTACAAACTACAACCTGGATCCAGTGAAAAAGTATATAGATACAACTTAACACTATATGATGGACACTTACCTAGGTAAAAGAGAAGTAGACAAAAGACTACTTCCCTGTGTAAGATGATCTGGGATTCCAATATTCAACTACATTTTATGCTGGTTCGACTTACGTTTGAAGATAGTTTCTAAAACACTTACGTGTATGATGTTCTTGCCAATGAACCAGCCACTGCTTTGCCCAGATACTTGTGACAACAATTGATATACAAAAAGCATAAAGAAAGAGGGGTTCTCAGGGGATGTGACTGGAAGCCAACCAATACGGATGTGTTTGTGAGAGGCTCCACAGGATTTCTTATAATCCTCATCCATCCTTACCCCTTGTTCAAACTTCCACTTTTCTTCTGGTTCAAGCTGCTTCTCTGTGATATCTGATTTGGAGATGGGCCCGTGCTGGACTTCCTTCATCTGAAGGGCTGTGGGCTTTGCTGGACAAATTACAGGGCTTTACTCTCTTGCTACTACTCCTCCTACTCGGATGCCATATTAGCAGTTCACGCTTCCTAATAGTGCCTTCTCCTTCACTCTCCTCAGCAAGAATTTCACTGCCCAGAGGACACCTTCGATGACCAAGCAGCATAGCTTTCATGTGTCCACTAAAACGTGGCGAGAACAGTCTGGTGTGCTTGTCTCAGATGTTAGAGTATGCTAGACCTCTCTAGCATTCAAGGGGTTAACAAATATTCAAGTGCAAGGGAATTTTGTTACCTATGGTGTAGTTGGTTTAGATACTTATATAAATAATGTTCCTGATTTATGGCACAAGGCCTTCCACGGGTCCTGGGCCCACCTCTTGTTTCCAGATACTGGAGTGTAAGTCACTACTGGATCCTTAACTGAGACCTACCTTCTTCATAGACTTGCTTCCCTCAACCTCCCAACCCCATCCCTCAGACACACACTTTCTTTTTGTGGTCTCTTCTGCTTTCATGAATATAGGATGTAATATCTCACCCTGTGGGATGCATCGTCCTATCAGGGAATATAATCTGTTGAAATTGAAGTTCTCTACTTCCTACTTTATTATTATCTTTCTATTCCACTTTGTATTTTCCCCAGATCCATTTCCTCTCGCTAATTAACTCTTATTTGCTATACCAGGCCCTACAGCAGTGATGCTCAACCGATGCCCTCAGGGCCCACTAACAGGCCAGGATTTAAAGATTTCCTTGCTAGAACACAGGTGAGTTAATTAGAGACTAAGTGAGTTTGATTAACATGTATGTGCTTTTCAAAAGGAAATCTTTAAATCTTGGCCTGTTAGTCGTCTGTAAGGCATGGGTTGGGAATCACTGTCCTACAGCATCCATTACAATTTCAACAAAAGCATGTTCCTGATTGCTTTCCTGAATCCAGACATCACTTACAGGTGAATGTTAAACAGCAGTTGCCTCAACTTGCCTCATCCCATTAATATCCAACCTCAGATGCGGATATCCTATGTTCTAAGCAGCATTTTCTGGACTTAAAGCAATGTCTTATAAGTATGAAGCAGAAACTCCAAGATGATATACTTAAATTGGTCTCTCACCTTTCTCAAGATCTGATGAGCCTGGGCCCTAGAGTGGACTCTATATAGCAACACCAACAAAAATGATCTTATTGTGAATCAGATGCCCTTTTTGAAAACTATTTCACAAAACTAAATTCTCTAGCTTCTCAACCACTTATTTAATATAACATCAGATTCTCACCATGATAAATAAGCCCTTCCTTCTCCCCAGTCTGTTAATACATCTTGTTTACTTTTTAGAACTCTTATGGACCAAACCAGAATGTTGATGAGGAGGATCAAACATCCTGCTTAGGGAGATTATACATTTTACCCACATGTGCATAATACTTACTCTAGAATGGATTATATACTGGCCTCCCATTAACTGGTCAAATCTTTCAATGATATCCATTCTGGACTTATTTAGTGGTCTGGCCATGTCTCCATATTATTTATGCTCCATCTCTCTAAACTTGTTCCAGACCTCCCCACATGGATGCTGAATGAAGCCCTTCTGCAGGAGCCTCTTTTTAAAGAACTTGTTTCCTCCCACATATAGCAGTTTCTTTTGCTTAATACAGGTATTTTCCTGCTATTTTGTGGGAAGCATGTAAGACCTACATTACAGAAATTATAATTTATCATGACTACAAACAGAAAAAGGTAAAAGACTTAATATAACAAGTTCTTGACGTACTACATAAAGTGAAAACTTCCTATGTTAACAATCAATAAATATGTACAATACACAAGAAAGGAAATACTGGAAGACCAATAACATCTGGAAACAGCGCACTCACAGAAAATATATCTGGCTGGACGAAGAGTATTCTGAAACCATTGTTTACAAAAAAACAACATCCAGCTGCATTCAGGACACAACCAAACACTTAAGAAAACTGTCTGATCATGGTTCCACCCTAAAGTAAACCATTCTAGCTGCTATGGATGTGGAATCCCTCTATACCAACATTCTACATGAAGATGGCATTGTAGCCTGCAAAGCATTCCTAGAGTAAAAGGGCTTACTCACAGAACCTGCAGCTCAGCTAATAAAATGTATACAACACATAATTATTTCACATTTGGGCAAGAAATATAAAAAACATGGGAAATGCCATGGGAACGTGAATGGCATCACAATACACCAATCTATTCATGGTGAAAATGGAAGAGGAGTTCTTGTCCAAATGTCAAATAAAGCCTCTGGTCTACCTCTGCGGCATATATGATATCCTAATAATTTACATTGCCTGCAAAGGTTACCTTTTGTCATTTCACAAAAATTGCAATGCTTCTCATCCCACTATTAACCTCAAACTCAGCCATTCACCCACAAACATTAACTTTCTGGATACCATAACATGTAAAATAAACATCATCTCTGTACCGTAAACCAACAGACAGACCTAATTATCTCAGAAATGATAGTTCTCATACCAGGCACTAAGGTATAACCACACATGCTCTGATACTTCTGCCAGTGATAAACATCTTAAAAGTCTCAGGAGAAATGTAATCAGTAACAGATATAATGCATCATCGTGGACACTCAGAAGAAATATCCTGGAATGCAAACACCACAGGAAGAGAACAGAGTAGTCAACCACAATCCCAGCATGAAGTTCTGTGCAAAATTTCAAGAACCACTAAAAATACTGCATACTGATAACAGATTAAAAAGAAAATTCCACTTCTCTCCTACAAAGAGCCCCCCACCCTAAAACATCTGTTGGTAAAGACCTCCCTTAAGAATGTAACAGAAAATGGGGCATCTCCATGTCTAAAAAAATAGATCTGGAACCAGTGCACACCAGTGCACAGATAAGGTGCCCATTCCCACCAAAACCACAATGTCAAGGGAAAATTCTTCTGCAGATCATCTGATGTTGTCTACCTCATCATGTGTGTGATCTGTCCTAATACATGATTATATGTAGAAGGACAAATGCTAAGATAAAAGATGAATTGTCATAGGTCCAGTATGAACACTAAAAGACACCCCAGTTGGTGAACACTTTTGCAAAATTGGTTGAAGAATCAAGGATCTCAGGGTCACTCTACTGATGGAAAACTTTCAAACACAGAGATAGAAAGATCTGGGATCACAATATTTGTTTCTAGGTCTTTTTAAGTCTCCCCGTGTGACTAGAAGGAATTGGCTGCACCATACTGATGAGGCTCACTTGGGCAAAACTGTACATCTATGATTTTGCAGTTTTTCTCATATAGAAAGGATTTGCATGACATTTCAGAGCTGGACTGTTTGTGGGCAGGACCAGTGTGATATGAATATGGACATTTCCTCTCTACAAAGGCACATGTGAGTGAGAAACATGACTTGTAGCACCATTGTGAGGCCACCATGCCTCAGAACAAAACACTTTATATTGTTTGTTCTCTATTGATGCTCTTCACTATATTTGTTTCTAGGTCTCGCTAAGTTGGAAGGGCATCCCAGACATGGTTCCTTGTTATTCATCTGCCTAGCTGTACCACACTGATGAGACCCACATAGACTGAAATGTACTTCTGTGGTTGTGCTGTTTCTCTCATGCAGAGAGGATTTGCCTGGCATTTTGGAGCTGGGCTGTCTGTGGGCAGGACCAGTCTGATATGGATATGGACATTTCCTCTCTGCAGTGGCACGTGGGAGTGGAAACCTTGACTTGTAGCACCAATGAGAAGCTATCATGCCGCAGAACAAAACACTTTATTTATTTATTTGTTCTTGATATGTGCTTCTCACAGTATTTTACTCTAGGGCTCCCTAAGTTGGAAGGGCATCTCAGGCATGGACCTTTGCTCCTTATGTGCCTAAAGGGAATCAGCTACACCACACAGATGAGACCCTCCTAGGCTGAAATGTACACCTGTGGTTATGCTATTCCTATTGTGCAGTGATGATTTGCCTAACATTTCAGAGCTGGGTTGTCTGTGGGCTGGACCAGTCTGATATAGAAATTTCCTCCCTGCAATGGCGCATGGGAGAGAAAAGCAAGACTTGTAGCACCATGAGGCCACCAGGCATCAAAACAAAACACTTTATTTTGTTCATTCTCAATGGGTGCCCATCACACTATTTGTTTCTGGGTCTAAATTGGAAGGGCATCCCAGGTATGGGGCCTTGCTCTCCATGTGCCTAGAGTGAATCAGCTGTATTACCCTGATGAGGCACACATAGACTGAAATAGAAACCTAAGTCTGTGGTTCTCCATGGGTGCTCATTACAATTGTTTCTAAGTATAAATTGATGACCAAGTTTAACACTCTGAATGGTAGCCTGAACCATGACAAGGAATTTAAGACACATTGTTCCACACAATAGACATATTTTATCCCTTTTTGTTTACCCATGCAGTCTATTTACTTAGCTATATTTGGCTGCAAGTCACAAACTATCTACACACTAAATTTACTGAAGCCATTCACATATGAAAAAGGAAATACATACTTTATCACTTGGCCAGCTACAAAGAGATGCCTGTACTGGAGTCTAAGGAATAATTCACACAGACACTGGTGATAAGAATTTCACCATCAGTGCAATTCAGATGAATCAGAAACTTGCATTTCCCAGAGTCAATAATGTACAATCTATGATATGTATTTTGTATTCAGCCTCATTCTATAATATATATATAGATACAAATTATCCAAATGTGTACCTGTATAAAGCATATATTATACCACTGTTAATAAATCTGAGGTTTTCTTTGGATAGTTTGGCCAAAATATGTTTAAGCTCGCTTACCACATCATGGTACCCCTATTTCAAGCAAGTTCTACCTAATACACATTATCATCCTTATCTAAGTTAAAAATGCCCCTGAGGAATTCTTGTAAACGTTGAGCTTAGTGCCTAGTTAAAAACATTTAAAAACACAATTTCTAATATCTTTATGATAAGACTCACCTGCCTTCAGACAGTGTTGACTTGCAGTGGCTAACACAGTTTGAAACAATAGAACCTGTTTCAGCCATCCTTGAGGAGATACATTGGCTCTATATCTCTCTTGACACTTGTTTTTTGTTATTTTCCGTCCCCTCTCCCTTCCCCCTTTTCTCCTCTCCAGTTCAATCTGTCCAAACTTTTTTGTTACTAGGGGTCTAGGGTTTATTTTATGTTTCAAGTTAGTCCAGTAGAGCACTTTGTTTCAGTTTCAGCATTGCTCTTTTATTGGGCCTATGACTCAATTGCTTTGTTATTTGTGCTTCATAGTCTTGGTATTTAATTTTGTGATGCATCATTTTCTACTACCTGCTATTTAGTATTATTCTTCCTATGATACAATATTATTTATACGATTTAGAAAATTGTGTGAAAAAGGGGGAGTTCTTATAGTTTCATGAGACCTTTGCAACAAAGTAAGCCCTTTAACCGCTAGAGTGCCATGACCATACAATGTATAGGATTGGCAGCTGTTCATGGTGTGCCAAGCCTCTACACTGTACTGCTGAAATGTGCACTGCATAAGCTGGTATAACCGGCATGCAGAGGCCACATAAAGGAGGGCATGAGGACATATGTCCCCTCTAACTATTTCAGTGCTGGGTTGTTCACCAGTGCTCACCTTAGAATGAACAGTGATCAGGACCCCTCCGGATGTTCCCCTCCAGGTATAGATCTCCTAGCCAATTCAGCTGGAAGATCAATAATTGGGATGCAGAAGAGCAGCATGGCTGCCCGATCTTCCAGGCAGGTGTGGGTGAGATTGGGGAAGGCCTTCCACATCATGTGACCACTCACATGAAAGATTTTCTCCATCCCACCGACTCCTTCCTGGTAGTTTTGGTAGGAATGAAGCAAGGGAGCCATACTGCAACCGTGCTTCGTCTCTATTGGTCTCCCAGACAAACTGACTTGGAAATCAGTAGCTGGGGAGACATCAGGAGAGGTCCTGATGCCCTCCATGAGGTCTAAATTTATCATATAACCCTTTTCATGTCAATGAAATACATTGGATACCTTTCTGGCACTCAAAAGGTACAAATATGCTAAAAATAAATAAAAATAAAGTAAATTCACTGGTAGTAACCTCCCTCTCACATACACTATCTGACCCCCCTGCCTGGCTACATTACAGATCCATATACTATCATACCAGAAGGTTGGTTCTACTGCACACTGAAAGTCGCAAATCCCAACATACTCTTTCAGACCCCCCCAGCCTGCTTCCATTGTCCACCATTAGTCACAGACCCCTGCATACACACTGTGACCCCCCACCCCTGCCTTATTCTACTGGTAGCCATTGACTCGCACATATATACTCTCTGCTCCCCCAGTAGCTGTGCTCCCGGTTCCCACTACAGTATGTCAGACCATGCCAATGGAGTACAATTTTTCCCAGGCTGGCATTAGGTGCTAAAAATGGTGTTCAAATACTTAAGTATCTTTGAAGTTACTGAAGTGTTACAAAAGTGTGTTTTTTTCCTGTAGCATCACATTCCGGAAGAAATTTTGAACACATTATTCAGGGGTAAAATGGTTAGTGCTTCTGGCGCCAGCACGGTATGTCAACCAATACTAATAGGGTACCACTTTTCTTTGGCTGATAGAAAATACTGTCTACAGCAGGAAATGCCATGGATTTTCAAAGATTTTAGTTTCTTTGAAATGGTGGAAATGAAAAAAATAACTGGCCTTGCCTGATTCAGGTGAATGTCTGTTTTCCAAAATGGTATGCCTTGCATACGTTTCTAACAGTTACAACCCTTTTAGTGCTTCAGGCACCCCTACAGTATGGCAACCCAAACCAATGGTGTACAGTTTTTCTTGGAGGAATAGAAGCAGTAATGCAGTAAGAAATTACATAGTTGTCAAATATCTGAGTATATTTGAAGGTGTGAAAATGTAAAAAAAAAAACTTATTTTTTCCTTTAGCTCCACATTCTGGAAGCAATGAACATTTGTGCATACCAGGATAGGGGTAGAAAGGCAAGTGACACCTGAGTTGATGTGACAGATTACCTTCTTTCCAAACTGTTATACCTTTTCTGTAGTTGTATAACAATTTTATTACTGGAAAGTCATATTTGAGAAAATGCAAGTAAAATTAGATCTTCCAGATTGTGTAGTTCTGTGTTTCTGGTACCCCCATCAGAACTTCAACACATACCAACAGGGTGCCATTTTTCTCATAAGAGCCTTAGCTAATGAAAATTGCAGGACATTCCATAGTTTTCACAGATTTAAAGGGATAGCAATGTTTCATAATAAAAGCAGCTCTAATTAATCATCATAGTATTTGGACTTTGGAGAGTGTTATATCAATACTGTCAGACTTGTAGTTCAAGAGTAATTCAATGACAAATTGCCCCCCTCCTGCCCCTTTTACTGATGTAACACTGCTCAGCCAGATCAGAAGGGAGGTGCCCAGGTAGACTTCAGAGAGGAACAATCTTCAATTAAGATAAGGGAAAAACCTGAAAAACTTGTCAAGGGGGGCAGGGCTTTCATTGTTTTCATAGGAAGAAGAGTGTCCCCTTCTGTTATCTGTCCGGTCTATGGACTGCATTCCACATCTGAGAAGAGATGGCTTACACTAGGTAAAAGGGGCGGGAGGGGAAACTTTGCTTGTGAATATCTTTCAAACCATAAAGGTTTGAGAGATAAGACTTATATTGTTCTTCATGTTTTTTTAATGCCTACAAAATAAAATAAAGATAAAATGAAGTATTACTATCCCTTTAAGTGCATTTGAAGAGGTGCAAATGGAAAAAAAAGCCTGTTTTTTCCTTTTGCCATCTTCTGGAAACAGTTGTGCACACCTGGCTAGGGCTACAGTAGCAAGCTACCCCTCATTTGATGCCGTAGAATATCTACTTTCAATAAATATATGCTTGTGTATAGTTATTGACCTGTTTTAAGACTGATTTACCCTGTATCCAATGGAATGTGCATTTTAGTTCATAAAGTCACAAATATCATTTTGTGCTCCTCTTAATTAGGGGTCAGCAGGCGCCATGAATGTAGGTAAAATTATACATAATTGTTATTTTTGTACTCAAGGGGTTCAAGGTTTTTAAAATAATTTACATTTTTCACTATCAACATAATAGTTTCAATATATTGTTTATGATAGTAGCAAAATAAGTAATTTCTTAACATTTTTTTTAGTTATTACATCATGGCTTGTTACACAAGACATTTTCTTCTTTTTCAGGTGCCATGAAAAAGCTGAATTTCTGCTGAAAGATGATACTTGTTTTTCTGTATTTAACTATGATGTTGCCTATGGGAAAAATACCTAAAGAGATGTATCGAAAAATTTTGAAAATGTGTCAGACCAACAGGGTGCAAAAAAGTCCCCAAGACTCTGGCACTGAAAGTGTTAAAGACCAGCGGGGATGTGCAATGCATTGCAAACCCCCTGGTCCTCAACCCTTTGAGTGCCAGAGGGGTATGCATCGCATCGCATTGCTTTGTAATGCGTTGCGTACCCCTCTGGCACTCAAAGGGTTAAAGGTGTAATCTACATCCATAAAAGTCATTCTCACATTCTGAAGTAGCTGGCTTCAACTCATGTAATAAGCCAACTTGAGGGACATATGTCTTTTCAGCCTCATCAACTATGTAAAAGAAAAAGAAAAAATCTGCCAAAAATTTATTTTTATTTTGAGGAAAAAAAAAAGCTTCTTCTCCTTTAATTACTGTTATACCTAATAAGAAGGGAGAAAAAGAGCACACTGGTAAAGGAAAAAAATAACATAACTACAATTAAACAGAATTCTTCATATCCCATGGTGTTCAATTGATCACCAGCCCTTTCCCCTCTCTAAAGGATGATATTCAAGTCCACAAGATCTTCATAATGTGACTCTACAAAGGAATTAAATATGTTGGATAAGACAATGGATCCTTACTTTGTGGTTTTTGGTCCTACCTTTGGCTTGGGATTTTCTGTCAACCAGACACATTTCACTCACTATAGATAAGAGATCAAGTATTCCACACTTATCATTCTATTGTAGTTTAATCAATGTATCTGTGAGTATGTCTAATAGATCTTTTACAGCACAAGCATGTATACGTTTATTGTATCAAACTTGCATGGAAGCAATTTGATCTAAAATACTAAAATATTTAACAACATTGTAATGGCTACAATGCATACCTCTATTTCTTCCTATCTCTCTATTTTATATGGTATAAGGCAAGGGTCTCTCTCTCATATATTAAATATATATATATATATATATATATATATATATATATATGCAATGTCTGGCACTCACATAACTCTCTTTAATTAAAAACACCCTTAAAAAACCGGGTGCAGTTAACCATAAATGCAAATACATGAAAAAACGCACTCAGGGTTTTATAAATATCATATCTTCATTTCATGTGTAAGAAATCTTTAACCAGTTACACCAACGTGGATTACAATGTTAACAGCATAAAGAAAAATGGCAACGCTTCGGTCCACTGCACGGGACCTTCTTCAAGCAAATGAGCACTTATAAGGACTTCATAATACAATGTAGTGTTGAATTTATTGTCAATGTTTTGGCTCCATTAAGGGGCCTTAATCAAGACAATCAAGTTGCTGATGTCACAAGGCATCAGCATGATTGTAAACAAAGGGTAATTAACCCCTTGTGTACACAAAACATCAAAGAGACATATATACCCAGACACCCTTATGTCCAGAAGTTTACAAAATATTACAGAAAGGCCCATGGAATGAAATGACAATATCAAAGGGAACAGTACCTCTGAATATAAAAGGTTAAAAGAAACACTGATAATGTGTGGCAACGTAAACACTCAATCAAAACATCAAGATGTTGGCAAAATAGCAGTACTAAAAAGGGTTTGTGATACCCGATTTATAGTGCCACATTGTAACAGAAAATAGTAAAGTATCAAGAAAATATTATGTTCAGAGCTGTGACAAATAATTAGAATATAAAGGTAGTCACAACACTATTGTTTGCTGGGATAATGTGTCTATTCCACAATTAGTTGTCATAAACCATATACCTTTCTATCTGACCTGTGGGATATTATCCAATCCCCTTGAGTGTCAAAAAATCCTGATGATCCCTGATGATTATTCAGGATATGAGGCTGATTCAAATATCCCTTGGCTCTATGTGTGCTGTGACGCCATAGACAACACAGATATCTATCACCGGGCATTTAAAGGTAAGTATAGTGAGTGCAAAACATAAATTGGATTTAGGATTAAGAATAAATGCAACAGTTCTGTCAGATGTTAGGTCAATTGATGATGAGCCAACTAAAATTAACAATTGATGATGATACATGGCAATCCCGAGTTGTCAATAAATCAGAACAAACCTGACATGGGAACCCATGACGTTAGCTGTCCTTTGGAAGACACTAGGGAGACCGGTGTGTCCTTCCCTTTGGCTTATGTGTCACTGGAAATGTAGAAATCCATAGTATGTTTTTGAGCGAGATAAGACACCTGTATGAGTGGGATCCAGCCCCCAGCACAGATGGTACATCAGAAGAATGTTGTGTCACTCCGATAGTGACCAATCAAGAAAGGAAAAAAGGAATGGACTCCACAACACCATTAGTGTGACTGATAATAAGTAACTAGTGAACTGAATGAATGAAAGCAAGTATATAGCTTACTGTTGAGCCCTGTACAGTGAAAGGGTACAGATATAAAAAATAAATACATTGATGAAGAATCCAACCATGTATCATAACAATAAAATATATATTTTTTTAAAAGTAGGGATTACTGCATCAAGCTATATCCCACTAAAGCAACAGTTACATAAGAAAAGACCTGAAGAAAATAGCAACACATAATAACCCTAATACCTAGGGGCACCCAGTTCCGACACCCCAAGGAGGATGTGGGGAGGTGCGAGGCATCACAACACAACATCATATCCAACCCCCGTCCCAAAATTCAAAACTATGGAAGCACCATACCCCCAATGAGCCAAGAGGGCCAATGCAGCAGCAAAAAGTGCTGGGACACTCACCCATTTAGCCCACAAGGGGCAAAATGTGAAAACAAAGAACTGTCAGTGAATCACCAGCACACGCAATAGTGTCAGGGATGACTACAGAAAGCCCAGTATAAAGAGTTTGATAACATGTTAACTGATCCTATGGGATGTGGGGATACACATCATCATATGGTGATGAGACATGGAGCCACAAGGCCCCTAGAGGGGCCAAAAACAACCAAAATCAATTAGATCAAACTGTGCAAAGATTATTGTTCATTGAGGCCACCATATATATCCAAAAAGACTATCCACTTGTCTTCTTTTTGTAGTAATTTCTTCACCCTGTCACCTCCCTTGGTAGTGTTGGTACCAGTCAATTACCATATAAGGGAAGGTTGAAGGAGAATTTTGAAAGTTAAAAAAATGAGCTGCTACTGGTTGATCCATGATTTTCGGGGACTGTTTTTGTTGGTGTTATTTGAAGGCACAAGAGTTGCTTTGATAGTTGATTGATGATTGCCCATTTATTCATGGAAAGTACTTGTGGTCTTACCCACATAAAAGAGACCACACGGGCATATGATGCTATTAATCCCACACTGACTGGTACATGTGAGGTTATATCTATTGTAAACCTTATAGGGATGTTTGAATGATGTGCATTATGATATAGTTGCATGTAACATATGACCTACATTTAAAGCATGATTTTCTTTTATCTTAGATTCCTGTTTTCTATTACATTGGTAGAGGACATTTTGGCATGATTTTCCCTCAAATGTCTCCCTCTTTTATAGCTAAACATAGGCAGAGTCTTCTTCTGATTAAGTAATTGAGTGTCTGTAGCAATGACAGGTTAGTGTTTGTATACACTCTTTTTAATCCTAATTGTAACAACATTAAATGTAGTTTGGAATGTTAAGTGGTCCTCATTTTTTATCTTATCTCTTGTTGTGTTTGCTATTATTATCCTTTGTTCAGTGAGGCATCTGTTGCAGCCTTCTTTGTAAAATGGTGTCCCCCATCTTGTTTGTAAAAACTAAATTTTAAAGTATTGTCCTGATGATCCTCCTTAAACTCAGCATTTGGGATTTAGGTACACTTTGTTTCAAACGTACCCAGAGTATATTTAGTTGTCGTATAGATACATTTATAAGATGGCACTTTGATGTTTTGGGCACATAATGGATTAATTACCCTTTGTTTTCAATCATTAAGCCGATGATGATGCCTTGTGACTTCAGCAGCTCAGCACTCATCTGTTTTGGTGCCTTTTTGACTGCAGCACTGTATATAAGGCCACAATTCATGGTGTTCTGGTTGTCTTTATAAGGATCCTTTACGGGTCCAAAACGTTGGCCATAAATTCAATACTACACTGCATTATGAAGTCCTTATGAGTACTCATTTACACATGGTTTCTACATACCATTTATTTGTGCAGACTTATTACAGTGCATTGAAACACAAATCCTGGCATTGAAATACAGATCCTGGCAGGGCCTGAAAGGACCTGGTGATGTTAGCATGGAAGCATGTGGCAGACTGAGTTTGCCACTCTCTTCCTGACCTATGTCACCCAACCTTTCAAGCCACACCAGGACCTGTATTTCAATGAGGAGTCTGCTCACTGACAGTAAACACAAATAAGAGACAGGCAAGCTTATTGTGGTTTTGGCCAGTGTTGAGCGAGCACCCCGATGCTCGGGTGCTCGGGTGCTCTGACCGAGCACCCCCTGAGGCTCGAGTGCTCGGCCGAGCACCTGAGCCCCATTGACTTCAATGGGGCGACACGAGCATTACACCAGGCACCCCCTGCTCTGATGAGGGGAGGGTGCCTGGTCAATGCCCCCCTTCATCTCCGCTATGCCCCCTTCATCTCTGTATGCCCCCTTCATCTCCGCAATGTCCCCCTTCATCTCCGCAATGTCCCCCTTCATCTCCTCTATGCCCCTCTTCCACAATGTCCCCCTTCATCTCCGCTATGCCCCTCTTCCACAATGTCCCCCTTCATCTCCGCTATGCCCCTCTTCCACAATGTCCCCCTTCATCTCCGCTATGCCCCTCTTCCACAATGTCCCCCTTCATCTCCTCTATGGCATAGAGGAGATGAAGGGGGACATTGTGGAAGAGGGGCATAGCGGAGATGAAGGGGGACATTGTGGAAGAGGGGCATAGCGGAGATGAAGGGGGACATTGTGGAAGAGGGGCATAGCGGAGATGAAGGGGGACATTGTGGAAGAGGGGCATAGAGTCTATGCCCCTCTTCCACAATGTCCCCCTTCATCTCCGCAATGCCCCCTTCATCTCCGCAATGCCCCCGTACCTCCAGTCCCTGGTGGTCCAGCGGAGCGTCTTCTGATCTGTGCCTCTTCCGGCACAGATCCCCGCCACCCGAACATGGCGGGAGAGCACATGGCGGTACTCGACGAGTACCGCCATGTGCCGAGCAGAGCGATGCTCGAGCCGATCCGAGCATCGGCCGAGCACGCTCGCTCAACACTACATATAACTAAACATCACTGTTTATTATCTCTAGTAAGTCACAGGTCATTGGTAAAGGTTAGGATATGATGCACAGACTCCTTTTGTTTACTTTGTATACAGTCCCTTCACACTTTCCCAGCTGAAAGGACGTGAGTAAATTAATTAACAAATCAATTTCACTGAAAACTCTGACTCTTTGTTATTCTGCCACTCCATACACCTTACCCTTAGCATGTCGTTTTAACACAAATCTCATGAAATACATGATTTTCGGCAAAAGTTTCAATTCCATCCAAAAAAAAAAAAAATACACATATCTAATGGGCACTAATCTAGCACCTGTTGTACATTATTAACTGCTGGTAGAATGTCACAGAACAAGTAATAGAATACCAAATTGTGACTTAAAACTACTGATGTTAGTTTTATTTCCCTAATGGCCCCAATACAATCAAGTCCATGACATGCAGAATCCTCAAATGTCCTTCCAATCTGTGAACATTCCACCCAGCAAAATCCCCTCTTGTTTAATTTATATATAAACACAAAGACACAGATATGGGTAAAATGGCCACAGTCTTTTATTTCCAATTAATAAATAAATAAAGAGGACCTTGCCAATACTACAGATACTGAAGAATAAATCCCATAACCATCATTCAAGGAGAGTACCCTATGCCGTGCCATCCTCCTTTGAATATTTCGACTGCTGCTGCCACCAGGTGAGGGCAGCACCGATAAGAGTGGATCAAAACATGCAGTAATCTAGCACGGGCAGTAGCAGCGTCTCTCCCAATCATTACATCTTTTATAAGCGGGGGATACCCTCCTTACTCACCCCATCAAACTGATCTTACATGCATTTCTCTGGCAAGGTCCTCCGCGACTGTGACAATAAACAGAATTCCAATAAGTTAAAAGACAAATTATGCCACTGGACTCACCAAGATCCATCCTTCAGCACTCAGGAAAGGAAAAACCCCCTGTGAAGGAAACCTCTGGGGAACCATGGCTGAGAGGACTGCCCATCCCTCTGGGCATTAATATGTGAATACAGATAATAAAACCGACTATGCTTTTTCCTTTATACACACAATTAATTAACTACAATAAATCATATATGCACACACACACACACACACACAAACATATATATATAAATATAAATATGCATACACACAGACATATATGTACACATAAATTGTTAAATACACATGTGCAGGTCACTCATAATGATGACACCTGAACAAATAAATTATAACATTTCATGCAAAATTCAAAATGAAGGCAATACAAATATCAGGAAACAAGAGAAAGGGAAGATGTAGACACAGCACAACCGTGTTAGAGAAAGAGGAGTAGAATACATAAAACAGGTTAGGTTTTGAGAGTGGTGAAACCAACCTGCCCCACAGTAATCAAAACCTAAGCTCACACCCAAACATATCCCCCATAACAGTAACTCCCAACACAACACCTCTTCATATTACCCCAGGATGAAATGAAAATTGCATAAGGGCCCCGCAAGCCAGGAACAAGGCTCCCACCGCCTATCCATAAGTGGCTACATAATAGTGGGAATTATTATCCATGAAGGAAGTAAAATTGCATGCAGTTAGCTTGCTACGTATCAAAGACTCCTTATGCCCCTTCCACCTATCCTGTATGAGAACATTATAAACAGGGTGGCAGGGTGGGTGATACCACATGCTCAGGCCCAGGAAGACTGAAGTATCTTCACTTCCTCTAAGCCATTTCCTGCCATAGCTCCACCCCACACAGCCAGTAGGCTTCTTACTTAACCCTTTGTTTCCCACATCCATGTGTAGATGCTTTTTTAGTTATAATCCACTAACCTTAATCTATAAGACCTGGTTACAGGACATTTGATCTGCTGTCATGTGCCCTTACGCTTATGGCTCCTGGGCTTACTTAATCTGAAAATTCTCCCCTGGTTTTGTTGCAGGGAGAGCATTGGGGAAGTCTGTGGGAGTTGAAACCTTTAAGGACCACAGATGTGTACAATGCATTGCTTTGCACACACCTCTGGTCTTAAACCCTTTGAGTGCCAGAGAAATATCCAAAGCATTTTAGTAGCAAAGGCTTGGGGAAATGTTGTACCCTGCAGATAAGGCACATTTTCAGAATTTTGCTCTCCATTTCAGTAGGTGTGATTCCCGTTGCTAACTTTAAAGTTATATAGGAAAAACTATATAATTTTTTTCAGAATTAATTCAGCTTTTTCATGGCACCTCAAGGGAACTTCATTTTGCATTATGAGACAAGCTATGATGTCATGAATACTAAAAAAATGTACTTATTTTATCAATATCAGAGTGTATATCCAAAACAGCCCTGGATCCTTTGAGTAGAAAAATACCTAATGTATATAATTTTAACATTCATGACCTGCACAGAGAGCAAAATATGTATTTTTTAGATTTATACTCCTTTAAATGTACTGAAATCTATGAAATATATGGAATGTCCTACTATATCCATGCAGAGTGATTCTCTGCTTCCATCCTACCTAAAATTCCACGTAGGAGTGGGTATGAGCAGGGTAAACCTCCTATGTTACTAGTGACCATGATGGGCTGTTATGCTTAGTTTCAACTATTGATTTACCAGCTGTATTGGCTTAGAAGTCAATAGCTGGTGGGACATTAGAAGGTATCCTTATGCCACCATCTGGGGGATTTATTGATTTCCAGGCTGTATCAGGTGGGAGATCAGTAGCTGGGGGAACACCAGGAGGGGTCCTGATGCCCCCTCCCCCCCCACACACACACACAAGCTCTGGGGGTTATATTTTTGAAGTTGACAGCCTATATTCCATTAGTTCTGGCTTATGCGGTGGCCACATTTCAGCAGTACAATGCATGAGCTTGTCACAGAGGTGAAAACTGGCCAAGCCTTCATGTTGTTCCTCAATGTAGCTCTACAGGTTAAAGAGTTAACTGTATTCCTTTTTTCATTTATTCATTTTTTTCTTATTTTTTTCTTATTCTGACCTCATGTGGAGGGCATTAGGACCCCTTCTGACACCCCCCATCTATTGATCTCCCAGTCAATATGGCTAGGAGATCAAAAGAGGCAATTCAGGGAAGCACAGAGGCTCTCCTGTCCTACCCAAACTTCCAGGTACGAGTGGGCAGGATCTGGGAAATCTTCCCATGTTAAGAGAAAAAAAAAACCCAAGGAGAAGCTCATAGGGTAAATATGCCTGCAGAATATAGGAAACTCATGAATGATGATATTATACGCATATTTGAGTGTGGCCACCTATATATTGCATAGTGGCTATGAAGGCTTGTGGGGATATTACACTGTCCAACACTGATCGCTTATCGCTTACGCAGCCACATATTTTTAGTGCCACCTTTGTGGATCTCTAGAGTTAAAGGGTTAAGGGCATTCCTTGGTTAATGCCATGTAATAAAGAATAGAGAATGTGGTGCATCTTTAAACCATTTTCTACTGCTATTTTTAGGGGTTGCCGACCCCTAAAAATATTTTTGTTGACAGTGATGGAAAAAATATACAGGCAACCAATTTTTTTTATAGCCTCATTCCCATGAACCGCCATATTACTTTTTCCTTTGATATAATCCATCCAGTTCCAAAGTAAATAAAAGTTTAAGTCTGCAGAATCAGATTGAATACTTAACAGCTTCACATTACACCACTGTATAGCAAATAGCATAATAAAGTGGTAAATAATGCAATATACAGGCATTTCTTTGATTTGAGTTTCACCAATATTGATACAGCGCATTTTTTTACTGTCAGTTTTATCACTTTTTACTAACTGTCAGTAAATTTAGTGATTGTTGGAACCTGGTGGCTAGGCTATGTGAGTATCAACCAGACACATATGGTGACTGTCATGGGTCAATATCTCAATGTCTAATGTAGCTCATGTGAAAGACCTGCTGGGGGCCCTCCTGACCGCACTACCGATTAGCCATGCTGCAACTTTACTACATTTGATTGCAGTAAAGATGCTTATGCTGTATCATGGAGCAATCACAAGAGGTGATTGTTTCTCCTGTGGAAGGAACCACAAGCCGTAAGCATACCTTTCTGCACAGATAGCCATATGTTTAAATCCAAAGTAGTACAGCTGGCGTACCTGACAATCACTGCACTTTGATTCTATACATAAAGAGCACTGACCCATAAACTGGGTCACTGGGATAAACTGGGATAAAGCAACTGCAACATAGGGGGCAGCTTTGGTTATTTTGAAAGAGCTTTCAAAATAACCTACATGCTTTGTGTAGCCAATCTGTATTTAGTAAACCAGATTTTAAGTTTAGACGTGAGTAAGCCCAGGAGCCATAAGCGTAAGGGGACATGACAGCAGATCAAATGTCCTGTAACCAGGTCGTATAGATTAAGATTAGTGGGCTATAACTGAAAAAGAAAGTACACGTGGATTTGGGAAGTAAAGGGTTAAGTAAGAAACCTACTGGCTGTGTGGGGTGGAGCTATGGCAGGAAATGTCTTAGAGGAAGTGAAGATACTCCAGTCTTCCTGGTCCTGAACTTATGGTAACACGCACCCTCCCTCCCTGTTTATAATGTTCTTATACAGGATAGGTAGAAGGGGCATAAGCAATCTTTGCTATGTAACATGATACCTGCATTCAATGGTACTTCCTTTATAGAATGTAATTCCCACTGTTATGTAGCCACTTATGGATAGGCGATGAGAGCCTTGTTCCAGGCATGTGGGGCCCTTATGCAATATATAATTTCATCCGGGTATAATATGAAGAGGTGTAGTGTTGCGAGTTGCTGTTATGTGAGATATGTATGGCTGGGGGGGGGCATAGGTTTTGATTACTGTGGGGCAGGTTGGTTTAACCACTCTCAAATGCTTCCTAACCTGTTTTATGTATTCTTCTCCTCTTTCACTACCACTGTTGGGATATGTCTACATCTTCCTTTTTTCTTGTTTACTGTGATTTTGTATCGCCTTAATTATGAATTTTTGCTTGAATTGTTATAATTTATTTGTCCAGGTGTCATCATTATGAGTAACCTGCACATGTGTATTTAACAATGTCTGTGTATGTATATGTCTGTGTGTATGCATATTATATATATGTATGTGCATCTATGATTTATTCTAGTAAATTAATTGTGTGTATAAAGCATAGTCTGTTTTATTATCTGCATTCACATATTAATGCCCAGAGGGATGGGCAGTCCACTCAGCCATGGTTCCCCTGAGGTTTCCTCCACAGGGGGTTTTTCCTCTCCTGATTGCTGAAGGATGGATCTTGGTGAGTCCAGTGGCTTAATTTGTCTCGTAATTAATGGAATTCTGTTTATTGTCACAGTCTCAGGAGGACCTTGCCAGAGAAATGCATGTAAGATCAGTTTGACTGGGTGAGAAAGGAAGGTATCCCCCGTTTTATAAAAGATGGAATGATTGGGAGAGATGCTACTACTGCTCGTGCTAGATTACTGCATGTTTTGATCCACTCTTATTGGTGCTGCCCTCACCTGGTGGCAGCAGCAGCCGAAATATTCAAAGAAGGACGGCATGGCATAGTAGGGTACTCTCCTTGAATGTTGGTTTTGGGATTTATTCTTCAGTATATGTAGTACTGGCAAGGTCCCCTTTATTTATTTATTAATTGGAAATAAAAGGCTGTGGCCATTTTACCCATATCTGTGTCTTTGTGTTTCTGTATAAATTAAACAAGAGGGGGATTTTGCTGGGTGGAATGTTCACAGATTGGAAGGACAATTGAGGATTCTGCCTGTCATGTATATTATGCTAATTAAAGGTGACATGCAGGCACTTCCTGTCCTAACCCTACAATACTGCCCCCCACTCACTGACACTTAACTCTTTCAGCGCTAGGGGAGGTAGGCAATGCATTGCTGAGCAGTGTCAGTGAGTGAGAGAGGTAATGTAAGTCTAACATATGAAGTGCCTATACAGCTGAGAAGGTGACCACATGTCCCTGATTGCCCATCACAGTCCCTGATTTTAAATGTGTGTCCCATGTCCCAAGCAGCCCCCTACTGGGACAATACAGACTCCCTGAATGAAGACTCCAGAACACAGCGCTCTACATACTACAAGGAGAACTACCACTATTATGACAGAAAGTGTTGCCTCTACTGGGCTACAAGAGAATGGCCTCTAGACAGAGTTCTAAACACTAGAGAAAGAACTGAGCCTTAATCCTGACATCAAGCAGGAGATGCAGTGTCATTTTGTAACTTTGGGTGTGATGTACATTATCTTGTATACCGCCACAGGCATCTCTTTCTGTTACAGTCAATGGGCAGTTCTCCCTCTAGTGTTCAGAACTCTGTAGTGCGCTCTTATCTCTCTCTTATCTGTCCCTGAATGGCAGAAGTGAAATGTAGTCACCCTAGTACAGCATGTCTTAATTAGCACAATATATACTTTTAAATAAAGCAAAAGGTAGTTTTCTAAATATAAAATAGCTAATACAACATATAGCTAAAGCTGTTTCAAATTCACCAAGGTTGTTTTTAGATGATAGCGTCCCTTTAATTCCTTAACCCCTTAACGACCGGGGAATCCGGAACCGGAAGTGACTTGACGACCACGGAGCAATTTTTTTTTATTGCTCCGTTGGGTTCCGGACTCCCCAAACGGCGTGCAGCCGCGGGGGGAGCCCGGAACTCGATGACGGTCATAGTACGTCATCGGTCATTAAGTCAAATCGACCCTTGACGTACTATGACCTTCAAGGGTCGTTAAGGGGTTAAATGTTAGCCTAATCCCCAAAGCATTTCAAAGTAATACATTAAGGATCTCCTAGTATTCAATGGGTTAAAGCTTTGTGTTAAACTGCAGAGATTTTTATTTTATTCCATAATCACTCCACTTTTTATTTGTGCTGATGCACCTTTATTCATTATCTTTATTAATCTTTATTTGTTACTTCAGCACTGTTTCAGCCATGTTGGCTTATATTATACAAAAGCATTCATCTGATTACAATGCTTCAGCTTCGGTGTCCACAAGATGGAGTCAGAGTCATGGATCTGGGAACTACACATCCCAGAATGCATGGCTGTCGTCCAGGCTCTGTGTTTCCATAGCAACAGGATAAACTTTGTTTTCTCCCCCCACCAAAAAAGTTGTAGATTATTGCTAAAAGGTAATGTAGAATATAGGTTACTACTGAGCTTTGTTACAAGTGCTGATAAAATACCTAGTGGAAGTGAAGAAGCCACAATGAAATAATGAATTTTATTGTTAAGAGAGGGAATGTTTTTTTTACCCTTTCACAGTGCAATGCACACCCTTCAAGTCCTTAACCCAGAGAGGTACGCAACGCATTGCTCTGCAGTGCGTTGCGTACCCTTTTGGCACTAGGGTTGCCACCTTTTCTTAAAAAAAATACCGGCCAAGGCATTCTCTCCATAGACTTAACATTGGACAGAAGCCAATTTTTTACCGGCCTGCCGGTAAAATACCGGCTAGGTGGCAACCCTATCTGGCACTCAAAGGGTTACAGGAATCTTATTCTACATTTAAAAATGTTTTAACCACTTGGATGCTAGAGACTGAGGACCTTATTGCATTGCTTTAAGCATCCAAGGGGGTTAAAAGGGCATTAATGGGACATATGTATGAATATGAAAATGGAGAAATTATGAGGTGAAACAACCTGCACCGCAAGGAACAAATCAAATTCCCCATTCATTTAAAAGGGCCTTTTAATCACTTGAATTATAGTGAGGTCTCCAGCATATTGCTTTGCAATGCGCTGGAATCCTGTCTAACATTCAAGGTAGGGTTGCCACCTTTTGTTAAAAAAAAATACCGGCCATGGCATTCCCTCCATACACTTAACATTGGAAGCCAATTTTTTACCAGCCTGCCGGTAAAATTCCGGCTGGGTGGCAACCCTAATTCAAGGGTATAATGTTCCATTTAAAGTGTTAGTAATGTCCCATAAAAATGTTTTATAGATTTGTAGGGGGTAAAAAAAGAATCCCATTGCCACAAACCCCATCTCATCTCATCTATGGTTTTATAGATATTCGCAATCAAAGTTCCCCCTTCCCTCCCCTTCTCTTGAGCTGTAAAGCTGACAGAAGGAGATCTGTATTGGCCGAAGTGATGATGCTCTTCAGCCGAAATCCCGTTATTAGAAAAGAACTACTTCATGTTTGCATTCACACTTTGTAGACCTTTCCAATGATGTAATTGTTTTTAGTGGCTTAACTATAGGGGTCGCAGTGGTTGCACCTGCAACCGGGCCCATCACTCCAGGGGCCCGGCCACCCCCTGCGACCCCCTCGCCTGACGCCCGCAGTTAAGTACTGCAGAGCACTGGGGCTCTGCATTACAAGAGTGCCAGTCTGCCGGAGGGGGATCAGTATTCCCTTCGGCAGTCTGGCACTCTCGTAATGCAGAACGCTGGGAGATGCATTACTGAAGAGGACCGTGCGGCAGAAGAGGTCTGTGCAGAAGGAGGCACAGACCTGTCCTCTGCCACTGGACCACCAGGGAGGTAGGAGATTGAGGGTCATTGTGGCGATTGGGGGGCAATGTGGATGGGGCAATATGGAGATTGAGGGGCATTGTGAAAGGGGCAATGTGGAGATGGGGGGCAATGTGGAAGGGGCAATGTGGAGATTGAGGGGCATTGTGAAAGGGGCAATGTGGAGATGGGGGGCATTGTGGAAGGGGCAATGTGGAGATGGGGGGCATTGTGGAGATGGGGGTATTGTGGTAGAGGCAATGTGGAGATTGAGGGGCATTGTGGAAGGGGCAATGTGGAGATGGGGGCAATGTGGAGATGGGGGTATTGTGGGAGAGGCAATGTGGAGATTGAGGGGCATTGTGGAAGGTGCAATGTGGAGATGGGGGGCAATGTGGAGGTGGCCAATGTGGTTGAGAGGGGCCAATGTGGTCGGGGGACCCATGGCAATTCTTGCACCAGGGCCCCGTGGCTTCTAGTTACGCCTCTGATTATTTTCTAATAACGGGATTTCAGCTCTGCTGCAGAGTTGCCGGCTGGTCCCAGGACTGGGATCTCCTGCTGTCAGCTAGACACTGACGTCAGAAGAAGGGGAGGGAGGGGGGAAATTTAATTGCGAATATCTCTCAAAACATAACGGTTTGAGAGATGGGGTTTGTAGCAATGAGATTTTTTTTTACCCTCTACAAATCTATAAAAAAAATTTATGGGACAGTTGGTTTGGCCAGTCTTGCTCCACTTTTTACTTCATACATATGTCCCTTAGGGAATACTATCTATTCATAGTCCTACCTGGGAACTTTTTCTTCTGTAGTCCTCAGAGGGGACTCATGTGGTTCAGGAAGGAGGATATAAATTACTTGATTTGTGTTACAAAGTGTGGGGCTTAAAAGGATAGTAATACTTCGTTTTATCTTTATTTTATTTTGTAGGCATTAAAAAAACATGAAGAACGATATAAGTCTTATCTCTCAAACCTTTATGGTTTAAGAGATATTCACAAGCAAAGTATCCCCCCCCCCCGTTCAGCCAGATCAGAAGGGAGGTGCCCAGGTAGACTGCAGAGAGGGACATTCTTCAATTAAGATAAGGGAAAAAGCTGAAAAACTTGTCAAGGGGGGGAAGGACTTTCATTGTTCTCATAGGAAGAAGATTGCCCCCTTCTGTTATCTGTCTGGTCTTACAACCAGATTCACATCTGAGAAGAGATGGCTTACACTAGGAAAAAGGGGCGGGAGGGGAAACTTTGCTTGTGAATATCTCTTAAACCATAAATGTTTGAGAGATAAGACTTATATCATTCTTCATGTTTTTTTAATGCCTACAAAATAAAATAAAGATAAAACGAAGTATTACTATCCCTTTAATCACATGTGGGGCAGGGCTTACCCAACTGTCTAATAAAGTGGCTGAAATGGGCAGAACAGGGTGGGGGAAGGAAGAGAAGTAGGAGGGAAGAGGAAGGAACATAAGAATCTCCCTACCACCGGAGAATCAGTCTCGGTCCCCGGAGACCTGGTAATTCGCTACAAAAACAGGAGGCAAATCCAGGAGTTCCCAGCTATGATCATAGCAATTAATATTATATGACTGTTTTTAGCCTTTTAAAACCTCTGCATAGCCTCATAACACAAGGTTAAAGGGCAGTTATCTTGGTTACTAGCTATTGTCCCATTGGAGCGGACTTAGTAAAACCAGGGCTGCAATGCTTTGATAAAATGCTAGCAAACAAACTTTGGAATTGCAGTCAGGGGAAACTTATTCAATGCCTTATAGCACCCACAAGTACTAAAAGGATTGATGCTCAAGCAATGGCAGACATTCTAACATCTGTTTCTGCAAAATTAAAGATTCTCCCTACTTATCTCCCTGCCCTGAGCAGATGTTGGATTGTCTCATTTCTGTTAATTTACTAAGATTATCTCCAGCCAGCGAGGAAACATTGGGTCTCCCATTTTCCACAGATAACCTATAGGAAACTCTTAAGCAAAGGAAGCCTAACATTTCACCAGGTCCTGACAATTTGGGCTACAGTTTATATAAATTGATGTCTCACGCTATTAGTGTTCACTTGTTAACCTCCATCAGCGGTAGTCTGTATGGTTTCCCCTTTCAACTAACGTGCTTCAGGAAGACACCTTCCAAATTCCAAAGAAAGGATGAGACCCCTCTTAGGTGAATAATTAGAGATCTATGATAGAAGTGGGCTTTTTTCTTTCTCTTTGTCGACACAGAGAAAGCCTTTCACCAGGTAACTGTGAACTTTGACCATTTCTCTTCTAGACTTTGGACTCTATCGGGGAGGGGCACCTATCCAGAGCATTGTGTGGCTACTTTACAACATCCTGACAGCCATGGTGCAGTTCCCTGGAGCTGACCCTATGCCATTTACCATCGGTAATTTCACTCCAAGGATCCCCTTCTGTTTGCTGCTTTCCTGACATAACTGACCTCATCATAGGGGACCAATAATAATTGGTGGTGGACTATGCTGATAAAGTACTATTGGCACTGACACAAACTTTGTTGTCTTTGCCAGATTTGATGAGAGAACTAGATATTTTTCTGACTTGTTGAGCCTGAGATTAACCTTGAAAGTCAGAAATAATGTGTACAGATACCTACTCATATTTGTGCCTCCCTCCACTCTTCCATAGGCTTTACCATTATTTCCTTGCATTTGAAATGTTTGGTTATTTGAGAACGCAGTTATGATGAATGTACTTCTTCACCTACTCTACCTATTTCTCACTTTCCCCAAGCCAATCCCAAAGTCTGACTTTAGAGCATACAATCTAAAACTGATAAATTTATTTGGGTTCGCAAAAACCCAGGAGTCTGTGGTCTGGTACTCCCCAATCTACAAAACGTATTATCGAACCTGAAACATAGTTTATATTGTTACATGGCATCCTCATCCCCCCACTGGAGAGCACTGGAGAGCTTGAAGATGACCTGTCTCTACTTATTCTCTTTTCAAATTTGGTCTGGATCGCTCTGAAAGAGTCATCTTCTAATGATGGATTGCCTAGCTATTGTACACTCTCTGAAACTAGACCAAACTAGCTTTCTCCTTGTTATCTTTAATCTTCCTTTTGGATCCTCTGTATATGAATAATGATTTTCCTCCTTGCCTCATGGACCTCTGATGTTTTGCACCCTTTGTCAGACTAGGAATAACCAGATGTAATGACTTATTCAAGAAGGGCTCAGTTTTCATGCAAATATCATCTCTTGGCAGGACGGGTAGGCAATATAAGGACTTGGCCATTATTTAACTCAGGAGGCTTGGTGGAGATATGGGAGTTCATATGTAAACTACACATTTTTGTTACATTATAGGAACATGGTTATACAACCCTTCTGTGATGGTATACCCTTCCAGTTAGATTATGTCCTATAAATAACTCAGTCTCTAAGATGCGTTGGAAAACCTGTAACCAGCAGGGTTCCTTTTTCCAACGCTGGTGGACATATCCCATACTATTGCCTTATTGGAATGAGGTCAGACAACTTATAATATCTTGCTTCCATATCACTGTCCCTCTTGACCAAGATGTTTTTTATTCTCCCCAGACCAATAGCTCACTGTTCCTGTCCCCATAACAAGTTTATTGCATCAGTATAGATTACTTCTCACAAATGTGTTGCATTAGCGTAGAAACAACCACTCATATCCTCTCTCCAAGCAATATATGGGTGACTTATGAGATGGACAGGTTGATATCAAGGGATAGTGGAAATCTTGGATCCCTTGATAGACATCAGGAACCTTTGAGACACTTCTCCATGCTCTCACAGGTCACATGTTTTCTATAAAAAATGAACTTAAATACCCAGTACCCCATACTAGCATCTGTACAAATACTATTTTCTTTCTTTTACATTTTCTGAGGCCTAAAAACCAGTCTTGCATATACTCCGAGGGAACAGACATTCCTGCCTTTTCTGGTGCTCCCATTGGTTATCCAGGGTTATCTTTAAATGGGCTGAGATAGCATAAACAGCCTTTCTGAATACAAGAGCAGTGGGCCTATGGTAATCTCATACATTAACCCCTTAATGACAAGCGGTGCAGGGAACTGATTATCCCTTAAGGACCGCTTTGATCTATGTAAGCGCGTCAGCACATGTGACCGATGCAGTGTACCGGCAAGCTAAACAGGGGTCTGAGAGAGACCACTCCAGTCTTGGAGATGTCAATTTCAGACAACGCTAGTGCTTACAGAGCTCCAGCAAGAGCACTGTAAGCACAAAATGTGTGACGTGCCGGGACCATCACCTGTCCTTCAGGGATAAAAAAACGGTGACGGTCCTGACGTGTCACCAGTCATTAAGGGGTTAAATTACTTTAGTTCCACTCTCAATATAAACAGCAGTAACAACATTAAATAAATGCTAAATGGAACAATTTACACATGCGTTAAAAAGCAAGTTTAGGGTTATATTCTGGGGATGTAATATAAATAATTCATTTTTATATATCCTATCTGTAACTATGTGATATTTCAATTTATATCAAATTGATTTCATTTCTTGGTTTTAGTGTTCCTTCAAGTGGGGGTCTGTTCTTGTTATTATCTTCCATCATCTACTGAGCCCTTTGGGTGGAAGGAAAGCTGGAAACAACCTGCATATCTGTGGTTCCAAGCCTCAAACCTCACAGAGTTGTGTGCACAACACATAGCGTTCTATGTTTGGCATAGCTGGGAACTCTCCAGATTTCCCCTCTAGACTCCAGCTTTTGCTACTAATTACCGGGTCTACAGGGCCGAAGCTAATTTTCCGGATGTGGGGAGCTTATAATCAAAATCTGCCCACTTCTGCTCCTTCCAAGCATGTTCCTCTCACTCCCTGCCCACTTCCCCTCCTTCCCCAGCCTTCAAGTGGGGGCCTATTGCTGTTATTATCTTCCATCATCTACTGAGCCCTTTGGGTGGAAGGAAAGCGGGAAACAACCTGCATATCTGTGGTTCCAAGCCTCAAACCTCACAGAGTTGTGCGCACAACACATAGCGTTCTATGTCTTGCATATCTGGGAACTCTCCGGATTTCCCCTCTAAACTCCAGTTTTTGCTACTAATTACCGCGTCTACAGGGCCGAAGCTAATTTTCTGGATGTGGGGAGGTTGTAATCAAATTCTGCCCACTTCTGCTCCTTCCCAGTGTGTTCCTCTCACCCCCTGCCCACTTACCCTCCTTCCCCAGCCTTCAATTGGGGGCCTATTGCTGTTATTATCTTCCATCATCTACTGAGCCCTTTGGGTGGAAGGAAAGCGGGAAACAACCTGCATATCTGTGGTTCCAAGCCTCAAACCTCACAGAGTTGTGTGCACAACACATAGCGTTCTATGTTTGGCATAGCTGGGAACTCTCCGGATTTCCCCTCTAGACTCCAGTTTTTGATGCTAATTACTGGGTCTCCAGGACCGAAACTAATTTTCCAGATGTGGGGAGCTTGTAATCAAAATCTGCCCACTTCTGGTCCTTCTGTGTTCCTCTCACTCCCTGCCCACTTCCCCTCCTTCCCCAGCCTTCAAGTGGGGGTCTGTTCTTGTTATTATCTTCCATCATCTACTGAGCCCTTTGGGTGGAAGGAAAGCGGGAAACAACCTGCATATCTGTGGTTCCAAGCCTCAAACCTCACAGAGTTGTGCGCACAACACATAGCGTTCTATGTCTTGCATAGCTGGGAACTCTCCGGATTTCCCCTCTAGACTCCAGTTTTTGCTACTAATTACCGGGTCTACAGGGCCGAAGCTAATTTTCTGAATGTGGGGAGGTTGTAATCAAATTCTGCCCACTTCTGCTCCTTCCAAGTGTGTTCCTCTCACCCCCTGCCCACTTCCCCTCCTTCCCCAGCCTTCAATTGGGGGCCTATTGCTGTTATTATCTTCCATCATCTACTGAGCCCTTTGGGTGGAAGGAAAGCGGGAAACAACCTGCATATCTGTGGTTCCAAGCCTCAAAACTCACAGAGTTGTGTGCACAACACATAGCGTTCTATGTTTGGCATAGCTGGGAACTCTCCGGATTTCCCCTCTAGACTCCAGTTTTTGATGCTAATTACTGGGTCTCCAGGGCCGAAGCTAATTTTCTGGATGTGGGGAGCTTATAATCAAAATCTGCCCACTTCTGCTCCTTCCCAGTGTGTTCCTCTCACTCCCTGCCCACTTCTCCTCCTTCCCCAGCCTTCAAGTGGGGGCCTATTGCTGTTATTATCTTCCATCATCTACTGAGCCCTTTGGGTGGAAGGAAAGCGGGAAACAACCTGCATATCTGTGGTTCCAAGCCTCAAACCTCACAGAGTTGTGTGCACAACACATAGCGTTCTATGTTTGGCATAGCTGGGAACTCTCCAGATTTCCCCTCTAGACTCCAGCTTTTGCTGCTAATTACCGGGTCTACAGGGCCGAAGCTAATTTTCTGGATGTGGGGAGCTTATAATCAAATTGTGCCCACTTCTGCTCCTTCCCAGTGTGTTCCTCTCACTCCCTGCCCGCTTCCCCTCCTTCCCCAGCCTATTTCTCCTACTCTGGACACATATGTTAAGCCCCGCCCCTACTTGCTATTAAACATCACCCCTTTTTTTTTACTCGGCACCACAGGATTCCCCTTTGTGGAGTCCAGAAGTCAAAGTCAAAGGTATGACATTCGGGCATTCAAGCTTGTTGATATAGTGCAGTCCATAAGGGTTTGGACAGTGACACAAGTTTTGTTGTTTTGTCTCTGTACTCCAGAGCATCGGATTTGAAAAGAAACAACAGTAAGAGGAAAAAGTTCACACTGTCAACATTAACATTCAAGGGGTTACAATCCCCATTTAACACTTTGCAATGCGCTGCTTACCCTTCTGGTGCTAAAAAGGGATAAATGCATGAGAATATTTAGTAATCACCTATGGTACAATTGGTTTGCCCCACAATGGTTTTCCCCCTAGATTTTTTTTTTTGGAACATGTGGCCCAAAGATTATCTTTTGAACAAAGGCACAGGGTCAAAACCTACAGGGGCCATTAGGATTTTCTGGCCATAGTAAAGTAAGTAGTGGGGTTAGCAGATGCTAGGTCTCCTTTCAGTCTTAATGAGATGCTATAGTAGAGATATTAATTGTCTTGATTGGAAGAGATGATATAAATTGGTATTAATGATCTGATTGTATAATCATTGCAGTGATTTTTCTCAGAAGTCATATTCAATCCAGATAAGCATGTATCCCCTCATTGTTCCCATTTATATTTCCACAGTTCCCTAAGATGAAAACATCCAGACACATGGTCATATGCACAAAGTTAAAGACATACCTCCCAAGTGTCCCTCTTTAGGAGGCACAGTCCCTCTTTGATACCCAAATTCCTCTGTCCCTCTTTCCCACCCTGGTGTCCCTGTGTTTAGGAGATCAGACTGTGTGGTGTGTATAGAAGTGTATCACCCCGGTGTCCTTGTGTTTAGGAGATCGGACTGTGTGGTGTGTAAATAAGTGTATCACCCTGGTGTCCCTGTGTTTAGGAGATCAGACTGTGTGGTGTGTATAGAAGTGTATCACCCTGGTGTCCCTGTGTTTAGGAGATCAGACTGTGTGGTGTGTATAGAAGTGTATCAGACTGGTGTCCTTGTGTTTAGGAGATCGGACTGTGTGGTGTGTATATAAGTGTATCACCCTGGTGTCCCTGTGTTTAGGAGATCAGACTGTGTGGTGTGTATAGAAGTGTATCACCCTGGTGTCCCTGTGTTTAGGAGATCGGACTGTGTAGTGTGTATAGAAGTGTATCACCCTGGTGTCCCCGTGTTTAGGAGATCAGACTGTGAGGTGTGTATATAAGTGTATCACCCTGGTGTCCCTGTGTTTAGGAGATCAGACTGTGTGGTGTATATATAAGTGTATCACCCTGGCGTCCCTGTGTTTAGGAGATCAGACTGTATGGTGTGTGTATATAAGTGTATCACCCTGGTGTCCCTGTGTTTAGGAGATCGGACTGTGTGGTGTGTACATAAGTGTACCTCCCTGTGTTTAGGAGATCACACTGTGTGGTGTGTATATACGTGTATCACCCTGGTGCCCCTGTGTTTAGGAGATCAGACTGTGTTGTGTGTATGTAAGTGTATCACCCTGGTGCCCCTGTGTTTAGGAGATCAGACCATGTGGTGTGTATATAAGTGTATCACCCTGGTGTCCTTGTGTTTAGGAGATCGGACTGTGCGGTGTGTATATAAGTGTATCACCCTGGTGTCCCTGTGTTTAGGAGATCGGACTGTGTGGT